>JAWHQI010000028.1:1200000-1800000 GCA_033032865.1 Dactylorhiza incarnata | reverse complement strand
CTAAGGGGAAATCCCAAACCGAATCCCCCTCCTAAAGGTGCTCTCTTGGGTCTATTTATAGCGTTCCTCGTCCGGGCCGCCAATAGCGTAATCCCGACAAACAGTCTGACTACACGCAGCCCCAATTGAGGTGTCAACAACGTAACTCTGCTGTTCTGAATGGCTAATAGCAGACCCTCAGGGGCATCCAGGCAAACTAACCTTTGGGCCCAACCGGGCGAGGGGTCTACGTAGACTCCGCTCGCCTACGATAAAAAATATAAACTAAACATACACATCACAGACATCACAGATTACAGGAATATACATTCCATACTGTTGGAACATGGTCTTCCGCATCTCCTAGGTTTGAGAATAACAAATCCTATGTGTATTAGATCGACAGGGTTAGATTTTAGGACAGATTCTGGCTTTGCTCATGATATTGGGGTCAATAATTACTCAGATTTCAAGAGCCTTTTGATTCTAAAAGATATTTTAAAGTTCGATTGACAGATATACTTGACATCGTGCAGGTACTTAAACATTTTCCTATATACTTCTGCCCAACCTCCTGACAAGGATTAAATTTCATTGAGTATCTTTCACATGAGAAGGAAGGAAATTAAGGAAAACGAAAACCTAAAACATGAACACTCACCCCAAGATGGCGTCACGATCAACTGGGGCAGGTGGTGTTTGAGCACTTGGCACGCGCAGCGAAAGTGTGTCGCGAAGTCTCCATGACCTCCCGCCGAAACTCTCGCCGGAATCCCTCGGACTGAGACTGCGAGACCCCTCCCGCGGGTGTCAGCGCATTACCTTGGTCATCACTCAGTTCCTCTTCTCTAGCCATGATGTCCACCCGAGCTTTTCTGTGTTGGCCACTCTCCACGCTCACCGCACCATGTGTTGAAACCGAAATCTTGCGAACAAGACTTGGTCTCTGTGGAGTTAGGGGTCCCAAAAGAGGGGTGGCCTCACACATACTTCACTCAAGCTAACAATCTAGGCACAAAACAAGGAACTCAAAGGATGAACCCATGGCCTCAGCGTGGAGGTCCCACCACACACCCGGAAGACTAACAAGCACTTCCCCTCCGAAGCCAAAGACTGAGACAAAGCACCATTGGGGGACTCTCTTGGCCAACCAAAACATCTAAGGGGAAATCCCAAACCGAATCCCCCTCCTAAAGGTGCTCTCTTGGGTCTATTTATAGCGTTCCTCGTCCGGGCCGCCAATAGCGTAATCCCGACAAACAGTCTGACTACACGCAGCCCCAATTGAGGTGTCAACAACGTAACTCTGCTGTTCTGAATGGCTAATAGCAGACCCTCAGGGGCATCCAGGCAAACTAACCTCTGGGCCCAACCGGGCGAGGGGTCTACGTGGACTCCGCTCGCCTACGATAAAAAATATAAACTAAACATACACATCACAGACATCACATATTACAGGAATATACATTCCATACTTCGGCACGCAGGCCGGCATTATAAATAAATAAGGCCTTCTTGGGCCGGCACAGCTTTGGGCTTAAGCCCGCTATCTTTCGCTTAGCTCTGCAACACCTTTACGCCAACGCCTTGCCATGCGGTAGCAAACTGAACCTCGGCCAATTGAAGTAAACTGAGCAATATTGCCCACACCCCTTTCCCGAGGCGGCGACATTTTATAAATTCGAGCAAATACTAAATATCTTCCACAGAGTCTTCTCCGGGGTCCCCAGAACATCACCAATCCGGCCCCCACGCCCGGACGGGCTTCACACAGAAACATCACCAATCCGGTCTACACACCCGGATGGGCTTCACACAGAATGCCTAAACCCGTACTCACACTTCCGGGCGCTAATGTGGTTAATTTCAGGGATGCGCACATCAACCCGTCGGAGAGCACACCTCCTCCACCTGATGGTGGAGGGGAGCTTCCATGCAAGTATGAGAATTGAAGGCTTCACCTGCCCAAGTAGAAATTCGTTACCCTTGACGCGTGCTTTTGACGGAGTCGCAACCGAAGACCTTGCGCGAGCTCGACGTCCAGCGGCCATAGCGGCTTTACACGATCTGATATGCCTCCACTTTCATGCTTTGGAGACAAGAAGAGGAGTGGTGGAAGAGAAGCCCCCGACACTCCTCGCTCCGGTCGGCCACGGGAGAGGAGCTCCTGGCCGGATTTCGTCTCGGACGGCCCCGGGAGAAGAGCTCCCGGTCGGATCTCGCCTCGGACGGCCACGGGAGAGGAGCTCCCGGCCGGATCTCGCCTCGGACGGCCACGGGAGAGGAGCTCCCGGCCGGATCTCGCCTCGGACGGCCACGGGAGAGGAGCTCCCGGCCGGA
Source organism: Dactylorhiza incarnata (assembly GCA_033032865.1). Classification (NCBI taxonomy): domain Eukaryota; kingdom Viridiplantae; phylum Streptophyta; class Magnoliopsida; order Asparagales; family Orchidaceae; genus Dactylorhiza; species Dactylorhiza incarnata. The sequence continues at coordinate 1,797,681 of JAWHQI010000028.1, read as the reverse complement.
TCTCGCCTCAGACGGCCACAGGAGAGGAGCTCCCGGCCGGATCTCGCCTCGGACGGCCACGGGAGAGGAGCTCCCGACCGGATCTCGCCTCGGACGGCCACGGGAGAGGAGCTCCCGACCGGATCTCGCTTCGGATGGCCACGGGAGAGGAGCTCCCGGCCGGATCTCGCCTCGGACGGCCACGGGAGAGGAGCTCCCGGCCGGATGTCGCCTCGGGCGGCCACGGGAGAGGAGCTCCCGGCCGGATCTCGCCTCGGACGGCCACGGGAGAGGAAGAGAGGTCTAGAGAGAAAAGGGAGCTCGGGCTTCCTTGCTCCAGGCCGGCGGAGAGAGAGAGGAGGAAGGGGGATCGGGCTTCCTTGCCCTAGGCCGACGGGGAGAGAGAGGAGGAAGGAGGATCGGGCTTCCTTGCCCTGCTGCTTCACGCGAATGGAGAGGGGAGGGGGGAGTCGGCTGGGAGAGCTCCCTCTCCTTAGGGTTTTAGTTCTTATATATAAAAAAAACCTTAGTCAAAACTGCTATCCGCAGACCACTCCTCTAAACGCACACCAAAACCCGCGAACCGCACCCCGCTCCATGCTAGCCCATCACAGGACACCTCGAGTCCCCGCTATCTGGGGAGGGTCCCACCCGATGGGTACGGGGTTGTACACAATCCCCGCTCTTTGCGAGCGTGTCTCACGCTCGGAAAGAAATGTCTAACCCCAAGTATCCGACGGGTGGGAGCCGACCCGAAAAAAAAGGGTATATAATCATATGAATGATGATTCTTCTCTTTTTTTGTGCTCATATTTGTCCTAATGTGATAACCTTTCCCTTTGTAGCCTTTACATGATCAATTTGGTTGTCAACAACCTTGGTTATACACTATGCCTTCTTTTTTATGGTAGAAACATTATGCCCTTCATGTTCTCAGAATGACATGCCACTTAATGTCTATTAGCGAGCAAACTCATAATTTAGAGCGCAGTTCTTTTTACTGTTGCATATTGTGTTATTCAGGAATGGGCCTCAAGGATGATTGATGGTGCTGAGGAATAGAATGCTCACTATTATCTATAATGATTACATAAACAATCAAGCATTGACAATTCCAAATGAATCTGATTTTGTTTCTAAAACTAATCAAATAATGTTGTGACATTGTAGGATTCGTTATCTTAAGCTTTTGTTTTCAAAACTACTCTTAAAGAACTTCGATTGTCAGTGAAAACTATCAATTTAACAAGCATAACTGATCTCTTATATGCTAAAGCCTTATATTGAATCTCATCCTGTCTCAAACTGTCATCCGAGAGGTTTACCCGCTCTGCCTGTTAGATGAGAGCCCGAACAGCGGAACCATCACGGAGCCGAAACCAAAGAGCCTCCATGAGAGGTCAACCTGCCATTCCAAAGAACTTGTCACCTTTCCAGCCTCTCCAGAGATCAACCTGAACCCCCCGTCTAGTGATAGCCCGGGAGCGGAATCGATCTGGGGCATTCCAGCACAAAAACTTATCACCTTGCCAGCCTCTCCAGAGATCAACCTGAACCCCCCGTCTAGTGAGAGCCCGGGAGCGGAATCGATCTGGGGCATTCCAGCACAAAAACTTGTCACCTTGCCAGCCTCTCCAGAGATCAACCTGAACCCCCCGTCTAGTGAGAGCCCGGGAGCGGAATCGATCTGGGGCATTCCAGCACAAAAACTTGTCACCTTGCCAGCCTCTCCAGAGATCAACCTGAACCCCCCGTCTAGTGAGAGCCCGGGAGCGGAATCGATCTGGGGCATTCCAGCACAAAAACTTGTCACCTTGCCAGCCTCTCCAGAGATCAACCTGAACCCCCCGTCTAGTGAGAGCCCGGGAGTGGAATCGATCTAGGGCATTCCAGCACCAAACATATACCACCTTGCCAGCCTCTCTAGAGATCAACCTGAACCCCCCGTCTAGTGAGAGCCCGGGAGCAGAATCGATCTGGGGCATTCCAGCATAAAGAACTTATCACCTTGAACTCATGGTTAGTATAAAAACAATACATACGAAATGGTATTTAAGAATGAATGCATACAAGAATTTTATGGATAGAAACGCTTCAAGTCATCCACGCTCCTGGCTCGGCCGAGGGGTACCCCTTCCACATCCTGGAGGTGGTACCCTCCTGACTTTAGCACTTCACTTACAAAATATGGGCCTTCCCAGTTGGGATTGAGCTTCTAAAACGCTATCAACTTCTCGACAATGGATAGGGTAAAATAGTCTGGGCATAACCCGGAATCTCATGAGAACGGGGCTGGCAGAATGGGGCAAAATCTCAAGAGCTACATGATAAACAAAATCGGAAGCCCTGTGAAGACAAAATCATAGTGCAGGCCGTACTAAGCCTTATTGAGTGTACAATTCTTGAACCAAGTAAAAAGTACTAACACCGCCTATTTTGAGATGTAAATAACTTTCTTCAATGTTAAGTGTAAAACTGGCCATAAGATCAAGTAAAACACAATCTGTATGGTTCTTACCCTTATTTTTGAAAAGGACTTGCACCTTAAATAAAAAGCTTAGCAGTAGCGTATGCAATTTTACCCTTCTTCGACAAAAACTCGGTCAATAAAATATTTGGGCTAGTGATTAGCACATTTAACTTACTATCGTTTTAACATTATCTGCATCACCAGTGTGATCGCTGAGGTGCTCTGTTATGAGGTTAACATATCACACTGCTTAATTCTTAATTTATTTTACGTATTTGCTTATGGGGTGGAAGCTAATCCAAAGAAAATGTAGGATATGTTATAGTGACCAGTCCCAAATTTAGTTAGGTAGTTAAGAGGCTTCATAGGTTTAAATTACTATTACAAAAAAAATCTCATGAACTATGAGTTAATATCTCTACTACTGACAAATCTATTGAAGAAGTGATCTTTCCAGTGAACTATTGAAGCAAAAGAAGCATTCAAATAATTGAAATTAGCTGACAGCAATCCTCCAATCCTGACATTACCATATTTCTCTAAGACGTTTATAGTAGAGACACATGCTTCAAATCTGAGAGTGGCAGCAATATTAACTCAGGATCATCATCCTATTGTGCATTTCAGTAAGACTTTAAGACCTAGAAATGCCGCATTATCAATTTATGAGAAAAACTGCTCGTAATAGCTTTAGCTATAAAATTGGAGACATTATCAGATAGGAACACATTTTTATATCAGCACAAACCATCATGGTCAAAATATTTGATGAAGCGGAGAAACACCACTCAACAACACCAAAAATATATCACCAAGTTTCTGGGATATGACTTGCATATGAAAAATGTAGTGAAAACAACGGTGCAAATGGTTTGTCAAGACAACACCAGGAAGTTAACACCAGGAAGTTGAGGCACGACTAGCGGCCCTAGTAGTTATGACATCTTATCTATTGCAAAGAATCAAACGTACATGAGGCTATTGGGGTCACATTTTATAATAGAAGAATTAGTTAAGAAGAAAGAAGATAATACATATAAGCCCGAATATCAGGGTGTTAATAGAGTGTTGAAGCGGAAGTGAAAGTTTGTAACTGGAGATGATGAAGTTAAGAAACTTTAATTACAGTTATATCATGACACTAGAATTGGTGGGCATTCAGGAATAACAACCACCTAATTGCCCAAACAACTCTATTATTGGAAGAAGCTCAAGGTCACCTTTCACGACTATATCAGTAAATGTAGTGTCTAGATCTCACTGGAAGGAAATAATCTTTGTTGTGGTAGACCATTTGAGTAAATTGACTCTCTCTATGACATTATGTCATCCCTATTTGGCAACAACCGTGGCGTAGAGCTTCCTGGACTTAACTGATACAAGAAAATAAAAGTTTTAAACACGATGTTAATAGATGCTCACAAGAAAACTCTGAGATGACAATGTCTCCTCCGAAATGAGCATTTATCCGGTTGAAGAGACTTTGCATTTTCCATCTTACTAAAAAATGACATTGAACCACGAAACCTCTCAATGATTCACTTCACAGCATTAGTTGCTAGTACCAGATCTCTTCGTCTTACGTCTAGAATTTCTTTATGACGTATACTTGGCTTGTGCAAAAGTGAATGTCGTAGGGGAGAAAAAATGGTATATACATTTTTCGGGATCACTTCAAGTAGAAAAAAGTTCAGAAGAAGATTGGCACGTAGTATATTTTTCAGCATAATAATATTAATCAAACAATATCACTCATTCTCCTTCGACCGAAATAACCCTCATCCAATATTTTGGACTAGAGCAGGGAAACTGGAGAACATGGGGCTTGAATTGGAATCAAAGGATGAGATGACTTCTATGATTCGATCGACAGGGTTAGATTTTAGGACAGATTCTGGCTTTGCTCATGATATTGGGGTCAATAATTACTCAGATTTCAAGAGCCTTTTGATTCTAAAAGATATTTTAAAGTTCGATTGACAGATATACTTGACATCGTGTAGGTACTTAAACCTTTTCCTATATACTTCTGCCCAACCTCCTGACAAGGATTAAATTTCATTGAGTATCTTTCACATGAGAAGGAAGGAAATTAAGGAAAACGAAAACCTAAAACATGAACACTCGCCCCAAGATGGCGTCACGATCAACTGGGGCAGGTGGTGTTTGAGCACTTGGCACGCGCAGCGAAAGTGTGTCGCGAAGTCTCCATGACCTCCCGCCGAAACTCTCGCCGGAATCCCTCGGACTGAGACTGCGAGACCCCTCCCGCGGGTGTCAGCGCATTACCTTGGTCATCACTCAGTTCCTCTTCTCTAGCCATGATGTCCACCCGAGCTTTTCTGTGTTGGCCACTCTCCACGCTCACCGCACCATGTGTTGAAACCGAAATCTTGCGAACAAGACTTGGTCTCTGTGGAGTTCGGGGTCCTAAAAGAGGGGTGGCCTCACACATACTTCACTCAAGCTAACAATTTAGGCACAAAACTAGGAACTCAAAGGATGAACCCAAGGCCTCACCGTGGAGGTCCCACCACACACCCGGAAGACTAACAAGCACTTCCCCTCCGAAGCCAAAGACTGAGACAAAGCACCATTGGGGGACTCTCTTGGCCAACCAAAACATCTAAGGGGAAATCCCAAACCGAATCCCCCTCCTAAAGGTGCTCTCTTGGGTCTATTTATAGCATTCCTCGTCCGGGCCGCCAATAGCGTAATCCCGACAAACAGTCTGACTACACGCAGCCCCAATTGAGGTGTCAACAACGTAACTCAGCTGTTCTGAATGGCTAATAGCAGACCCTCAGGGTCATCCAGGCAAACTAACCTCTGGGCCCAACCGGGCGAGGGGTCTACGTGGACTCCGCTCGCCTACGATAAAAAATATAAACTAAACATACACATCACAGACATCACAGATTACAGGAATATACATTCCATACTGTTGGAACATGGTCTTCCACATCTCCTAGGTTTGAGAATAACAAATCCTATGTGTATTTGATCTTGTGTGTTCAAGTGTGCAGGTTTACTAGGTCCACATGACTCAAGGAGTACACATGATGACTGCCCCCAAAATTGAGGCCAAAATTCGAAGAGGCTCACTAGCGCCGGCGGTAGCAACTAGCGCCAGTCGCTAGCGTTGATGAGAGCATTTCCGGGAGCTGTTATGAAAGGCGCTAACGCCTGGCGGTAGCGGATAACGCCGGCGGTATCGGTGAACACAGAAGGAATGAAAGCCTCGTTGCCGCGGATTGGAGATCCTGCCGCACAAGAAGTTTCTTAATCAGGGATAGCGCCGGCGGTAGCTACTAGCGCTGGAGGTAGCATGGAGCACAAGAGGCATGGAGCAATAGGTTGCCGCGGATGGAAAATTCTGCCGCGCAAATTGTTTCTTAATCCGGGCTAGCGCCGGCGGCAGCGCTAGCGCCGGCGGTAGCGCTTGGGCTATAAAAGGACCCCCTCTCCTCTTGTTTTCGTACACCAATTGCATACACCTCAGAGAGAGAGAGTACTAGAATTCCAGAGGCCTATCTTGGCCGAAATTTGATGTCCCGGCGAAGCTATGCCAACTTCTGAAGGAGGATTCCATCACGCCGAAGCCAAACGAAGTCGCTTCGACAAACGCTGATTCTACAGCGGATCTTCGCCTCCATATTCAGAAGTTCATCTTAAGGGAAGTTTTTATTATTTTATTTGTCTTTCTTTGTAAACGGTAGTGAAATCGCCTCGTGTTGGCGACTAGGTCTGGGGTAGGACTTGGGGCTGAAAATCGCCTCGTGTTGGCGACTAGATCTAGGTTAGGTCTAGGGGGTGCTCGAGGCCTTTCTGGGGATAGATCGGCTAGAGCGGCTTGAGGCCGTATCTGGGGAGAGATCGGCTAAAGCCAACCGGTTCGTGGGGATACGAGTCGGTATAGAAAACGAAAAAGAGTTTTTATTATTCGCCTCCGATCTCTAGCGACATTGAGATCAAGTTTTGTAAAACTTATTTAATATCAACAAAGCTTGTCTCTCTTTTTGTTTTACTTATCTTCTTGTTTTAATATTGCAATATTCCAAAGTTTTTCTAAATAAAATCTAAAGTTTTTGAATACCCTTATTCACCCCCCCCCCCCCCTCTAAGGGCGTCGACCGATCCAACACATACATCGGCACGCAGGCCGACATTATAAATAAATAAGGCCTTCTTGGGCCGGCACAGCTTTGGGCTTAAGCCCGCTATCTTTCGCTTAGCTCTGCAACACCTGTATGCCAACGCCTCGCCATGCGGTAGCAAACTGAACTTCGGCCAATTGAAGCAAACTGAGCAATATTGCCCACACCCCTTTCCCGAGGCGGCGACATTTTATAAATACGAGCAAATACTAAATATCTTCCACAGTGTCTTCTCCGGGGTCCCCAGAACATCACCAATCCGGCCCCCACGCCCGGACGGGCTTCATACAGAAACATCACCAATCCGGTCTACACACCCGGATGGGCTTCACACAGAATGCCTAAACCCGTACTCACACTTCCGGGCGCTAATGTGGTTAATTTCAGGGATGCGCACATCAACCCGTCGGAGAGCACACCTCCTCCACCTGATGGTGGAGGGGAGCTTCCATGCAAGTATGAGAATTGAAGGCTTCACCTGCCCAAGTAGAAATTCGTTACCCTTGACGCGTGCTTTTGACGGAGTCGCAACCGAAGACCTTGCGCGAGCTCGACGTCCAGCGGCCATAGCGGCTTTACACGATCTGATATGCCTCCACTTTCATGCTTTGGAGGCAAGAAAAGGAGTGGCGGGAGAGAAGCCCCCGACACTCCTCGCTCCGGTCGGCCACGGGAGAGGAGTTCCCGGCCGGATTTCGTCTCGGATGGCCACGGGAGAAGAGCTCCCGGTCGGATCTCGCCTAGGACGGCCACGGGAGAGGAGCTCCCGGCCGGATCTCGCCTCGGACGGCCACGAGAGAGGAGCTCCCGGCCGGATCTCGCCTCGGACGACCACGGGAGAGGAGCTCCCGGCCGGATCTCGCCTCGGACGGCCACAAGAGAGGAGCTCCCGGCCGGATCTCGCCTCGGACGGCCACGGGAGAGGAGCTCCCGGCCGGATCTCGCCTCGGACGGCCACGGGAGAGGAGCTCCCGGCCGGATCTCACCTCGGACGGCCACGGGAGAGGAGCTCCCGGCCGTATCTCGCCTCGGACGGCCACGGGAGAGGAGCTCCCGGCCGGATCTCGCCTCGGACGGCCACGGGAGAGGAGCTCCCGGCCGGATCTCGCCTCGGACGGCCACGGGAGAGGAAGAGAGGTCGAGAGAGAAAAGGGAGCTAGGGCTTCCTTGCTCCAGGCCAGCGGAGAGAGAGAGGAGGAAGGGGGATCGGGCTTCCTTGCCCTTGGCCGACGGGGAGAGAGAGGAGGAAGGAGGATCGGGCTTCCTTGCCCTGCTGCTTCACGCGAATGGAGAGGGGAGGGGGGAGTCGGCTGGGAGAGCTCTCTCTCCTTAGGGTTTTAGTTCTTATATATAAAAAAAACCTTAGTCAAAACTGCTATCCGCAGACCACTCCTCTAAACGCACACCAAAACTCGCGAACCGCACCCGCTCCATGCTAACCAATCACAGGACACCTCGGGTCCCCGCTATCTGGGGAGGGTCCCACCCGACGGGTACGGGGTTGTACAGTCCTGAAGAAAGTGGACGCAGCCGGGAGATCGGCAGCCGTTGGAAAGCTCAACCCTAATTAGGAGGGACCTTTCATCGTCCATGAATCACTTGCAACAGGAGGATATCGCTTACAGAATCATAAAGGGGAGCTATTGGAGAATACATGGAGCGGCAATGACCTAACAAGGTTTTATCCCTAAGCATGGACGTATACCCTTCTCTCTTGTAAATTGATTGCTTATAAATAAATCCCCCTGAAGCATGGGATGGTAGGAATTTCTCATTTCTATCATGATAGCAAGCCTTTAAAAAGGAAGAAATCAGGTGAAGTCGATCTCCACGGCAGGTTGTGAAACGTGCCCCCGACTTGATCCTCGTAAAACCTAGAGCAGGTGATGGGACAGTGCCTCGGTTGTGCGTTCCCTTAATTCCAAGCCTCTGCAATGACGGTCGAGATCAGTTCCCCCCTTGCACATTGGCCGCGGTTCCCACCGATTGCATTTCTCATCCGACTGGGGAGATTATCAGGATAAAGTCTGGACGCCGACCTCCCAATTCAATGAAGAAATGATTGACTTAACTGATCAGGGAACCCTTGAATAAAGGTGTTGTGTACCCTCGAGGGCTAAAATCCTGTAATAAAGCGATTCGTTTCTGATCATGTGATTTAACGTGCTTAAGTGTGCTTAACTCCCCGTTAAATTGTTGAGCAACAAGAAACAGGTTGGGTCGGCTTTCAGCATCCAAGTGGGATGGAGACCTTGGAATGTTGTGTTCCCTTGGAAGGTGCTCCTTTGGAACCTCCCCGACAGTCATTCCCTACTGTGTCGACCCCTTCAACAGCAGGATGGAGACCTTAGGATGTTGTGTTCCCTTGGAAGGTGCTCCTTTGGAACCTCCCCGACATTCATTCTCTACCGTGTCGACCCCTTCAATAGCAGGATGGAGACCTTGGGATGTTGTGTTCCCTTGGAAGGTGCTCCTTTGGAACCTCCCCGACAGTCATTCCCTACTGTGTCGACCCTTCAACAACAGGATGGAGACCTTGGGATGTTGTGTTCCCTTGGAAGGCGTTCCTTTGGAACCTCCCCGACAGTCATTCCCCACTGAGTTGTTCTCTTCAATAGCACCAACATCGCACTAGAATGGAGATTATCGGGAATGGGAGTCCCCTTGGAAGCCCCGACCGTCCTTCCCTATATAACTTCATTTCAGCAGTCAGTGTGCGAGTAGGAAACCAACTCGCAGGGTTAAGTGCGAGTAACCCTATGAGCGAGGATCCAGGATATGGATCAAAAGGTCGAAGAAGCGAGTAAGGTGAGATAGTCGGCAGACCCCGATCTCATCCTAAGTCGCCCGTATGGGAAAGACAAGTAGCGTATACGAGCGAGCCTATGAGCCTAGCGACATCACAACAGTACAAGAAAGATTCACAAAGAAAGTAAATATCACTATCAAAAGAAATGTTATCTACAAAAAAATATATGCTCGCAGAGCCGCGAGAAGCATCAAAATTGTTCAAAACAAGCTTCACTTAGACGATGGAGCATAGTCGGCTGAATCCGACTCGTTCTCATCCTCGTCGTCTTCCTCCTCGCTCGCATTCAGGATATCGGATAAAAGCCCCTCCGTGGTCAAGTTCTCCGCTCCCAGAACCAGCAAGCCAGCTACCGAAAGCTTCGCGAAGACCTAATCCCCAGTGGCAAGGGCTATCTCGCGCCGAAGAGACGAGAGCTCCTGCAAAGTCATAAATGATCCTGTAGGCCGGCGGGAAGGTCCGGCTTCCGAGAAGGTATGGGCGGCCATCCTCGACTCCAGCTCGGCATTACGAACCTGCGTCGCCTCCAGCAAGACCTGGCTCGCCCGCAGATCGCACTCGAGCTTGGAGATCGTCTCAGCCGCCACCAACTGCTCTTCCTGCAGATGCGAGAAGGACAGGTTTGAAGATGTGGAAGAAAGAGAGTGGGTTTTAATCCTAGCTCGCGTGAAGTACCAAGATCACCTCGAAACCTCGGGTAGATTCGGCCTTGTCCTCGGCAGCCTTGGCGCGCTTTAAGTCCTCCTCCTCACGCTTCTCGGCATCCATCGTAAGCTTCCGATGAAGTGCGAGCTCCACTTCAGAGCCGAGAAGGTTCCGTGCGGTCTGATGAAACATCTCTGAGGCATGTAACATTGCTCGCGACCCCTGGTTAGCGAGAAAGCGAAGAGAAGCCTCCTGCAACACCTTCGCATCATCGCGACCATAGAGTCTGAACAAGACGCTGAAAGCGTCGTCGTTCGGGACCTCATCCTCGCTCCACGAAGGCAGGCGAGTGCTCAGGGACACCTCACTGCGCTCCCTGCTCCAGGCGATCAGCGGCTCGCCATCCAATCCCTTGTTCAACGAACCCTGCCCAAAGTTTGGGTGGTTCTCGGGAATGTTGTCTTCCTCTTTGTGTGCCCGCTCCGCCGCCACACGCCGGGCGACCTCCTTTCTCTTCCTCTTCTTGGTCGCCGGTGGTTCGCCTTCGGCCGGCCATCCCACAGTGCGAAGGATCTCGGTCGTGTCGCCAAGCCCACGAGGAATTCCCGACAGAGGAGACTCCTGCTCGCCTTCTTCCTCCTCGCCGTGTTGCATCGTCGCCGAATTGACCACGGGAGATAGAGGAGGTGTGGTCTGGCCCCCCACAGGAAGAGCCGTGGATGGAAGATGTCGGCAGCCTAGAAGAAATGCGTTAGACAAAGAAGCCAAGATAGAACCAATGCAAGTGGCGACTAAGAAGTATTACCCTCGCCAGGCTGCACAAAGGCGAGATGGTCGACGTTCTTACGCCAGAACTCGATGTAGAGTTTTTTGTTCTTCAAGGCGAGGAAGAGTTCCTCGCGCTGACCTCTGAGCGATGGAGTGGCGAGCGCCGCGGGTGGTCTTTGCTGAGGGCGATTTGGTATATGGGAGAAGTCACCGGTGATGAAGATAAACTTCTCGCTCCACCGATGGACCTTGTTCGACGTCCCTGCCACCTTGCAGTGATGGCTGCCGAAGATGATCACCCCATCCTTGGTCGCTCCCATGTAGAAGATCTTCCGGAATACGTCCAGGTCAAAGGCGATCTTCTCGCTGCGAAGGAAGCATAGGTAGCTGATGATGATCGCTACCCCATTCGTGTTAATCTGGGCGGGGACCCAGCCGTAGTACCTGAGGATCTGGCAGAATTCGGGCCAGATAGGAAGGCGCAGGCCGACCTTGAAGTGCGAGAGGGAAAAGGCGATCTTCCCCTCCGAGAAGGTGTTGATCTGCTCGTCGGAAGCGGGAAGGCCAACATGAAAGCCTATCGCAATGTACTGATGGATGAATCTCTCCAGATCGTCCGAGCGGGTAACAGATTTCTTGAACTTATGCGCGATGAAGTTTTCGGCATAAGCCAAGCGGCGAGCATCAGCATATAACGAAGGCGTCATTGTAACGAGTGGGAAGAAGGAAGCGAGCTAGTAATGCAATTGAAGAACTTCGAGAAAGCGCGTTGATTTTGGACCCCTACCCCCCTATTTATAGAAATCGGGTGGGGGGGTCGCGACGTAAGCGCGTGCAAGGTGCCTACCTACTTGCCTATACCGAAGTCGCACACACTACAGTATATGCGAGTTGTTAACCCCCTTCTCACGTCTAAGCGACGATCTACAGAAAATACGAGCAAACCCCGCAGAAGACAAAGGCAACACGAATGTGATCGAGCAACATAGTTCGGAATTACAGCAAGCAAGCAATTCGAGATTATTACAAATACTCGCAGAATAATGTTCTTAAAAATACAAGTTAGCAAGCGATGCTAATTAACCGAAGGGTCGCAGCGCTTATCCAAGGTAGCCCCAAGACGCCCGTTGAACCGTAGTTGACACGCGAAGCCCATCTGCTCATTTGCTCTCGCCAAGTATTCCTCGTTGAGCCGAATGTGCTCCTCCATGTGATTCAATGTCCCGAGGGACCCAATACTCGGTCGTAGGCCGCGCACGTCCATCCTCAGCGATTCGTAGTGCTGTTCTATGCCCGCCATCCGACACTCCAGCTCGGTGACGAGATAATGCTTTCCTTCTGCCACCTCAAGCCGATGCTCGAATCCTTCAATATTCGAGACGCGCCCTTCAAGCGAGGTTATTCGCCGATGAACCTCGTAGGTCAGCAACCTTTCTACCTTTATCTCCAGACCGAGATAGGCCGAAGCCATCTTTTTCCTATACTCGCGAGTAGGAAGCCCGAGCGCCTCAATGAAAGCCGACCCCGGAGACATCGCACGGGCTGGACGGCAGCGAGTTAGAAAAAGAACCACTTAAAGATAATACGATGCGCTGATCATACCTGCCCGCACAGGTGTCGCCCTCCGTTGATGGCGAGGAGGAGAAGGTGACCACCGAGGAACGTCCTGGCGAGGAGGAGATACAACCCGACAAGGAGACGGAGTCCGCTGAGGACTGAGCCTCCGCCGAGGAGATCTACGAGGGGAAGGTGAGCGCCGAGGAGTATGTCGGCCCCCTGAGCAACCACCCCATCCATTATGAGACGACGGCGCAGCGTCAGGGCGTCGAGGAAGCTGAGCCGTAGGCACCACCGAGGAAGACCCTCCCTCTCCCCTTCCTCCATAAATGGTAACCCTGGAGTTCCTTATCAGTATCCGGTTTCCGCCTGTCACGCGCTCAGGAATGGGGGATGACGGGCGAAGAGGTTCCCGCTCGGGGAGAACCCCCGCGGGAAGGATCAGTGGAGGCGGTAGGTGCTCGGTACTTGTGCGCTCTTCCAGCGGGGACGTCTGCGTATTCACCTCCGTGGGGGGCCATCTATAAAAGAATGTCAACATTAATGAAAAGTTCGCACAAGAATCGCGATATCCCAAGAAGACGATTACCTTCTCGGAGAGGGTCCAGGTGGACGTTCATCGGTTCATCCTCTGCAGTGGACCGAGGAATTTCGTCCCCCAATCTCTCATCGATCGGCGGCACGAGGGAGGGCTCGGGCGCAGAGGTCGCCAGATTGACCAGAGGCACCTCCTCGCCCAACGGGTTAAGGCGACGATCGGAGGACCCCCTCTTCCTCTTACGAGTGTCGGAGCTTTTTGTTTTCTTCATCAATTTCATCAGCAGCTCGGCCTTCATAATTACCTCCTCGGTGGACAACATCTCATCGATTCTACAGAAGTGGCGTGCCAAGGAAGGGCCACCCCCCTCTATTTATAGATTTCTGGGGATCCCATGACTGCCGAGTAGGCTAGTTTCCCACCAGGAGCAACTCGTCGAATACGGGTTAGATGATTCTTTCCAACCAACTACGTTGCTCGGAAAAAGAGGGGATTGTGTACAACCCTCATTCTCCGAGGGTGGGCCCATCTAAAGGCCACATAGGCAGAAGTCAAGGTCAACACAGAAGTCCTACAGAGTTCGTCGAACGCAGGCTTCCGGAGTTCGTCGAACGCAGTCCTACAGAGTTCGTCGAACGCAGGCTTCCGGAGTTCGTCGAACGTAGTCCTCCAGAGTTCGTCGAACGCAGGCTTCCGGAGTTCGTCGAACGCAGTCCTCTAGAGTTCGTCGAACGCAGTCCTCCAGAGTTCGTCGAACGCGGGCATCCGAAGTTTGTCGAACGCAGTCTTCCATAGTTCGTCGAACGAAGCGAGATCAAGAGACTTGGTGGTGCGAGTAGGCACTTGCTCGCCCCATGACGAGGAGGAAAGACCCGCCCGGAGTTCACTACCCGGTCGAGCGAGAAGGTCATAGGATTGGACATGCTCGCCTATAGGCGACTTACTTCAAACCAACTCGCCAGTTTAGGTCGAGGTCCTTACCTACTCGCCAACCCATTGCCTTGTCTAAAAACCAACTTTAAGGGGTTAGGGATAGTCGCCTGCTCCCCCCCCCCCCCCCCCCTTTAGGATTTGTCTATAAATAGACCCCCAGGGGTACCAGGAAGAGGACTTGTCAAAAAATCAGAGCTACACCCCCCTTACAGATGAGAATCTTCCCTAACAAGTGCCTTCCTAGTACCAAGCTCGGCCATTCGTGGTTTTGGAGGAGAAGACTCTTTTGAGCTTCTGGGTATGTGGTGGGACCTCCCTGCTGCAGCACCTGAGGTTGTGTCATTTATCTCTCCATTTCGCTCATCGTGGCTAACCAAATCTTCTCGTTGAACCGCTGGGCAAGTAGCCTCCGACCGCATTGATCCGAATTTTGGATCCAGGATTTTCCAGGCTTCAACACCTGAGATAACAACATTACATATTTCTTCATCAATGGAGTTCATATATAATTTTATTCTGGCCTTCCAGAGTGTAAACTTATTAAGATTACACGTTAGTGGTCTTGTTGATGCATAGTCCTTAGAACTCATTTTTCTGAAAATAGTTGTTAAATATAGAAATGAGTGAGGAGATCTTTTGATTAAGGTGTTAGCCTTTTTACGATCAGCCTAGCTCTGATACTAATTGAAAGTGCACATTGTACCTCTGAGTATTATCTAGAGAGGGGTGAATAGAGATTTAAATCTTTTACCCTTAAATAAGCACACACAATACAACTTACTCTAATAACTATGCAATCAACACACCCAACACAGAATAAAATAAAACTGTAAATAGAAAATAGTAAACAGTAAAGGGACAGCACCGAAAAGCACATCTCTGAAGACACATAAGTTTTATAGTGGTTCCCCAAAATATGGGTAGTCCACTCTTCTACCACCTTAGTAGGATTGCACTATCTAGTGCCTAAGTCTTTTGATAAGGAGACTCTCAGAACCAGCACTGAGTCTTTTGATAAGGAGACTCTTAGAACCACGCACTGAGTCTTTTGACAAGGAGACTCTTAGAACCACTGAGTGTTTTGATAAGGAGACTCTTAGAACCAACTGAATACTTTAGAGGGGGATTCTTAGGACTCTTTCTCAGTTACAAGAAAAGGATAGAGAGGTAAAGAAGAAGAAGAATAGAAAGATTCTGCTATATGAATCCTTCTACAGCTATCACACAGGATACTGTCTTTTGATGTTCTTCAATATTTGTTTATAATAAACCCTTGCTTATGGTAGAGAAGAATGCAAGGGTTATGAGCTTGTGATCCTTATGATCTCTGTACTCTAGTTTTCTTCCTACTGTAAGATGTGAAGAAGAAGAAGCAGGCTTGTTTTGTTATTCCTGTACAGAGTTGTTCTACTTTTCTTTTTTTCCTTTTAGAAAGAAAGCTTGAGGAAGAAGAAGAAGACTGAATGCTATTGTCTTTTTTCCTTTTACTTCCTTCTTTTGTATATTTATTCTTTTTCGAATAGTGTTTGAATTTCTTTCCTCTTCTGTACTATCCCTAGAAGGAATATCCTTAGGACAATGGTATTTCTTTCTATTTCTATTTCTATTTCCTGACCCATCAATCTATTTTGAATAACTTCCAAGAATGTATTTTGTGGTCTCTCTGGAGTATTCCATTCCATTCTTGGAAATAATCGAGTTGTTAGAAGTCAGACTATACCCTTGGATACCTTCTGGAAAAGCATCTGAAAGATAGTAAACAACCTTCCATTTCTGTCTGTATTCGACGTAGCGTCGATTTCATTTTCCCTGTATTCGACGCACCTCTGAGTTCTTATAGAAGCAGCTTCAAATTCTTTCTTAGCTCTAACTGAACTCAGATATCGACGTTACGTTGAATACCTATCGACGTATCTGTCGAGTTCTAGACTTGGACTTTGAGCTTGATCTTCTGCGTCGAATTCAAATTGAAGTTGCATCGACTTCTGATATTGCTTTGACAAGCTCTGTCTTCTGCGTCGAGACCATTTCGATGTCACGTCGACTTCACTTATACTTTGACTTCAGTCTGAGTTACTTCTACTTGTATTCAAAGTTGCTTCGATTTTAGTCGAAGTTGCGTCGACTTCTATTCGACACAAGTTTAACTCAACTGACTTCTGTGCTTGTTTTGGTCAGGTTTTGACATTCTAGTGTGATTGTGATATCATATGACATCTAATGATCAAATTACCCTCACTAGACAACATGGGTAATACATCCTAGATTATGAAATCACTTTAAGATAATTTGTAAGATAAATCTCAATGATGTTTTTCCCAACAGAAGATATTCTGGACTAGATGGAATGAACATTGTCATGACAGGAGTCACGCTCGTTGGTCACGGGCGTGACCTAAGGCATGTAACTTGGTTTTTTGGCAGAAAAGCTCTAAAATTCTTCTGATCATGGTCGTTAGCTCCAAAATGCTATTAGCAACCCATAAATCTCTGAAAATGAAAATAGGTAGATTTTAGGCCATTATTAATACAAAATAAGGAATTAATTATTTATTTAATAAATAAAAACTATAGTAAAATAAACATAAATAATGTACTATCACCCTTATCTTCTTAGGGTGTTACAATCTTGAGAAAAGCAATCTCTTGAGAAAAGCAATGTCGGTAGCTCTTCAGCAAAACCACACATGCCCTTTCGATCATTTTGGTTTGTACACCTCTACTCCTCTTGACCAACAAGGTCACCTTCTCCATCTTATATCTTTTCAGTAAAGGGACGGTCTGGAGCATTTAAGACAACCAAATTCGGGATTTCTGTCTATTTTAATATGGGGCGGTCGAGACCATTTAAGTTCGCCGCTTATGTCTCTTCATTATATATACATACAAAGAGCGGTCTGAAGTATTTGAGACCGACAGTTCAGGCATTCTTTGTCTTAATAAGGGGGAGTCTACGATTCTTCATTATCTGTTCTAATAAGGGGCGGTCTGGAGCATTTAAGACCGCCGCCTGGATCTTCTCTATACATTCTTCTATTAAGAAATGGTATGGGGTATCTAAGATCATCACTTGAGGACTTCTTTATTATTATTCTTATAAGGGGCGGTCTGGCGAAATTGAGATCACATCCTAAAAGCTTCTTTTCTTATCTCTTTTATCGAGCTGTCTGGAGTATGTAAGACCACTCATAAGGTATTTCTCCTATATTTTCTACTAAGGAGCGGTCTAAGGAAGTTGAGGTCACCGTTTATCTATCTCTGATATAATATCATCCACAAAAGGGCAGCCTAAATTATTTGAGATCACCATCTACTCTTCTTACTCAGTGTTTCTTCTAAGAGGATTGCAGTGTCCAAAGTCTTCATCTATAGGCTATAATGATTTGGGCTCTCAACAAAAAATCTCAAACGCTAGATATCATCATTTACAAATAGTTGACATTGGAGTTATTTTATAAGGAGGCGATCTCGAATGTTCAACATCAACATCTTTCATATTATTATAAGGCGGTCTGACGTCCAAGAGACCGCCATTCTTAATTATCGGTTACTCTTTAAATAAAAAATAGTTTGTTATATGTTCAAAATGGTATCAACTTCTCTTATGCAACTACCGATTCAAACTCAACAACATTTAAAGCACTAATATCGAATGTAAATCTTATTTCTCTGAAATACGAGATCACACATAATGAAGACAGTCATTCTCCTGTTACAAGTATAGAGACCGATTGATATTTATTAAGATCGACTTTTCTTCATTAGGAATTATGATGAGATCACAAATCAGCACATGTGAGATCGACATAAGCATATTCAATATAATATATGTTCATTTACAGGCGACAAACAAAGGTTCGCAAAATATTTTCTTTCATTTCATTTTTCTAAGTATAGGGTTCGCGCGGTCTCAAAACCGGTGGTTACATTTTGAATGAATAAAGAAAGAGTTGTTATACAAGGCCTTCGGTCTTCTTAGTTGCGCTTCTATCTCTTGGAAGATCGCTCCTCTGATGACGAACAAGCAGTATCTTCTGAAGATTCCTCTGAGCTTTTTTGAGGAATTCTGGACCCAGAACTTGAGGCCGCAACTGAGCTCACATCATCGCCAGGGGCATATTGACTCCCGCTTAAAGCAGTAAGTTCACTTCCTTTATTCACATCCTCGGTGGTCTCTACTTCTTCATCTTCTTCGTCGGTCTCAGATACTGTGACCGACGCTTCTTCAATCATCTTTGGCATTTCTGGAAAGAGATCAGCGAAATCTACTTCTCGAAATTTAGAGGAGAGACCGCCATATTTGTGAAGCTGCGTAATCATCGTGTCTGATATGTACTTTATATGCTTCATCATCGCCTTTTGGAAGGTAGGGTTTTCAATGTTATAAGCATCCTTATTCGATCTCTACAAAAGATAACTTATTAGACCACGCGGTTACAATAAAAAGAGTTGAAGACTGCAGGTAAAATGTCCTTACATGTAAACTCTCTTGCAAGGTATCTATGTCTTTCAGGGACATCCAGAGAGACCGCCCCATATGATGATTTAAGACCGCGCTCCCGACGCCCACTTGCGCTGCCATGTTAGGGAGCATCTCGGCCTCAATATTGTATGCTTCTTTGGTATTGCTTTTGCTATAGAGCACGGAAGTGACCACGTGGGCGTGGCAAGTCAGCTTCCCACTCCAAAAAGGAAGGGCAGTGGACACTTTCACGCTCTTTCCTTTCTTATTCCATTTAAGAAGGGGCTTGCCTTTGATGTCCTTCAGCTTTGCACCAAACCCTGTCAAAGGAAAGGGATCACTGGCGGACTCTGATTCTTGGGCAGTCTCATCCCCCCCCCCCCCCCCCCCTTCGCGGCCTCGCTTCTGCCGCATCTCCCTTTGAGTGAGGACTTTCTCTTCTGGTGCCACGGGATTAATTATGGGGACCGCGAAAGTCGCTGAAAGGAAACAAAATAGTTAGAAAGAAGGAGCAAAGAGAAATGATAGTGAGAACGCAGGAGACCGCAAAAAGCTGCTTACTCTCTTCAGGAGTGACTGCAGTGACCTCAGACTAGATCGCCAGGTAATGGAGGAGGTTTAGGCGCTTGTCTGCCAGAAAAGCTAAAAGGTTGAGCTCCTCTTCTGAGAACACCTTGGGTTTTCAGAAAACACCTTCTCCCTAGTGAGACGTCAATTTCTTGAGACCGCCGAGATCGCCATCAAACACCAAACACCTCTCCGTTCAGAAAGGGATTTTTTTGGGGTGGTTCAAAACTTTGATTCCATTACAAGAGAAGTACATTATCCCCTTGAACTCCTCTTTCTTCCTTCCATCCTTCAGCGATTTCATTGTGAAGGTGGTGCAGAACAAAGTCATTGTAAACATGATCCTTGTTGATCTCAGATAGCTGATGAAGACCGACATGAGACCAATGGAATTGGATGGCAGTTGATAGAACAAAAAACCATAATAATCCATAAACTCCAAAAATTCCCAAGGAAGAGGGAGCATCAGAGCGCAATCGAAGTGATCAATTGGGATGATGAGTTTGTTTTCTGCACCAAAGTTCAAGCCTTCATTTTCTAGGGGCAACCAAACGACGATCTGGTTTTGAATCATGTGCTTCTCTAAAAAAAGACACATATTCATCTTGGGAAAGCATGTATGGCTTGTGATCGGCATTCAAAAAGGTTTCAGCGGTGGTAGCACGAGCGGAAATCATCTTTTGAGATCAATGAGATCGGCGTTTGGGGCGCATTCACAAAAGTATGAAACAATTACTCTAAATCCAGCTATTTATAGAAGCCAAGAGACATTTTCGTAATGATGACTATTTTCAAGACCGCCCAGTAAACCTCGCAGACCGCCGAATCTGCGCAATGGATGAAAAACAACAAGCAGCCAAATCGATCTCAATGAAGTCAGACTGCATTATCTCAAGAAGCAAGTCAAAATATGCAAAGGAAAAATAACAAGCAACACACAACCATAGAGATCGACATCACAGCCTTGTAGAGACCGCATAGAAAAGAAATTAGAGCATTAATATATATTACAAACATTCAAATTGTTCAAATTTATTATCTCTGGAGACCGCATAAAATAAAAAATGAAAGTCAATCTCCTCGGCTGGCGCTTTCTCCTAATGAAGGCCGCAATTTCATGCATTTCATTAACAGTGGACAGAGCGGTTGCCAAACTCAAGTTTGCTGACATCACAGCTTGATGTATCTTGGCAATATCTCTGCCCGCCTGATCCAATGGAACCACAACAATCTCAGAAGATGGTCTCTCTTCTTGGTGACCTCCAGAGGTTCTCGGACGCATGGTCATTTGGGAATGACCAACTCTGAGTGTTGCAACCTCAACGGTCAGTGCAGCGACCTTCCCCTTATAATACTTTGTATCCTTCTCAACTTTCTGGAACAATTTGTTGAGCTAAACAAGCTTCAGTTCATACTCCTTGCAGACTCACTTTTCATTAGTACGCAGCTTCCCTTTGAAGTCAGCGGTCTGAGTAGGGATTTGATCATCTAGAGACCTCTCGCAAGACCGCAGTTGGCCCTCCAGCGCCCGCTTCCGAGCCTGCGTAGTGCGAACATCCTCAAAGATGGGTTTGAGAATGTCCGCAAACTATGGAGGAATCATCACCTTCTGCAGGATTTCCCTGATCGATTAGATCTCCTCAGTATCTGCAGTCAAAAGAAGAGAATTATTAGCTTGACTATGACTATTCAAAAAACAAAAGAGATCGCGCAGAAAGTATATTTGGAAAGCAAGTTAGACCGTAGTAATGCAAAGGATTTTCGACATCTTTTGTGACCGCGGGGTCTGCGGTCAGCAAAAGACAGTCTGATCCTCTAAAGCATTCTAGGTTCAATATTTCAACATCTTATGTTTCAATGATCGATCTCTTCCTTTGCTTGCTTTTCGACCTAAATCTCCAAAGGAGCAGTGTGAGATCATCACCATTGAAACAAATGAAGGAGAGACATCTTTTGTTTCAATGATGACGATCTCACAACTCTCATTTGGAGATTTATGTCAAAAAGCAAGCAAAGGAAGAGAATTTGGTGGTCTCGCGATCATTTTTCCCTTACCAGTCCGCAGGGCAGAGACAACTGTCGTGCGGTCTGTCGCTGCCTGGTTTAACTTGATGTCTTGGCCAGCAGAAAGCTCTGTCAGCCCGGCAGACAACACGGTCTTCTCTTTGTCGAACTGTTTCATCTCTCCTTCTCCATCTTCTCTCCTGATCTCCTTCCCGGTCTCCTTCTCTTCTTCTTCCTTCTCCTTTTCCTTCTCCTTCTTCTTCTCAGCGGTCTTTTTTTCTTTTTCTTATTCTTCTTCTTGCTCTTCTCTTCAGCAGTTCTTCTCTCTTCCTCTAGTTTCATCTCCTTCTCTTTCTTCCTTCCCTCTTCAGCGATCAGCCCTGCCTTCTCCTCCTCCCCTTCTTTCTCTTCTCTGCTTCCTTTCTATTCTTCTCCTCTTCTTCTTCTTCTTCTTCTTTCTTTTTCTTCTCTGCATCTACTCTTTTCCTCGCCTCTTCTTCTGCGTCCTCCTTCTCAGCGATCTGCTTCTGCTCTTCGACGATCTCTTGAAGTTGTTTAAACTCAAAAGGATTAAGTACATGCGAGATCGAACATGGAAGATCGTTAAAAGAATAATCATCAAGGTAAGCTATCAGCTCAGAGTCTTCTCCCCTTGAGGACATTGGGACCGCAAGAGGAAGAGAGAGACCGACCCAGTCACTTACCTTAGCAGATGTATCCACGTTAGGATGCCTGAGATTTCCTTCTTCAAACAGGGTGGTTGTCTTGACCAAAGTGGCCTTGACGATCACTTCTTTATTTTCATTACTCTTTCTTCTTTTGGCAGGTTGCATAGAAGGATCTATCTCTTTTCTCTTTGTTCCTTTTGCAGCCTCCTGCTGCTCTCCAATCTATTGCATGAGCCTTTCAGCTGAGGTATTTTGCTTCTGCATCCCAGCCTTTATGACTTCAGTAGAAGCGGTCATACCAGACTGGACAGCGATCTAGTTAAGATCTTCAACCGACTTCTAGCAGTCAAAGGTGATTGTGAGATAGGGAAGATTCAGCTCAGGTGGCCCTGAAGATTTGGTCATCACATCGATGATGTTTGAGACTACCAAGGCCCCGCTATCCATCACCAGTTCTTGTTATTTCTCTTTATAAGGAGAATCAGCGATCTCCTTCAGAGCTTCTCCTTTTGCTAAAGCTTTGGAAGCTTTGACTGCCAGGATCTTCCTGGAGCTCATGGTCTCCTTCCCATCAATCCTCTTCTTCGAGGAGGCTTTCCTTGGTGAAATTTGATTCTTCGCCCTCTTGTCAAGGATCTCCATCATATCCATCGTCAGAGATCGTGGCGGTCTGAAAAAGAGTGATTGCTGAAGACACCAGCTCGCAACTCCTTCCAAAAAGTTCTGGATTCTGAAGCCTTGAGGAAGTATTTATAGACCTTCCTGCATTTATGACAATTGCGGTCTCAGTGGTCAAAGCGAACATTTCCAAAGTTCCAGCAAAACTTGAAAATGTGTGGGATCATGTTTTCTCGAAAGTCCGCGACCTCTCCATTTTGATCAGAATTATCGGCGCCGACAGTCTCAATCTTTTGAGACCGCCCAGACTGCTTGTCTCACCTCTAGCAGATCTTCTAAAACACAGGGGACCAGACTCCAGCGAGACCGCATGACCGCGCAGTCTGGGTTATTCATCTTTTTTGCTATTTGCACCCCCTGTATCTTCTTTTCTCTGCCCTGGTTCTCCTGTACCCCTAGCAGCCCATTATTTTTGGACCTGCCCTTTTGGGCAGTCCCCCTCGTCAATAAATAGAGGGGTAGGGCTACCAGAAAAGTGACTTTTGATTTGAGCCTCCAGCTTGTTGCATGTACAAGCGGTCTCGAATTTTGTCACTTTTCTACCTTTCACCCTGACCTATTTTAGACCTACCTATAACCTCTTTTTGTGATCAATCAAAACAGGTTTTTCCCTCAGAAATCTCTCTTTTGGCATCCTTCAACCCAAGTAACCGACACTCCGCAGTTTCCCCTCATCCCTTTGAAGTGTGAGTTTTGGAGGTACAATTTATGTGTCAACAGAAAGTTCTCTTGGATGTCGATGGGGCTTCTGCAGTTAGATGAATAGATGTATATTCTTTTAAGTCAAACATCCCATATTGTATTTTAAAAGCTTCATGTACTAGTTCCTCTTTTGTCTTCTTTACACTGTCAATGAACCTTTGCCTTCTTTCTTCAGTAAGTCCCTGACTTTCTTCCCATTCTTTTTCAGCTTCCTTCTACCATGTTCACATAAAGCTTCCCGCTCAGGGTTCTTTTTGGGTGATTAAGTACAAGCAAGAGCATCCTTTGGAATACCATACTTGGGAGTTGGAGCTAAATAGGATTTCATAAGCTTATGCTTTTTTCATTTGCTCTTTTGTAAATCTTTCCCATATTGGACTGGAATCATATGGACTCTTCCTTTGGTAAGTTTGAGTAACTTTTTTACCAGTTAGGGTAGGAAGAAGAACAGCTGAGGGAGAGGGAATGACAACAGTAGCAGCAAAAAGAAGAGCTCCAGAAATATTATAAGCAACTTTTGAAAAACTCTCAGGGATATTTGTTCTTTGAAATACAGTGATCTTGTCAGGAAAGTTATTAGGCATAGAAGATTCAACATCAAATTGAGGTTCAAAAATGGTAGGAGCAATCCAAATTTTCAAGGAGGTAGATTATTTGAGAGATAGGTATTCTGGAACCTTTTTAGATATAGGTTACTCGGTGTCCATTACTCATTGGATGGAGGACTTTCCATAGAATTGGGAATGCCATCATATTTGAAGTGATCCCCTTCTCAAAAGCAATAAAATCTTAACACGGACTTGCAAATTTATACACACACTGTAATGTATCTTATTTAGTCATATTTTCAAATGTCTGGGATGAGTATCAATATAGTATGTCCTCATTTTCAATAGCTAACTCTTCTAGATCAAGAGCATTCCCTGTTGTCATATCCCTATCAAACTCAATTAACTCTTTATCATCATCACCAATCTCCGCAAAGTCTTCATAATCTTCATCATTTTCAATATGTTCATTACTATTAGCCTCAGCTATTCTCTTAACTATTTGGGCAATAGCTTCATTGGCCATATCCATATCTGCTTCATAAATTGTTATAACATGAATGGAGTGTTCTCCCCCTACAGCTTCTGGAACAACTTTTTCTAGAATAACATTTTCAGCCTGAAAATCAAAGATAACCTTTTCTTGAACAACCTCATCAGGAATAGTCTTTTCTGGAGCAATCTCATATGGATCAACCTCTAAGAGAATGACCTTCTTAGGAGCATCAATTACATCAACATCATTTGTAGCCTGAACAGGCTCATTGATATCATACCTAACATCTATGTTCATGGACTCATTTGCATCACTATTATCTCTGGTAGGAGTACTAGGAGTAGAAGAGGGAGAAGATAGATGAGCAGTTTCTGGGAAGGGACTCATGTCATGAAATTTCTCCCCCTTCTTGACATCTTGAAGAAGATATGTCAAGACAGACAAGGTGACAGGAGGGTCACCTAGATATTGCTTGAGAGATGAGACGGAAGAGGTAAGGTCAGAGAGTTGATGTTGGACATTTTCTATTTGAGTGGAAAGGATGGAAATGGTGGTAGAAATTTGAGATGAGAATGTTGCAAAGGCAGATGCAATTTCATTGTGGATGATTGATTGAATGTTGATGGGGAGAGCAAAGATGGAGGATGAAATGGATTGGAAAACTCTATGGATAGGGATTGATGTTGTGGATGTCAGTGTAGGTATGGGAGGTGTGAGTGGAGGTATTGTTGTAGTTGTAGAATGAGTAGATAAGATAGTTGGGATATGAGTGGAATCATCAATTTGTGGAGTGTAAATGGGGGAATAGACATAAATGTCTGGTGAATGATGTGGTGGAGATAGTGGAGGTGAAATATTATGAATGTAAGGTGAGGGTGAAAGAGGAATGGATATATTTTCTTGGATGCTAGAAGGTGGTAGCCTGGTTGTGGTTGTTGCAGTTATAGAATGAAGGAGGGGAGATAATGGTTCACTAATGATGAAGGGAGTGATCAGTTTAGTGGATTGTAGATTGGAGAGACTGGTAGATGGAGTTGGAATAGTAGGCATGGATGTGGATTGGATTGTGGTTGTATTGGGGGAGTGAGAAGAGTAAGGAGAGTGACTTTCTTCCCGTGGATGCACACTAGCTACAAGGGCTAAGGATTTTGGTATGTGCCTTGCCCATTTTGAGAATAACTTATCTGTTAATCTTTTTACAGGGGGAATGTGCACCCCTTCACTCAAGCAGACTTCTGAATAGCAGTTCTTCAAAATCTGGCTCATAATTCTAGCATACTCAATCTTCCCTTGCAGAGCCTTATGCTTGATCAGCCTTAGGACGCAACTTCCCCAATCAATCCTTCTCTTCAAAATTAGGGTACCAATCAAATTTAATTAACTCCTTGGGATTGCATCATAAGCAGATGATTTGCACATAATCAATTTTCCTACTATGTCAGTCAGAAATCAATTTTCTTCAGCAAAGTCCATTTTCTTGAGATTTATAGCTTTGTCCTTTGTGAACTGCATTTTGAATAATACTTCCTTAACTTCAGTCTTAGACAGTTTATCATTGTCATCTCCCTCTGGAAGACCAAATGTTGAACAGTTTTCAGTCTTGGAGATTACTATTATAGACCAATTGATTGTTCTTGAGATACTTTCATCATCTGGATGCTTAATACTGCTATAAAATTCTTTTAACTCTTGTTTTAGAATTCTATCCTTGGTCGAGATCAATTTTGTGTGACCTTGCTCTTCGAACAAATTTAGTATCATCTTACACTTATCTTCCACTATTTGGAAGCCACTGAGATCGACATCAAAACCAGAATTGATCTTGGGTTGAGCCATTTGTGCCTGCAAAAAAAATAATGACAGCACAGAGGAGAGAAATGGAGGGAAACTGGAAGGAGATGAAGAGTTTGTGGGCGTAGGAGATGAGAAAGAAAGTATCTTCTACTTATAGTAGACGTTGAAAACAAGGACTAGTAATTGACGCGGTGTCGAGAGTATTTGACGCAATTTTTTCAAGCATTTTGACGCAACTCCTTCAAACATTTTGACGCAATGTCGAATAGTTATACTTAAAGAGTATGAATTTCCAAGGAGAGCTTTATACGGGTGCGTTGACAAGGATTTCGACGCAACGTCGAATAGTCATCCAGAGACAGAAAACTAACTTATTTGAAGTTTTTGTCTGGAATTTTCAATTGAGTTATTATAAGTGAGTTTTTAACTTGCATCAGCTAGCATTCCTAGAGCATTTATGAAGTTCTTATGCTTAATTTCATCAAGGGGTTTGGTGAAGATATCAGCTTTTTGCTCATCAGTAGGGATATATACTCTAAGGCAGCTCTGCCTTTTTCTATATTATCCCTAATTAAATGGTGTTTAATATCAATATGCTTAGTCCTGCTATGAAGAACATGATTATAGGTTATTGAGATTGCACTTGAGCTATCAAAATATATTATTAATTTTTGAATATTTAAATTGTAATGTACAAGTTGATTTTGCATCCATAGTAATTGTGAGCAATAACTCCCAGCAGCTATATACTCAACTTCATTGTGGATGTGGAGATAGTGGTTTGCTTCTTTCTAAACTAGGAGATAAGTCTAGCTTCAAGGAATTGGCATGTCCTTGAAGTACTTTTCCTGTCTAACCTACACCCTCCATAATCTGAGTCTGAATATCCTGATAATTCAAACCCTAATTTTACTGGGTACTATAGCCCTAGTTCATATGTCCTCTTCAGACATCTTAAAATCCTTTTCACATAAGTCATATGTGACTCCTTAGGTTCAACTTAAAACCAAGCACACATACATGTAGCAAATATGATGTCTGGTCTACTAGTTGTTAGATAAAGGAAGGAATCTATTATTGCTCCATAAAATTTCTGATCCACAGCTTTCCCTTTCTCATCCTTATCTATGACATCATTTGTAGCCATGAGAGCCTTCATAGTGGAGGGATTCTCCATACCAAAATTTTTGATAAGTTCTTTGGTATATTTTAACTGAGAAATGAAAATTCCTTCACTAGATTGCTTTACCTGGAGGCCAAGAAATTAAGATTGATCTCCCATGCTCTACTCATTTCAAACTTTGATTGCATGAGTTTGGCAAACATCTTACATAATTTTTTATCAGTAGCTCCAAAATATAATGTCATCTACATAAATTTGTACTAGTAGCAGTTTACCCTTATGGGTTCTAGTGAATAAGATTTTATCTATCTTCCTTTTTCAAATGAGTTTTCAAGGAGAAAGAAAGAGAGAGTCTCATACCAAGATCTAGGTGCTTTCTTGAGATCATACAAGACTTTATTTAATTTAAATACACAAGAAGGAGAATTAAGATTGATAAAACATGAGGGTTGTTCTGCATATAATGCCTTTTGCAGAACACTATTTAGGAATGCACTGTTGACATCCATTTGATAGACTTTGAATTTGTTGTGTGCTGCAAAAATTAGAAAGATCATTATTGCTTCAAGCCGTGTAACGGGTGGAAAGGTCTGGTCATGGTCTATCTCTTCTTCTTGTTTGTATCCTTGAGCAACCAGCCTTAATTTGTTTCTTGTTATAACTGTTGGATCTTGTGGCGCCCTTAGGGGGGGTGAATAAGGGCTTTTTTAAAATATGAATTTTTACTTAAGAATTTTCAAAACAATTTTTGCTTTTCTAAAAATCACTTATAAAAATTTACAAACTATGAAATTTTTAACTTAGATCAAACACAAATTTCTAAGTTAAAGATTAAGCAACCAAATTTGCAATTAAAGAAAAGGCATAATATTTTAATCATGAAATTCTCATACAATAAAAATGATCTTAACAATGCTTAAGATCAAGGCATAAATAAGATAATAAACTTTTGACAATTTTTGTTTACCAATCCTTCTCCCAAGGATCGGAAGGCTATCACTTGTCTCTCCCTAGACCAAGCCCAAGTCTATCCTCTAGATCTTCCCAAGATCTAGACGTAGCACACAAGGCCACGATTTCCTACCAGGCCACGCAAGGACTTGGACGCTCCGCACAAGGAAGCGATTTTCCCCTAAGCCACGCAAGGACTTAGACGTCGCACGCAAGACGACGATTTCTACAACGATTACAAGATGAATGTAAATATAAATGAAATACAAAATAAAAACCCCCTTTAAAATTTCTGGACCAAAGCAGCGAAGAATCCTTGAGAAAATCTCCTTGGAACGCGTGTACAATCTTCGGCTTCGCTCTCTCTTTTCTTCTTCAAGGATGGGGATTTTCGTTCTCTGGAGCTCTCTGGATGATAACACACAGGAAGAAGTCTTGAAGGTCTGAAAGCTTGAAATCCACGAAGTTCTGAACCCTTTTAATAAAAGAGACCTGTCGCCGTCTGTTAGCTAGGTATCGCCAGAATCCGATATCTCCAGAGGCTGCCACGTGTCCCACTAATTCAAAGTTTTTGCGCGAAGTGGAGGTCGTGGTTGAGACGTGGGTTGTCGGATATCCGATAGCTTTATCGGATATCCGTTAGCTTGCGTAACTGCTGCACGTCTTGGAGTTACGGGAAGATCGTGCACTGTCAGAAATCCGTTACTGCTGTCGGAAATCCGATAGCTCTAAACCGTCGAGTAGAGACGGAAAACAGAAGAAATCGTTTGCTGTCGGAAATCTGATACTGCTATCGGAAATCCGATAGCTCCAATTTCTGGAAAATTATTATTTTGCTCCAATTGAAAACATGTTATTCTTGCACCTGTTATCTGCACACCATTAATTAAAAATAGGATCGAATACATTCGGGATTTGTTATTCTCAAACCGGACGAGTGCGGAACGCATGATCCAACAATCTCCCCCTTTTGATAATAACAAATCCTTATAAAAAGAAATCGAATAAATCTTATAGAGATATTGAAAAGTATATTATGTGTCTACAAGTGTGAACATATGATCTCCATGATCTCCCCCTTAATATTAGCTCCTTCTAAAAATATTCTCCCCCGACATATAAACTCCCCCTACATGTATGCTCCTTATATTAATTAAGTAATTTAAGTGATTTAAGTGATTTCTTATTATCTTCTCCCCCTTTGATATTATCAATTTCTAGTCATCAAAAAGTATAAGTAGATATCTAAAGCAAGAGAAATTAAGAACAATGTTCAAAGAACTCATAAATTAACATTCACATATACTAGCTATTGTATCATGATAACCATCCAAAAATTTAGCCTTGATATTGCTGTTTCTGAAGAAAATCTAGATGAATGATAGTTTTCGTGCTGTGGATGTAATAATATTTATGCTTGAACAATTTTGAGCTATCGCCCGGCGACATCACTGTCGCCCAGCGAAAGTGAAAACTCTATTTTTGATATGTTTTTCTGTTCCAGTTTTATCATATGCAGTTTAAGAGAATTTTTATGACAATTTGGCTTTGTTCTGTGATAGTTTGTTTAATTACATATTATAAGAGTAGATAATTTAATAATTTTTTAATAATTTTTGATAATACATAAAAAAATTTAAATACATGTAATTTCCAAAAATAATTACAAATAATAAAAAAAATTAAGATTTATATTTCTAAGATCCCAAGTTCTAATCTTAACATAGAAAAGCGTGAATCATTAAGTGGTTTTGTAAAAATATCCGCTAATTGTGAATCCATTCCTATGAAGTTGATTTTTACATTACCCTTCTTAATATGATCCCTTATAAAATGATGTCGGACATCTATATGCTTAGATCTAGAGTGTAATACGGGATTATTAGTTAAGTTTATAGCACTTTTATTATCACACTTTAATTCTACACTACTTTGTTGCATGCCAAAGTCTTCTAATGTTTGTGACATCCAAAGAGCTTGGGCACAACAACTACCTAGTGCAATATATTCGGCCTCGGTAGTAGAGAGGGCAACAAAATTCTGTTTCCTACTCAGCCATGAAATAAGTGAAGGGCCGATAAAATGACAAGTGCCACTAGTGCTTTTTCTATCTAAAGAACATCCCGCATAATCTGAATCCGAAAAGCCATGTAAAATAAAGGAATCATTATGAGGATACCATAATCCTAATTTAGATGTTCCTATAAGATATCGAAAGATGCGTTTCACTGCTTTTAAATGTGACTCTTTAGGATTAGCCTGAAATCTAGCACATAAACAAGCGGCAAACATAATGTCAGGTCTAGATGCTGTTAAATATAATAAAGATCCTATCATGCTTCTATAAAGGGTTTGGTCAATTGAAACTCCACTTTCATCTTTTCCTAATTTTAGTGAAGCACTCATAGGAGTGTTTGCATGCTTAAGATTTTCAAATCCAAATCTTTTTAACATGTGATGAATATATTTGGATTGACATATAAAAATATCATCATATTTTTGTGTAATTTGAAAACCTAGAAAATATGAAAGTTCTCCTACCATGCTCATTTCAAATTCATTTTTCATAATTTGAACTACTTCATTACACAACTCTTCATTAGTGGCTCCAAAAATAATATCATCAACATAAATTTGCAAAATAACTAAATCATGATCAATTTGCTTAATGAAGAGTGTAGAATTGGCACTTCCTATTTTATAATCGTGCTTTAACAAATATTGAGTTAATCGATCATACCAAGCACGAGGCGCTTGTTTTAATCCATAAAGCGCTTTATCTAATTTATAAACATAATTTGGATATTTCTCATTTATAAAGCCAGGGGGTTGTTCTACATAAACCTCTTCTTTTATATACCCGTTTAAAAATGCGGTTTTGACATCCATTTGATATAATTTAAATCTTTTAAAATAAGCAAATGCAAGAAATATCCTAACCGCTTCTAATCATGCTACGGGTGCAAAAGTTTCATCAAAATCTACCCCTTCAATTTGTGCATAACCTTTTGCAACTAATCTGGCTTTATTTCTAACAATTCTAGATTCATTATCCAATTTATTTTTAAAAATCCACTTAACTCCAACTACAGAATGATTTTTGGGTCGTTCTACAAGATTCCAAACCTTATTACGTTCAAATTGATTAAGTTCTTCATTCATAGCTAAAAATCAAAATTCATCATTTAAAGCGGTGGAAAGATCTTTTGGTTCTATTTCAGAGACAAAGCAAAGGTTTGAAAATAAAACATGTAACGATGAATGAGTACTAACCCCTTTTTGCGGATCTCCAATGATAAGCTCCTTTGGATGATCCTTTGAAAATCTCAATTCACTTGGAGGCACATATTCTTCTCTTTCTTCTTCTTCTCTATCTTCTCCTCTTTCTCCTTCTCTCTCTTCTTCTTTTTCTTCTTCATTTTCTCCAAGTTCTTCATCATCATCCTCCACCGAAGGAAGGGGTTCATCTTCTTTTCCTGTAATTTTCTTTTCTACACATGAAACAAACTCATCAAACCTAACATGAATAGATTCTTCAACTATTTTTGTTCTTTTATTAAAAATCCTATAAGCTTTACTAGTTGAAGAATAGCCAATAAAAATTCCTTCATCACATTTTTCATCAAATTTTCCCAAGGAATCTTTAGAATTCAAAATAAAACAATTACAACCAAAAACTTTGAAATAAGAAACATTTGGTTTATTACTAAAAATTAATTCATAAGGAGTTAATTTTAAAATAGGGTGAAGCATTACTCTATTAATTACATAACATGCTGTACTAACCGCTTCAGCCCAAAAAGATTTTGGTAATTTAAACTCAGATAGCATCGTACGGGCTAACTCTTGAAGAGTTCTATTTTTCTCTCCACTACACCAATTTGTTGTGGTGTGCGTGGAGCGGAAAATTCGTGTTTAATTCCTAACTCCGTACAAAAAGAAATAAACTTTTCATTTTCAAATTCTCCTCCATGATCTGATCGTATGCGTTTAATTTTTAACTCAAATTTATTTTGAATACGCAAACATAATTTTGAAAATTCTGAAAATGCATCGGATTTGGAGGTTAGAAATAAAGTCCAACAAAAACGAGAATAATCATCAACCAATACAAATGTATATTTTCTACCTCCTAAGCTAGAAATTCCAATTGGCCCAAATAAATCCATATGTATTAATTGAAGTGGCCTAGTGGTAGAAATAATATTTTTACTTTTAAAAGATGATTTTGAAAATTTTCCTTTTTGGCAAGGCACACATAATGAAGAAGATAAATTTCCATTTAACAATGGTAAACCTTTAATTAATTTATCTTTTGAAAGTTTTGTAATTAACTTGACACTAGTATGTCCAAGTCGCCTATGCCATAATTCTAATTCATCATTTTTTGATAAAAAACATTTTAAAGTAGAATTTGAAAAATCAAGAAATTTAATCATATATACATTATGACATCTAGGTGCGGTAAAAACAATTTCATTTGTTTTAGAATTAATAATTTTGCACAAATTTGTAGGAGATTCAAATAAAACATCTAAACCCTTATCACATAATTGACTAATAGAAATCAAATTATGCTTTAATCCTTCTACAAATAAAACATTTGAAATTGAAAATTTTTTGTTACCCACAACTCCGATGCCGATGACTTTTCCTTTTCCATTATCTCTGAATGTAACAACTCCTCCTTTTTTCATCTCCAGGCTAAGGAACTTCTCTTTATTGCCCGTCATGTGCTTTGAACAACCCGAGTCCAAGTACCACACGTCTTCTTTGTCCTTAGCCTGCCAACACACCTCAGTGTCACTTTGGACACTGCATTCGTCATCAGATATGACGCTCTTTCCCATTAAGCACATGTTGGCCTCCTCTTCTTTACTTGAGCTTGAACTGCTTGCATCCTCAGAAGTAGTATCAACCCATGTTTCCGCCTTCAGCACCTTCTTCTTCCCTTTGTGCTTCTTTTCTTTAAGTTCTTTCAAGTACTTTGGACACTTGCTTCGGATGTGTCCTAACTTCTTGCAGTGATAGCACTCTGGTGGTGGTCTCTCTTCCTCCTCATCGTCTTCCTTTCCTTTTTTCTTCCTAAACGTCTCCTTCTTAAAAAACTTCTTAAATGAATTCCTCCTTTCTGGATTTCTCATAAATTTTCTAAAATTCTTAACAAATAAACCTTCCTCATCTTCTTCTTCCTCCTCAGAATCACTACTTTCTTCCTTCTTAGATCTTAGAGCTAATCCCTTCTTCTTTGGCTCCATATACTCTTGTTGTTGAATTTTCAATTCAACTTCATGAGTTTTCAAGTTTCCAATCAGGCTTTCAATATTAAGAGCTTTAAGATCATGATATTCAGAAATAGCGGTCACTTTGGGATTGAATTTAGGGGGGAGAGATCTAAGAAGTTTTCTTACCAAATTACCATTTGAGAAATTTTTTCCTAAAACTTTTGAGTCATTTACTATCTTAGTGAATCTTGTGTACATGGTATCCACATCCTCATCTACCTCCATCCTGAACTTTTCGAATTCTGACTCCAATTGGAAAAGCTTTGAGTACTTCACCTGCGAGGTACCTTCATGAGTAATTTCCAATAAATTCCAAATTTCATATGCAGTTTGACATGCGCAGGATCTATTAAATTCAGTTTTATTAAGAGCACAAAATAATGCGTTCATTGCTTTTGCATTATTTTTGCATTTTAATTTGTCCCGGTCATCCCATTTATCTTTGGGTTTCTCCATGACAATATCACCAATTGTAAAAGTAGGATGAGTATAATTTGTTTCAACCATATTCCATACTTCAATATCTAATGATATTAAAAAACACCTCATCCTAGTTTTCCAATAATTGTAATCGGAACCCGTAAATAATGGTGGTCTAGTTATTCCTTGCCCCTCAGAAAATGCATGATCACGGTGCGCCATAATTCCAGGTGGTTAAACCTTATAAGGAATTAACATGGCTCTGATACCACGTGTTGGATCTTGTGGCGCCCTTAGAGGGGGGGGGGTGAATAAGGGCTTTTTTAAAATATGAATTTTTACTTAAGAATTTTCAAAACAAATTTTGCTTTTCTAAAAATCACTTATAAAAATTTACAAACTATGAAAATTTTAAATTAGATCAAACACAAATTTCTAAGTTAAAGATTAAGCAACCAAATTTGCAATTAAAGAAAAGGCATAATATTTTAATCATGAAATTCTCATACAATAAAAATGATCTTTACAATGCTTAAGATCAAGGCATAAATAAGATAATAAACTTTTGACAATTTTTGTTTACCAATCCTTCTCCCAAGGATCGGAAGGCTATCACTTGTCTCTCCCTAGACCAAGCCCAAGTCTATCCTCTAGATCTTCCCAAGATCTAGACGTAGCACACAAGACCACGATTTCCTACCAGGCCACGCAAGGACTTGGACGCTCCACACAAGGAAGCGATTTTCCCCTAAGTCACGCAAGGACTTAGACGTCGCACGCAAGACGACGATTTCTACAACGATTACAAAATGAATGTAAATATAAATGAAATACAAAATAAAAACCCCCTTTAAAATTTCTGGACCAAAGCAGCGAAGAATCCTTGAGAAAATCTCCTTGGAACGCGTGTACAATCTTCGGCTTCGCTCTCTCTTTTCTTCTTCAAGGATGGGGATTTTCGTTCTCTGGAGATCTCTGGACGATAACACACAGGAAGAAGTCTTGAAGGTCTGAAAGCTTGAAATCCACGAAGTTCTGAACCCTTTTAATAAAAGAGAGCTGTCGCCGTCCGTTAGCTAGGTATCGCCAGAATCCGATATCTCCAGAGGCTGACACGTGTCCCACTAATTTGAAGTTTCTGCGTGAAGTGGAGGTCGTGGTTGAGACGTGGGCTGTCGTATATCCGATAGATCTATCGGATATCCGATAGCTTGCGTAACTGCTGCACGTCTTGGAGTTACGGGAAGATCGTGCACTGTCGGAAATCCGTTACTGCTGTCGGAAATCTGATAGCTCTAAACCGTCGAGTAGAAATCGGAAAATGGAAGAAATCGTGCGCTGTCGGAAATCCGATACTGCTATCGGAAATCCGATAGCTCCAATTTCTGGAAAATCATTATTTTGCTCCAATTGAAAACATGTTATTCTTGCACCTATTATCTGCACACCATTAATTAAAAATAGGATCAAATACATTCGGTATTTGTTATTCTCAAACCGAACGAGTGCGGAACGCTTGCTCCAACAATAACACCATTTGCATTTAACATGTTCCTAAACAATCATTTCACTCCAATAACATGGTAGTTCTATGGTCTAGAAACAAGTATCCATAATTGTCTTCTTTCAAACTGAGCAAGTTCTTCTTGCATGACCATGATCCAGTGAGGATCATTGTTGGCTTATTCAAATTATTTAGGTTCTAACTGAGATAAGAAGCATTGGAGAACCAGTCCACTTGAAATTTTCCTTCTTGTCTGAACTCCAGTTTCTATGTCACCAATGACTTGAGATAGAGGATGATTCCTCAATTTCATCATCATCTATATAGATAGGTTCAACAAGTTGCATTTCTTTTTGCTGGAATTCCTAAAATTTTGGCAGATTTTCTTCAGCAGCAGTAGCCTGTGTTTGCTGGATGTAGAAGTCCATTATTTGAACTAATTCTTCTTCACTATCTTCATCCATGTGTTGGTCATTATCCTTCTGTAATTCAGTACCAATGGGGAGAATTGAAGAGGTGGGAGATTCTTCAATTACATCCAATTCCCTAAATTTGGTGGACAGATTTTCTTCCTGCAAAGTACTAGAAGATAAGTTTTTCCCTGCGTTCAACATGTTAGTCTCATCAAATATAACATGCATGTATTCTTCTATCCTTGAAGTATTTTTATTATAGCATCCATATGTTTTTCTTGATGATGAGTATCCCAAGAATATACTATCATCAACTTTCTTATCAAACTTTCCTATATATGTTTTACCATTGTTATGAATGTAGTAAATGTTTCAAAAAAATTTAAAGTATGAAATGTTTGGAGTCTTGCCTTTTAGCGGCTCATAAGGATTCTTATTCTTGTTCTTATGAATTATACATGTTAAGAAGATAATTAGGTGTGTTAACAGCCAACCCAAAATTGCTTAGGCGGGTTAGCCTCAACTATCAATGGTCTACTTGTTTCTATTATGGTTCTATTCTTCCTTTCAACTACCCCATTTTGTTGACGAGTTCTAGGAGTAGAGAAGTTATGCATGATCCCTTCATTCTCACAGACCTCACACATCCTATAAGACTCAAACTCAGTGTCATGATCACTTCTGATCATAACAAGTGAAGTATTTAGTTCATTTTGGATCTGTTTTAAGTATCTTGAGAGAATCTTGAATGACCATACTTATTTCTCATAAAGAACACCTAAGAGAATCTAGAGAAGTCATCCACGATTACAAGAGTGTAAGAAATGCCTTGATCCCAAGTTGTGAATAGTAATATGGCCAAACAAGTCTATGTGGAGCAAGTATAAGATTCTTGGGGAATCATTTTTTAAAACACTTTTAAATGATGCTCTTGTTTGTTTGCCTAGTTGGCATACTCTACAAGGTCTCTCCTTGGTGTATTTACCTAGGAGAAGTCCTCTCACAAGATTATGCTTAGAGAGCTTAGAGATGGTCTTAAGATTCAAGTGACCAGGTCTCTTATGTCATAATTCACTATTATTAACATTTATATATTAAACAGACAAAGTTCTGAATTAACTAAAGAAAAGTTAACTAAGTAAATGTTACCTTTCTTAGTGCCTTTAAGAATTATATTACCTGATTTATTGCACATGATCTGACATTCACTTTGAGTGAAGATCACCTTATATCCTCTATCACAAAGATGACTGATGTTGATTAAATTATGCTTGAGCCCTTTAACATAGGCTACCTTCTTGAATGTTGTTTCTCATACTTTGATCTTCCCATATATTTTGGTCTAACCACAGCTGGAGTCACCAAAGATTACCTTTGGCGTAGATTTTCTTTAAAGACTTCCAGCAAGCTAATGTATCCAGTCATATTTCTCAAGCATCCACTATCCAAGTACCACAGCTGGTTTGTGATAGACTTGGCTTTAATCTACAAAACAATCATTAGTTACCAGGAGCTCAATTCATCTTGGGTCCTTGATTTCCAAAGTAAGGTGTTATATACAAATATGAGGGTCTTCTCATGTATCTCTTAGGATGGGAGTTTGCAGGTAAATTATACCAACAGTACTTCATTAAGTGTCATACCTTATGACAATAATGACACTCATACTTATTATACTTAGTAGTTCTTTTTAGATAAGTGTTGTGAGGATGAGTGTGAGAAGTGCTCAAATTTATTTCATCAGATCTGATGTACAGAAAACCAGCAGTCTGGGATCCAAGATTAGGTCGAATAGTATCTGACGCATATGAGTTGCGTTGAATAGGATTCGACGAAACTTGATAATTGCATCGAATAGTATTCGACGTGACTTCAAGATTGAGTAGATGTGTATTTCACGTAACATAGTTGTGTTGATTATTATTTGATGCATATTCAGAATTGCGTCGAGTAGTATTCGACACATACTCTGAATACTTATGATTTTTTAGTTTTCTATTAAACTTCATCTTTTCTTAAATTAATTTTTTTGGAGCTTTTCCAATGATTCCTTCCTGAGAGGATGAATTAAGAAGGTTAACAATATCACAATTATTATTTGAGTTAGATGTTGAAGGAACATCTTTAGCTAAAGAAATTTGAGGTTTATCATTTTGGTTTAACAAAGCTCACCAATTTCTTCCAAGCAGGTGTGTTGGAGGTACCCTAAGCAGCTGAGGCATTAGCACCTAAGCCCAAGTGTTTGAATCTTATATTGGGATTCTCAGTTATATCTTTGAGCTTGTTGCTTCTACCATTAAGGCAATCCTCGAATTCTTTTGCTTTTCTAAGAGACTCTTGAAGGTCAGCATTTTCTACCTTCAGGGTTGTTATAGATCTATTCAAGATGGCTATTTCACATCATAATTCATAGTTTTCTGCTTTGGATACTTCTTAAATAAAAGCAGTGATATCTTTTTTAGAGATTCAATTTCTTTCTCAGCCTTCTTTTGTTCAAGGCACATTTCCTTGAAGAATAACTTAAACTCGTCTGAATTGAAATCAACTTTATCAAGCAAAGTTACCTCTTCTTCCTCTTGAGGAATTTCTGTATCAAATTATTCTAAGGCCGTGAATGCACTCATTCATGTGTCTTCTTCTTCTTCATCTTCTGATCTTGAAGAGCCTTCCTCTTCAGAGTTGCTCCAGGTTTAAACAATGAAACCTTTTAATTTATTCACATGTTTTTTCTTAGGAGCATAGATTTTCTTTTGATCCCTTCCCTTTCTACTGTCCTTTATGTTCTCTGGATATTCTGGAGCAAAATATGTCCAGCTTTTCTGCAAGGATAACATATAATTTCCTTAGTTCGTGTTTTGTCATACCTAGGTTTTGAGTGCTCTTTTTCTCTTCTTATAGAGCCTTCAGTTCTAACTCATTTCTTGAATTTTCTGTCCATGAGGTTGATGATTTCATCATCCATTGATGAGCCTTCATCTTCCTTTACTTTTAGGGCTATTGATTTTTCCTTTGAAGCAGGAGTCTTATCTTGCATAACATCTCCTGCTCTTGTCTTTAGCAACAACTCATATGAGTTGAGCTTGCCCAGGAGAGCATCAGTGGTGATCTCATTTTGACACATGACTTCTCTTATAGCCCATATTTTGTTTTCCCATGAGCTAGGTAGGCACATCATCAACTTATCATTGATCTCAGCAACTGAGATTTCCTTTTCCAGGCCTTTTTAGCTCACCTACTATAATGTTGAATCTGGTGTACATATCAGTTATCGTTTCTTCAGCTCCTTTCTTGAAGTTTTCATATTGGGAAATAAGAAATAGCTTCTTATCTCTCCTTTTATCAGTGGATCTCTCTTCCATTTTGGTGAGAGAATCCCACATCTCCTTAGTAGATTGACAATCTACAACCTTTTAGAAGATATCATCAGACATTGTGGTGACAAGTATGTTCATAGCCTTGGCATTGTTAGATCTAGCCTTCTTGTCAGTCTTTGTACATTCAGTCTTAGGAATGGGCACCATCTTTCCATTAGTGTCCAACCTAGATGGAATCACAAAATCTGTCAAGATAGAGTCAAAAATATTCTCATCAATAGAATTCATATACAATCTAATTTTAGATTTCCATAAAGAAAATTTATTTAGATTACAGACAGGGGGTCTTGAGGTTGCGTAATCTCTGACTTGTGATGTGTTCATGTTTGTGATAGAAACTTTTCTAAAGTGATTAAGTTCTCAGAGATCTTGTTGATCAAGGTGTTAGCTTTTTTCTGATCAACCTGGCTCTGATACCAATTGAAAGAGAAGGTGATCTCTTGAGAAGTACTCTAGAAAGGGGGGGTGAATAGAGTATTTAAGTTTTTAAGATGATTGATTCACTGATTTTTCTCAGATTCACACAACACCCAATATATTACAGCCACATAATACAGTAATCAAAAGAAACAAAAGTGCACAAAAAACACAGAGAAAAGCACAAAGAAAATGCAACACAGACGACAAAAAAGTTTATAATGGTTCCCCAAATGTTAGGTACATCCACTCTTCTTCCTCAGCAGAATTCCACTAAATAGTGTGGGGATTTTGATAAGGATTTCTTAAAACTAGGAGTTGTTGATATGGTCTCTCCAAACCAAATGAGTTTTTGATAAGGTCACTATAACCAAAAATTGTTGATAAGGTCTCTCCAAAACTAAGAGTCTTTTCTAAGGAAGACTCAATGAACCAAGAGTTGTTGATAAGGTATCTCCAAAACTAACTTGAATATTTTAATTAGAGATTCAAAAACTCTTTCAGTAGGTGGGATTTGAGTTTCCACAATATGTCCTTCAACAAAAAATCTCTGATGGAACCGGTTCATTCAACACTGTGTAGATTCTATCAGGAATGAGCTGCAACTTCCTTGTAGATGAGAAAAGATAATCTTTTAGTTATCCTTTAAGTGTATAGAATTTCTTGAGTGCTTGCTTGTTGCAGTAGCTCTTCGGGAATGAAGAATATCCAAAGAGAAAGGAGAAGAGAACACACACATAATACTTCTTCTTCTATGTACACACACACACACACACATATATATATATATATAAAGAGATTCAAATTCTTTTCATTTGTCTTCTTCTAGATATTTAATGCTGACAGGTAACATCAATATTATTATTTTTCAAATCAAGTTCAAATGACCTTCATTTCTTTCTTGAAATATGTTGTAACGTCTAGAAGATAACCTTCCTGATAGAGTCGTGAA
This sequence comes from Dactylorhiza incarnata, assembly GCA_033032865.1. Classification (NCBI taxonomy): domain Eukaryota; kingdom Viridiplantae; phylum Streptophyta; class Magnoliopsida; order Asparagales; family Orchidaceae; genus Dactylorhiza; species Dactylorhiza incarnata. The sequence continues at coordinate 1,757,467 of JAWHQI010000028.1, read as the reverse complement.
TATCTTGAAAAGAATCTGTCTTTACTCTGGAGAGAATTCGACATAGCTTTTGAGAAGTTGACGCAGCTTTTAAGAAGCCAACGTAGCTTGGACATCAGAAGTGTACACAACTCTTAGAAGTTCGAGTAACTTTGAGAGGAAGTCGATTCAGCTCTGAATATATATCGGTGCTGTGTCGATTTATTTCGACGATACTCTGAAAAGACTTTGACTTAGAATTTAACTGATGACTCCCTATCTTTCTAAAGACTAACCAGCATAATTAAAGTAGCATTTTCTATGCATCATTAAGGCTTATCCTAAAATCACTTTAACCCTAATCTGTTTTATCAAATCAAAGGTTTTTCCCAATACAAACCATACTCAAGAAATATCCCGAGTTTTTCCCTCGGGTATGAAATGTTTAATGCATTTACAATTCTTAAAATTTTTGGACGACATTTATTTAAGGGGAGGAAAATTGTAACTAAAGAAGTCCCATGAAGATTGGGACCTACCTAGTTGTGTTTCATAGGCGATGTGGCAATTGGTCATGCAAATTTAGTCGCATACGATCGTGCGTGGCCAAACCACACGATCACTTTCAGGACACTGGTTTGACCTAGTATTATCACGCACACGGTCGTGCATGTGTCAAGCCACACGATCGTGCAAAATTACCACTCATGCAAATTTAGTCATGCACGGTCGTGCATGTCCAAACCGCACGATCGCTTTTAGGTCATTAGATTGGGTTGTATTATCATGTGCACGGTCGTCAACATGTTAAGCCATATGATCGTGCAAAATTACCACTCGTGTGAATTTAGTCACGCACAATATTGCTTGTCCAAACCGCACGCCCACATTCAGGTCATTAGATTAGGCTGGTATTTACATGCGCACGTGTAAAGTCACACAATTGTGCGATTTGGGTCGTGAACTCATTTTAAACATGAAATTGAGCCATTCAATGGGGGGAGGGTTGAGATTAGATGACAAGGATCTTCTCCTGATGCTACTAGGTCAGTAATGAGGGTATTTCAACCTTATTTCTCTTGGTCCATCCTCTCTCTTAGGTTTGAGAAAAATTAAAGGAAGGAGGAGGAAGAAGAAGAAGAATTCTTGGAGGTGTTCCAGAGCTCCGAATTTTGAGCTGACAGCGGATTCGCGGAGAGTTCATTGCGATCAACTCTATCCATTTCATTGAAAATTTTCATGGCGCTGAAGCAAGAACCAAGGGTAACAATCCTTCTCCTTGATTTTAGGATGATGGTTGTCCATTACATTTTGCTTTGCTTGCGTAGGAAGAGTCCCTCACTAATTAGCGGAGGGCATGACCTCCTTTGGTTTGTTAAAATCTCGGGGCATGAGATTGCTTCCCCGACATGAAATGAATTAGAAATCTGACAACTATTGTGGATTTAGGCGTTGTGTGTGAAGTCAACTTGTGGATGTAGGCCCGAATCCGTGATATTTTATATGACATTGCATTTAGGTTGAACCTAGTATGCGTGTCAGAGAGTTACTCTGAGAAATGCATCGTATTATATGCGGGGTCTGGGGACTTGGAAACACTTAGTATTCATATCAAAAGCATATGTTAGCGACCTCCAATTTTGCCTTTAGAATTTACCACACTGCGGAACCTACTATTGTAATAGTTACTTTTCGACGAATGTGAGATTAGCATAGTACCGTGAATGTGAGATTAGCATAGTATCGTGAAATCAGGATAGCGTGTTTGAGATACTATCAGAACGATAAATTGGGTATACCGAGGTGTGGAGTGGGTAAGACGATAGTGTTACCCGTCGAGCTTGAGAACAGGATTGTGTTCGGAGTTGAACTAGACCTTCGCCACTTCTCGTATTGGGGACAACTTAGACCTACTACCTTTGGAATTATATTTATGATCACTTCATTCAATGAAGATTAGGGACTCGGTGTTGATGCAGGACGGGCATCACCACCCGCCTGCCACCCTGGATACCTGGCATCACCACCACAGCCCAAGGGTCCCACCGGAAATCCACCTGATGAGCCTTATCAGGTTCCGCAGACCGTACACCCCAACCCATCCCCGACCCCACAACAGGGCCGATAGGTTGTTGAGGCCAAGGCTCGATCCCCCAACCTCCTTGATAAAGAGTCCTCATGTGGACTCTCATCACCAACTGAGCCCCAGGTATCCAGGGTGGTAGGCGGGTGGTGATGCCCGTCCTGCATCATAAAAGTGCACTTTTATGATGCAGGACGAGCATCACCACCCGCCTGCCACCCTGGATACCTGGCATCACCACCACAGCCCAGGGGTCCCACCGGGAATCCACCCGATGAGCCTTATCAGGTTCCGCGGACAGTACACCCCATCCCATCCCCGGCCCCACAACAGGGCCGATAGGTTGTTGAGGCCAGGGCTCGATCCCCCGACCTCCTTGATAAAGAGTCCTCATGCGGACTCTCATCACCAACTGAGACACGGCTCAGTTGGTGATGAGAGTCCGCATGAGGACTCTTTATCAAGGAGGTCGGGGGATCGATCCCTGGCCTCAACAACCTATCGGCCCTGTTGTGGGGCCGGGGATGGGTTGGGGTGTATGGTCCGCGGAACCTGATAAGGCTCATCGGGTGGATTCCCGGTGGAACCCCTGGGCTGTGGTGGTGATGCCAGGTATCCAGGGTGGCAGGCGGGTGGTGATGCCCGTCCTACATCAGGTGTGCTCTTCTCTTTTGTGTTGTGCTTGAGTTACGGATCAAGTCAGGGAGATAGCTTAAACCTCCTTCAACAAATCTAAGGGAGATAGCTTAAACTCGGCACTTCTCGTATTGTGGAAGAACCTTATCCCTATCCTCCTAACTAACGAGAGATGAATCTAAACCTCCTTCATATGTTTCTCAATGATGGCGGCAAATCTAAACCACCATATCGAAGTCACATTGAGGGAGATAAACCAATACCCCCCCCCCCCCCCCCCCCCCCCCCCCCTTAGCTTGTTTCTTAGTAAGGGTGATGAACTTAACCCACCCCTCCCACACCGAAGAGTTTGCATGTGTGTCATGAGTGCATAAACTCATGTCGTCGTGAGTACCCACGAGCACCTTGTTGTTCCATAATTGTTTGTTAGCTTCATACGTTGTTATTTAGGCGATTGTGAGGAACTCTCGGGTGAACCCAACTCTCATAACTTACATACCTAGTTTCCTCATTTTTATATGCTCAACCTAGAAGATTAATTATGTTTGAGCCTTCACCTTGTGTAGCTTAGTTGTACTTTCAATTTATTATATATTGCATGATGTGGCATGCTTCTAGGTTGTGGTGACCCACCCTGGAGTCCGCTAGGATGACCGGGGAGAGGGATCATTACGCGATTTGTGATCAGCTCATAGATGACCCTCATTTTTCTCTGAGTTGTGTTTGGTGCATGTGTTATAACGCGTAGTGGATTTTAACGGACCTAAAGCCCAAAGTTGCAACACAAAAGCTAACTGCTCTTTTTTATTGCTTTTGATGGTTCGGTCTGCGAGTCGATGTTTAGATCATTGTACTTGCATGTTTACTTTTATACTCTCTATTTGATGTGATGTAAAGCCATAAGACTGATACATTGGTGAAACATTACTTAGTAATTGTGGATATTTATGTTTGATTTTATTATTGAATCTACCGCTAGTCTTTTATACTCTTTAGATAGTTTTACTTTTTTGCCTTATATAACATTTAACTTATGTATGTAATATGTTGTGGGGTCCCGACCAGACCCATATTAAATTACTTGTACAGGTGGGATGTTACACAAGCACACGCTCATAGGAAGTGAAAACATTACAAACACACTCTTTCAAATTTTGGGTTATTACAAAGGGTAAACATGGAATATCAAAAAAAAAATTTACATGATTTTATCACTTTCCATCCATAATTCTAACGAAATGGGGACTTTGTAAACATGCCAATTTATAGGGGAGGCATTTGTAATTTCCAAGATAGAGGGGAGGCTCCCACGGAAGGTTCCAATAATTAACCCTATATATACACGTTCACCCCCCTAATGTGGTCGCCCACCTGCATCCAATTCTAATGGACTAGTCGAAAGTCTCAGTACATGTTCCCAAGTATTGGTGTTTGTTCACTGATACCCCTAAACCTCAAATCAATCAATGCATGCCCCCTCAAACCACTCTTAACATAAATCAATAAAACCAAGTAGCCTCATGATCACACTTTAGATCTATAAGTACTTCTCCATCAGCCATAGTAGAATGCTTAGAGCTAATGTCATGTAGTTGCGCTTCATAAGCACACCCCATTAGCTCTTAACTTGATTGACAATCTTCAGATATATATATGTAGGAACATTTAATTAAATTTCCACCTAACAATAATGTTGTGAATATCTTCCGACATGACCGACATAAAAATTTCATTGACAAAACGACACATTTTTATATTTATTATAAAATATCCTTTTGGAATATCATCTTATATATGAGTTGTCAACAATATATCGGCTTATATATACCCAGATATTATATCGGCTGACTTAATTAACAATAAACCAAAATTATTTTATTGCTAGGTTGTTTTGTGTACTTCATCTGACTTTTTTCCCTACTCTCATCCGTCATTGACTTTAATTTTGCTTGACGTTTTGATTTTATATTGAAGGTTGTTTATCTTTCATCATTATCAACAACTTCCTAACTTCCTCTTGTTTTCTTCCACACGTTATATGTTATTAATTGTGTAATATAAAGTGTTTATACTAGTTTAGTAGATTTAAAATTTTAATAAATGTTAACTTATAAATACATTAATATATATAAATTAAAACATATTACATTTATATATAATTATGAATATAAATAATTAATTAATTAAAAACCCGACATAAAATAATCCTCATATATCCCCCAACATATGAAATAACCCTGATATATCCCCCGGCATGAAATAACCCCGACATATTAAAACCAACATGAGAAACATAAATTGGCGTGTCCTCGACATCGGATATCTGCAACCTTGCCTAAACAATAATACGAACTTACAAATTTATCGCAAGTTTCATGATCTCGAAAATCTAATTTACACAAAAAGGCAACCTAGGGCTAGCGACCGGCAACGGCTGAAACAGAAAGGTTGTTAAGAGAGTAATTTACATGCAATTCAAATGGATGTTTCAAATCTGAAGCAATTTTCATGGAGAAAAATGCCGGTTCCTTGAGACCATTGAAGCATAGATTCTCATTCCCAAGTATTGAAACAACATCGGACATGTCCGGGCGATCATCTGCGCTCTCTTGCACGCACAGAAGGGCCACGTAGATGCACCTTGCCGCCTCATCATGTTGAAATTTTTTGTCCAATGCAGGGTCCACTAGTTCCACCCATGCTTCATGATTCCATAGATCCCAAGCCTAAATAAGCCACATATGAAATTAGTTAGTATTTAATATCTTTAGGGTTATTTTGCATTCCATTTTCAACTATCCTTAAAAGCTTTCAAGATACACAAAGCAACTATAAAAATAGAAGAGAAGGATTACTTACATATGCAAGAAGACTACATGAAGAGCTAAATTCATGAAGACCTGCATTTCTCCTCCCACTCACAATCTCGAGAAGCAGGACACCGAAGCTAAACACATCAGATTTAACTGAGAACAGACCCTTGAAAGCGTATTCTGGAGATATATAGCCACTAAATATGCAGACAGAACTAATTAGCATCCACAACATAAAAAAAATTCTAAAATTGTATTCTATTTATAGGATACTTAAATGGGCTCGAATAAGAGATTCAATTGAAAAGGAGATGTGGACAGTATACTTACTAGGTTCCGACAATCCTTCGAGTATTTGCTTGTGTTTGATTAGCATCGAAAATTCTTGCCAATCCGAAATCTGAGATTTTGGGGTTCATGTCAGCGTCCAAGAGAATGTTGCTCGCCTTTAAGTCTCGATGAATGACTCTTAATCTGGAGTGCTTATGAAGATAGAGAAGTCCCTGAGCTATTCCTTCAACTATGTGGAAACGCCTTGTCCAATCTAGCTGTTTTCCTTGTTCAACATCTGTTGAAGATCAACTACATAAGTTCATTCCTTCCTTTTAAAGAAAAAAACGAATTATTTATTGGATATCAGGCTCTGGAAGTAAAAAAAATAGAGCTATGATCATAACTATATGTGAGATGATATGGCTAAAGCTGCTTCTAATGAGCTCGGCTTTGTTTCGGGAAGAACCCATCAAGATAATCTGTGATAATAAGATGTGGTGCAGATTGCGTCAAATTACGTGTTTCATGAGAGGACGAAACAAATTGAGATCGACAATCACTTTGTCAGATTGAAGATAGAATCAAAAGAGATTGTCATATCTTTTGTCAGTTCAAACATTCAGCTGGCTGATCTTATAAAAGATGGCAAAAGGACTTTAGATTAGCTATATACGTAATATGAGATGGACTTCTACAATATATACTCACGATCTTGAAGGGAAGTGTTGAAAATGTGTATATTTATGTATGCCATGGTATTTAAGACTCCTATAGAAACCTAAACAGGGTATTTGCAAGCATTCAAAATCCCTCAACGGGAAACTAATGTGCATTAATTAGTACACTTAATCTAGATCATAGGTCCCTCTACCTACAACCAATTGGTTTCAGGTTGAATGCTTAAGTTCTAACAATAATATCAAAGCGAGTTAGGCCCAACATCCCACTTCTACACCAATTAATTTTAAAAGGTGATCCCATATTAGAGGCCAAAGACCCTAGACGTGATGGGGGACGTTGACTTCATGTCGAATTCTTAAATTCTAACAATAAGTATAAATTGCATCATCATTGTGGAGATAGTAATAAGTTTCAATTTCCACAATTATTATAACTAAATCGATTATCACTTGGTGAGAACTTACTGAAAAGGAAGAGATCCAGGCTTTTGTTAGGCATGAATTCGTATATCAGCATCTTCTCTTCTGCATGAACACAGCAACCTAATAATCTCACTAAATTCCTATGTTGTAGTTTGGCAATTAACATGAGCTCGTTTTTGAACTCCTCTGCTCCCTGTCCTGATCTTGCAGATAGCCTCTTGATGGCTACATCTTGTCCCTCTGGTAGTTTTCCCTGGAATTATGCCCATTATAAGAACACTGGCAAATTCATCAAATATCATAATTTATGTTCTAAAATGCTACCTTATAAACAGGTCCAAAACCCCCTTCCCCGAGCTTGTTAGTATCAGAGAAGTTGTTTGTGGCACTCGCGACCTGAGTAAATTGAAACAATGGTATTTCTGGATTCCGTTCTTTACCCGCTTCAAGGTTATGCATAAGTTCGTTTTCCAGATTTAGAGATGATATTGACTGCACCTCATACAATTCTGATTCGAATAAATGAAAGTTTAGTCCAACTGAGATATAAACTAATAAAAGGAAATTCAGAATAGTTCAAAACCTTACTTTTGCGTCGGCAACTCCTCATCATCAAGAAAGAAATCAAAATTATCGCAAGGAACATCACAATAGCAGCAGCTGGAACGGCAAAAAACCATGGCTTTTTCTTGCTCCCAGCTATTCACAGAAATAGTAATGATAATTAGGAAGTGAGGGATTTATGAGTTCAACAATTAGGAACTTGCTGGTACGTAAGAGAGGAAAGTTTTAGAATAACACAAAAAGAATATGGAAGAGAAAGAACTTTGACTTAAAGAGTTCCTTTAACAGCTCATATAATCTTCTAGTGTTGTGTATAAACTATATGTTCTACTCAGTTTCTTCCATCCTTTCAGGGTAAACTTTGTTTTTATTTATGATAAAAAGGAGGGAAAGAAGATATGATCTAAACCTCAATAGTCATCTAGGTACAAAACAAGGAGAACTACACCAAAAATAAAAAAAAACTAGCGCCAGTATCCATAATGGAGATTAATCTTCTGAGTTCCTATTAAGCAATAAAGAGCAGTTCATACAGAACAGACCATATGAAACTGTTACCAACCGCGCCGCCATCGACGCGCACTGGGGCAAGACGTATCAGCGCCGCAACAACGCGCACAAGGAGCAAGACTAGAATGGGAAGCCATGGCGTCATGATGAGGATCACATCATCCAAGAAGAAGACTTTTATGATTTGTCTTTTCTCAATGTTTTGTCTTTTCCCATTGTCTAAGCCTTAATGGGGGGCATGGCTAGTTAGCTTTCATGATAACTTTTTGTCTTTTCCCACTTGTTTAAGGCCTAGGTGGGAGGCCCTCTATTTAAGCAATTATGTTCATCCGTGGAAGGCAAGAAGAAAGAAACCAAGAAATACCTCTCTCTCTCTCTCTCTCTCTCTCTCTCTCTTTCGCCCGGATCAACTCCCCGACCTCCTCCCTTCCGCCGAATCCAACGGGATCCAAGAAGGGAACTCGTGACCCCCTCCGGGACGTCATTCTCCATCGACCATTTCGCGTTCACGCACCCGAGTGCGTATCAACTTGGTATCAGAGGAACCTCCTCCCCTCACTGACGCCGGATTGTTGCCTCGTCCGACGAACATGGCCGACACTAACCAACTCCTCCCAATCCTCCAACCGATCCTCGACGCGATCGCTCGCATGCAAACCTCCCTGGACCTCCAAGGGGCTGAAATCGCGGGTCTCCGGGCACACGTGCATGATACCAGGCCTTCCGGGTTCAACGACCACTCGAACGAACCGCCCCTGCCACCGCTGCGTACGCCGGCTAGTCCACCGCCCGAAGGCAGATCCGCCCCATCCTTCGATGGACAACAGCTACGATACCCCAAAATGGAGTTTCCCGTATACGATGGCCACAACGACCCGCTTCCATGGCTCACCCGGTGTGAGCTTTACTTTGCCACCCAACGCACCCCGCCCGAAGACCAAATCGGCCTCGCGTCATTCCACCTCATGGGGGCAGCCCAAATGTGGTTCACGCAACTTCGTCGGGAACGTCAACACCTATCATGGGATGATTTCACCACAGCAGAACTCTCCGATTCGGCCCACCGCTACGGGGCAACCCCCTTTGGGATCTCATCGCCTTACGACAGACCGGACCGCTCGACGACTACCTCGAGCGCTTCCAAATACTCTTGGCGCGCGCGTCCACAGTCCGCCTCGAGCAACAAGTCCCCTTCTTTACGGCCGGCCTCAACGAGCGCCTCCGCTGGGACGTAGAATTCCAAGCACCAACCGATCTCACCACAACAATGAATCTCGCCCGGGCCTACGAACGTCGTCTCCTCCTAGATCGGCCCCTCCTGGGCCGCCGCGACCTCAACAACACCGATCGAGGATCTAAAGCCAACATACCCACCGTACCTCCTCAGCAAGGCGGCGAGCTCAACCCTCCACCGCCCAAGCCTAACAACACGGGCCGACCACCTTTTCGGCGCCGACTCTCGGTGTCAGAAATGAACGGACGACGCGCTAAAGGGCTGTGTTTTAACTGCGACGAGTCTTTTGGACCGGGCCACCGTTGCAAACGTCTTTTTTGGATCGAGGTGGATGACCCCTCCGACGACGATGAGGATAGTGAGGACACCTCGCCGGAGATCTCATTCCATGCGATATCTGCAGCCCATACGCTTCAAGGTCATACTATCCAGATGCAAATTTCCTTGAAAGATCATCCCTTCGTAGCTCTCATGGATTCCGGGAGCACGCACAACTTTATCAACCGTCTTACGGCCGAACGCCTACACCTCCTCATTACGCCACATTCCCGACTTCAAGTCGCGATAGCAAACGGCCAATCAATGATGTGTCCGGGCATATGTTGCGGGGTTACCCTCACGGTGGGTACCCACAAATTTCAAATTGATCTCTTGGTCATCGATCTTCAAGGCTTCGACGTGGTACTAGGTGTGCGATGGCTCCGCACCTTGGGACCCATCACATGGGATTTTGACGCCCTATCCATGCGTTGGCATCACGGGAACACCTTGATCGAGTGGACCGGTCAATTCCCCCAAGCGCGTCATGCGACATTCACCCTCCAAGGGCCGACCCTTCCAACGGTCTCCTCTCACTCGTCGGACATCGAGTTACTCCTACAAGAATTCCCGGCGATTTTTTCTATTCCAAACGCCCTTCCACCGGCGCGCCCACAGGACCACCGCATCCACCTCCTTCCGGGTACCCCTCCGGTCGAGGTCCGCCCTTACCGTTACCCCTTCTTACAAAAAGATGAGATCGAGCGCCAATGTTCCCTCATGCTCCAACAAGGTCTTATTCAACGAAGCATTTCCCCGTTCTCCTCCCCGGCCCTCCTGGTGCACAAAAAAGACGGCTCATGGCGTTTTTGCGTCGACTACCGCGCCTTAAATCAACAAACCGTGAAGGACAAATTTCCAATTCCCGTGGTCGAAGAGCTACTTGACGAATTACATGGCGCCAAATATTTCTCCAAGTTGGACCTTTACTCCGACTATCATCAAGCGCGGATGCATCCTCAAGACGTGGAAAAGACGGCTTCTCGCACGCATCACGGCCATTTCGAATTTTTGGTGCTACCATTCGGGCTCACCAACGCCCCCTCCACCTTCCAGGCCTTGATGAACGAAATCTTCCAACCATTACTCTGTAAGTCCGTGCTTGTTTTTTTTGACGATATTCTAATTTACAGCACCTCATGGGAGGCACACCTACGCCACCTCCGCACGGTCTTCGAGCTACTTCAACAACATCACCTCCACCTCAAGACCTCCAAATGCGTCTTCGGCAAGCAAAGTGTGGCCTACCTCGGCCACGTGGTCCACTCCCTCGGAGTCTCGGCGGACCCCGACAAACTCGATGGCGTGGCGTCCTGGCCAATACCGCGCACGATTCGGGACTTGCGCGCCTTCTTGGGCCTCACGGGCTACTACCGGCGTTTCATCCGAGGATATAGCGTCATCGCCCAACCCCTCACCAACCTCCTCCGCAAGAACGGCTTCACTTGGACGGACACGGCCACCTCCGCCTTCCGCGACCTCCAACAAGCACTCCAAAATGCTCCGGTCCTCCAACTACCGGATTTCACCAAAGAATTCCTCATTGAGTGCGACGCCTCCGCACTAGGATCCAGGGCGGTCCTACAACAAGGCGGGCACCCCATCGCATACTTTAGATGGCCCACCCCGCGGCGTCACCAAAATTTGTCGGCGTACGAACAAGAGCTTATCGGTCTTGCCAAGGCCATTCAACACTAGCGCCCGTATTTATGGGGCCGCTCATTTGTGATTCGGACGAATCACTTTAGTCTCAAATACTTACTAGAACAACGCCTTACTACCGTTCCGCAACAACGATGGGTATCCAAGCTTCTCGGCTTCGACTTCCGGGTGGAGCACAAGGCCGGCTCCTTGAATCGCGCAGCCGACGCCTTATCCCGCCGCCTTGCACCAGACAAACCCATCACCACCCCGGGACTCCTCTTCGCCATTTCCCAACCGCACTCCTCCTTCATGGATGCAGTCCGTCAAGAGATCCTCTCCTCACCAAGCCTCACGGAACTACTCCGGCGGATCGTGGACGGGACCATGCCGCCACTTTGGACAGCCTCCGCCAGCCTTATCCGCTACAAGGACCGCCTCTACCTCGACGCCACCTCCCACCTAATTCCGCAGCTTTTGGAGGAGACCCACGGCAGATCTCATGAAGGCGTCCACAAAACCTTACAGCGACTCCGCCGCGAGTTCTTTTGGCGCGGCCTCTGGCGCTCCGTCCACCAATTTGTCGCCAGCTGCGTCGTCTGCCAGCAAAACAAATCTGAACATCTCCTCCCAGCGGGCCTACTCCAACCACTACCGATCCCCACTCAGATTTGGGCGGATATTTCCATGGATTTCGTGGAGGGCCTTCCGACCTCCCAAGGAAAATCCGTCTTAATGGTCGTCGTCGATCGTTTCTCAAAAGGGGCCCACTTCCTCTCCCTTAGCCGCCCGTTGGTCGCCGAGCGCGTCGCAAGAATCTTCTTCGCCGAGATTTTTCGCCTACACGGCCTTCCGGAAACCATTGTCTCCGACCGCGACAAGGTCTTTACAAGTTGCTTTTGGACAGAACTATTCCGCTTATGCGGCACTAAATTGGCTTTTTCATCGGCGTACCATCCACAATCAGACGGCTAAACTGAGGTGGTGAACCGCACGGTGGAAATGTACCTTCGTTGCCTCGTGGGAGATCGGCCAAAAAGTTGGACAACGTGGCTTCCCTGGATCAAATATTGTTACAACACCTCGTACCACACGGCGCTCCAAATGACCCCATTCCGCCTCATTTACGGTCGCGAACCACAGCGCCTCCTCTCGTATGATCACGGATCGGCCTCCATCTCCGCCATCGACCAAGACCTCATTGACCGCGACCAGCTCTTAGCTCTCGCACGGGAACGACTGCTCCAAGCCCGACACCGCATGGAAACTCGCTACAATCTCGGGCACCGCGACGTCAGTTTTAGCAATGGAGATTGGGTATGGCTCAATCAACCCTACCGCCAGGTCTCTATCCACCCCCCGGCGTCCTCCGCAAAGTTGGCTCCCGATTTTCACGGCCCATTTCAAATTATCTGCCGTATTGGTGACGTCGCGTACCAACTCGAACTTCCTCCGGGCAGCCGCGTTCATGACGTCTTTCACGTCTCGCGCCTGAAGCCCTTCATCGGCGAGCCACCAACCAGCCCGATTGTGTCGCTCCCCTCCCAGCTTGAGGACAAGCTGCCGCTCGAAGGGGCGGGTGATGTTACCAACCGCGCCGCCATCGACGCGCACTGGGGCAAGACGTATCAGCGCCGCAACAACGCGCACAAGGAGCAAGACTAGAATGGGAAGCCATGGCGTCATGATGAGGATCACATCATCCAAGAAGAAGACTTTTATGATTTGTCTTTTCTCAATGTTTTGTCTTTTCCCATTGTCTAAGCCTTAATGGGGGGGCATGGCTAGTTAGCTTTCATGATAACTTTTTGTCTTTTCCCACTTGTTTAAGGCCTAGGTGGGAGGCCCTCTATTTAAGCAACTATGTTCATCGGTGAAAGGCAAGAAGAAAGAAACCAAGAAATACCTCTCTCTCTCTCTCTCTCTCTCTCTCTCTCTCTCTCTCTCTCTCTCTCTCGCTCGCCCGCCCGGATCAACTCCCCAATCGCCTCCCTTCCGCCGAATCCAACGGGATCCAAGATGGGAACTCGTGACCCCCTCCGGGACGTCATTCTCCATCGACCATTTACGCGTTCACGCACCCGAGCGCGTATCAGAAACCTCCACAAACATCTACCGGCGCCATGAAGAGATGAACTGCAGCTTGAAGAAGTGAATCGCCGAACGGTTGAGTTGTAGAGATATGCGTTCGTGAATCAACTAATTACATAAGTGTTGAAATAGACGAAAAGAAATATTCGGTGTCATTTATTCATCCCCCAAGGAGATATTATATAGAACAAACAAGGACTATTAAACTTAAAACTACTGTGTGGGATAAAACCTCAAACACACTTAAAGACTCAAACTAATAACTTCAACACTCCCCCTCAAGCTGAAGGGGAATCCTTCAGCTTGAAAACATCATAAAAAGAAAGGTATTGGTGGTAGGCAATGTGGGACAAAACATCAGACAAGCCACCGAGGGAAATTCTAAATAGGGGATACTCCCACACGATTTAACCTGTTGGGTAGAAAAATCAACCAACAAAGACCATACCACCTACCCAACAATGAAGAAAATGGGGAGACACAGACAACACAAGATATATGCATGGAGGTCATATGTGACTAAGGCGAGAGTCGGGAAAAGTCATTCGAGTCGTCTTCATCAGAAACACTCCCCCTCATGTGGAATGCACGTGCATGAAAGGCATAAAGACAAGACATAAGCCTGGAGGGCGTGTGTGACTAAGGCGAGAGCCGGGAAAATGTCATTTGAGTCACATTCATGACAAACACTCCCCCTCACGTAGAACAAACGTGCATGAAGGCTTGAAAACAAAACACAAGAAAAAACATTAACCAAGCAAAGACATAAAGAAATTACTAAAGAAAATAAGAAACTCCATCGACGAGAGAATAACACCGCAGAGGCATTGTGAGCGCGCCGTGAGTGCGGAGACGTTGTGAGCGCGTCGTGAGCACGGAGACGTTGTGAGCGCGCCTTGAGCGCGGAAACCTTGTGAGCGTGTCGTTGATGCGCAAATCTTAACACACAGCTATAGGCGGTAGTAAGACTGCGGCACGAAATGGCAGTGTACCGATCGTTCAAGTAATATAAAACGAGGAGTAATCCCCTAGTATCGAATCTCTCAAGGAACACAGTAAGGTGGAGTTAACGTTCGAGGAAGGACTTGAGATCGAAGTCCAGCGATAGGTGGAGTGCGGACGAAAGGGATTTGGTTTGTGAATAATAAAATAAAATATTACAACTACTCCTATGCAATGCCGCTATGCAAAGCTTCGCTCGGCGGGATGGAAGACTACGTAGGCCTTGAGCGCACTACTTCGTTGGGCGGATGGACGAGTAGGCTAGCGGAATCGAACTATGCAGGCCTTGAGCGCGCTGCTTCGTTAGGCGGGATGGATTACACGGGCCGCGATGCCACGCTTCGGTAGGCGGATGGACGAGTAGGCTAACGGAATGAGGGTCGCAAGCACCTCTTCGACAAGCACGCCACTAGCAATTGCTAGTGCGGCACCGAACGTGACGGAGGGATGGAGGATGGATGGTGGCGCACCTCGTACACATATGAACAAAATATAACTTCACATAGACATGAAATTAAGATTACAAGCACGATTCATAGTGTTCATCATCAATACATGAGAGATCTAGCTACAAACACATCAATAAGAGAAGAACAAGGCAAGAAATCGACCGAATCCGAAGTCTCGTTGTAGATTCACGGTTGGAATCGCCGGGTTGTCAATCCGCGTCCAAGCTCGGTCCGCAACTACGTCCGGGGTAGAGAGAGCTGTCACTACTCTCCAATGAGCCCGTCATCTTCGTGTCACGATCCGGTAGAGGTTGCAAACTTCCTCTTGCTTGATGGCGATGGAGGCTAAACCTTCCTTGAAGCTCTAGGATGAAGGAGGAGGCCGAGAGGAAGCTCCGGCTCAAGAATGGCGTGAAGAACAAGCCCGGAGCACCTCCCGATGGTGGGCGGCGATGGAGGGGCGAAATCGGGCGCTCTGGAGCAGGAAACGGCGGACTGGCGGAAGAAAATGCGGAGGATCCGACCTAAATCGCGAGCAGGAATATTTATAGGCGCTGGAATAAACAGTGCGCACGGTCATTGGCGCACGACCAGTGGTCGTGCGCGCTGGAGTTCTGTGCTCGTGCGCCTGCCTGGGTGGAGCCTGCAATGTAAGAAATTTATAAAATACCATGTTCGCACGACCAGTGGCGCACGACCGGTGGTCATGCGCACTATCGTAGGTGGTCGTGCGCACTGGTCGAAACAGAACTCATAAAATTGATGTTAAGTGCGCACGAACAGCACCGGTCGTGCGCAATTTCGTTGGTGGTCATGCGCACTGTCCGAGACAGAACTCAAAAAATAGGGTTAAGTGCACACGATCAGCGGCGCACGACAAGTGGTCGTACGCAATAGAAACAGTGATCGTGCGCAGTGTTCCTGTACAGAATTGTACCGGGAACACCCGCACGACTCCTGTTCCAGCACAACCACGAATCCAGCCACTGAAAGTGGCACTTAACAATCCATGAAAACTACTAAAAATGAAGAACATGAAATAACACCAAAAACGGGCCTAGAGGTGCACTTAGCATGGAGTGTCAAATATGAGTGAAAACATGTCTAAAGTGAAGTGCATAGACTAGAAAATCGGCCCAGATGAGTCCATAAATGTGTATATATTTGGGACTCATCAGTCGTGAGCGTGGAGACCTTGTGAGCGTGTCGTGAGCGCGGAGGCCTTGTGAGTGCATCGTTAGGGCGAAGAGTGGCTTCTCTCCGGTTTGTTGCTGCTCCTTGCTTGGCACCGGATATACTGTCCTAGTTTGAAGGCATTTCCGGTGTCGGTCTCTATTGGAAGATCTTACATGGATTTGGTTTGACTCCTCCCTCTATGAGCAAACCCTAGTTTCTCTCTCAGTGGTGTGGAGTTCCTTCCCTTTACTTCTTGATTTCTATTCTTGGATTATCATGTCGGGAAATGGTGAATCTCCCACTATCTTCTCTGGAGCCGCAGTTTACTCCGCTACCTTGGTGTCCGGTGGATCTATTCGGTCAATTCATGACCATAATACTCCTCAAATCACAACTATACGTATAGATGGCTCCAATTTTATCACATGGTCTCGGGCTGTCACCCTTGCCTTGAAGAGTAGACATCTGTTCGGTTATGTTCTAGGTACTACGAAGGCGCCTGCTCAGGGTTCCCCTGATTGGTTGCAGTGGGAGTCTGAGAACTCTCTTGCCATGTCTTGGATGACCAACTCCATGGTGAGCTCCATTGCCCAAAATTACTTGTTCTTAGATACTGCTGCAGATATTTGGAAGATGGCTAAGGCCACATACTCATGCAGGGAGAATGCTGCCCAGATTTTTCAGATGAGGCGGGAGATCTTTCTCCTCCGTCAGGATGATCGTCCTCCTTCAGTTTACTACCTGGAGTTCACTCAGCTTTATCAAGAATACGATCACTTTGACTATCTCACTTTTGTGTCCCCCGAGGATGAAATTCTTGTCCAGGCTCAGAAAGAAAGGAACATAATTTTTGAGTTCCTTCATGGTCTGCATTGAGACTTCGATCAGATCAGTGTTCAGATCCTTGGGCAGTCCTCCATGCTTTCTCTCCCAGAAGTTTATAGTCTTGTTCAACTAGAATTTTATAGGCGACAAACTTGGACTCCTGATGTTGCTCCTGAAGGTTCTGCCCTCGCTGCTCAGTTTAGTGGTAGAGCTTCTCGAGATCCAAGGTTCAAGTCCACGGACAAGGATCATTTGTTATGTGACTACTGTGGGAAGTCTCGTTACACCAGGGATGCGCGCTTCCGTCTTCATAGTTTTCCTACACCATGAGGTGGTTCTACATCGAGAGGAGGTCGTGGTTATGGTCACTCTCAAGGACGCTCTACTCAGTCACGGTATGCTCATCTTTCTGACGCCTCGGTGGAGCACTTGTCTTACTCTGACAATCTGGTTCCTTGACTCTATCTGCCGATGAGATCCATGCGTTCCGCCGATTGATGCAGGGACAATCTATTAAGACACATGCTTCTTCGTCCTCATACGCTCATCAGGGGCCCTCGGGTGCTTATGTCGCGTCTTCTCAGCCTTTTACTCACTGGATTATTGATTTTGGAGCCACTGATCATATGACTAGCTCTGCCACAGGTTTTGTTTCTTACCTTCCCTTGTCTGGTATGGACAAGGTGACCATTGCTGATGGATCCTTCTCTCCGATTGCTCAGAAAGGATTGATCTCTTGCTCCTCTCTCACCCTCTCTTATGTTCTTCATGAAGCAAAGTTTATTCACAATATTCTCTCCATTAGTTATCTGACCAACTCTATGAACTGTTTTGTGACCTTCTTTCCTTCATCTTGTGTTTTCCAGGAACTGAATACGGGCACAGTGATTGACAAATATACCATTTCAGGACTTACCTGAAAGGGAAACAAATTCAAATTCAATAGAGGGACAATAAAAGGCAACAGAAGAAAAAGAAAAGTAAGGCACTTATCACAATCGGCCATACTGTTCTATTGAGGCACTGCTCTTCTTCCTCTCTCTCTCAGGAACCCTAATAGACAGCATACAGGAAAGAAAGAAAAAAAAAGGATATACTCTGCTCAGTGTCAACAGTTGCTGCTTCTTCATCAAAATCATATAGCAGCAGTTCTATTTTAAGAGCGGGAAGCAGAAGGATCAAAAGCTTAACAGCCCTAGCAATCATCACTATCAAAACCTAGGGTTAATCATATACAGATCCTGAAGAGCACTCAAACAACAACTTAGGATTGCTGTTACAGAAATCTGAAAGACAGATTTCTGAATCTTTTTCCTCTCCCTCTTTCTTTCTCCTTCATTCTTCCAACTGTAAAAGAGTTTTATTAATCCCTCTTCAAAGAATTCAGTGGTTCAAGATCCCCTTATCAAAAGATCTGGTGGTTCAAGATCTTCTTATCAAAAGATCTGGTGGTTCAAGATCTCCTTATCAAAAGATCTGGTGATTCATGATCTCCTTGTCAAAAGATCAGTGGTTCTAAGAGTCTCCTTACCAAAAGACTCAGACACAGTGGTGCATCCCTACCAGGTGGTAGAAGAGGGGAGTACCCACATTTTGATGAACCTCTATAAAAATTCTGTGTTTTCTGGATTGCTTTTCTGTGCTGTCCCTCATAGATTAGATGTCATTTACTGTCTTTTATTTCATTACTTAACTGCAGCTATTTTATTCTGGGATATATCTTGGTGAAGCATAATACTTAGGTTTATTGTATTTGCACAACTAGAATAGGAATATTTTTAAATCTCTATTCACCCCCCCTCTAGAGGATTCTCAGAGGCATTATGTGCACTTTTATTTGGTATCAGAGGGAGGTTGATCATTAAAAGGTTAACACCTTGATCAAAAAGACCTCCTACTTTTATTTCTTTATCACAAACTTATTTTACAAAGAAAAATAAGTTCTAAGGATTATGCTTCTACAAGACCTCCAGTGTGTAATCTGAATAAGTTTACACTCTGGAAGGCCAAAATAAAACTATATATGAATTCTATTGATGAGGAAATCTTCAATGTTATCCTCACAGGTCCTCCAGCCCCAATAAGGAAAGACTCCACAGGAAAGGTCATACAAACCTCAGTCCCCAGAGCAGAATGGACTGATGATGAGAAGAAGGTCAAGGCATGTAATGCCAAGGCCATAAACATACTGGTCTCAACTATGTCTGATGACATATTCCAGAAAGTTGCTGATTGCAACTCTGCAAAAGAGATCTGGGAATCTCTCTCCAGACTAGTTGAAGGAAGCTCTGATGAGAGAAAAGACAAAAAGGCTCTCATCATATCTCAATATGAGAATTTCAAGAAAAAGAATGATGAAAACATTACAGAAATGTATGACAGATTCAGTCTCATCATAAATGAGCTGAGAGGACTTGACAAGGAAATCTCTCTGACAGAGATTAATGACAAGCTCCTCATGTGCTTCTCAAGCACATGAGACTCTAGAATCTGGGTTATCAGAGATTCTAGATGCCTCAGAGAGATATCAACTGATGCTCTCCTAGGAAAGCTCAAGTCCTATGAGCTATTACTGAAAAACAGGGTTGAGTCAGAAGCTCAAGAAAGGACACCAACTTCTAAAGATAGGTCTCTGACATTAAAAAGTACTGAAGCAGAGTCCACCACCACTGAAGAGGAAATGTTCAATCTCTTGGCTAAGAGATTCAAGAAGTGGGTCAGGACAGAAGACTCCAGAAGGAGAGAGAAGAGCTTAAGCAAGCCAAGGTATGATAAAACTCCTAAACAGGAGATTATTTGTTTTTCTTGCAGAAAGCCAGGACATATTTCTACTGAATGTCCTGGGGAAGAAAAGAACAAGAAAAACAAGCAGAGGAAGGAGCACAGGAAGAAATCCTTCATGAGAAAGGATAAGAAAGGAGAGAGAGGTTTCATAGCTGAGACCTGGAGTGATTCAGATTCAGAATCAAGCTCCTCATCTGATGATGATGAAGATGGTAGGCCAGAAGAAGCCTGCTTAATGGCTTTGGAAGATTCCACAAATGAAACTGAGGTAAGCATCTTTGAAGACTTTGATTTCTCTTCAAAAGATTTTAAAGGATGCTTTAAAGAATTTTGTCAGGATTACATTAACAATCAAAAGGAACTTGAAATAATCAAATCTGAATTAAAAGCTCTTAGTAAGGATCATTTATCCTCAGCTAACTATGATCTGAAAAGAAAAGGAAATAAACTCCATAGAAAATGAAAACTCAGATCTAAGGAAAGAACTCTCAAAGGCAAAAGCCTTTGAAGACTCCCTCAATGGAAGGAGCCAAAAGATAAAAGATATCTCACAAAATCTCTCCAAGAGATTTCATGCCTGTGATAAACCTGTAGCATCTTTTAGATATAGACCTAATAATGTTTCAGAATCATGTGAGGAACATGAGGAAAATAACCCTAATAAACTCACCACATTTGATAGGGTAAACACTAGTGATGAACCAGGAATCCTAGGCAAACAACCCTTAGAAAATTTAGAATTGAAGAATGAGTGTGTTACATGCAGAAGTTATAAAATTGAAATAGAAGAGATGGATGAAACTTTTGAGGAGTATAGAAATAATTACCAAGCTCATATTGACTCTGCCATTTCCACTCTTAAGAATAGCACAAATGTCTACAATAAAACTAGACGTGATTTAATAATCAAAAATGATAAATTAAGATCAGAAATCAACTTGCTTAAGAAAATTATAAATTCAAAATCACAAACACTGATTGATATGAATTCATACGTCGAATAGAACTCGACGCAATTTTAGGAATGTGTCGAATGCATCTCGACGGACTCCAGCATATGCGTCGACATCATCTCGAAGCAACTATGTAGGTGTGTCGAATTACACTCAACGCAACCTATACCATACTTCGAGTGATTATCGACGGGACTATGCAGGTACGTCGAATTCCACTCGACGCAACTCTAAAACTGCGTCGATTTCTTCTCGACGCATATTCTCTGCATAAAATCATCAAACATCAAAACCTTATTTTGCTTCTATTCCAAGATGTTTTTGCTGCTCCAAACAAGGACATATTGCCAAACAATGATGGCATAACAATGCAGCACTTCTTCACCTAAGGGAGAACAATGGAAGACCATCTCATTCTTTCATATCTCCATATGATGATAGAAGAAAGAGACCCCAGCATGAGAGGATCTTTACTAATGTTTAAATTCAATGTGCAGAGTGAAGGTTGTTCAACCACAAACCAGCAGTGGTATTTGGACAGTGGATGCTCCATGTATATGACTGGAGCAAAAGATTTGCTGGAAAATTTCAAGGCCAAGGAAGGGCCCAAGGTAATCTTTGGGAACTCCCACTCTGGTCAAACCAAAGGATATGGCTTGCTCAGAATTGGAAAAATCTCATTTTTCTAAAGTAGCTTATGTTGAAGGACTTCAACATAATCTAATTAGCATTAGCCAGTTATGTGATGGTGAATACAAAGTTGTGTTCATCAAATCTCAGTGTCACATAGTCAGCTCTAAGACTGATCAAATTATTTTGACTGGTCTCAGAAAGGGCAAGGTCTATGCTGTAGATTTTGAATACACAAAGTCTGAGATTTGTTTATTCAATTCCCAAGTAGAAAACAGTGAGTTATGGCATAGGAGACTTAGTCACCTAAACTTTAAGACTATTTCCAAACTCTCCAAACTTAACCTAGTTAGGGGTTTACAAACTGGTAAATTCAATAAGGACCATCCCTGTAGAGCCTGCCAGCTAGGAAAGTAGATCAAAGCATCATTCAAACCAATTGGAAAGAATGATTCCCCTAGAATCCTTTTCCTGTTGCACTTGGATCTATTTGATCCTATCTTCACTCAAAGCTTGGCAGGTAAGTCTTACACACTAGTCATTGTGGATGACTTCTCTAGATTCAGCTGGGTGTTCTTTCTGAAAGCAAAGTCAGACACTTTCAAGATCCTCTCAAGATTCATTAGACAGATTCAATCTGAATTCAACACCCAGGTTGCTGTGATCAGAAGTGATCATGACACTGAGTATGAAAATCAGTTAATGTGTAGATTCTGTGAGGATGAAGGGATTAGACAATGCTTTTCAGCTCCTAGAACCCCCCAACAGAATGGCGTGGCTGAAAGGAAAAATAGAACTCTAATTGAATCTGGTAAGACATTATTAGCTGAATCCAACTTGCCAAAGTCCTTTTGGGCTGAGGCAGTGAATACAGCCAACTATGTTCTAAACAGAAGTCTCATTCACAAGACTAAATTAAAGACTCCTTATGAGTTATTGAAAGAAAATACACCCATAGTCACTTACTTTAGAATCTTTGGGTGTACTTGTTTTATCCTCAACAATGGGAATAGTTATCTTGCCAAATTTGACAAAAAGGCTGATGATGGGATATTCATGGGATATTCATGGGATATTCATCATCAAGCAAGGCCTATAGATGCTACAATAAAAGCTCTCTCAAAATTGAGGAGTTTGTGCATGTGATCTTTGATGAAACTAACATGTTTAACAAGGGGAAGAAAACTTCCACCAGTCCTATTCTACAGGAAGAAGACTAGCTGGCAGAGCAAGTTGAAAGGATGAGCATAATGGATCATCCAACTGTGTGTCAGGAAAAAGGACAACAGGATATTGACACAAACTCTGGGGAAGATTATGCAGCAGATGAAGAGGAAACAGCAGCACCTGGGCCACCAGACACAAACATTATTCCAGTACATGAGACTGAGGTTCCCACTGTCACTGAGCAAGTGATAGCTCAGGAAGAAGAGCAGATTCTAGATCACTCAACAAGATCCAGGGTGACTCAAAAAGATCATCCTCCAACTCAAGTAATTGGAAACTTGACAGCAGGAGTCAAAACAAGAAACCAACTCACAAGTGAGACAATGCTGCAGTGCTTCCTGTCACAATATGAACCAAAGAAGTTTGAAGAAGCAGACAGTGACCCTCACTGGATATCTGCTATGCAAGAGAAACTGACCCAGTTTGAAAAGAACAAGGTCTGGACTTTGGTTGAAAGACCAAAGAATTACCCAGTGATTGGCACCAAATGGGTGTTCAAAAATAAAATGGACTCAACTGGTGTCATAATTAGAAACAAAGCTAGACTTGTGGCTCAAGGGTATAGGCAAGAGGAAGGCATTGAATTCAACCAGACATTTGCCTCAGTAGCAAGGCTGGAGGCAATCAGAATGTTCCTGGCATATGCTGCCCACATAAAGATCAAGGTATACTAGATGGATGTCAAGAGTGCATTTCTCAATGAGAAACTACAAGAAGAGGTGTATGTGGAGCAGCCACCAGGTTTTGTCAATCTAACTTTTCCCACTTTTGTATATAGATTAGATAAAGCACTATATGGTCTAAAGCAAGCTCCAAAAGCTTGGTGTGAGACCTTATCTACCTTTCTCCTGGAACACAAATTTGAAAGAGGAAAGGTGGATAAAACCCTTTTCACAAGAGCACACAAGAATCAGCTACTACTTGTACAAATATATGTATATGATATTATATTTGGCTCCACAGACCAATCTTTATACAAAAGGTTTGCTTACCTGATGCAGTCAAGATTTGAGATGAGTAGCATGGGGGAATTATCCTATTTCCTTGGTCTTCAAGTTAGACAAAATCCAGATGGCATTTTCATTTCCCAATCCAAATACACTAGAGAACTCATTAAAAGGTTTGGGATGGAGAATGCATCTGTTATGAAAACTCTCATGGCTACTAATGTTGTTTTAGATAGAGATGAACAAGGCAAGTCATTTGATCAGAAGACTTACAGAGCAGCCATTGGCTCTCTTCTCTATCTAACAGCTAGCAGATCTGATATAATGTTTGTCACCTGTATTTGTGCAAGATTCCAGGTTGACCCAAAGGAATGCCACATGAGTTCTGTCAAAAGAATCCTCAGATATCTGAAGGGTACTCCTGAGCTTGGCTTATGGTATCCAGCTGAATCTGAATTTGAATTGGTTGGATATTCAGATGCAGACTATGCTGGATGCAGGCTTGATAGAAAAATACTTCAGGAATATGTCAGTTTCTGGGTGCTAGACTGATATCATGGTTTAGCAAAAAGCAAACCACAGTCTCCACTTCTATAGCTGAAGCTGAGTATATAGCTGCAGGAAGCTGCTGTTCACAAATTTTGTGAATGCAAAATCAATTGTTAGACTACAACTTTTCTCTTTCCAATTCCACAATCTATTGTGACAGCTCTAGTGCAATTTCAATTGCTTCCAATCCTATTCTCAACAGCAGAACTAAGCACATAGAGATAAAGCATCACTTTCTCAGAGACAATGTAGAGAAGGGTAAGATCAACCTTCAATACATATCTACTTGCAATCAAAGGGCAGACATCTTCAATAAGCCTTTTGATGAAAGTAAGCACAAGTTCTTCATCAATGCACTGGGGATGCTTGATGGAGCTTTGTAGGTCCTCTATTATTATGTATAAAGATCTATTTTCTGCAGAAAATTATTGCTGGGAAAAACAGCAAAAATCTTAAAGAAAATAATAATTGTTTAATCAAAACTGCGTCGAATTCAAATCGACGTACCATCGACTTCTACTCGACGTCAGCTTCGAGAGCTCTCTGGGTAGGATCCTTCGAATATCACTCGACGTAACGTCGAATACTTATCGACACTTATGTCGACATCATCATTGATGACTATATTTCGAAGCCACGTTGACATCAACTCGACGCTCCGTCGACTTGACAGATCGCGCGCATTGACATATTTTGGCTCGCTGATTCCCGCTCTTCTCGACGTTGCTTCGAATAAAAACCTAAGTTGCGACGATTCATCTACTCAAAGCAACTTTCGCGTTTAATTCTATTGTGCTATTCGAATTCTCTCCCTCCTGCTCACTTCCTTCTTTCCTCTCTTCGTCTGTTTTCCTTGTTTCAGTGCAGGTTCTAGCAGTGTTTCAATGGCTTCTCCGTCCAGTCAGGAAGATATTATGGAGGCAGTCAATCTAGCCCTTGAAACAGTACTATCTAAGTTCTGCTCGCTCTATCTGGACTTCTCCACAGACTGTTATCGCAAATTACGCCGTTAACATAGAAGATTGCAAGACCATACCTCTGAACTAAATGTATTTGACAGGGAAGTGAGATCGGCAGCTGTGCCTGCTACTGGCTTTATATCTTTCTTCAATGATATAAAGCAGGGGAAGAATTGTTCTAGCAGGCAGCAACCTCCTCAAGACTCTGTCTATACAACAGCAATCCCTCTCTCCTTCATCTCTGAGGGAGAGCCTGCTGTTTCATCTAAATTACAGCTTACAGATGCAGCCACTCAGGGGGATCCATCACCTCCAAGATTACTGCCCTCAATACAGGGGAGTCTTCAATACAGGGGGAGAGTCCTTTTTATTCAGATGATCAAATCTATGTCATGAGCACTCAAGAATACTTTGATAACAATAAGACACTCACTCCTGATCCTCTTCAATTCAGGATGTCCTCTGGAGATTCTACTACAGCACCTTCTCCTGCCAAGGGTGTTGATCAAGAATTTTATTCAGTTGAGTTTGCCCCAAATCATCCTGCCACAGATCAGATCTCAACACCAGCTCAGTCTCCTCCTCCACCACCTGCTCCAAGACAAACAACTGAACCCATCCTTCCAACACCTGTATTCAGAGGAAGACCTCCTTATCAAGGTAGAGGAAGAGGAAGCAGGGGAAGGATACATATTTGGGAGAGGTATACAAAAGAACAAAGGAAGGAATACAGTAAGAATAAATCTTATTACAAGAAATATGAAAAGGTTGAATTCCCAGAGAACACAATGCAAACCTACACTAATCCAGAACTTGATAAAGTGTTAGAGGATATTGGTGACAGAGAAAGATATGAATATGAGGCAGCTGAAAAGGAGCTTCAAGCAAAGAAAAACAGATTCATTGATATTCTTAAAAGAGGAAAAGAGGTGGTTGAAAAGGAAGAATTGGCTAAGGCAATTCCTATTAAGTCTACTTTGTTTGATCATACAAAGTACATTACAAAGAACCTTCAAGCCAAAATGCTTGAAGGGGTCGGTCAACTCCACAGAGGAGGTATTGTATGCAATCCTGAGGAGGCAGTACAGTTTACACAGAAAAGAAAGAAAAGGGAAAAGTCATCTGAAGAGGAAAAGAAGAAAAAGAAGATCATGATTTTAAAAGCCTCAACTTCTGGGAAGGAAGAAGCAACAGTTGGTGAATCACAAGCATTGGCTGTTGAATCAAAATCAGAGAAAGGATCTGAGTCAGATGATCTAAATTTAGAACTCATAAATCTGATGACAGCCAAAGTCTTTGGTCTGGGCTTCACACTCAAGGATGTTCATTCTAACACTGAAGTGGACCTGGAGAAGCTCTTCAAAGGTCATGAAAGAATACAAAGGAATCCAGAGAAGGCAACTCCTGCAAATTTCAAGTATGTGGAAAGAAAGTTCAGAAAGATCTATGAGGACTTATCTAATTTTCTGAAAGGAAGAAAGTAGATGTATTCTTGGGTAATCTCTGATAAACTCATATGCCAATCAATCAGATACATTTCTGCTTACTGATTCAATCTAGTCACTTATTCTATGTCTGATTATCTTGTCTGTATTATTCTTGATTATATAAGAGGAATGTGTAAAGTCACTTTATTCAAATTGTAAAATTTGTTAAGATAAATAGGGGGAGATTGTTGGGAAAAACCCCTTTGATTTAACTTAACAAATTACCTAAAAGTGATTTTATTCCTTAGAATTGAATTACCCAGTGTATAGTGAGGGTAATCTGGTAATGTCTTAGGATGTTACACTCAACCTTGGGTGTCAAGACCATATCAAGAGAAGCATAATTTGGACAAAGTTAATATTTGCGTCGAATAGAATTCGACGCAACTTCGAATTATTGTCGACGCTACTCTGACTAGAAGTCCAAGTGGTTCACCCTTCTGTCGAAGTAATTCAAGTCGACGTCACGTCAAATAGATATCGACGTAGAGGCCATGGATAAGGTCAAAGTATTCTGAGAAGTCGACGCAGCTTATACTTCAACTCAGAGCAGAAGGAAGTATCTGTCGAAGCCATTCAAAGTGAACGCAACGTCGACTTCATCTCGACGCAGATAATGAAGTTCAGAGCCAAGCCATCAACTTGACGGTTACGTCGATTGGATATCGACGCAACGTCGACTAGCAGAGTTCAATCAGAGCAAGGATGAATTCGAAGCTGCTCCTACAAGAACTCGAAGGTGCGTCGATTAGAGAGGAAGAGAACTCGATGTTACGTCGAATACAGTCTGAAAAGGGAAACCTTTTCAGCTGTCATTTTGGTCCTTCTCTCTTGGCCCACCTCTCTCTAGACCGTTCTCCAACGGCACATTAATTGCCTGAAATATAAAGAAGGATTAAAGAAGACAAAAAGCTTTCCTGGAAACAAGCTTAGTGCTGGTGGACGGGCCGGGAATTAAAGAAGGAAGGAATGATTTATATTCCAGACAAATATACCCTTCAGGATTTACCTGAAAGGGAAACAAATTCAAATTCAATAGAGGGACAATAAAAGGCAACATAAGAAAGAGAAAAGTAAGGCACTTATCACAATCGGTCATACTGTTCCATTGAGGCACTGCTCTTCTTCCTCTCTCAGGAACCCTAAAAGACAACATACAGGAAAGAAAGAAAAAGAAAAAGGATATACTCTGTTCAGTGTCAACAACTGTTGCTTCTTCATCAAATCATATAGCGGCAGTTCTATTTTAAGAGCAGGAAGCAGAAGGATCAAAAGCTTAACAGCCCTAGCAATCATCACTATCAAAAGCTAGGGTTAATCATATACAGATCCTGAAAAGCACTCAAACAACTTAGGATTGCTGTTACAGAAATCTGAAAGACAGATTTCTGAATCTTTCCTCTCCCTCTTTCTTTCTCCTTCATTCTTCCAACTGTAAAAGAGTTTTATTAATCCCTCTTCAAAGGATTCAGTGGTTCAAGATCTCCTTATCAAAAGATCTGGTGGTTCAAGATCTTCTTATCAAAAGATCTGGTGGTTCAAGATCTCCTTATCAAAAGATCTGGTGGTCCAAGATCTCCTTATCAAAAGATCTGGTGGTTCATGATCTCCTTGTCAAAAGATCAGTGGTTCTAAGAGTCTCCTTACCAAAAGACCCAGGCACAGTGTTGCATCCCTACCAGGTAATAGAAGAGGGGAATACCCACATTTTGGGGAACCTCTATAAAATTCTGTGTGTCTTCTAGATTGCTTTTTTGTGTTGTCCCTCATAGATTAGATTTCATTAACTGTCTTTTATTTCATTACTTAACTGCAGCTATTTTATTCTGGGATATATCTTGGTGAAGCATAATACTTAGGTTTATTGTATTTGCACAACTAGAATAGGAATATTTTTAAATCTCTATTCACCCCCCTTTAGAGGATTCTCAGAGGCACTCTGTGCACTTTTACTCTGGTAGTCTGTTGGATGGGCTTTACATATTTAACTCCTCCCACCTTGCTTTTCTTCCCCGGGCTTTATGTTGATCTGTCGACCACTTTGGAGTCCTGGCATTGTCGCCTTGGACATCCTTTTATCTTGTCTATGAAACATTTATTTCATATTATGCCACATGTCTTAGTTGATGATTTTCATTGTGATGCTTGTGAACTTAGAAAACATTATTGTGCTTCCTTTAATCATGTTTCCTCTCCCAGTTCTGCACCGTTTAATATTATACATTGTGATGTTTGGGGGTCTTGCCCGGTTGCTTCTATTTCTGGATGTTTCTGGTTTGTTACGTTCATTGATTGTTTTTCTCGAACAACATGGGTATACCTAATGAGAGCAAAAGGTAAAGTTTTTTCCTTATTTCAACGTTTTCACAACATGATTTCAATGCAATTTGGCACCATTATCAATATTATTCGTACTGACAATGGTCGTGAGTGCATTGACTCTCAATTCGAACACTTTCTTGCTAATTATGACATCATCCACCAGACACCTTGTGTTTACTCACCTGCCCAAAATGGGGTGGCCGAAAGCATGAATCACACCCTTTAGAAGTTGTCGGTGTTCGTCTCCAAATGCACCTTCCCAAGTACTATTGGTGGGATGCACTCCTCACTGCAGCCTATCTTATTAATCGTATGCCCTCACGTGTTCTATGGCATAACACTCCCCTTAACACCCTTCGGGTTCCTCCAACAAATCTGCAACCTCGTGTTTTTG
Organism: Dactylorhiza incarnata; assembly: GCA_033032865.1. Lineage (NCBI taxonomy): Eukaryota > Viridiplantae > Streptophyta > Magnoliopsida > Asparagales > Orchidaceae > Dactylorhiza > Dactylorhiza incarnata. Next base: position 1,728,539 of record JAWHQI010000028.1, on the reverse strand, counting down.
AATGTGTGTTTTTGTCCATATGCATCAAAAAACTAAACTTAATGCTCGTGCTCACAAGTGTGTCTTCATAGGATATTCGAGTTATAACTGTTTTGACCCAATCCACAAAAAAGTTTTTGTATCCATGGATGTCACCTTTCATGAATCTGAGAGCTATTATGGTCCCTCACTACAGGGGGATCTCTCCTATGTTGGAAGTGAGCTCTTTAACTCCGGTTGATAGAGTTCTACTATGTTACCCATTCCTCCTTTGTACCAGTCCCACTCGACTCCGCCTCCTATTTCTCATGTGCCAACTCCTGCTACTCCTATGATGAAATCCCACGTTCCTCCCCTGTAGGTTTACTCTCAAAGTCTTAAGGGAACAAACACACGGGCCCCCCTCAGAATCCTATAGCCGACATCTGACCCGTCGTCAGAGTCCATTGCTCTAAGGGAAGGTACCTATACACAACATTCATTATCTCAGTTTGTCTCTTATTCCTCTCGAACGGCTTCCCATAGAGTCTTTCTCTCTTCTTTGTTTTCTATTTCCATTCCCACATCGTGGCAGGAAGCTCTTTCTGACGACAAGTGGAAGACCGCTATGCTTGAAGAAATGCATGCTCTAGACAAAAATCACACATGGGACCTGGTACACCTGCCTAAATAGAAGACTGTTGTTGGATGTAAATGAGTGTTTTCTGTCAAACAAAACACCGTTGGTGTATTGGAGAGATACAAGGCAAGGTTGGTTGCAAGAGGGTACACACCGACGACAGAGATTGATTATCATGAGACCTTTGCTCCTGTTGCAAAGATAATTCTATAAGGATTCTTCTATCATGTGTTGTCTGCAAGGGATGGAATCTCAGCCAACTGAATGTAAAGAATGCGTTCCTTCACGGGGATCCGGAAGAGGAAGTATACATGGCTCTACCTCCTGGCCTTTCCCCTGAAGGATCAAAAGGGAAGGTTTGCAAGCTAAAGAAGGTTTTATATGGCCTGAAACAATTTTCTAGAGCTTGGTTTGGGAGATTTTACAAGGCCATGACAAGTTCCGGGTACTCCCAGAACAATGTTGATCATACTTTTCATCAAACACAGGGATAGAAAGTTGACAGCTTTGATAGTTTATGTGGATTCCATCATTATAACAGGAGATGAGCAAGATGAGGTTCATGCTTTAAAAAAGAGGTTGACGAGAGAATTTGAAGTGAAAGACTTGGGGAACCTTAAGTACTTCTTGGGCATTGAGGTTGCGAGGTCCAAACATATGATTTTCATATCGCAGAGGAAATATATTCTAGATCTTCTTGAAGCTTCAAGAATGAGCGGGTGTAGACCTGAAGCTAACCACATGCTTGGAAGAGATGGTGGTGAAACTATTGGAAACATCCCCAGCTTTCAGAGACTACTGGGAAAACTAATCTACTTGTCGCATACTCGTCCAAATATCTCTTATGCGGCTGGAGTAGTCAGCCAATATATGCATTCCCCAAAGATTCGCCATCTTGATGCTGCTCATCGTATCCTCAGATACCTTAATTTCTCACTAGGGAAGGACATCCTATTCTCACCAAATGATAAACTGGCTATTGAAGTTTACACTTATGCAAACTAGGCTGGAACGGTTGATGATCAATGGTCCACCTCAGGATATTGCACAATGGTCCACCTCAGGATATTGCACAATGGTGGGTGGAAATTTAGTTACCTGGAGGAGCAAAAAACATCATGTGGTCGCCAGATCCAGTGCAGAGGCGAAGTATAGGGATATAGCTCACGGGATCTATGAAGGGTTATGGATCCTAACTATCATGAAAGATTTTGGTCTTAAAGAAAAGGAGCCTATCAAACTATACTATGATAACAAGACGGGCATCAGTATTGCTCACAACCCAGTGCAACACGATCGTACTAAACACACTGAGATCGACAGGTACTACAACAAAGAAAACATTGTGAGAGGCATTGTGGTCAAGGCTGAGCATAATATTCAAAACTCGAAAGTCGCTCGAAAATCGCTCGAATATTGAGCCGAATCGGAATCGATTACAATTGATTCGACTCAATTTGAATCGATTCAATTTGACTCGAATCTGATTTCGAGTCGATTTCAAGCCAGCCCTGAATCGCTCGAAATATGATTTGAATCAACTCGAATTAATTAAAAATATTATTTATTTATTAATATGTTATTATTTTAAAATTAAAAACACTAAATTTTAAACCTAAATAAAAATATTGAAGGTTTTAATTGTTTCATTTGCTAAATTTAGATGTTTCCCAATTTAATTTCGAGCCAATTACGAATAAAGAGAAAAATTGCTCAATTTCGAGTCAGCTTGATTCGATTTTGAATCAACTCAATTCGATTTCGAGCCAGCTCGATTCGATTTCAAGCCAGCTCGGAATCGAGCCATTTCGAGTCGAGTCGAGTCGACTCGAAATCGATTTCGATTTCGAGCCGATTTCGAGTCGAGTTCGACTCGAAAATTTCGATTTCGAGCCGAGCCAAAATCGCTCGAACTCGACTCGATATCAGCCCTAATTATGGTTATTCTGTTTCTTCCATCAAAACAACAATTGGCCGACGTCCTCGCTAAGCGATTGTGTACAAGTGTATTTGGAAATATCATTGGCAAATTGGGCATTGTTGACATCACATGCCCAACTTGAGGGGGGTGTTGGTATTTGTACATTTTTTGTTATTATTATTTTGTGCTTTCCCCAAGTCCTCCTTACCCACATATAGTGGGTTGTAACTGTTTTTCATTATTCAATAACATCAAGACATTTCCTCATAAACATTTCAAAGTAAAGAAAAAGAACTGGAGAGGGTCTCTAGCAGAGTCCGTAGGAGAGGAAGAAATTCAAATTCTGGCAGAACAATGGCATCTTCCACTAAAATTGTCTGCACATAAGTCAGCAACCTAATTATCTACAAGTATGGATGAGCCAACAAAATAACATCTGCTCTTTGGGCATCTAAATTATAATGACCTACAGATACTGAGCATAGTATGTGAAGGATATGATGCTCCTTAAATAAAATGTAAAGTTCCTTTCCCAAGACAAACCACATGGAGAGCAAAAAATTCGTTGGCTCTCCAAGTATGTTGGTAAACATTTCAGTATCAAAAACATTAAATATTTGCACAAGTATGTTGACAAAGGGCCAGACTCTATATCATTTGAGGTCAGACGTGGGCCTAACTATGATGAAGTTAGCAAATAGATTGCTGCTGGATCTGTCATTCAGAAGCATTTTGAAAAATATTTAAGTTCACTCTTTATCAGACTTACTCATCTGTTGTTTGGTTGTAAGTACACCTACCAAATAGGAACCAAGTTCAATTTCGTAGTAGTCGGTCAATATCAGAGGTCATAGGTGACGAAAGAAACTCCCGCACAATGTTAACCGAATTTTAGAAAATTTACTATACGTAGATTTTGTAAAACATTACAGGTGGCTAACTCAGTCAAGAATATGGACAAACCGAAAAGCAAATCGAAGAGTTGTTGGCCGATTGTATGTTGTTGCACTATCTGAAGGTGAAAGGTTTTACTTACACTGGCTTCTAAACCACATCCCGGGTCCCAAGTCATTTGATCATCTTCTGACTGTTGATGGTCTGCGTTACTTAACTTTCAAACAAGCTGCAGAGCGTTAAAGCTTTCTTCAAGAAGATAATAGACTAAAAGAGTGTTTAACTGAAGCTCGACAATCTATAATGCCGCATGCACTTCAAAGGTTATTTGCAACAATTTTGCTATACTGCAAACCAACTGGAGTTCTGGATATATGGGACGAGAACTTCACAAGCATGACAGAAGATTATGCATGTACAAACACTTCAAATAGTTTGTACTTAGTAAACAAGCGTCTTCATGATCTAAACAACATTTTCCATCAGCATAAACACAATATAACTGATTTCAATTTGCCGAGAATTAGTGACGCTTTCGAAGACACATGAAATTTTTATAGCCTAATTGAGCACGAACTCTCAATTTTAGTTTCTGCTGTAGATTTAAATTCAATTACAACTCTTAAAGTCGGTTAGTTATCTGCTTTCACAACAAATAGTGAATCCATATGTCAAAAAAATTGATATATTTTTTCTTGGATGGTCTGGGAGGTACTGGCAAAATTTATGTCTGCAGATACTTACTTGCCGCATTTAGAACAGAGGGTCACATAATACTTGCAACTGCATCTTCAGGCATTGCAACAACCCTACTTCCAGGGGCAGCACAACACACTCCAAGCTTAGAATTCCAATACCATTTACTCCTTTATGCATGTGCAACATTAAAAAATAGTCTGACTTATGCAAATTAATCCGGCAAACATCTGCGATCATTTGAAATGAAGCTCCCATGACCATGGTTGCAGATGTGGGGGACACGTCGGCTTAGATTTTTCATGTCGGTTTTAATATGTCGGGGGATATATCGGGGATATTTCATATGTCGGGTTTTAATAATTATTTATATACATAATTATATATATATATAATCATTTTTTTATTTATATATATTAATGTATTAATAATTTAACATTTATTGAACGCTAAATGTATCAAACTAGTTGATGCGGAACGGTGACGTGGACCCGTAGCGGAGGATGAGTTTTGGGCCAGTTTGGGGCCGTTTGGCCACTTACCATATATGACATCTCCGGATCGATTATCCGACTCCGCGGATGCACCCAATTTTTCTTTGCATGTTTTTTCATACATAACTTCTGTAATTTCAGTAATTATTTAGTGTAATCGGGTACCTGACACTCTCGGTCAATCATAGTCGTTGATGTCAGGGTGCCCTAATGTTCTTTTATTATAAATAGGAGTATGGGCTCCATTTGGTTCATTGCAGAATTTGGAGATTTGAAATCCCATATTCCAGCGATCCCTCTACGGTGCCGACTCCGTGGAGCCATAAGTGATGACTCCTAGGTGGTTTTCTTCCTCAAGGTATCTACTATCCCTAACCGTCATTTTCCCCCTCCCAAAACCCTAGATGCAACCCCCAAGCACCATCAAAGTCTCAGCCGAACAGTCAATCCCTGCTTCCAGCTTTACTGAACCAGACCTCCCCGCCAAAACTCTTGTTTCCTGCTCCCTCTTGCACCAACCGAACACCCCGTGCCAGCCCCAAATCCTTCCCTAAACCCTGTATTGCGGCTGCATTTCCAGCCACCTGCCAGCCCCTCCAGATCCCTGTTTTTCCCCTCTAAGCAGGTCATAACCTGCTCTGTTTTCCAGCCTCCCGATTCCTTGTTTTGTTGCTATTTTCCGCCCTTACAGGGTAGATCAACCCTGTTTTCCTCAGCCATAAAAGCCCCTGATTCCTGTCCCGATCCAGCACCTCCCAAGTATTTGGAACCTAGGTTTTAGCCACCGAAATCAATCCTAAATTTCAGAATTTCCACGTGACGGCAGCCCCCATTATTTTGTGAGTTTATTTGTTATGGAGTTTTGAATTTCAGCACTCTTATATGAGATGTTTTGCTTATGATTGGTTGGATACGTATAAATTCGTAGAATCTTTGTTCTTGATGATCTTTGACTGCAGAAAGGATTTATTCGTCGTGCGCTCTCGTTTTGACCCTCAACGCGAAGAAAAGTCTAAGCTTGTTCGCTTAATGAAATAATTTTGGATTGATTCAATTATCTAAACGCGATTTAATTATTTATTGCTTAATTTGATTTCGTCGTCGGTTTGTGCAAGTGCGTTCATATAGAGTTTATGTGTGTAATAAAATTATCTCCCGCACTTCACCTAGGATTGCATGTTAGTCGCGCAATCACGTAGCCTACCCTACATCAGTTGGTATCAAAACGAGGATTGGACCACATTTATATACGTAGTGGTAGGTCATATATAGCCTTTAGGTTCATCTATGGCTAGTTATCATCGACATTCCTCTTCTCTATTTGTGGATCCCGAGTCTACCTATACCCAATCCCATAGAGCTCTTTTAGAGAAATATGATGATTATTATTGTTTGTTGCACACCACTTTCAGAGATCGTGTCGACCCCTCGACGTGATTCCACTGCGCTAGAGATGATTACTATAATGTTATCTCCGTCCCCATTCCCATGCACGAGCAGATCGTGTCGATCCTCCGACACGACTCGATTATTTTAGGGTTGACTATTATGAGGATCATCATTTTGAGAGAGATATTGAGTGTAGGTTTTGTGTTGTTGCCCCACCTTTTGACGGTTAATCGAGTCCTGAATCTTGCAGTTATTGGTTTGTGGATATGGAATATTATCTTGATTATTTCGAATTATTCGGTGAGCGTCGCATAAAATTTGCGAAACTTAGCCAGCAATTTCGCTCTCATCATAACCAGTAATAATCATACCATCCACATACACAACAAGCATTGTAGTGTGAACTCCGCGTCGCCTAAAGAACACTGTATGATTAGCATTGGTTTGCTGATATTCCATGCTAACCATAGCTCACTTAAACTTAACAAACCAGGCTCGAGGAGAATGCTTTGGCCCATATAGAGACTTCTTAAATCTACACACCTTTCCTGCATTTTGTTTCGTGTCAAAGCCCGGTGGTACCTCCATGTACACCTCTTCCAATAAATCCCCGTGAAGAAAGACATTCTTCACGTCGAGCTGGTGTAGTTTTCATCCTCCATTTGCCGCCAAAGATATCAGTGTCCGCACTGTGCTCATCTTTGCGACGGGTGCAAAGGTCTCATCAGAGTCAATGTCATAAGTCTGACAGTTTCCCTTTGCTAATAATCAGCCTTGTAGCGCTCAACCTGACCCTCTAGTTTTGTTTCACAGTGAAAACCCACTTGCACCCAACTGCCTTTTTTCCTGGTGGTAGCGATACATGATCCCAGGTTTTATTCTTTTCCAATGCCCCAAGTTCTTCTAGCATTGCAGATTTCCACTGTGGATCTTCCTTAGCAACCTGCCAACACTTAGGAATAGAGACAATGTTCAAAGATGCAATGAATGCTCCATGTATAGGTAATATATGAGAGTGGGAAACAAATTGTGCAATATCACAGGGAAAGCCATATCGATCAGGTGAGACTCTCGTATTCCTGTGGGAACTCCTTACCGATATGGGAGTGGAAGTAGTGGGATGAGGAATTATTCACCTGTGAATTCGGAGATTGAGGTGGATGAAGTAGGTGCCTCAGGAGTCGGGGTAGGCAGAGGCAAGAGACTTGCCACAAGTGGCATAAGTGGCATTGTGGGCATTGTAGGTACTGTAGCCTCGCTCTGCTGTCTTCTTCTTGTATACACTCTTAGCTCCCCTTGAACTTGAGGTCCTCTATCAGCAGAGTCATTCTCTTCATGTACCGGCGTCACATCCGACTCTACGCCCTTTTGCATAAGAGGATAAGGGATACTCACTATTCTTCTCTCACCACCACTAATATCCTCCCCCTCTCGCATCATAATATTTGTAGCGGGTGAGTCCTCAAGTGGTGAATCAATTGGAGAAGAATAATATGACTCACATTCTCTAAATGAGACATCCATACTGACGAATAATTTTCTTACCACCGGACTCCAACATACATACTCATTTTGGGTAGCCGAATACCCAACAAAAACACACTTCAGAGCCCTTGGATCCAGCATTTCCACATTGGGTCTATTGTTCTGCACAAAGCACACACAACAAATGGTCTTGATGGGGTAGAATGTCTTCATTCTTCCCTCGCAGTACCTCAATCAGAAACATCCAATCCAATACTCACGAGGGAATCTAATTGATCAAATAGGCCGTTGTTAGAACAACCTGCCACCACAAGTACTTTGGCACCTTCAATGATATCATCATGCTCTGGATTACTTCTAAAAGGTGTCTGCTCTTTCGATTGGCTACCCCATTCTGCTCTTGTGTGTATGGACAAGTGGTTTGATGTTGGATTCCTTGTAAGAACAAGTAATCTCCAAACGCTTTGTTAGTGTACTTTGTTCCATTGTCAGACCGCAACACCTTCACCACTGCACCGTATTGAGTTTGAACCCCTTTGTGGAAATCATTGAAGCAGGCAGACACATCACTTTGTTTTTCATTAAATAAAGTCAGGTGACACGAGAGAAATAGTCAATGAAAGACACAAAATACCAAAATTCATTCACAGTAGTTGTGGGGCATGGTCCCCAAACATCAGAATGCACTAGATTAAATGGATAAGAACTCCTACTGTCAGAACAGGAATAAGAGTTTCTGGTATGTTTTCTTAACTCGCATGCATCACATATAAGTTTGTCGTGATTAGCTTTCTTAAACAAAAGGGGATAGATTTGCTCAAAACAACAAAAGAAGGATGACCCAGACACCAATGATGAAGTAGTAGCAAGTCCTTCACGCTCCTTTTGTCTCATGTAGTACTCTATAATGGTTGAAAGAGCTAAGTCCATACTTTCCTTATCCAGGTATCGCAAGCCACTATGGCATATGTCAGTACCAAGTCTCCTTCTCCTGAAAGATCACCTTCGGGATATCAAACAAAACAACACATTTTAGTTGAGATATAAAGGCACTAATAAGAGATTCATAGGAAAGGAAGGAGCATGAAAAACATTGGACAGAGTCAAAGTGTTAATACATTACACAGTACTCTTACCAACCATTGGTCGAGCTGTGCATCAGCAGTCTGAATGTGCTATAGGACTGCTAGGGGAGTATACAAAAGGAATTCCCTAGCATCCCCGATGACATGTCGAGAAACACCCTAATAGACTATCCAATCTAGCGATCTAGTAGTGGATATAGATGTGAGGGCAAGCGTATCACAAGTACCTGTGGTTGAGTGAACAAAAGAGGCGATGTTATCCTTTGATGAAGCTGGAATGAGTGTCATCAATCATACCCTTCTGCTTTCTCCGCATCAGCTGAGAGTGAACGTTCAAAATCTCCTGCTCCTCTGAGTAACCCACATCAGTCATACTCATTTCTCCCTCTGTTATCATCAGAATTGCCTAGTAACCTCCTCTTCCACCACCTCTGTGACTCCCACGGCCGCGACCACGACTCCCAAAATTTCTCGGTCCACCAGCATCCCGCTCCTTTGGTGGCTTGGGGCAAGTCAGTCGGAGATGACCTATCTCACCACAATTGTAACATTGTTGTGTCTCACTTTTGTATTCTGTGTGCCCTAGAATGGTGACCGCTAGAGCCGATTTCACCCCAGGAAGAGTAGTTGTGCCAGACTAGAGCCTGATCCTACTCTCCTCCTGCATCATGGTTGGGATCATCTCATCCAGGGAAGGAATTTTTGCTGAGCGAGCAGTATAGCACACTTTGGCTCAAATACCGGGTTCAATCCTCTCATGAAATGCATAGTCCGCCTCTGAGCATCTCGCTCCCCTTTCCTGCACTCGGGGTACTTGCAACATGCGGCTGGAGAAAAATGATCATAGTCTGCCCACAGTCGCTCCAGATCTACGACATACTCCTGTGTTATCGTCTCTATCTCCCTCTCGATTTGAAACTCTCTCATGTTGTTGTCGACTCCTGCATAGATCTTTTGCAACTTCCCCCAAACGTCACTCACAGTCTCTATGTCATCCATCGTGACAGTGACAGGCGTGATCATCGAGTTTAGGAGCCAAATGTGTAGCATGGTATTTGTACTTCCACTCATTGTACTCATCAAAGTCCTTTTCTGGATCCCCCTTCTCACCAGTCAGGTAGTCCTTCAGGTTCCTCCCGGAAAGTGTCATCTTCACCTGACGCGACCAGCTTAAGTATGTAGCTGATCCATCAAGTTTCAACTCCACAAGGGTAAAGTCCAGCTTCACCAGAGGCGGCAGTTCCTGAGTTGATACCTCTCCTTTGGACATCCGCAAGAACTCAAAGAACACTTTTAAGTCCGCCTCTTCCATCTTGGCAACCAACTTCTCAATGAAAGCAACCGTAGCTGCAACAAAATTTTATTCCACGCAAATGATACTCGTCCACCAACCCCCCAACAACAAACTCGCGGGAAGACTTCCACCTGATCTCAGAAATTTACAGAATCTCAACAGCCTTAACTTAGAAACCAATGGACTCGAATCCAGTGATGCAAGAAGCTAGAAATTTCTTGATTCGCTCACAAACTGCAGCGCCTTGCAAGTGCTCTGCCTTCAAGAGAACCAACTTGGCGGCGTTCAGCCTAAATTCATCGCAAGCCCAACTCCAGCTTCTCTTAATTGACCTAAAGCTCTTTGCCGCTTCGATCTCACGCGTAGTTCCGCCTCCTTGTTGCTTCGATCTCACGCAAGCGCAGTGCCGCAGAAACTCCTTGCCGCTCCAATCTCTGAGTGTCGCGTGAAGAGCCGTCCAATCTTCCGCGCAGTGCCGCCTACTTGCCGCGTGCCTACTGCGCACACCGCGACCTTCAGAAGCCTCGCACTGCCGCAACAGGATTGTCACGCACACCGCGACCTTCAGAAGCCTCACACTGCCACAACAGGATTGTCGCGCTCCTTATGCAACCCTATGAGTGCGCACTGTGTGCGTACTCCCTCTGCGCGCGCGGCACTTACCGCAATCCTGTTTGCCTCTGCGCGTAATTCTCCTACCGCGACACTCCCACACTCCATTTGCATGCTCCTCACTGCGATCCCTCTGCAGGAGGTGTGCGCTGCTACCAACCAGTGCGCACTGCTCCTTTCCTCATGCTACCAGCAGAGGAGGTGCGGATGCGTGAGAAGGAAAGTTGCGGGAACGGATATGGGATTTCTCCAGACCGGTGCGAAACTAGCTCAGATACTAAGTAGAAATAGAATAATATGTTATTCTTCTTATATTCAAGCTAGCTACATTTGTTACATTACTCTCCTATATATACACGCAAGAAGGGAACCAAATACATGATTGAAGATGTGAGACTAAATACAAAAGGAGGGCGCTAAATGCACACCAATTGGTGTTAAATGCACACCAATTATCAACAGTTTTATTTATATCTAATATAAAATAAACCAACACGAATCAACTATCTTTTTTCTTATGTTCTTAATGTGCAACCCTATAGATTCTTATTACGTTGGCAGTAAGACTAATTCCTTGATTATTTTTAAATCGCAGATTCTAACAAATTCAATATGAGATTAAAGTGGATTAAGAAGCCGATTGATCGGGATCCGTACTTCGTGGACCTGATGCAGAAGGTGAAGGATGGGTAAACAAAGACTTTTGTTATTGAGAAGGGAGTATTATTAATTAATGAAAGGCTGTGTGTGTCTAATGTAGATAATTTGTGAGCTGAAATACCGTGTGAAGCTCATAACACAAGTTATTCGATTCATCCAAGAAGAACGAAGATGTATTAGGATTTAGAACAAAACTTTTGGTGGTCTGGAATGAAACAAGCATATAGCAAAGTGTCACACGTGCAAAGTTAATAAATTTGAGCATCAAAAGCCAGGAGGATATTTGCAGTCATTTCCCGTTTCAGAATGGAAGTGGGATAACATCGCTATGAATTTATTTATGGGATTGTCCCATAGTAAGGCAGAAAATGATGACATAGGGGCCAGTTAGTAGTTGCCGGCAAATTATTTTTTTAAGGAGTTGCTTGGGCTTTTAAGAGATGGTTTTCTTATGTTGTTGTTTGGTTTTTTAAGAGGTGGATTAATAGGTCTTTCTTCCTCTACATGTCTGGCTATATGGGTCTTGTCTTCAATTGGTTGAACTTTTGGTTGCCTTGTTACTTTAGGCCGGTTTCATGCAGTTTGTGGATTTGGTATTATATTAAAATGAATAAACAAAAGGGAAAGTGGTTGCCTTCTCTTAGAAATTGTTTTATGGTGGAGCGGTTTATTACCCTTCCACCCTTTACTGGGCTACAGGTGGGTTGTTTAAGCCCCCTTTGAATTACTTTGAGAGGGATGCATGGGGCATGGCAGGAAATGATTTTTGCTTGTGGATTTTGATGTGATTTTGTTGCCAACACTAAATTAAAATGGTTCCTTCTCTAATTCTGCCTTCTACCTGCTACTCTCTCCTTCTCGAGGCCTCTCTCTGCTGGAATTCTCCTCTTCCTTCTTCCTCTGATGGATCGCGACCCTCTTACTGTAGTTGCTTCCTATTGTCATCAAACTCCTCGACTGGAGTTCTCAGTAGCTGTTGCTGCGAGCTTGTCTGGACCGCCTCTTCTTCTTGGAATTGTTAGTGGTGAGCTAATGAAATTACTCTCTCTATTAAAAGGTCTTTATGGTTTGATTTTGATGAGACTATTATATAATTTAAAGATGCTTATATTCATAGTTTTAATGAAGATTAATCAAGGGACCACTGTATTGGTTTTTTAGCATCTCTACTATGGATTTTTGGGTACTGATGTCTTGATATTTTAAAGGCCTGCTGCCTTCAAATTTCTTTCTTAGTGATGAGAGTGAGAGGAAAAAGACTTTCTTGATTGTATTCATCCCCCTAAGGGGTATTAATAGGACTTACATGAGACTAAGAAATAAGAAGAGACGATGTGGGACTAACACATACATATGAAATAAAATAAGAAAATACGCAAATACCCCCCCCCCCCCCCCCTCAAGTTGGGCGTGTGATATCGACCATGTCCAGCTTGCTAACAATCTCTCCAAAGATTCTTGTACACAATCCCTTCGTAAGGATATCTGCTAGTTGTTGTTCAGATCACAAATGGGGTAACCACAATGCCTTTAACTATATTTTCCTTGATGAAGTGTCTGTCGATCTCAATGTGTTTAGTACGGTCGTGTTGCACTGGGTTGTGAGCAATACTGATGGCAGCCTTGTTATCACAATACAATCTGATGTGCTCATTTATTTTAAGGCCAAGATCCTTCATGATGGTTAGGATCCACAGCCCTTCACAGATTCCATGAGCCATAACCCTGAATTCCGCCTCAACACTGGATCTGGAAATCAGGTAACTAAATTTCCACACACCATTGTACAATATCCTGGTGTGGACCGACGATCCTCAATTGATTCAGCCAGTCAGCACCAGTGTACACCACAATAGTCAACTCATCACTTGGTGAAAAAAGAATGTCCTTCCCTGGTGAGGACTTGAGATTTCTGAGGATACAATGAGCAGTATCGAGATGACGGGTTTTGGGGGAGTTCATGAATTGGCTGAGCACTCACACAGCATAGGAGATATCTGGACGAGTATGTGACAAGTGGATCAGTATGTCCACTAGCCTCTGAAAACTGGGAATGTCTTCAAACGTTTCACCATCATCTCTTCCAAGCATGTGGCTAGCTTTAATTGGGGTGTCAGCCGGTCTACACCTCAACGATTCTTACCTGGCACACACCGAGAGGATTACGATGTCTATTCATCGGGAGATGAATTCTTTCAAGCCGAGGAGAATGATGCGGAATGGAGACACGGACCCGCGGCGGAGGAGTTTTGGGCCCGTTCGGGGCCAATTGGCTACCTGTCATATATAGCATCTCCGGATCGACGATCCGATTCCATGGATGCGTCCGGCTCGTTTACCTACGATTTCATATATTACTTTGTTGTTTTTTATTTATATTTATTGTAATCGGGCCCTCCACATCCACGGCCAATCATAACCGTTGATGCTGGGTTCCCTAATTATGTTTTATTATAAATAAGAGGCATGAGGGCTGCTTGGAGGCTATTGCAGAATTTGGAGATCAGAAATCCCGGATTCCAGCGATCCTTGTACGGTGCCGACTCCGTGGAGCCCTAGGTGACGACTCATATGTGTTCTTCTTCCTCCTCAAGGTATTACCAAACCCTAGCCTTCATTTTTCTCCTCCCAAAACCCTATCCTACCCTCTCCAACCTTCCCAAACAGCAGCCATGTTCCCCATGCCGCCAGCCACTATGTTTTCTCCCAAAACCACCCAACCAACCCTCTGAAATCCGCCCAGATCTCCCTGCCGCCCCACCCAGCACCAAACAGACCGTTGCCATTGTTTCAGCTCCCCACCCGCCAAGATCTAGACATACCCGCTTGGATCTGGGCACCCAGCTGCTATCCAGTCGTGCTACTACATGTTTCCTACTGCCCCCACTCCAAACAGCCGTCCAGATTTCACCAAGCAGCCGCCCACCTCCCTTTTGCCCTCCCTCTCCTTGGATCCAGTCCCTACCTTCCAAATCCAGCCCCCCTCCATCAGATCCAGCCATTTTCCCAGATCCAGCCATATAATTTCAGATTCCTCGCCGCCACATCGTCGTACCCTGCCATATTGTTGAAGTGTAGAGTCCGGGCGGACTGGCGATCTCCCAGGCGGTCTGGTGGAGTGTGGAGTCTGGGCGGTCTGGCGATCTCCCTGGCGATCTGGTGGAATGTGGAGACTGGGCGGACTGGCCCTTCTTCCTGGCGGTCTGTCTTTGACAGACCGCGCGTCTTCTGGGGGATTCCCTGGCGGTCTGCCTTAATCAGACAGCGCGATCTCTGGCGGTCTGTCTTTGTCTGACCGCCCAGTCTTGTAGTTTGTCTTGTATAGTGTTTAGTCCCACACTGGTAGTTTGTAATCTCTCCTCCGTCCTCCATTCTATATAAAGGAGGTCATACCTTTGTAATACTCAGTTTTTTGGAAATAAAAATTATTATTATTTTCCTTTTTGCGAGCTATTATTTTTTGTTCACACATGGTATCAGAGGGAACGATCTTCTAGTTGCGCTAGCTCTCCCTCTCCTGATCCTTCTCCTTCTCCTGTTCGCGCGGTCTCCTTTGTTCACGCGATTTCTTCTCTATTCGCGCGGTCTCCTCTGTTCGCGTGGTTTCTCCTCTGTTCGCGCGTTCTCTCTCTTGTTAGTGCGGTTTCTCTCCTGTTCGCGCGGTCTCTCTCTTGTTCGCGTGGTTTCTCTTATGCTCGCGCAGTCTCCTCTGATCGTGCGGTCTGCACTGTTCGCGCGACCTCTCTTTTTCTCTATGGCAGTTTCAGATGACTCCTCTACAGCTACCACACCCACACCTCTGGTTCTTGCCCACCCCCTCCTTCCACTCCTTCGGGCAATCTTGGCACCGTCTCCAAACTTTTTGGTCCCAACTACCCCGACTGAAGTGTCTCCCTCACCTTCCTTCTCCGCTCTCAACGCAAGCGTCATCATCTTACTGATGACCCTCCTCCTCGCGAATCTGCTACCTTTGATGATTGGGATGCTAGTGACGCCCGCGTTCGCACCTGGCTCGCTAACAGTCTCTCGGATGAGTGTCTGCCTGTCATCAGGCATGATGAAACCGTCAAGGCTGCTTGGATTCACCTTGCTGCTCTCTACTCAAAGGGAGCTCAAAAGTCTCGCATATATACCCTATATGCGGACTTGTTTGCTCGTCCCTCCATGTCTCCTGTTGCTGCTTACCAACAAGTTCAAGCCCTTGGGGCTGAAATTCTTCAGAATAGACCCTTCTCTGCTGATCTTGCTGACCAACACAAACACTTCCAAGAACTTCTGGTTGTGTGTTACCTTCTGCGTCTCCCAGATTCCTATGACATGATCCGTCAACAAATTCTTAGCGAGGCTGACTCTCCCACTCTGGATGCCACTGCTGCCCGTATTGTCGTTGTTACTACTCTTCTTCAACGACCTCTTTTGGTCTCACCTCCTCTACCTGACAACTATGCTCATCAGACCCAGAGGGGTAGCACTGGAGGTCGGAGCCACCATCCTGAAGGTCGTGGAACTTCCCGATACCTTTGCTCTCACTGTGGGAAGACAGGCCACTCCGTTGCTCGGTGTTGGCTCAAGCTTCCGCATCTGCGCCCCACCGATGACTCTCCCACCTCTATTTCCAAGCAGTCAGCCTCGGTGGTCACCACCTCAGGTAGCGCCCATATAGCCACTCAAGGTAAATGGCTGATTGATTCAGGTGCTGCAAATCATGTGACTTGTAATCCTCACTGTTTTTCTCTCTTAGAAAAACATGATCGGTTGCTCTCGGTGTTCATTGTGGATGGCTCCCCATCTCCGGTAAATGAGACTGGTATGGTCCAGGTCACATCGTCTCTTCGCCTGGCCGATACTCTATATGTGCTCATGTTCCCGTGCAATTTACTATCTGTTACTTCTCTCTGCAAGCAACTACAGTGCTCCGTAACGTTCACCCCTACTTCTTGTTATTTTCAGGATCCTTGCTCCAAGCGGACGATTGCTACTGGGACTGAGAGCGGCGGCCTCTACTTCTTGGACAATGTGTCAGCTCTTTCTACTTCTTTTTCGACCGATCTTCTGCAATGGCATCATCGTCTTGGTCATCCTCCTCAAAGCTTCTTCATCAGATTCTACCCCAACTACCTAAGCAAGCTCCTCCCCTCAACTGTGAAGCATGTCAGATTGGCAAGCATCATCGCTCCTCCTTCCCGGCAAAGCAAGGATATGGATCTTCCAGTCCCTTTGATCTTGTTCACTCTGACATCTGGGGTCCTTCCCCTGCCCCCACTGTTGGGAGGGGTAGCTATTATTTTGTAACTTTTATTGATGATTTCCCTCGTTGTACTTGGGTGTATCTTTTAAAAGATCGCTCGGAATTACTATTTGTATGGACCTCATTTTATGAAATGGTTAAAACGCAATTTGATGCGTGTATCAAAATTCTTCGTTCTGATAATGCCAAAGAATATATTAGTAATGATTTTTCTGATTTTTGTATGCGCAATGGTATTATTCATCAAACCAGCTGAGTCTATACCTCTCAGCAAAATGGCGTGGTTAAACGTAAGAATCGTCACCTCCTTGATGTCGCTCACACTCTCCTCACTCAAATGCATGTTCCTCGCTCATATTGGGGATATGTCGTTCTCATTTCCTGCCAATCTCATCAACCGTCTTACCTCTACAGTTCTTCATGGTCAAACCCCGTTCTCTGTCCTCTATCCGGGAAAGGATGTTTTCCTTCTGCCCCCGCGTGTTTTTGGTTGTACGGCGTTTGTTCACTCTCCGTCCGCTACTCGCGACATGCTTTCTCTGCGTGCTACCAAATGTGTCTTTCTTGGCTACTCTACCACTCAAAAGGGTTATTATTGTTTTGACCCTATTCTTCGCAAACAAGTGGTCTTTGCAGATGTTACGTTCTTCGAAGAGACGTCTTATTTCTCCAAAGACTCCTCCGTCTCTCTGTCCGATATTCCTACTTCCTCACTCATTCTCCCAGTACCGGTTATCCCAACAGAGACTACCACATCTCCGCCACCACCCTCATCCCAATCTCCGTCTCTTAACTCTCCTTCTTCCCCTCTGCGGTAGCCTCTCTCTGCTCTCGGGCTAGCACTCTCTGCAATGGATGCACCGGATACTGATGGACAGGCCGACCTGGATCTTCATATCGCTCTTCACAAAGGGGTTCAGACGTGTACCCAACATTCGATTAATGATGTTGTTTCCTATGCTCTTCTTACTTCTTCTTGCAGGAATTTTTCTTTGGCTATCTCTGCCACTGTCACTCCCCGCTCTTACCAAGAAGCTCTTACCATTCCTCAGTGAAAGACTTCCATGGATGAGGAAATGGCCACCCTCACTGAGAGGGGTACGTGGACTCTTGTTCCGGTTCCTCTAAGCACAAATGTCGTCGACTGTCGCTGGGTCTTTGTTGTTAAGTTCCATCCTGATGGTAGTGTGGATCATTACAAGGCACGCCTTGTAGCTAAAGGCTTCACTCAGACGTATGGCGTCGATTTTTTTGATACCTTCTCTCCAATATATCGCATCAGCACTATTCGGGTTCTCTTCTCCATTGTCATCAACAAAGATTGGCCAATGTCTCAACTAGACGTCAAAAATGTTTTCCTATATGGCGATCTTCAAGAGGATGTGTATATGGAGCAACCTCCTGGGTATGTTGCTCAGGGGGAGACACGTGTATGCAAATTGCGGAAATCTATCTATGGCCTTAAACAAAGCTCTCGAGCATGGTTTGATAAATTCAGTAGCATTGTAGTGATCATTGGATTTACAAGAAGCGTTGGAGATCGCTCACCCTTCATTTGCAAAACCTCTCAGGGACCGGTGGTTCTTGCAGTATATGTTGATGGCATTCTCCTCACTGGTGATGATCAAACTGGAATAGCATTAACAAAGAAACATCTCTCTCAATACTTTGTCACCAAAGATATGGGTTCTCCAAAGTACTTTCTCGGGATTGAGATTTCACGAAAACATAACTCATTGGTTCTCTCACAACGCAAGTATGCTCTTGACCTTCTGCAAGAGACAGGCCTGACTGGGGCTAAACCTACTCGATGCCCCATGACTATTGGTGAAGATAAAACATTGCAAAATGATTCGCCGCCTCTGTCAGATGTTACAAGGTACAGACGTTTAGTAGGCAAACTTATCTGTCTTACAGTAACAAGATCAGGCATCTCATATATTGTAGGAAAGGTTAGTCAATTCATGCAAGCTCCAAGAGGGTGTCATCTACAGTCTGCTCTAAGGATATTAGAGTATGTTAAAGGGGCTCCAGGAAAGGGACTACTTTTTCAGAATAATAATCATCTAAAGATTGAAGCCTGCTCGGATTCTAGCTATGCAGAAGATAAAGAAGATCGCAAGTCTACTTCGGGTTTTTGCATCTTTGTAGGGGAAATTTAGTGAGCTGGAAGAGCAAGAAATAATCGGTTGTCTCCAGGTCAAGTGCAAAAGCTGAGTATTGAAGCATGGCGTCGACAACTTGTGAACTTAAATGGTTAAGAGCTCTCATGATGGACTTAGGAGAAGTTTATAACCATCTGGTGCCAATGTCCTGCGACAACAAAGTTGTTATATCTATGAATCCAGTGTTCCATGAGAGGACAAAACACATTGAAGTAGATTGTCATTTTATCAGAGAAGAAATATTGAAGAAACAAATTTGTACTTCATTCGTCGCATCTGACAATGAACTAGCAGATAGTTTTACCAAGCCAGTATCTACCTCTTTTTCAAACATTTGCGACAAGCTAGGCATGATTGATATATATGCTTCAGCTTGAGGAGGAGTGTTGAAGTGTGGAGTCCGAGCGGACTGGCGATCTCCCAGGCGGTCTGGTGGAGTGTGGAGTCCGGGTGGTCTGGCGATCTCCCTGGCGGTCTGGTGGAATGTGGAGACCGGGCGGACTGGCCCTTCTGGTCTGTCTTTGACAGACTGCGCATCTTCTGAGGGATTCCCTGACGGTCTGCCTTTATCAGACCATGCGATCTCTGCTGATCTTTGGCGATCTCTGGCGGTCTGTCTTTGTCTGACCGCCCAGTCTTGTGGTTTGTCTTGTATAGTGTTTAGTCCCACATTGGTAGTTTGTAATCACTCCTCTCTCTTCCATTTTATATAAAGGAGATCATACCTTTGTAATACTCAGTTTTTTGGAAATAAAAATTATTATTATTTTCTTTTTGCGAGCTATTATTTTCTGTTCGCACACATATCTACCCTCTTATGGCAGCCCCTATATTTTGTGAGTGTTTATTCGTTGTATGGATCTTTGTTTTCAGCATTATTATATGGTATTGAATTTGGCTTGATTGGATATCCAGTATTGTGGTATTTTGTTTTAGATTACTTTGTGATTTGCAGGAATCATTCGCCGCGCGCTTTGCTTTGGCCCTCCACGTGAAGGAAATCCTAAGCTTGCTTTGCCTAAAAGAATTATTTTGCTTTTGCTAAAATTATATGCGTGCGATTCAATTATTTATTGCTTTATTTGACTTCTCCGTCAGGTCTTCCATATGTTACATATAGTAATGAAGGGTAATAAAATTATCTCTCCGCACTTCACCTAGGATTGCATGTTAGTCGCACACCCACGTAGCCAACCCTGCATCTGAGGGTCAATGCAAATAAGGCTCTGATTGTTTCGGCGGCGAGAATGGAAGCAACAAGAATGAGAGCAGTGAGAAGAAGTGATGAGAAATGGAGGGAGGTTATGGTCTCAAATTAGCCCAAAAAATAGTTTTTCTGTGCTTGGAATGGGAGGTTACGCCAACTGTTTTTTTTTCCTGCGGTGACTTTATTGCCTCACCTGAAATGGAGCAAAAACAATCAAAAAAAATGGAGCAAAAATGCTAAACCAAACAAAGCATGAGTCTTATAGTTTGACAAGCCTACAAGACAAGGATCTGCGCGAACTTGAGCAAGTGTGTCTTATAGTCAAACATGCTCACATGACTTCAATTGCATAAGATAGAAATAGTTACGAGGGTTAATGCAATTAAACCTTACAGTTAGACTAACTTACAAGACAATGACTCTACGTGAATTAGCGCAAGTGAGTCCTATGGTCAAACACGCTCCAGGGACTTTGGTTGCGCTAGATAGAAATAGTTTTGATAGTTAATGCAAGTAAAGATCTGTTTGGAGCGACTGCAGCACCGGCAAAACTAGTGGTGACAAACTATGGTGGGAAAATGAGTTGTGTAACAATTGTGAGATAATAAGATTAGGATCAATCAAGAGCAGCAGTTGTTGATGGACGTTTCGATGTCAGACGACGATATCAGTCCTCGTCGATAGAAACACACCTCTACGATTCCATGTAATTATCTGTCAATGAAGTCTAAGGTCTCGAGGACGAGTCGTGCACTAGCTGCTCACCATCAGGAATTTCCACTTCATATATTGAAAAGCTGCACAAGTAGCGATATATTGTTGAGATCGTGTCACCTCACCGATCCGTGCGCTTTTGTGATTCCTATTTTGGGGGAATCCTATTCTGGAATATCATTGTGAGGAGAATATTTCTCAAGAATGCCTATCCTATTTTGGCCGAGCCTTGTTTTGGCAATCTCCTAATTTAGAGATGGATTTACAGCTATATATAGGGGCAGACTCCAGCCGATCATAATCACCAATTCATTCAGATTCATCTGTGAGAGAGAAAGAAGAAGAAGGAGGTGTTGCGGCGGCTTCACCGTCGATCCAGACGGAACGACATCAGGGGGGTTGGTCCAGGCGAGATCAGCTCCGGCAGAGACTCATCCCAGCGGCGGCAGCAGGGGTGTTAGCAGCATGCGGCGCTGTTCCAGCGGCGGTTCCAGTCGATCCAGGCGAGGTCGGCAGCAGGCGGCGCTGCCCACAGCGGCGGTGCAGTTCTCAGATTTTTCTTTGAGATTTCTTCTTGTGGCTATCTTCCGACCATGAATCGGTCTCTGTGTAATACTCTGTAACTCCTCATTTAATCAGTGGATCTTTTCGGCGCGCTCTCCCCGTGGACGTAGGAGTTCCTCTCTGAACCACGTAAAATTATTTTGTCGTCTGTGTGTGCTTGAAATCTCGATTCGTTTTTTATTTTGCGCGTTTGATTGTGCTCGATTTATTCTGTTGCGCTACCGCGGTACTCGGTCCGATTGCATAACAATTGGTATCAGAGATAGGTTCCGCGGGGGTGATCATCTGAACGTTCCGGTTTCAGATTTGGGTCAACGGTAGGTGACCACATCGGTCCGCTCCCTAACTTCTCAGATCTGATCCGTGAACATTATTCAGATTGCCCAGTAGCTCTGCGAGCAAAGCAATGGCGGCAAAATTCGAGATCTCCAGATACGACGGCAAGATCGATTTCGGTCTATGGCAAAAGCGGATCAAGGCGGTTCTCGTTCAGCAAGGTCTCCACAAGGCGCTCCTCGGCAAGGAGAATTCCGAAAAGAAGGATGACGAATGGGAGGAACTGGATCTGAAGGTCATCGGCACGATCCAGTTGAGTCTAGCCGATGAGGTCATGTATAACGTAGTCGACGCTGAGACTACAGAAGAATTATGGAAGAAACTGGAGGAGCTGTACATGTATAAATCTCTCACGAATAAGCTCTACGTAAAGAGATAGTTGTACAGCTTAAGGATGTCCGAGAGCAATCAGCTGCTGGAGCACATGAACGTGTTCAACAGGCTTATCTCCCAGCTGCGGAGCATGGACGTGAAGGTTGAAGAGGAAGACCAGGCTCTTCTATTACTGTCTTCTCTACCGAAATCCTATGACCACCTGGTCACCACAATCCTCTACGGAAAGGATACGCTTAAGATGGAGGAGGTGATGACGACGTTGCTCTCAAATGAATCGAGGAGCAAATCGGGCCCTAGCACCAGCGAGGGTTTGTTCGTGAAGAACAAAGAACCGGTCATAGGGAGATCGAGAGATAGAGGGAAGAAAGTCAATCGACCTAGGTCCAAGTCTAGGGACAAGAAGAACCAGTGTCACTACTGCAAGGAAGAAGGGCACTAGAAAAACAACTGTCCAAAGAAAAAGGCGAAAGAGAAGAATCAGGAACCACAACAGGCGGCTGTGGCTTCAGACCCAGAGAGTGACGCTGATGTACTTCATGTACAATCCACTCTCGACACCGCAGATGCGTGGATTATGGATACTGGGTGTTCGTATTACATGTGCCCGAACAAAAAATGGTTCTCCAGCTTCAGGCAATGTGGCGGCGGTCGGGTTTTGATGGGGAACAACTCAGAGTACAAGACGCTCGGGATCGGCAGTATTCAAATCAAGATGTTTGACGGAACAATCAGAACCCTTACAAATGTAAGGTACGTGCCCGATCTCAGGAAAAGTCTGATTTCCCTAGGTACTCTGGAAGCGGCCGGTTACTCCTATACCGGTGAGGGTGGATATCTGAAAGTCAAGAAAGGCGCTCTGGTAGTAATGAAAGGAGAGCGCTCTAGTACTCTCTACAAGCTGATCGGCACCACTATCGCCGGCGACGCGGCAGTTTCTAAGACGTCAAATGCGGATTCCTCTCTGTTGTGGCCTTGCAGACTTGGCCACATGAGCGACAGAGGACTGCTAGAGCTTCACAAGAAGGGCCTACTGAAAGGGGTCAAGACATGCAAGTTAGAGTTCTGCGAGACCTGCCTTCTCGGGAAGCAGCACAAGGTGAAGTTCGTGACATCTACGAAGCGGAGCAAGCAGGCACTGGAATATATACACTCTGATGTTTGGGGGCCTTCCCCAGAGTCTTCACTTGGAGGCGCCAGATACTTCGTGACCTTCATCGACGGCTTCTCTAGGAAGGTCTGGATTTATTTTCTGAAGCATAAATCTGAAGTCTTCGAAAAATTCAAAATCTGGAAGACGAAAGTGGAGAAGCAGACTGGGAAGAGGGTGAAATACCTCCGATCTGACAATGGCGGTGAATAAACCTCAGCGGAGTTCCAGACATACTGCGATCAATAGGGCATCACTCGTCATCTCACCATTCCCGGCACACCGCAGCAAAATGGCGTCGCAGAAAGAATGAATAGGACACTTCTAGAGAAAGCTCGGTGTATGCGTTTATTTGCTGGCCTACCAAAGTCATTCTGGGTCGAAGCAATTAATACGGCATGTAATTTAGTGAATCGATCTCCATCGATGTCACTGGATCTGAAGTCTGCACAGGAAGTTTGGTCAGGTACTTCTGTTGACTACTCTGATATTCATATCTTTGGATTACCCGTATACACCCTACTACAGGACTCGGAGAGGACGAAGCTCGATGCTAAGTCCAAGAGGTGCATCTATCTGGGCCAGAAGGCCGCCACGAAGGAGTTCAAGTTGTGGAACCCTGACACCAAGAAGGTGGAGGTCAAGCGCGATGTTATCTTCGATGAGGCTTCTATGCTGAAGAAGTCTCAAGAAGAGGAGAAGGCTCCAGTCACACCCCTGGAGGTGGAGCTGGAAAGAAGCGACAAATCTGAAGATCATGATGATTCCTCCGACTCGGAGGATACTGATGTTGTGCAACCTACTGGTGTAGAGCCTTACTCAATTGCCAGAGAAAGGACGAGGAGAGAGGTCAGACTGCCTCTCAGGCTACAGGACACGGTAGCATATGCTTTCCAGGTGATTTCCTCAGATCCTGGATCTTATAAGAAAGTTGTAGAGAGCAGAGACAGCTCTAAGTGGAAAGCAGTCATGATGGAAGATATGGAGTCCCTTCGTAAGAACAAGACTTGGGACTTGGTTAACCTGCCCAAAGGGGTTAAGGCAATAAGTTCCAAATGGATATTCAGGAAGAAGGAGGCTACATCCGGCAAGGACCAGTGGAGGTACAAGGCCAGATTCGTTGCCAAGGGGTTCGCGCAAAAGAAGGGTATCAACTTCGATGAAATATTCTCACCCGTGGTAAAACATTGTTCCATACGGGTGCTTCTTGCGATGGTGGCAATGGAGGACATGGAGCTGGAGCAGATGGACATGAAGACGGCTTTTCTTCACGGCAACTTAGAAGTGGAGATCTATATTTTGCAGCCTGAGGGGTTCATTCAACCTGGTGACGAGAAAAAGGTGTGTAAGCTAAGAAGATCTCTCTACGGTCTGAAGCAGGCTCCGAGAATGTGGAACAGGAGGTTCGACACGTTCATGGCTTCACAGGGATTCAGCAGGAGCCAGTACGACAGCTGCGTCTACTACAAGTTCCTGAGAAATGGGGACATTCTGATTCTAATGTTATATGTCGACGACATGCTGATTGCCTGCAAGTCAGCTCAGGAGATCAAATCTCTGAAGCAGAAGCTACATGCTGAGTTTGAAATGAAGGATCTGGGTCACGCACAGAAAATACTTGGGATGGAAATAAAGCGGGACAGAAAGCAAGGCATGCTTCGGCTTTCTCAAGCAGGCTATATTCAGAAGGTTCTGGAGAAATTCAATATGACGGAATCTAAACCTGTTACCACCCCTCTGGGGCAACAGTTTAGACTGTCATCACAGCAGTGTCCCTGCACAGAGAATGAACGCCAAAAGATGCTCATGGTGTCGTACGCTAGTGCGGTAGGATGCTTGATGTACACTATGATCTGTATGAGACCAGATATCGCTCAGGCTGTAAGCGTTGTCAGCAGATACATGGGGAATCCTGGGTGACGGTATTGGGAAGCAGTCAAGTGGATTCTAAGATATCTGAGAGGAACGTCAGACGTCGGCTTAGTGTTCCAAAGGAGCAAGGATGTCAGTGCTCTAGAGGGCTACGTTGATTATGACTACGCTGGCGACCTCGATAGGAGGAGATCTACTTCCGGGTACATCTTCCTTCTAGGTGGAGGTCTCATCAGTTGGAAAGCCACTCTTCAGGACATCGTGGCTCTATCTACGACAGAGGCGGAGTACATTGTTGCAGTGGAAGCGGCAAAGGAAGTCATCTGGCTTAAAGGTCTCGCCAAAGAACTCAGGATTTCTCAGGAGGCGGTAAAGATGCACAGTGACAGTCAGAGTGCAATTTGTCCGGCTAAAGACCCGGTCTATCACGCCAGAACAAAACACATTGATGTGCGCTATCATAAGTTGAGAGAATTCATTGCTGGCGGAGACAATCAGTTACTGAAGGTGCCCACGGAGGATAATATTGCGGACATGCTGACTAATCCACTGACAGGAGTCAAGTTCAAGCACTGTCTTGACTTGGCTCATATTCGCGCATGTTAATTGGGGTGACCCCAGGGAAAGGGGGTAGTTCGCCGAAGGGAGGAGATCCAAGTTGCAGGTGGAGTTTATCGTGTGAGACGTCAAGGTGGAGATTGTTGAGATCGTGTCACATCACCGATCCGTGTGCTTTTGTGATTCCTATTTT
The DNA here is from genome assembly GCA_033032865.1 of Dactylorhiza incarnata. Classification (NCBI taxonomy): domain Eukaryota; kingdom Viridiplantae; phylum Streptophyta; class Magnoliopsida; order Asparagales; family Orchidaceae; genus Dactylorhiza; species Dactylorhiza incarnata. The sequence goes on along the minus strand of JAWHQI010000028.1, from coordinate 1,703,071 downwards.
GGGGGAATCCTATTCTGGAATATCATTGTGAGGAGAATATTTCTCAAGGATGCCTATCCTATTTTGGCCGAGCCTTGTTTTGGCAATCTCATAATTTAGAGATGGATTTACAGCTATATATAGGGGCAGCCTCGAGCCGATCATAATCACCAATTCATTCGGATTCATCTGTGAGAGAGAAAGAAGAAGAAGGCGGTGTTGCGGCAGCTTCAGCGTCGATCCAGACGGAATGACATCAGGGGGGTCGGTCCAGGCGAGATCGGCTCCGGCAGAGACTCATCCCAGCGGCGGCAGCAGGGGTGTTAGCAGCAGGCTGCGCTGCTCCAGCGGCTGTTCCAGTCGATCCAGGCAAGGTCGGCAACCTGCGGCGTTGTCCACAGCGGCGGTGTAGTTCTCAGATTTTTCTTTGAGATTTCTTCTTGTGGCTCTCTTCCGACCGTGAATCGGTCTCTGTGTAATACTCTGTAACTCCTCATGTTATTAGTAGATCTTTTCGGCGCGCTCTCCCCGTGGACGTAGGAGCTCCTCTCCGAACCACGTAAAATTGTTTTGTCGGTTGTGTGTGCTTGAAATCTCGATCCGTATTTTATTTTGCGCGTTTGCTTGTGCTCGATTTATTCCGTTGCGCTACCGCGGAACTCGGTCCGATTGCATAACAATATGTACACATCTCTAAAACTATGGAATGTCTAGTGACTCGAAAATATTTTGTGACCCTCTCACAGATCATATATGCAAGTACTACAAGCCCACTTTTCTCCCACTGAAGTTAGTTAAAAAGAAGAAAGCAAAGAAAAAATAAAACCAAAAAAAGGCTTAAAAAAGAAAATCTCACGGCACATATATTATATTAGCTGAAAACGCATGAAACCAAACAAAAGGTGAGGGCAGTTTAGCAAAGAAAAAACAAATGTAAACCACTCAATGTAACAACATGATTATCCTTCATAAGGGTACTAAGTTTTTTTTAAGAAGCCTAATATGCAGCAGTCAGCAATACACCAAAAGGATTATTTGCTTTAAGGAAACTCAGGGCCCGTTTAGCACGGTGGTGGCGTTCGTGAACACGGTGGTTATAAACCTTCATTCGTGAACACCCAACCTCACCTAGATATTTCATCACTTTTATGTTCTAAACTAATTGGTGGCGGTCTTAACCATTGTCATACCAAACATATATTCCATGATGGTGGCATTTTTGGTCCGAACTCACCAGAGCAAAAACACCGCGCCAAATGGACCCTAAGACTCCATTTGGCACTGTGGTGGCGGTCGTGAACGCAGTGGTTATGAATCGTTGTTTGTGACCGTCCGACCTCACCTAAGGAACTTCATCCACTTTTATGTTCAAAACTAGTTTTTTTTCTTGGTGGCGGTCATAACCATTGTCATGCCAAACCTACATTCTATAATCGCGACATTTTTGTCCAAGCTCACCGTAGCAAAAACGCAGCGCCAAACGGAGCCTAAGTAAGACAGAAGATTGATTATGGTAGGTTTTAAATAAAATCTCTCAAACAAAAAGTTGTGCTTTTGAGCATGGTCCCATAATGGTCACCATAATTTCATCATGTTCTCTCTTAATGATGTTGCTTTATATCATCATGTTTTATATATTTTGACCTTCACACTTGGCAATATTCTGCGCTATATAAATGTTTGATTTGGTCCAGTCTTCTAATCACTGTTTCAGGTCACTATATAACTCTGATGAATGTAACAACTGGAGCTTAATTAGAGCTTTGACTTGACTTTTCTAAATTTTACAGGTGGCTGTCTTTTTCCGATATTAATTTGTTAGATAGTTGTCTTTTTCCTCAAAATGGTCTTCCTAAAATACTGTTTTTTTTTGTCCTCCTAACATAATGTTGTGTGCATTATTTTCTTCGTATGAATATCTTATATAAAAAAAATGAATTTTGAGGAATTAGAAAGGCACGACTATCAGACTTCCAATTGTCCAATTACAAAAGATGTGGTCAAATAAATGCATTTTATAATATTTATTTGCGCCCATGCATGGTCCAACGAGTTTTAACTTTTCTACTTTTTTTCCGGCTGTATTTAATGGTTTTCTCGGATTTGCTATAGTATTTTATCGTAATGCATGTTTAGAAAAATAAAGTACTATTTAGTAGATTTGTATTGACGATATCTGATAGTTTTTACTGATATTTGATGGTATTTTATTCATAATTAAATATCCGGTGAGTTTGGACAAAAATGCCAACTGTTATGATCACCACCATTAAAAAAAAAACTAATTTTGAACATAATAATGAAGAGGTTTCATGAATGAGATGGGTGTTCACCGACATTTTGTAACCACTACATTCACAACCGCTACCATTGTGCCAAACGGACCCCTAATTTCTCATGTATAATAATAAGAATGCAAGACATATGTTGTACTATAAAAGTAATAACTATCTAACCTTAGAAAGCATTATTCTATTTTACATTTTTAATCAAATTTCTTTATGTTTTCTTAATAATTTGTTATAGAAAAATGAATCAATATAAGTTCTAATTCCTTTTTTTAGGTGGTCGCTTTATTCGCAAAACGTGTTTATTTATTCGCAGATTTTATCTATTCGAGGCTCTAAAGGAAGACAAATTTGTTATTCGCAGATATTTTTGATATCCACGTATTAGTTAAGAAAAATAAAAAAATAAAAAGAACTTTGGTCGCTCTCTTCACCTTTCTCACCAGAGGAAGAAAGTAACTCTAATTATCTAAATCTTCCCATACAAACCCTAGCTATCTAAATCTTCCCAAACAAACTGAAATCACATGAACAACGAAGAAAACGTCAACTCGGTCTCTATCCGTGCATTCATTTTATGAATCACGATCCGTGCACACATTGAAGTGCTTAGAAGATCGTCGGAGATGTTCCTTAGTTGTCGGGTCCTGCTCAAGAGAACGAAGACATCAATTGCTCAGGTTTTAAATTAGTCTGCGGATAACAATTTGCAAACTCAAATAAAGTGGAAAAAAGTTGGTTTGCAATGTACATTTATGGTCTGCGAATAACAATTGTTTTTTTATATATTATTGTACCAATTTTCTACCACAAGAATGTATGGGTGAGAGTTTTTTTTTAAATATATTCACTGAGGTTCCATGGTCAGAAATTACGCACCGTGACCGCCGGACGACACCCGAACGAAGAAGTTCTGCCCGCCGTTGGCGTAAACACTGACATCAATAATACCCGCCGTCCAGATAATGCATCCATTGCCTCCCTGGCTAAGGTCTGCACTAAGGTCTGCGCTCGCATAGGCCTGGCAGGAGCAATTCATCAAACACCTTTCTCTACACCCATCTAGGTCGATGCTCATGTCATCCACCGCCTCCCTCGTGTCCGGCAGCTTTGCCCCGCGCACAACCACGAAGTGATCTGTGACATTAGCATGGCAGCCGAGCGGCGCTGCTCTCACACACCCGTCTGACCAATCACCCCGACTCCAACTCACGGGATTCCTGGGATCAAACCCTTCGACACACCGGCATACCGGCGAGCTTTTCGCGTCGCAGACGCCGTTGGATCCGCATGCCGGAAAGAAGTCGCAATAGTCGATGGGTGCTAGCCAGTCGATATTCCAGTTCTGAGATGATGCATCCCATTCATATCGCCGGAGCGTACCGTTGTAATCCATGGTCACCGTGCTGATGGCGTCATTGACCGTGTTGAAGTAGTAGTATATCTCCTCCTCGGTGACGTTGAAGCCGGAATGGAACAAACGGTAGAGGCTGACATCGAAGAACGTACTAGTGCCGGCGCCGGAGAAGCCTAAGCCATTCCAGGGCCCACCGCGCCAAAGCCAGCCGTCGGAAGTTCGCATGACTATCTGGGGAACGCCTTGGGCATCGATTCTTACGGTGTAGTTCCCCGGCGATGGATCGGAGGGGCTCAGCCACGCCGTGAGGTTGCGGTCAAGGCCGGTCGTCAGATACGGGCCAAGCTTCATGCCGGGGAGCATGGTGTCGGTCGGGTAATCGAAGCTCTGCCATAAAATGGAGCTTGAATCTACCGCTTTGACGACCAAATTTCCAGAATCCAGAAGCTGGGAAATGAGATTGGGGGAGGAATTAGGGAAGGAAGGGGTAGACCAGACGGGGGCGGAGTTACCCAAACTCATGACATGGAGAGATCCGTTTGCGGTGATTGAGAGCATTCCGTTGAGATTTGTGAGAGGACTCCGGCGATTGGCGACCCACACAATGGTGTGAACGGCGAGGTTGTGGTACCAAATGCCGAGGTAGCGATTGGTGGTATCGAGAGGGCTGAAGAACCCGAGGGCGAAAGTTCCGTTTGCGGAGACGAGTGTCTCGCCATCGAAGAGCTGACGAGATGGGGTTAGCGTGTCCGCGGCGGTGGAGATGGAGACGAAGGTGAAGAAGAGAAGGAAGGCTGGGAGAATGAGCTCACTCATTTGCAGTTTTCCGGTTGCTTGAATTTGTTGACTGGTTTAAAAGCTTTGATCATATTTTTATTTATTATACTTAATACCTGCCCGGGAACAGTATTTCTGCTGGTCTTAGAAGGATAAGATTAACCCTAATATCTAGTCGAGTTTGACTGATTTGGGCTCAGCTCGAAATCGAGTTGAGATGACTCAAAATTGAATCGAATTGGCTCGAAATCGAATCAAACTAGCTCGAAATTGAGCATTTTTCTCTTTATTCCTAGTTGCTCAAAATTAAATTGGGAAACATTTAAATTTAGCAAATGAAACACTTAAAACTTTCAGTATTTTTATTTATGTTTAAAATTTAGTGTTTTAATTTTAAAATAAAAATATATTAATAAATACATAATATTTTTAATAAATTCGAGTTGATTCGAATCATATTTTGAGCGATTCAGAGCTGGCTCGAAATCGACTCGAAATCAGATTCGAGTCAAATTGAATCGACTGAAATTGAGTCCAATCAATTGTAACAGATTCCGATTCGGCTAAATATTCGAGCGACTTTCGAGTTTCGAATAATATGCTCAGTCATAGATAGATAATCTATTTTATTTTCATTCAAGTATTTAATTTAAGAGTGGCTTTATGGGCTCACCAATAATAACTATGTGAACACCCTTAAATAAGCCTAAAATTTGTTAAAACCCTATTTTTTTCTCTTCTCACTGGCGCTATTGACGTTTCCTTCTTCCCTTTTCACAAATTGTTAAAACTCATGATAGGCATGCTGAGGGTAGAATCCATCCAATTCACAATTTGCAATGAAAATATCAAACTCCGCCTTCTTGAGTTCCTGTTTCTTCACTATTCAAACATTTATGTAGAAAAACTATCCATCATTGGAGAAGTAAATTGTCATGAATGATTTTGTTTTGAGATTCATAATTTGACGATGTTCAGATGATTCGTTTTTTTTGCTCCTGAAAGGAAAAAAGTTTTAATCACAATTTACATCTTCTGGTCTGATTAGTTGAAGCGGCGATGAGGGGAACAATTCAAAGATAGCGCACTCGGCCGGGTCGGGGGAGCAGGGATAGGAATGCTTTTAGGCTCCGTTCGTTTGGTAGGTTTTGAGAGACAGGAATTGGTTTTGATCGAAAATCTATGGCGCTGAGGTTTTGGAAATGGGCAAAAAACAAATTCTTGTGTTCGTTTGGAGAAGGTTTTGAGAGAAAATGATGATGAATATTGTCAAAATGATGATGAACTCCGGCCAAAATGATGATGAACTCCGGCCACAAATGATGAACAGTGTAAAAACTATCCAAAAATCCATCTACGTAGGTAAGTTTTGGGCATAGAAGGATTTTTTCAAAAAGCAAAACCCATGGGTTTGAGGCAAAAACCAATCCCCTCTTTTAAAATAAGCAAACGAACACTAGAATAGGTTTTGGTCAAACAACTTCCTCCAAAATCCATAGGTTTTCTGTGAATGTCAATTCCTTCCTAAAAACGTCAAACGAACAAAAATTAGTTTTGATATACCCAATACTAATTCCTTCCTCTCAAAACCCGCGAAACAAACACAACATTAATTTATTTGGTTTCTATATAACAATTATGTTTGCATGTAATAAATTTAAATTTGTTCTTATTTATAGTAATAATTTGTATATAATTAAATTGAGTCTGTATATAATAATGCCCTTTATTTTCTCATATTAATTATGCAACTTCATACTTTTTTTTTAATTAGTTCTTTTATTTGCTTCGGTTAACTATTGAATTGTTTAGATAATGTGAAGCAAATGAGGTTAACTATATTCAACTACTTAGATGATCTCCATAGGATGAGGCTCTGATTGGCATTGATGTGAATATTTATTATAATTATTTTATTAAATATTTTACTTTTAATTATAATTTAATTTTTTGCTCTCACATAAAAAATATTATTATATAATTTTGATTAAAAAAGGTTCACAGAAATTATTGAATGACTTTCAAATTAATAAATTAATTATAATAAATATTCACATTAGTGAACATAATTGGCTCATACCACATAACTTGAATCGTTAAATGCTTAATGGAAGTAACTCGAGGGACTTATATCAAATTTAATATAGAGTTTTGGGATCAATATGAGAATAATAGTTTAAGAATCTTGTTGCGAGTCGTTTAGCGTTCTCCCGGTTCGGAGAATTGAACCGTCTTAGCTCAAGAGTAGGTCAAGCGCGCAAACATTTGAAAGATAACCAACAGGAGAGACGACAAGACTATTTACGTGGAAAAACCTGGAAAGAAAAAAATCACGAGGTCGGTTCGGTGCAGACCAAATCCACTAATTTGTTTAGGGTTACAGGTGTGTGAGAATCTTCGGGAGGGTGACAGGTCACCGCTCTGTTTACATGTATTTGATGGTGAAAAAGAAGTCAAGTCTTCATTCACACTCGTAGGAGCGGCTTCTAAAGCAGTTACTGTGGAGATCAAAATCCACACAAGAGAAGGCACTGGAAGAGGCACCGTAGAAAGCTAAGTTCACGCTGGAGCGAACGGAGTGAACACTTGAGCAATGTGAGCACCCGAGCCGGAGAGCAAGAGAATTCCAAGCCTTTGACGAAAAACCTTCGTAGCTCCAAGTTTTTGCCAGAAAACCTTCAAAGCCCTCTCATCTCTTCTTTGCTGTTTGTCTTCAAATGAAGGCATAAAGTCCATTTTATAGTTTTTCCGAGGGACGCCTTGATAATTGCAAGGCTGGGAGGATGAGCTCAGTTATCTGCGGTTTTCCAATTGCTTGAAGATGTCTGTACAACCCTCATATTTGCCGAGTCGGTGTAACCCAGTGTGGATGCGGTCGTGGTAAAGAGAATGGTCGTGACGCAGAAGATCGACTAGTCGAAGGTGGCCAACACCAAAAGGATAAGGCCCGGGGGGGCTTCCTAGGACGAGTGGACCTTGGGTCCACTCGCCCAAGGCCCCGGGCGAGTGGACCATGGGTCCACTCGACTGAGTGGGAGGGCGAGTGGACCTAGGTCCACTCGCCCAAGGCGTGTGGGGGGGGGAGGGGGGCGAGTGGGTTGTAAGGTCCACTCGCCCAGTCCGGGTGGTGGACCTTCGGTCCACTCTCCCGACCCCCGACAAGGGGGGGAGTGGACACCTCGTGTCCCCCTCGCCCCCCCCCCCCCCCCCCCCCTCCTGCGTTGATCGTTCATGTTCGTAGTCGAGCTGCGGATAGCAGAATTGTGGCTATCCGCAGCCCAATTTTGGGAAGTCTATAAATAGATCCTCATGGGCACCTTAGGAAGGGTTGTTGGTCTCCCCCCCCCCCCCCCCCCCCCCCCCTCGCGTGTGTCTTGTGAGCAAACACTACCCCCCTGTCAGTGAAGGTTGACGGTGAGGTGGTCCTTAGTGCCCTCCAAGGTTCCCAGGCTCAGCATTGGCTTGGGAGGGGAAGCTCTCTTTGAACTTTTGGGTGTGTGGTTGGACCTCCACGCTGCAGCTTAAGGGGTTCGTTTTTGGACTCAAGTGATCTTCAAGGGCAAGGTCTTTCGGTTCTTAGCACGTGGTCAAGGGTTCTAGCTCGGGTCAAGTAAGGGTTAGCTGCATCCCCCTTTCGAACGTCGAGACCAGTTCTCTGGTTTCAACATTCTAGTGCGGTGAGCGTGGAAGCAGCTAGTTCGGAAAGCCCTGAGCAAGTCTCATGATAAAAGCGAAGAGAGAAGGAACTCACCTCCTCCCATCAAGTCACGGCCATTGACAAGGGAAGAGGAGGCAGAGAAGGCAGATCATGTGTTGGACGATCTGACCAAGTTGGAGGTGGCAGAGGAAGTAAAAGAGAGAGAGGTCGTTAGCGGCAATGGAGGGCCGGAGAAGATACGAATCAGCGGGATGCTGAGCGAGCAGGATCAAGAGAAGATCTGAAGATGCGTCTAGCAGAATGTGGACATCTTCGCGTGGAGCGCTGCAGAGATGTCAGGCGTCGATGCGAATATAGCATGTTATCGCCTCAACCTCGACTCAAGCATCCGCCCCATTCGCCAAAAGAAGAGAAATGTGTTGTCTACCCTCACTGGGCCAATCAGAGAGGAGGTTGGGAAGCTGCTAGAGGCAGGGTTCGTGGAAGAAATCCAATATCCAGGATGAGTTTCAAATGTGGTAATGGTAAAGAAGGGGGACAGGATGTGACGCACGACGTTTCCCGTAAGTTATTTTATTATTGTTATTACTTTGTTATTACAAATATCTCCAAATAATGATTTTTATGTGCTAATTCAAATCCCCTATGATGAAATTTAAAACAGAAAAACGAATGAGCGTGTGTTTATAGGTAATATAAGAAACTTTGGAAATTATAAGTGGAATGCTAATACAAAAACAAAAGGGGTGTACTGCTATCTATCTCCTATTTTCGGGTGCTGCTATTTATTTGCTAATTGGGGGGTGCGGCTAGCTAATGCCTATTGGAATAAGAGTGAGCTTGGTGTGCTGCTAGCTAATGTCACAATTAGGTGTGTTGATAGCAAGATGTTTTAGTATGGTGCTTTAGCATTGGCTATTAACGAAGGCGGTGGATCTTGTTTTATGCCGCCTCTAACACTTCCAGATGTATTCGGCTCTTCTTATTTCTCTCCCTGTCGCGGCGGTATCGCAGCTAGGGTTCCTTATTCTGCTTCTCGTATCCTCTTCGGCTTGGCATCGGATTACCGAGAGCGGGATTCCTACCCTAACTGTAAGCTCTTTCTCCTTTGTTGGTGGGTTTCTTTGGCTGATTTGTTGTGCTGCTTGATGATGGATTTGGGCAGACCTGTAGTGAAATTTTTATTTCTTATGATGGATTTGGCCGGCTAGGGTTCACTGTGTATTTTTTTGGCCGGTGGGCTTTTGGTTAATCTTGGGCTTTATTTTTTTGTTACTGCTATGAGTTCTTTTGGGAAATTCTTTAGTTGCTGAAAATAGAGGGGGAACTGTTGTTGTGCTGCTATTTCTCTATGTTGCCGCTGCTATGGTTGTTTTAGCTACTGTGTCTTCTCCTCTCCTTCCTGTTGGCCGGCTAATTCTGTGCTCAGCTATAGGATTTTCATTATCCTGATCAGTAGACTGTTGCTTCAGTTGTCATAAGCTTCTACTTCCTGTTTCTTTGTGACCCTCTGCACTGCTGTTTCTAGTGATGTTGTATGAGCTGGGAAACTGGTTTCCTGCAAGCTAATGGGTTGTTGGTCGACTGGTTTTGCAAAACCAGTGAACTGCTATGCTTCAGTTTTATTTGGCCGGTTGTTTGTTCTCTAGTGGGTTGGTGCAGCACTTGTGCTATTGCTGTTTATCTAATACTGCAGTCCACTCTGAATTGGTCCCTTGAATTCAATGTTGTTGTCCCTTATGAAGAAAATTCGTAGATGTTTGAGTCACCCCTAGGAGTCAACGTCAACGCTATAGATGTGATGCAACCCCGATAGAATGCTTATTAATTTTTAAATACTGCCGTAACAGATATTGCGGAGGATGGCATCCGCCGGTAGAGATGACGGTGATTTGGGGTGTGACTCGGGGAAAAGCAAAGGAACGGTGAGAACTATTTTTTTTTTAACTTATGCTTATTTTCAGCTATTTTCACTTTATTGGCATGGTATTTCTCAAGAATAAGAATATGTTGTGTATGAAAAGATCATTGAAACATTAGTCGTTTGTGATATGGCCTCTATGAAGGCAAATCAACGACTCAAATCTGAGGGGATTATTAACAAACAACCATATGTTTATTAAGGAAAACATGTCGACATGTAGGAATGTTAAGGGTTGAATTGAGTATGAATGCGCATAAATGACACGAAAAGAATGATAGTTTACCAAGTCAGTCGGCCGTAGGCGGAAACGCGTGTGCACGTACTGACTTGGATACAGGACCCAGAGGGGTCGGGCCCAAAGAAAAAGAAAAATGAAAATGAATTTCAATTCAATCGCCCTTAGCATTTTCTAAAAGTTTACCCATGCTTACAGTATATGATATGTCTTATGATAGCTTACGTACTACTACCTAGTATATGATATATCACATGATAGCATGTTCACTACTGTTCTGTACTGCTTCAACTTGCTTAGCTTATATTGTTCACTGGTACTTCATATTGCTTATAAAGGAATACATGATAACCAATGTTATAGTTCACAGCTTTAAAATGATTACGCATATTGCTATATCTTTTTGTTGCTTTGCATGTACAGCAGGTTAAAGAGATAGAATATCACTTAGTCTTTATTAAAGGCTAACGGTTGCTACGTCAAATTTTTTAGGTAAGGGCGAATCGCATGCTAGCCAGCGTTAGTGCATTGTGGAGAACGCCTGAAAGCATAAATGTTGTTACCTCTTTTTGCAAATGCCGCCTTGACCGTTTATGAACTAGCATGTTTAAAGTTTAATACTGCGTTTCCTACTTTTTGTGTAACGGCGACGTGAAAGTTCTATGTGATGTATATATCTATAACTGTGATCTGCTTAGTGTTGTTATGTCATGTACAGCTCATTGTGATGTTTTTAATGATGGTCTTATGTTTAGTAATTTAGATTAATTGATTGTGCGGACTACGGGCCGTTACAATTTAGTGGTATCAGAGCTAGGTTTCCCAAAGCCTGGCCGCAATGAGTATGTACATGCGTCACAACACCATAAGATTAGTGAACTTATATTTTGCTTGTCAAGTACGGATATGCCAACTAATCAGTATTTATTTCGTTTGCAAAGACGCTACTCCTGAGAGTAGAGAGATGGGACATGTACCTCAGGACCCTCCACCGTAGGTGCATCCTCAGGTGGAGCAGCAGGCACAACCTCAGTTATCAGAGTTTGCCCGCATTCTAGCAGAGGCCATACAAATGGTACGTAGTGTTCCTCCTCCTGTACCTATTGTAGTACCGTCAGGGTCAGTGCAACAAAGGCAGATGGATGTTGACTTGAAACAGTTCTTGGACCTGAAACCACCGGTGTTCCGTGGGGGTCTGTCTCCCCTCGAGACTGAAGACTGGATTTCTCGCATCGAAACTGTCTTAGAGGTAATGCGTTGCCCAGACGAACGAAAGGTGGGCTTAGTTACGTTCTTGCTTGAGGGGGAGGCAAAACGGTGGTGGAGCAACGTTCGTGGACGATTGGTGGGCCGGGGGCAAGTAAGTATTCCCTGGGCTACCTTCATTCAGGAATTTACAGGTTGGTTTGTACCTGAGTCAGAAAAGAAGCTCCTGCAAGATAAGTTTCTACGTCTAATTCAGGGTCCCCGCTCCGTGCTCGAGTACGAGACCGAATTTGCAAATCTAGCTTTCTACGCTGAAGCCTTTGTGCCCAACGAAAAGGAAAGGTGTCGACGATTTCAGGAAGGACTGCGGGACAGTATACGAGTTATTCTAGTCCCACTTGAAATCCATGACTACGGGGCATTAGTTCAAAAAGCCCGGCTAATGGAGATTGATGCCGAGAAGACATATCGAAGGAAGGAAATGATAAAGAAGAGATCTCAGGGGTTTCCTGAATCGTCGAGTAAAGGGTCAAAATCTACTACTTCGTGGAAAACCAGTGATTCCAGAAAACGACCTCGTCCGGCAGAGAGCAGTAGTGTGAACCGGTCTCAAAATCAGGAGCAGAGGTATGGTAAGTGTGGGAAAGCCCACAAGGGACAATGCTTAGCTGGGAGCAATGTTTGTTATATATGTTTCCAGCCCGGGCACCGAAAGAATGAATGTCCGAGAAGGAAAGAAGGAGGAAATGAACCGAGGAGGGCTCCAGCTCCCCCAGGTCAGAAAATTTATCAGATGAATGTATCCAGGGAGAGTGAGTCCCTTGCTTCTACCTCAGCCCCAGTGGGAACATCAGTGGAAGAACGTCGCGTTCAGCCCCGTGTCTTCAACTTAAGTCAGCAAGAAGCTATGACAGATGATACCGTGGTGACAGGTATGATCTATTCGGGTAATCAACTACTGAAAGTTTTATTTGATACTGGTGCCAGCCATTCTTTTATATCTACTGCTATATTAAGTCCCATTTCGGCAAAACCATACAAATACGGGATATTCTGCATGTCACCATACCAAATAATCAAATAGTTCCCTCACAACATCGAGCGGTAGTTGCGTTTGAATTGAACGATTAAAACTTTACGGTAGATGCAGTGGTTTTACCACTAACCGAGTTTGATCTTATCTTGGGCATGGACTGGTTAGTCCAACATGAAGTCATTATTCACTGTAAACGAAAGGAAGTTACAGTGACATGTGCAGATCAAAGGATAATTGTCTTCTGAGGGCTAGGTGAAGTGTCTAACATGTTAATTTCAGCGTTAAAAGCCTCTAAGAAAATCAAAAAAGGATGCGACGCTATTCTGGTAATGGTTAAAGTAACTACAGAAGAAAAGAAAGATATCACAAATGTTCCAGTGGTACGTGATTTCCAAGACCTTTTTCCTGAAGAATTGCCGGGACTTCCTCCAGAACGAGAAGTTGAGTTTGAAATTCAGTTAGAAGAAGGAGCAAGACCTGTTGCCAAGACGCCATATCGTATGGCTCCAAAAGAATTAGCCGAATTAAAATGTCAACTGCAAGACCTAATGGATAAAAATTTTATACGGCCAAGTTCATCTCCGTGGGGAGCACCAGTGCTATTTATAAAGAAGAAAGAAGGAACACTACGTTTATGCGTGGATTACCGAGAATTGAATAAATTGACGGTAAAGAACAAATACCCTCTACCGCGTATAGACGATCTGTTTGATCAGTTGGTTGATGCAAAAGTATTCTCAAAAATGGATTTGAGATCAGGTTATCATCAATTACGAATTAAGGAGAAAGACATTTTCAAAACCTCTTTTAGCACAAGGTATGGACATTACGAGTTTGTGGTAATGTCATTTGGCCTAACGAATGCCCCTGCTGCATTCATGAACATGATGAATCGAATTTTTAAGGATTATCTGGATAAATTTATTATCGTGTTCATCGACGATATTTTAATCTATTCGACTTCTGAAGAAGAGCATGCACAACACTTGAGACTAGCATTACAGAGGTTAAAAGAGAATCAGCTTTATGCAAAGTTTTCAAAGTGTGAATTCTGGTTGAAAGAAATATCGTTTTTGGGACATGTCATATCAGAACAAGGTTTATCTGTTGATCCTGCGAAGATTGAAGCAGTTCTTAATTGGTCACAACCCACGAGTGTGACAGAAGTGCGGAGTTTCTTAGGATTGGCAGGATATTATCGAAGATTCGTCAAAGATTTTTCGAAAATATCATTACCGTTGACACAATTAACGCGGAAGAATGTTCCTTTCCAGTGGAACGAAAATTGTCAGTCTGCTTTTGAGGCATTGAAAGAAAGGTTAACCACTGCTCCGGTATTAGTACTACCCTCAGGCACCGATGGATTTCAAATTTACAGTGACGCATCATACAAAGGTCTAGGTTGCGTGTTGATGCAGCACAGAAGAGTAATTGCTTATGCTTCTCGTCAATTGAAGGATGCAGAGAGGAATTATCCAACGCATGACCTAGAATTGGCCGCGGTAATTTTTGCATTAAAAATCTGGCATCATTATCTGTACGGTGTGCGATGTGAAATTTTTACAGACCACAAAAGCTTGAAGTATATATTCACGCAGAAAGAACTAAACCTTCGTCAGCGGCGCTGGTTAGAGTTTATTAAAGATTACGAAGTGGATATTCAATATCATCCGGGAAAAGCAAATGTAGTTGCTGATGCACTAAGCCGTAAGAATGTTGTGGAGTTATCAACCATGAAAGTGTACAATGTACAACTCATGCGGGAGTTGGAAAAGATGGAGATAATTCCTATTTTTACCACAGAGGAGAAACAGTCACAAGTATTTCAGATGCAGATTAGGTATTCATTAAAAGATAGAATTGTAGCGGCCTTACCAAAGGATGAGTATTTAGTAGAAGTGATGGAAAAGGTAAAACATGAGGATCTGCCAAACTTCACAGAACAGAATGGATTGTTGTTAATGAATGGAAGATTGTGTGTTCCGGATGTAGATACTTTGCGAAAAGATATTTTATATGAAGCTCATAATACGCCGTTTTCAATTCATCCGGGCAGGACAAAGATGTATCATGATTTAAAAGAAGACTTCTGGTGGCCTGGAATGAAGAAAGATGTGACAAAGTATATAGCATCTTGCCATACTTGTCAAATAGTGAAAGCTGAACATCAAAAGTCTGGAGGCTACCTTCATTCGCTACCAATACCAGAATGGAAATGGGAAGACATTGCTATGGACTTTGTTTTTGCATTGCCTCGTAGCAAACAAGGTCATGACGACATATGGGTTATTATTGATCGACTTACAAAAAGCGCTCACTTCATAGCTGTTCGTCAAGATGGGCCGCCTGAAAAATTGAATGAGCTATATATGGACGTAATTGTAAAACTGCATGGAATTCCTCGAACGATTATCTCTGATAGAGATGGTCGGTTCACGTCCGATAATTGGAGACAAATTCATAAGCGTTTGGGAACGAAGTTATCATTCAGTACAGCATTTCATCCCCAAACAGATGGGCAGTCAGAACGAACTATACAGTTCCTAGAAGATTTATTACGTATGGTAGTGCTGGACCTTAAAGGTTCATGGGAGAAATACTTGGCACTTGTAGAATTCTCGTACAACAATAGCTATCAATCTTCTATTCAGATGGCACCATTTGAAGCGTTGTATGGTCGTCGTTGGCGAACACCCTTAAGTTGGGCGGAAGATGGTGAAAGGCAATTATACAATAAAGAGAAGGTCGATAAGTGGCACGAGAAGATTGTTCTTATTCAGCAAAGAATGAAAGTGGCCCAAGATCGTCAACAAAAGTATTATAATGCCAGACATCGTTTTGTCGAATTCCAGGTTGGTGATCTGGTTTGCTTAAAAATTAAACCGTTCAAAGGAGTGTCATGACTCCGACGAATGGGGAAACTCAGTCCCCGATATGTCGGACCGTTTCCAATAATTGAACGAGTTGGCGAAGTAGCTTATCGCTTAGAACTACCAGAAGAATTACAAAGGTTGCATGATGTATTCCACGTGTCAACACTGCGGAAATATATTCGTAATCCTGAAGAGATTGTTCCGACTGCAAATATACAGATCGAAGCTGATTTGTCTAGTCCAACAGAACCATATCAAATTATTGGTCGGCAAAGAAAGGAATTGAGAAACCGAAATGTTAACTTCGTCCATGTATTGTGGAAAGGTCATCCTCGAGATGAAGCTACGTGGGAACGGGAAGACGCCATGAAAGGACTTTTTCCTAACTTATTTGAAGAACGCACTGATTCGATTTTCGGGGACGAAAATCTATAAGGCGGGAAGAATTGTGACGCACGACGTTTCCCGTAAGTTATTTTATTATTGTTATTACTTTGTTATTACAAATATCTCCAAATAATGATTTTTATGTGCTAATTCAAATCCCCTGTGATGAAATTTAAAACAGAAAAACGAATGAGCGTGTGTTTATAGGTAATATAAGAAACTTTGGAAATTATATGTGGAATGCTAATACAAAAACAAAAGGGGTGTACTGATATCTATCTCCTATTTTCGGGTGCTGCTATTTATTTGCTAATTGGGGGGTGCGGCTAGCTAATGCCTATTGGAATAAGAGTGAGCTTGGTGTGCTGCTAGCTAATGTCACAATTAGGTGTGCTGATAGCAAAATGTTTTAGTATGGTGCTTTAGTATTGGCTATTAACGAAGGCGGTGGATCTTGTTTTATGCCTCCTCTAACACTTCCAGATGTATTCGGCTCTTCTTATTTCTCTCCCTGTCGCGGCGGTATCGCAGCTAGGGTTCCTTATTCTGCTTCTCGTATCCTCTTCGGCTTGGCATCGGATTACCGAGAGCGGGATTCCTACCCTAACTGTAAGCTCTTTCTCCTTTGTTGGTGGGTTTCTTTGGTTGATTTGCTGTGCTGCTTGATGATGGATTTGGGCAGACCTGTAGTGAAATTTTTATTTCTTATGATGGATTTGGCCGGCTAGGGTTCACTGTGTATTTTTTTGGCCGATGGGCTTTTGGTTAATCTTGGGCTTTATTTTTTTGTTACCTGCTATGAGTTCTTTTGGGAAATTCTTTAGTTGCTGGAAATAGAGGGGGAACTGTTGTTGTGCTGCTATTTCTCTATGCTGCCGCTGCTATGGTTGTTTTAGCTACTGTGTCTTCTCCTCTCCTTCCTGTTGGCCGGCTAATTCTGTGCTCAGCTATAGGATTTTCATTATCCTGATCAGTAGACGGTTGCTTCAGTTGTCATAAGCTTCTACTTCCTGTTTCTTTGTGACCCTCTGCACTGCTGTTTCTAGTGATGTTGTATGAGCTGGGAAACTGATTTCCTACAAGCTAATGGGTTGTTGGCCGACTGGTTTTGCAAAACCAGTGAACTGCTATGCTTCAGTTTTGTTTGGTCGGTTGTTTGTTCTCTAGTGGGTTGGTACAGCACTTGTGCTATTGCTGTTTATCTAATACTGCAGTCCACTCTGAATTGGTCCCTTGAATTCAATGTTGTTGTCCCTTATGAAGAAAATTCGTAGATGTTTGAGTCACCCCTAGGAGTCAACGTCAACGCTATAGATGTGATGCAACCCCGATAGAATGCTTATTAATTTTTAAATACTGCCGTAACAGATATTGCGGAGGATGGCATCCGCCGGTAGAGATGACGGTGATTTGGGGTGTGACTCGGGGAAAAGCAAAGGAACGATGAGAACTATTTTTTTTAACTTATGCTTATTTTCAGCTATTTTCACTTTATTGGCATGGTATTTCTCAAGAATAAGAATATGTTGTGTATGAAAAGATCATTGAAACATTAGTCGTTTGTGATATGGCCTCTATGAAGGCAAATCAACGACTCAAATCTGAGGGGATTATTAACAAACAACCATATGTTTATTAAGGAAAACATGTCGACATGTAGGAATGTTAAGGGCTGAATTGAGTATGAATGCGCATACATGACACGAAAAGAATGATAGTTTACCAAGTCAGTCGGCCGTAGGCGGAAACGCGTGTGCACGTACTGACTTGGATACAGGACCCAGAGGGGTCGGGCCCAAAGAAAAAGAAAAATGAAAATGAATTTCAATTCAATCGCCCTTAGCATTTTCTAAAAGTTTACCCATGCTTACAGTATATGATATGTCTTATGATAGCTTACGTACTACTACCTAGTATATGATATATCACATGATAGCATGTTCACTACTGTTCTGTACTGCTTCAACTTGCTTAGCTTATATTGTTCACTGGTACTTCATATTGCTTATAAAGGAATACATGATAACCAATGTTATAGTTCACAGCTTTAAAATGATTACGCATATTGCTATATCTTTTTGTTGCTTTGCATGTACAGCAGGTTAAAGAGATAGAATATCACTTAGTCTTTATTAAAGGCTAACGGTTGCTACGTCAAATTTTTTAGGTAAAGGCGAATCGCATGCTAGCCAGCGTTAGTGCATTGTGGAGAACGCCTGAAAGCATAAATGTTGTTACTTCTTTTTGCAAATGCCGCCTTGACCGTTTATGAACTAGCATGTTTAAAGTTTAATACCGTGTTTCCTACTTTTTGTGTAATGGCGACATGAAAGTTCTATGTGATGTATATATCTATAACTGTGATCTGCTTAGTGTTGTTATGTCATGTACAGCTCATTGTGATGTTTTTAATTATGGTCTTATGTTTAGTAATTTAGATTAATTGATTGTGCGGACTACGGGCCGTTACACAGGAGGTGGAGAATGTGTGTGGACTTCTCTCTGTTGAACAAGGCATGTCCTAAGGATTGTTCTCGTTTGCCTCGGATTGACGCGTTGGTGGACTCAGCTGTCGGCTTCCCAGTGATGAGCTTCTTGGATGCGTTCTCCGGCTACCATCAAATCCGAATGCATCCGCCCGATGTTAAGGATGTTTCTTTCATCACAGACGATATGTGTTATTGTTATAAGATGATGCCTTTCGGACTGAGGAACGCAGGAGCAACCTACCAAAGAATAATGGATCGAGTCTTTAAGGAGCAGAAGGGGCGCAACCTAGAAGTCTATGTGGACAACTTGATGGTCAAAAGCAGGGACGTAGAGTCTCACCTACAGGACTTGGGGGAGACCTGAGCTACCCTTCGGAGGTTCAAGATGAGGCTCAACCCTTCTAAATGTGTATTCAGAGCAAGCCGAGGAAAGTTCCTAGGTCACCTACTCACCCCGGAGGGGGTCGAGCCCAATCCGGACAAGGTCAAATCCATCCTGGAGTTGGAGTCGCCGAGGAGTGCGAAGGAGATTCAAAGGCTGATGGGAAAGTTAGCAGGGTTGAGCAGGTTCCTCTCCAGAGCAGGGGAGAAGTGCTCTCCCTTCTTCAGAGCCCCGCGCCAGGGTCAGAAGTTTGAGTGGACGCCAGAATGTGAGAAGGCTTTTCAGGCGTTAAAGGAGCAACTGACGCGGGCTCCTTTGCTTCAGGGACCGAGAGAAGGTTAAGATCTTTTTCTCTACCTAGGGGTAGGAGTTGAGGCAGTGAGTTTGGTTCTAGTCCGGGAGGAGGGAAAGAAGCAGCTACCGATCTACTACAATAGCCAAGTCCTGAAAAAGGCGGACCCGCCCTGGAAAAGTTGGCGTTCGCTTTAATCATCTCAGCCCGAAAACTCCATCCCTATTTCCAGGCTCACTCGACCAGAGTAGTGACCAATCACCCCCTTCACAACATTATGGAGGGAGTGGAGCACTCGGGCAGACTGGCAAAGTGGTCAGTCGAGCTTAGCGAGTTCGATGTCACCTTCGTCCCCCGGCTGTCAATGAAAGCGCGGGCGGTGGCAAACTTCCTGGCAGAGTATGTGATTGAGGTGGATGAGTCGGAACCCACCAAGTTGATAGCATGGGAGCTGTTCACAGATGGAGCATCAGGAAAGAACTCCCTCGACGGAGGGGTGATCCTGGTCAGTCCACAGGAGACAAGAATCGAACAAGCAATAGACATCCGTTTCCCCGTGACCAACAACCAACTCGAGTATGAAGCAGTGGTGGCTGGGCTTCGCCTGGCAAGGGAACTGGGAATCTGAG
Organism: Dactylorhiza incarnata; assembly: GCA_033032865.1. Taxonomy (NCBI): domain Eukaryota; kingdom Viridiplantae; phylum Streptophyta; class Magnoliopsida; order Asparagales; family Orchidaceae; genus Dactylorhiza; species Dactylorhiza incarnata. The sequence continues at coordinate 1,683,559 of JAWHQI010000028.1, read as the reverse complement.
ATGTGAAGGTTTTCACAGATTCGATGGTGGTGGCCTCCCAGGTTAAAGGAGAGTTCGAGGCGAAGGAGCTGACCCTCCAGAGGTATCTGGCGAAGGTTAAGGATCTCATCGGGTGGTTTCGCACTTCTCCATCCAGCATATTCCGAGAGAGGAAAATGTCCGAGCAGATCGGTTGGCGAAGTACGGCCCTCGCGCGGGAGGAACGGTGACCGAGTTGTTCCGCCCATCCATAAAGGAAGGGGAGCTGATGGAAATCGACCAAGGAGCCTCGTGGGTGGACCCGATCCTTACCTTTCTGGCCTCTGGTAAGTTCCCGGATAGGGTCCCAGATAAGAAGCGATTCAGGTACAAGTCAGCATACTACCTGATGCGAGAAGGAAGCTTGTACAGGAAGACCCTGACTAGGCTCCTAGCAAGGTGCGTAACGGAAGATGAAGTTCCGAAGATCTTGGAAGAAATCCACTCCGGGGAGTGCGGAAGCCATTCCGGAAGCCAAATCTTAGAGAAGAGGGTGCTGAGGCAGGGGTACTTCTGGCCGACCCTTCGAAAGGACAACATGGAGTTCGCGAAGAAGTGTCAGAAGTGCCAGCTTTTTGCACCACTCCAACTTCAACCCGCACAAAGGCTCAGGACAATCACAGCACCCTAGCCCTTTGCCATCTGGGGAATGGACTTGGTCGGCCCATTCCCTCAGGCCAGCGGTCAGAGAAAGTTCCTATTAGTCATGATCGACTACTTCTCCAAGTGGGTGGAGGTTAAAGCTTTGGCAAAAATGGCCTCGCAGGTAATAAGAAATTTTATTTGGGGAGAAATAATCTGCAGGTATGGGCTCCCCCTCGCCATAGTGACGGACCACAGACAACAATTTGCTAGTGGGAAACTCATTAGCTTCTGTGGTCAGCTAGGCATCGATCTCCGCTTCGCCTTCGTTCATCATCCTCGAAGCAACATGCAAGTGGAGGCTGCGAACAAAGCCATAGTCAACCTGCTGAAGAAGAAGGTGGAGAATCTGAAGGGGAACTGGGTGGAGCAACTTCCCTCGGTCTTGTGGGCCTTTAGAACGACACCCAACACGACAACGGGAGAAACGCCATTCAAGCTTTCTCATGGATCTGAGGCCTTACTCTCAGTAGAATTCGAGGTCAGGTCCCCCCGGGTCGTGGCCGCCCAGGAGGGTGGCGAAGACTGGACGGTAGACAATGAAGAGGAACAACGGCTCTTGCTGGATGTGGTTGAGGAGCTCTGAGACATCACATCGATTCGGCAGGAGGAAGTGAAGCTTCGGATGACCAGGTATTTTGATAAAAATATTAGGATCAAGCAATTCTCCCCAGGAGATCTAGTCCTCAAAAAGGTCGACGCCGCGGGAAGATCGGAGAACGTAGGAAAGCTCCAGCCCATTTGGGAGGGACCCTATGTAATCTTGGAAGCCCTGAAGTCAGGGGGTATCACCTTCAAAATGTTGAGGGAATCCCCCTTGGTAATACTTGGAGTGGCGACGATCTTAAACGTTTTTATCCCTAATGTATATTAATTTTCTCTTTGGAAAGACGTCTTACTCCAGCTTATAATAGTTACTCTAGCCCATGAGAGCAGAGGTTGGTAAGGTTTCAAGAAGAGGGACTGCATCGCGGAAGCATCAATCTCCTCCATCTCCAGGTGAGGTTAGTTCTTTGGGAAGGTGTTGAGTTCATCTGCCTCCAGGTGAGGTAAGAACCTAGGACGTGGACGGGTACTCCACCCACAATCGGTAAGATCCCCGACTAGAGACTATTCACCGGGCTCAGTAGTGTCGGCAGATGGGAGGCTCATCGGGTTGACTCGCTACAGGATGATTGGTTTGGGAAGGTGTTGAGTTCCTCTACCTCCAGGTGAGGTAAGCACCTAAGACGTGGATGGGTACTCCGCCCCCAATTGGTAAGATCCCCGACTAGAGACCATTCACCGGGCTCAGTAATGCCGGAAGATGGGAGGCTCATCGGGTCTACTCGCTACATGCTAACTGGTTGGAGAAGTGTTGAAGTCCTCAACCTCCAGTTGGCTGGTTTCTAGGGAGTGTAGACTGGTCCTCCGCCTTAGGTTGAGCTGAGCTCCCGAAAAGTGTTGAAGTCCTCGACCTCCAGTAGGCTGGTTTCTAGGGAGTGTCGAGTGGTCCTCCGCCTCAGGTTGAGCTGAGCTCCCGGGAAGTGTTGAAGTCCTCAACCTCCAGTTGGCTGGTTTCTAGGGAGTGTCGAGTGGTCCTTCGCCTCAGGTTGAGCTGAGCTCCCGAGAAGTGTTGAAGTCCTCGACCTCCAGTTGGCTGGTTTCTAGGGAGTGTCAAGTGGTCCTCCGCCATAGGTTGAGCTGAGCTCCCGAGAAGTGTTGAAGTCCTCGACCTCCAGTTGGCTAGTTTCTAGGAGTGTCGAGTGGTCCTCCGCCTCAGGTTGAGCTAAGCTCCCGAGAAGCGTTGAAGTCCTCGACCTCCAATTGGCTAGTTTCTGGGAAGGTGTTGAGTTCGTCTGGCTCCAGGTGAGGTAAGCACCTAGGACGTGGACGGGTACTCCGCCCCCAATTGGTAAGATCCTCGACTAGAGACCATTCACCGGGCTCAGTAATGTCGGTATATGGAAGGCTCATCGGGTCGACTCGCTACGGGCAATACTTCAGAAAGGGTAATTGGTTTGGTAAAATGTTGAGTTCCCTCCATCTCATCAGGTTGAGTTCGCTCGACTAGAGATGTTGAGTTCCCTCCATCTCAGGTCGATTTCGGCTCGACTAGAGATGTTGAGTTCCCTCCATCTCAGGTTGAGTTCGGCTCGACCAGAGATGTTGAGTCCCCTCCACCTCAGTTCAAGTTCAGCTCGACTAAAGGTGTTGAGTTTTCCTCCACCTCAGGTCAAGTTTAGCTTGACCTAAGGTGTTGAGCTTTCTCCACCTCCAGTTGAGCTCGGCTCGCAGGAGGGTTGTTTAGTGGAGAAAGGTTCGCATTTCACCTCAAGTCGAGTTCGGCTCGACTAGAGGTGTTGAGTTTTCCTCCACCTCAGGTCGAGTTTAGCTCGACCAGAGGTGTTGAGGTTTCCTCCACCTCGGGTCGAGTTTAGCTCGACCAAAGGTGTTGAGCTTTCCTCTACCTCAGGTAGACATTAGCTCGACCAAAGATGTTGAGCTTTCTCCACCTTCAGTTGAGCTCGGCTCGTAGGAGGGTTGTTTAGTGGAGAAAGGTTCGCCTTCCACCTCAGATCGAGTTCGGCTCGACTAGTCATGTTGAGTTTTCCTCCACCTCAGGTCGAGTTTAGCTCGACTAGAGGTGTTGAGTTTTCCTCCACCTCAGGTCGAGTTTAGCTCGACCAAAGGTGTTGAGCTTCCTCCACATCAGGTCGACATTAACTCGACCAAAGGTGTTTAGCTTTCTCCACCTCCAGTTGAGCTCGGCTAGCAGGAGGGTTGTTAAGTGTAGAAATGTTCGCCTTCCACCTTAGGTCGAGTTCAGCTCGACTAGAGGTGTTGAGGTTTCCTCCACCTCAGGTCGAGTTTAGCTCGACTAAAGGTGTTGAGCTTTCCTCCACCTCAGGTCGACATTAGCTCGACCAAAGGTGTTGAGCTTTCTCCGCCTCTAGTTGAGCTCGGCTCGCAGGAGGGTTGTTTAGTGGAGAAAGGTTCGTCTTCCGCCTCAAGTCAGGTTCAGCTGAAAAGCTCGGCAAGAGTGACCCGTTGGCAGGGCCCTTCATGGATTATTCTAAAGCCCCACCTACTCGTCAAATAGGTGAGTCAGACTTTTTTTCCGAGCTTGAGACAAGCTCGAAAAGAGCGGGGATTGTGTACAACCCTCATATTTGCCGAGTCGGTGTAACCCGGTGCGGATGCGGTCGTGGTAAAGAGAATGGCAGTGACGCAGAAGATCAATTAGTCGAAAGCGGCCAAGACCAAAAGGATAAGGCCCGGGGGGGCAGGCTTCCTCGGACGAGTGAACCATGGGTTCACTCACCTGAGTGGGGGGGGGGGGGGGGGAGTGGACCTTAGGGCCACTCGCCCAAGGTGTGTGTGTGTGTGGGGGGGGGGGGGGGGGGGGGGGGGGGGGGGGGGGGCGAGTGGGTCGTAAGGTCCACTTGCCCAGTCCGGGTGGTGGACCTTCGGTCCACTCTCCCGACCCCCGGCAAGGGGGGTGAGTGGACACCTCGTGTCCCACTCGCCCCCCTCCTGCGTTGATCGTTCATGTTCGTAGCCTAGCTGCGGATAGCAGAATTGTGGCTATCCGCAGCCTGATTTTGGGAAGTCTATAAATAGACCCCCATAGGCACCTTGGGAAGGGTTGTTGGTCTCCCCCTCCCCTCGCGTGTGTCTTGTGAGCAAGCACTACCCCCCTGTTAGTGAAGGTTGAGGGTGAGATGGTCCATAGTGCCCTCCAAGGTGCCCAGGCTCAGCATTGGCTTCGGAGGGGAAGCTCTCTTTGAACTTTCGGGTGTGTGGTGGGACCTCCACGCTGCAGCTTAAGGGGTTCGTTTTTGGACTCAAGTGTTCTTCAAGGGCAAAGTCTTTCAGTTCTCAGCAACCGGTCAAGGGTTCTAGCGTGGGTCAAGTAAGGGTTAGCTACATCCCCTTTCGAACGTCGAGACCAGTTCTCTGGTTTCAACAATGTCGACTGGTTTAAAAGGTTTGATCATATTGCTCGTTATTATACATGCACAGAAACATTATTTCTGGTTGTCTTAGGAGAGTAAGATCTTTTTTTATTTAATGAGACATATTATTGATCTATCTTTTTTTTTTTTAAGAAAGAAGCTAAGAAAATGCATAAATTAATTTCTGAACTTTGGTGAAATAAGTGCCTAATTTTTTTTGGGATTTCTATAATTAGCCTCCTAGTAGTTAATTGCAGCCCTAAAACACATTATTTCCTCACCTCTAACCGCAGCCCCATCTCCTCCGCCACAGCTCATTTCCTCCTTAGCTTCTGTTTGGGATCTTTGCGTCGCCGACGAAGAGCAGAGGTACTGACATGATGGAGGGTATTGGAATTGAAGCTAAGGAAGCGGCAGTCCGGGAGGTATCTTGTTCTTTCTCCGAATTAAGCAGATTCTTATAAGATTTGATTAGCGTTGTCTGGTATCTCGTTCTCGGGTTTTTGTTTGAACCTTGCAGAGGAGACATATAGGATACGTGGAAATGTAATTGTGCATGACTCTTGCATGTCGTCCACCCATTTGAAACTAGTTCGATAGAAATAATGTGATTGAGGAAAGGAGATGAAAGATGCTTCTAGGATGGATATAAGTAATAGATATGAGAATCTCAATGTTTACCAACTTAGTTCATGCATTATGGATTCATATACAGAAAATTTCCTATAATTAATCAGGCAGCTTCTAGTAAGAAAACGTCTAAAGTAAAAATATATAAGTAAAATCTATTATAATTTTAGCTCTCTAAAGAATGGTCTCACTATTTCAACATGCATATTGATAAATTAAAGTGGTTATCAAAATAAACCAAAAATATTAACCAAAATAAATTAAAATAAACCGAAGATCCTTTTTACTTCTGGCAAATTAAATATTATTGTATGTTTTACAAAAAATTAAATTTTGGGATGCTAATATCAAGTGGGCTGCGAATATCGTTTTGTTGAGCTGCAATTATCTATGAGCTGTATATAAATCCCCATATTTCTTGGGCGTTGCCACCTACGACTGCATACAAATAAATAAATATTGTTTTTATTATTATCTAAAAAACTTATTTGCAAATTAATGTTCTTGAACTGCCTTTTTATTCGGTGGGGGGACTCACCGGACCCCACACGATGAAACTGGCCGGCATGGTCCAGGGCCGGCCCATCATTGTGATGGTAGATAGCGGGGCAAGTCACAACTTCCTGTCGGCCCAACTTGCCGGCGAGCTCGTCTTACCGGTTGATCCGTCGCCCGACTTTTCGGTGTGCCTCGGCGACGGCCGCCGCCGCTCGACGCTTGGACAGTGCCGAGACGTGACCGTGTCTCTCGGCTCCTGCACGGTCATGGTTGATTTCTATATGTTCGAGTTGGGTGGTCTGGATGCGATCTTGGGGGTGGCCTGACTCGAGACATTGGGGAAAGTCCGCGTCAATTGGGCGTCGATGACCATGGCCTTCCAGCACCAGGGCCAGCCATGCCGCTTGGCGGGCGATCCGACTCTTCTACGCTAACCGATCTCTTTTCACGCGATGACGCCCATTACCGATGTTGACTTCCCGGCCTGGCTTTGGCCTCTGCAGACCGGCCTTTCGGCGGCGTCCGACCCCCTTGTCCCCGCGATGTCCTCGGTGCTTGCCGATTTTGAGGATGTTTTCACTGCACCGGCGGGCCTTCCCCCACCTCGGCCGACTGATCACGCCATTGTCCTCCACCCAGGGTCGGCGACGGTGTCCGTCCGGCCATATCGTTATGGGCATGCACAAAAGGACGAGATGGAGCAGCTCGTTCGGGAGATGTTACTCGGGGGGCCTCATTCGGCCCTGTGCTAGCCCTTTTTCCAGTCTCGTCTTGCTGGTACACAAGAAAGATGGAAGTTGGCGCTTCTGCGTGGACTACCGGGAGCTGAACAAGGTGACCGTTCCCGACAAGTACCCCATCCAAGTGATCCAGGAGCTTTTGGACAAGCTGCATGGTGCGGCTTTCTTCACCAAGCTGGACCTCCGTGCCGGCTATCATCAGATCCGAGTTCGGCCGACGGACGTGCCAAAGACGGCTTTCCGCACACACGACGGCCATTTTGAGTTTTTAGTGATGCCCTTCGGGCTCACTAACGCTCCGGCTACCTTCAAGGCCACCATGAACGACATTTTCAGACCAGTGCTCCGTAAGCATGTACTTGTCTTCTTTGATGATATACTTGTCTTTAGTAGTTCTTGGCAGGAGCATCTCGGACACATGCGAGAGACCTTCACCACCCTCCGTTGTCACCATCTTACGGTCAACCGTAAGAAGTGCACTTTCGGCACTTCGACGGTCAGCTACTTGGGTCATACTATCTCCGCCCACGGGGTGGCCATGGATGAGGACAAGATCCAGGCGGTGCTGCGTTGGCCGACTCCACACTCTGTTCGGGACGTGCGAGCATTCCTCGGGCTGACCGGCTATTACCGGCGCTTTATCAGAAACTACGGCGGGTTGGCCCGCCCCTTACCCAGCTGTTGAAGACGGCAGAGGACAGGCCGTTCGAGTGGCCCCCTGCCGCGATGGCGGCGTTTGCCGCGTTGCAGTCGGCCTTGGTTCAGGGCCCGGTATTGGCAATGCCGGATTTCAGTCAGCCGTTCGTAGTGGAGTGTGACGCTTCTGGGTCCGGCGTCTGCGCCGTGTTGATGCAGGCGGGCCGGCCTATCACCTATTACAGCCGGGCATTCTCCACATCCGTGCGGAGCAGATCCGCCTACGAAAAAGAGCTCATGATCCTCGTTTTGGCGGTCCAGCACTGGCGACCCTACCTTCTCGGCCGCCCCTTTATCATCCGTACAGATCACCACAGCTTGCGTTACCTCCTACAGCAGAAGATTGCCACGCCGACACAGCAGGTGTGGGTGGCGAAGCTCCTTGGCTATGATTTCACGATCGAGTTCCGGTCGGGCAAGACGAACCGCGCGCCCGATGCACTATCCCGTCATCCCCACCCCCCAGAGTTGACCGCCATTTCGAGACCGGTGTGGGACGACGCCACCGGCCTCCAGCAGGAGGTGGACAGGGACCCGCAGTTGGTGGGCATTCGGGCGGCCTTACTAGCCGACCCCACGTCCCGACCTCCCTACGCTATCATAGGGGGCCGCCTCTTCCATCGGGATCGCTTAGTTCTGTCGGCCTCATCCTCGTGGATTCCCCGGCTACTTGCAGAGTTTCACTCCACACCATCGGGTGGCCACGCGGGCGCGTTCCGCACCTACCGCCGCCTGGCCTCGTCTCTTTTCTGGCCCCACATGCTCCGCCAGGTGAAGGCTTATGTGGCGGCATGTTTACCCTGTCAGAAGGCCAAATATGAGACCATGTTTCCTAGTGGCCTACTTCAGCCCCTCCCGATTCCATAGCGAGTTTGGGAGGACATCGCGATGGACTTCATCACTCGTCTGCCGCGCTCCAACAGTTTTGATTGCATCCTTGTCGTAGTCGACCGACTGACGAAGTACGCCCACTTCGTGCCTCTTCGCCACCCATACACAGCGGCGACCGTGGCGGACAGTTTCATCGCAGAGATCGTGCGGCTCTATGGGTTTCCCCACTCGATCGTCAGCGATCGTGATCCACTCTTCCTCGGTAGCTTTTGGACATCGCTCTTCCGCTTACAGGGTACACACTTACGGATGAGTAAAGCTTACCACCCGCAGTCGGACGGCCAATCCGAGGTCTTGAATAGTTGTCTGGAGACTTACTTGCGCTGCTTCATTGGAGAGCAACCGGGCTCATGGGCAAAGTGGCTGTGTTGGGCTGAGTATTCTTACAACACCACCTACCATTATTCCGCGCATACTTCGCCATTCGAGACAGTCTACGGCCGGCCACCACCTTCCATCCTCCGCCACCTTCTGGGGGAATGCCCGGTCGCCGGCTTGGCCGACCACCTCCATGATCGGGACGTGATCTTGGATAGTTTGAAGCACCATCTGCGGCGTGCCCAGGCGAAGATGACCTCGTTTGCCAACAGGAAACGCCGACATTTATCATTTCAGCTTGGTGAACGGGTGTTCATCAAACTACATCCTTATCGGCAACTTACGGTAGCCCGCCGGCCATGCCCCAAGCTAGCACCCCGTTTCTACGGGCCCTTCGAGATCATGAGCCGCATCGGAGCTGTGGCCTACCGGCTCCGCCTACCGGATAACAGTCGAATCCACCCCGTGTTTCATGTCTCGCAACTTCGCCGGGTTGTCGGCGACCATCCGGTCACCGACCACATCCCAACGGACTTGGATTTTTCCGGCTCCGACCCCCTTTACCCAGAGGCCATTGTTGACCGGCGCCACCACACGCCGGGCGAGGCAACCCCAGAGGAGATACGTGTGGCTTGGCGTGGCCGGCCCGCATCCGCCGCGACATGGTTACTTCGTGAGGATTTCCGTCGCCAGTTCCCAGATTATTGCCTTGAGGACAAGGCCAATTTTCCAGATGGGGGTATTGTTACCGACATCCAGGCGGACAAGCCAGAGTGGCAGGTGTACTCGAGAAGGACGCGCGCAGGAGCGAGCAACGGCGGCATGGAACCAAGGGACGGACCGGGCGGTGCGGCGGGTGCGGCCTAAGGGGCCGGCCGGCCCACTATCTTTAATTAATTTCAGCTTGTATTATTTTAGTGTTGTTGGGAACTTGTACTTTATGCTTTTGGATGGGTGATGGTTCCTCCTATATAAGGGAACATCTTTAGAGTTTCTTGTATCTTTGGATCAATTATCAAGTTGGGGCTGCTCCCCTTTCTCTCAATCTCCTTCTCTTGCTCTCCCTCTCTTCCGTCTATCACTCTCTCGCTCTATCTCCCTCCTCCTCCGGTCCAGCTACCGCCGCCCGCTACCTCCCGCTAGCGCCAGCCGGTAACCCCCGCTAACGCCCTCCGATACCCTAGCGGTATCAACTAAACTATAGATAACTCATAAAACATTGAAAATAATTAAACTAGCCTCTTTTATCGAACATGTTATAGGTTCACAAAGAAATATCTTGACCTTGGTAGTTGCTATTTAATTGGAGCAACATCGCAATCTTTTTCCAAAAATACGTGCATTTGATAGTTCCATAATGCCATCACATATTCGGTGCTGAACAAAGGAACATGTTGGCTCATAAATTGCAATAATGTGAGATAGAGTAGGAAAAAAAAACATCTCAATTACTGTAGATAAGTAGCAAAAAAACCTCAATTACTGTAGATAAGCAGCAAAAAACATCTCGATTCCTGTAGATAAGTAGCAAAAAACAACTCAATTGCTGTAGATAAGCAGCAAAAACGCCTCAATTACTGTAGATACGCAGCAAAAACGTCTCACTTACTGTAGATAGTAGCAAAAAACATCTCAATTACTGTAGATAGTAGCAAAAAAGTGGCATTGCAAGCCTGATATTGCTTGAAGATGAACTTGGGAGAGCCAGCAGAATAAGCTCATGCCCATTCCATTCTCACAAGCCTTTATACATAATAATTTAAGGAAACTAAGCCCAACGACCAAATGTAAATTTAAGAGAAGTGCAGAGATGTGTAACCTGAACAAGAGGCGGCAACTGACAATGATCTTCAGCAAGAACAAATATTGAAGCTAGCAACAATGGCCCTAAAGAAACCTAATATTAAAGAGAAAACAACATGAAAAGTAATAATTTTTTATGTTAATGTTAGCAAAAAAGAACATAATAATTTTTTATGTTAATATATATTAGCAAAAAAGAACATTTTTACACATGCACCAACCATAAAAAAAAAACAGAAGAGCATACTGGATCAATGGCCATAAAGAAACCTGATATTAAAGAGAAAATGGCATGAAAATCATAATTTTTATGTTAATATTCGCAGAAAGAACATTTTTACGCATGCACCAACCATCCTAGAAAAATGGAAGAGCATACTGTGAGTGTTATTTTGCCCTGCTTCATCTATTTTGCAAACATCAAACTTCTTCACAAGCAACATATGTTTTATGCCGAAGCATTTAACTCCAACAACACAAATTTGTTCCATTTTATGCTTGACATCATCAAAAAAGTGCATACCTGCCACCACCAACATTAAAAGATATTGGTTAAACATGATGCTTATATAGTAATTACCTTATGAGATACAAAACTTAAGAATAGTAAAAGAATAAAATGACTTGAAAAGCAATGATTATGGATATCTTCATGAATAGCTTCTTTCCTACCAACTACCAAGACAGATAAAATTGATGCCCTAAAGTTGATGAAATTCTCAACATGAACTGAAACATCATCAACAAAATCTTTTAGAATCTATAAGTTCAAAGGGCTAAATCAATATAACGCCATAATTGCAACCACAAACAAAACATATCAAAGTAATTTGAATGTGGGTGCTCAATTACTAGAATACTACACGCCTTGTAGAATTGTCCCTCAAAATTTAAAAATGTCAAAAAAAGTATTTTATAACAATTATGCTCACTTGTAGTATAAAACATGAATTCAAGCTTTTCTAAAATAGGACTCTCATTGGAGACTGCAAAATAAAGATTCAGCTTAGGCGCCAGGAAGTCCTTAAGTCTGTTGCTGCCAGGCAGCAGTCAGCTGACTCAGCTCTTAAGAACTGCAAAACAATCCTTGGCTAGTACATCCATTTAACGTATAGCCTTTAGACGGAGAACAGTTGAATGAAGCTCGTGAAAATGGGCTGATAAACTATAAAGATAGTTATTTTCTTCTTCATTATTCCAGTCCAAATCCAGGCCTCTCAGATATTGTAAGCATGCTTCAGAATGATAGGATTGATTTCCACATAAAAATATTACTAAGACTTTGGAGACAAGTTTTAAAGAAACATTAAGAAACATAAATGCCTTTTCTACATATAATCACTAAAATCTATACAGCAACTTAAGATTCAAATAAAATTGACAACAGAAAAGTTTGAGAGGTGTGTATCTTAAACAAGCAGCCTTGCTCATTTCCTTTACTATGATAATGGATATTACCAGTAATACAACACATGTTCTACACACTATATTTATATGCTAGAAGGGTAACAAGTGAGAGAATTTTGGCAGCCCAACTTCTTAATTGCACACAATCCAAAATCCAAAACCCTCCCTCCCAACAGCGAAAACAAAAAGGGCAAAATATAACGACTGTAATTTGAGAATTATAGAAGTAAATTATGAAAATATTATTAGAAAACAATATGAGAATGAACAAACTAGAACTTATCACAAAACCAAATACTAGTAACTTAAATATATTTTCATGTTTATGAAATTGAGTAGATTCGCACAAAGCCTATTATTAATTCAAAGTTTGAAATGATTGATGATTGTCTATATATGCATCTAAACATTTGACCTGAGTTTGGAAGTGAAGTGAAGTAAAATATTTTCCTATTTCAATTCAAAGAGTAGATTCATTAATCTTTTTGATAAGTAAAATAACTGTCTAACTCATAGAAGAAAATATTATATAAGCACCATCATTTTATAGAAAAATAAGAAGATGGAGGAGGGGGAAGAAGATTAGCGGTTCACATCTTTCATTTCTCAGACTTAACTTCCAAATTGTTCAATACAACTTAAGCAGGGATACAAGAATACAAATAAGAGAGACGGGCACGGGAAAACATAAAGAGCAAATGACAACACAACACAAAGAACAAGACAACCAACAAAATACATAACCAAGAGCTGCAGACAATTTTTTATCCCAGCAGGTATGGACTTTCCTTCTTTGTGATGCTCCGGTTGTCACTTTCCTTTTCCATGTCTTGCAGGTCAACGATGCAGGATTTGTTGCAATTAGCTTCCAACACCCTGTTCAATTTTATGAGGGTGGATCCACGGGAATAAGAGATAAGGAAATAGGAACATGAAAGGGAGACAAAGCATACTTCATTCATTCATGGAATAAAAATTGTCTAATACATCGATTGTTCTCATTCTTATAGATGCAAGAAAGTACAGGTAAAAACGCAAGACAATCAATGTGCCCTCTTCGACTTCAATCCAGGTATTTTCCCAGGCGTTGTTTCTTCTTCGTCTTCTGGTAAGCTTTAATGGCATCTTTCTCGATGTCTTCAAGTGGGTTGTTCGTCTTCTTCTCCTCTTCAATGTCTTCAGCATTAACTTTCTCAACACTCCCCCTTAATGCTGAGACTAAAACGCCTCTCATTTCAGTGAAAGCTTGCTCTGACAGAGGTTTCGTCATTATGTCCGCAAGCTGTTTGTTGGTTGGACAGTAATGAAGTTCAATCTGATTACTCTCCACCAGACCCTTCAGAAAGTGATATTTCATTTCTATGTGTTTTGTCCGGCTATGAAAAACAGGGTTCTTTGCAATTCCAATCGCCGCCGTGTTATCACACCAGATCTTTATAGGATCTTTGATCTCCATAAAAAGAAGATCACAGATGAGACGCTTTAGCCACACCCCTTCACAAGCTGCGGCACAGGCTGCTACATACTCAGCCTCGGCTGTTGATAAAGCCACAACTTTCTGTTTTCGGGAGGACCAGGAAATAACCTTGCTTCCTAGCATGAACACATAACCGCTGGTGCTCTTTCTGTCATCTGTGTCTCCCCCCAGTCACTGTCAGTGAACCCACATAGGTCTGATGACTCTTCTTCATGATAAGTTAGACCCAAATGCTTTGTCCCTTTAAGATATCGAAGGACACGCTTGGCAGTGATGAGGTGCTCTGAGCTGGGTTTGGACAGGAATCTGGACAGAATGCTGACTGCATTTTCAATGTCCGGCCTTGTGTTTGTAACATAGATAAGGGATCCAATGAGACTTCTATACTCAGCCGCTGAGACTTCCTTTCTACACTCAGCCGCTGAGACAGCCTTTCTAGACTCAACCGCTGAGACAGCCTTTCTATACTCAGCCGCTAAGACAGCCTTTCTATCCTCAGCCGCTGAGACTGCCTTTCCTGCACTTTCTTTTGATAATTTTGTGCTCTTTGACATTGGTGATGAGGCAGGATTGCAGTTAGTCATTCCAAATTTATCAAGAATTTTCTCTATGTACCTTTCTTGGTTGATGAAGACCTTCCCTGGTTCTTGCTTTACTTGTAATCCCTGGAAGAACTTCATTAGCCCGAGATCACTCATCTCATATTCTTCTTCCATTATGCTCTTAAAATTTTTGATTATATCATCCGATGACCCAATGAATATGAGATCATCAACATAAAGACATACTAGAAGGAAATGATTGGAAGGGAACCTTTTGGTGTACAAGGATGGCTCATTTTGACTTCTGTTGAAGCCATTTGAAGTGAGATAGCTGTCAATTTTCTGATTCCAGGCCCTTGGAGCTTGTTTTAAGCCGTAGAGGGCCTTGCGTAGCCTGCACACTTTCTCTTCTTCTCCTGGTTTCTCAAAACCCTCTGGTTGACTTACATAGACCTCCTCTTCTATTGTCCCGTTAAGAAAAGCTGACTTTACATCAAGCTGATGAATTTGGAGTCTGGTTTGTGCAGCAATAGCAAGGAAAGTTCTTATGGTCTCCATTCTTACGACAGGGGCAAAGGTTTCAGTGTAGTCTATTCCCTCTCTTTGGGAATAACCTTTTGCCACAATCCTTGCTTTGTACTTTACCATGCTTCCTTCTTCATCCTGTTTTGTCTTGTAGACCCACTTCAGATTAATGATACTCTTATTTTTTGGTTTGGGTACCAGCTCCCAGGTTTCATTTTTCTCCACCATTTTTATCTCTTCTTTCATTGCATTGATCCAGTTTGGATTTTTTGCAGCTTCAGTGTAACATTCAGGCTCTTCAACAGTAAGGAATGCGGCTTCAGTTTGTTGATAGATCTCAGATAATGATTTGTACTCTTTGGAAATGATGACTCCTCCTCAGAATCTGAGAGAAGATCCAAATCTCCTTGATTTTCTGGATGAGGGCTGTCTTCTTCTGCATGAATGGAAGGCTGATCATCAGCAATCTCAGCAGACAAGAGTGTCCCTCCTGGAGCCTGATCCCCCCAATCCCAACCTTTTTCTTCATCAAAGACAACATCTCTGGATACAAAAAGTTGTTGTGATTCAGGGTTATATATGCGGTATGCCTTTGAGTGATGGCTATACCCCACAAATATCCCCTTTTCTGCTTTCATTTCTAGCTTCTTTCTGTTCTCTTTGGGTATGTGACGGTATGCAATGCATCCAAACGTTCTTAAGTGTTGAACGTTTGGCTTCTTCTTCTTCCAGAGCTCATAGGGGGTAACATCATCTAGGCCCCTGGTGGGTGACCTGTTCAGGATATAAACTGCTGTGTGAACAGCTTCTGCCCAGAATTGTTGTGGCGGGTGATGATGTTGAAGCATTGCCTTTACTTTCTCCATGATTGTCCTATTTCTCCTTTCTACTACCCCGTTTTGCTCAGGGGTGTAGGGGGATGTCAGCTCCCTGTGGACGCCATGGTTCTTGAGAAATCTGAGAATTCACTTCCAGTGAACTCTCCTCCTCGATCTGTCCTCAGTTTCTTTATGTTGAAGCCACTTTCTTTTTCGGTCAGAGCTTTAAACTCTTTGAATTTGGAGAGAGCTTCAGACTTTTGCTGCAAGAAGTAAACTCAACCAAATCTGGTAAAGTCATCAATAATGCTTAGGTAATACCTCATTCCTCCCATGGTTGGTGTTGTAGACTTGTAGCAGGTCCCCAGAGGTCTGCATGCACGAGTTCCAGTGGCTCTTGAGCTCTCCAGGTTGCTGTATTTGGGAATGGTAGTCTGTGGCTCTTCCCCATGATGTAATCTTCACATGTTGAGATGTCATTGCTCAGTTTGGGCAGACCTATTACCATCTCCTTTTGCTGCAATCTTTTGAGATCATTTTGATTTAAATGAGCATATCTGTAGTGCCATGTGGAGTTGGTTGTGCATGTGAGTGATTGATCACCTGGTGAGACTAGGTTGAGAGGGAACATTTTGTTTTGAGTCATTTTGATTGAAGCTATACATACACTAGTTTCTTTGTGGAGGATATGACAGTGTGTATCTTCAAAAGTAATGGTGTATCCATTTTTCATGAGCTGCCCCACACTTAGTAAGCTTTGTGTGAGCAAGGGAACAAAGTGCACATCATCTATGTGCCTAATGTGTCCATCTTTGGACTTAACTGCTACAGTCTCAGTCCCCTTAATCTTTAACTTCTTTCCATCTCCTAGACTCACATGAGATTTGTCTGTTGGATTTAATTTTACAAAAAATTCCATACAAGGGGACATGTGGTTAGAGCAACCACTGTCGACAAACCAAGTCTCACTTTTCTCAACACTAGTTGTGGTGATCAACAGCTTCTCAGTGGTGTTAAGAAACTTAGCATCTTCCTTCTTTTCTTCTTTGTCCTTGGACCAACAGTCTTTTTGCATGTGTGTGGGCTTTTTGCACCTCTTGCATTTGTAAAAACAGTCAAAGGTTGTGTGGTTTGTTCGTTTGCACAGATTACAGAATAATTGTGAGTTAGATTTAGGCTCACTACTCCACCGGTTTGGTTTGTATTCAGTATTTCTGGTTTCTCCTTGTTTTCCTCTACCTCTCCCTCTATTAGCATATTGCGAGCTTCTTTGTGGTGTTTTTTCAGTAGATGAAAGTTTTGCCTTTGCCTGAAAGGCACGCTCAAGTTCACCATTAGATTCCTTTATTCTTTCCTCATGAGCTTGGAGAGATCCCATTAGCTCTGAGATTGAAAGAGTTTTGAGATCTTTGGTTTCTTCTATTGTGGTGACAATAGGGTAGAACTTTGGGGGTAAACATCTCAGAATTTTAGGGGCAATCTTCTTATCCTTTAGTTTGTCCCCTAAACTTCTTATTTGATTTACAATACACATTAGTCTTGTTACAAATTCTTTAATAGACTCATTTTCTTTCATTGCAATGTTCTCAAATAGCCTCCATTGATGTTGAAGTTTGATTGAGATTACCTTCTCCGAACCTTGAAATTCTGTATGGAGGATGTCCCAAGCTCCCTTTGGTGTGGTAGCCCCCATTATCCTTAGATAGATACCTTTGCCTACACCCTGATGCAGAATGAGGAGAGCTTTAGCTTGTAACTTTGCTTCTTCCTGTGCTGCTTTGATGGTTGTGGCGTCTGTCTCTTTTCCCTTGGATGTCTCAGCAGGCTGAGGGTCCTTCTGGATCAGATGCCATAGGCCTTGTGATTGAAACACAAGCCTCATGTGGGTTGCCCAAAAGTCATAGTGTTCTCCATCAAAGATGGGAACACCGGTTTGGGTAAATTGGAACATATGTGATGCGTTTGATGCGGCCATATGATGAGAGAAGTGGAAACACGAAAAACTACTAAGCCTTAGATGAAAGATTGTCCTTCCTCTGATGGCTTAGAACCTCGCTTTGATACCATGTTCAATTTTATGAGGGTGGATCCACGGGAATAAGAGATAAAGAAATAGGAACATGAAAGGGAGACAAAGCATACTTCATTCATTCATGGAATAAAAATTGTCTAATACATCAATTGTTCTCATTCTTATAGATGCAAGAAAGTACAGGTAAAAACGCAAGACAATCAATGTGCCCTCTTCGACTTCAATCCAGGTATTTTCCCAGGCGCTGTTTCTTCTTCGTCTTCTGGTAAGCTTTAATGGCATCTTTCTCGATGTCTTCAAGTGGGATGTTCGTCTTCTTCTCTTCTTCAATGTCTTCAGCATTAACTTTCTCAACACACCCTCCCGTAATTGCGACAATCCGTCATCCAGAACTTTGCTCTCAGATCTGTAAAAGAGAATGATGGTAAGGGCTTGGTTAGCACGTCCGCCAGTTGATTCTTAGAATCACAGTAAACTAGCGTGATTTCTTTCTGATTGATTAAGTCCCGTGTGTAATGGAACTTGATTTCAACATGTTTAGTCTTGTTGTGAAAGACAAGGTTTTTGGCAAGAGCTATTGCGGAAGTGTTATCTACATGAATTTGAGTTGGATCATTCTCTACACCAACAAGTTCATGTAACAGTCTCCTCAACCACACTGCTTTCCTAGCAGCTTCACTGAGAGCAGTGTACTCTGCTTCAGTTGATGATAACGCAATAGTTTTATGTTTTCTGGATGTCCAAGAAATGAGATTAATTCCCAAGAAAAATAAGTAACCAGACGTGCTCCTTCGATCATCAGAACACCCTACCCAATCACTGTCAGAGTAACCATCTAACTGAAGGGATTTGCTTTTGGAGTAAGTTAACCTAAAATGTTTTGTCCCATTTACATATCGCGGGATTCTTTTGACGCCTGCAAGGTGTTTGATACTAGGCTCCTGCATGTATCTTGACATGATGCTAACGGCCAATTCAATATCTGGTCTGGTGTTGGTCAGATACATCAGTGAGCCTATCATACTTCTGTAATTCTCAGGGTGAACTTTTAATTCACCATCCTCTTTGCTGAATTTCTCCACAGTAACCATCGGTGTAGAGGTGGGTCGAGAATTGAGCATCTCAAATTGAGCCAGGAGTTCTTCTGCATACTTGCTTTGAGTGATATGAATGGCATTAGGTGTTTGATGAATTTGGATTCCAAGGAAGTAACGGGATAAACCCAGATCAGTCATCTGGAAGACTGTCTTAATGTGGGCCCTGAATTCATTAATGAGGGTCATGCTATAACCTGTGACCAGAAGGTCATCCACATAGAGGCACAAAATTAGAACTTCATTGTCATTGCTGCGCTTAACATAGATGGAGGATTCACTGTTGGTTCTTTGGAATCCAGATTCGATCAAATGCATGTCAATTTTAGAGTTCCAGGCGCGCGGGGCTTGTCTTAAGCCATATAAGGCCTTCCTTAATTTCAATACCTTATCTTCTTCTCCTTTTCTAACATATCCAGTGGGTTGATCTACATAGATGTCTTCTTCTATGCTTCCATTTAGAAAGGCAGATTGCACGTCCATTTGATATACAGGGTATTGGAGATGAGCAGCAATAGCAAGTATCATTCGAATGGATTCAAAACGTGCGACTGGGGCATAGGTTTCAGCAAAGTCAATTCCTGGTTTCTGAGCATACCCTTTGGCTACTAATCTGGCTTTGTACTTCTTAATTTCTCCATTCTCATCATACTTAGTTTTAAACAACCATTTTAAGCCAATGGCCTTCTTGTGTGGTGGAAGATCTGTTACTTCCCAGGTCTCATTATTCTCTATGGACCTTAGTTCTTCTTCCATGGCTTTTACCCAGTGGGGGTTGGACACAGCTTCAGCGTATGTTGATGGTTCCTTAATATGAGTAGCAACACTGCAATTCTGATATATTTCATTGATGGATTTGAATTTATGAGGGGATGATGACTCATCGCTGCTATCATTGTCAGAAGAATTATCAGGAGGATTTTCCTGAAGAGCAGGTGCCGGGATGGATGGCCCAGGATCACTGTCAGTGTTTATTAGGTGGTCTTGGGCAACCATTGGCACATGAGTCTGACCTGAAGGGGCTTCCCAACTCCATGTTCTCTCTTCATCCACAATAATATTTCTAGCTATGGTAAGTTTCTTTGTGACATGATTATAGATTCTATATCCCTTTGAGTTTTCACTATAGCCAAGAAGAATGTCGCACAGCTTTTTCATCAAACTTGTCTCGATTATACTGATTTGTCATGGAATACACCAAGCTCCCAAAAATCCTGAGGTGCTTAATGTCTGCCTTTTGGCCAGACCAAGCTTCAACAGGAGTGGAATGAGATAAAGCACGACATGGTGCTCTATTGAGGATATAAGTGGAGGCGAGAATGGCTCCTGCCCAAAATTCCTTGGGCATTTGCTTGTGGTGAAGCTTACACCTTGCCATCTCTACAATAGTTCTATTCCTTCTTTCTGCTATGTCGTTTTGTTCTGGTGAGTGACTTACTGTTAATTCTCTTCTTATTCCCTGCTCTTGGCAAAACTCATCAAACTCTCGACTGGTAAACTCACCTCCCCTATCAGTGCGCAGAGCTTTGATTTTTAAATTTGTCTCATTTTCCACAAGAGCTTTGAATAGCTTAAAACTCTTGAAGGCTTCAGGCTTGTGCTTTAAAGGGAAAGTCCACATCTTTCTGGAGAAATCATCCACTAGAAGCAAGAAATAATGGTTTCCTGATAGGGAGGGAATGCGAGAAGACCCCCAGATGTCAGCATGCACAAGCATCAGGGGAGCAGAATATTTCTTGCTGGCTTGTGGAGGGAAAGGAGCTTTGTGGATTTTATTTTTAGCACAAGTGTGACATATAATTAGGGGAAATTGAATTTTGGGAAGACCAGTGACTAATTTAAGAGTAGAAAGTTTCTTGAGATCAAGAAGATTCAGGTGCCCATACCTTTGGTGCCAAATTTGACTAACTCCATCTTCAGTGACTCTCATATTCTTGTAAAGTTGTGGGAGATTCAAAGGAAAAACTTTGTTGCGTGCCATTTTCACCTTTGCCATGATCTGAGTGGAAGCCTTGTCAATTATAGTGCAAGATTGATCATCAAAAATGAGTTTATAACCCGTGTTCAGGAGCTGACCAACACTGAGGAGGGTTTGAGCTAAATCGGGCACAAATTAAACATCAGTGATATGTTTAATTTTGCCAGCTGAAGATCGAACAGCAATGGTTCCCCTTCCCTTTATATGCTTGATGCTACCATCACCTAGAATAACTTGAGAGCATTCATTTTCATTGAGATAAACAAATGCACCCATATTGTAGATCATATGGTTAGAGCAACTGCTATCAAGGTACCAAATGTCATTTGCCTCTTTGGCACACCGATATCTAGCATAGAACACATACTCATCATCATCTTGACTACCAAAGTTTGTCTCTTCTTTGATGTTGTTTGTAACTTTTTGTTTAGACCAACAATCCTTAACAAGATGAGTTGGTTTTTTTACACTTCTTACATCTATAGTAACATCGTTCAGCATCATGGTTGTATCTTTTGCATAGATCACAAAATAAGGGGGTGTCTTCATGTTTCTTTCCTTTCTCTGAAATGATGATTTGACTTGGTACAGATCTGTGATGTTGCAGGCTAGCTTTACTCTGAAAGGCTTGTTCGAACGATTGAGATTCATACCTCTTGGTTCTCTCTTCATGGGCTTGGAGAGATCCAAGCAGGTCAGTCAAAGAGAGTATTGATGTCCCTGGTTTCTTCAATGGTGGTGACAATCACTGCATATTTTTGTGTAAGGGTCTTGAGAACTTTCAACACAATTTTTTTCTCTTCAATCGTGTCACCATAATTTTTGATTTGGTTGGTAAGAACAGTGATCCTGGTCAGATATGACTGAGCATTTTCCATGTCTAGCATTTTCAAGGTATCAAATTCTTGCCAGGAGTTCTGCAATTTAATATATAACACTTTTTCAGATCCTTGGAACTCAGTTTTTAGAATTTTCCATGCTTCTTGGGCCGTTGAGGCCCCCATGATCTTTGGGAACAAACATCGACCAATTCCTTGCTGGATATACAAGTGTGCTTTAACATCTCTCTTAAGATTTTCAGCATGGGTCATTGCCGCAGCTGCATCCATTTCTTCAGCAGGAGTGGGTAAACCTGTCGAAATAAGGTCCCAGAGGCCCTAAGAGACAAACAACATGCGCATCTGGACTTGCCACACATCATAAGCATCACCTTCAAATATAGGTACACCACATGGGGAGTAGGACAAATTAACTGAAGGAGATATGCTCGAGGACGCCATATGAAGAGAAAACAAAGAGGGCCCGCCGGAGAACACAGGCATGCAACAAAAGAGAAAAACAAGAAGGACCTCTCAATCTCTGATGGCAGAGAGCAAGAGCCATCCTAGCTCTGATACCATATAGAAAAATAAGAAGATGGAGGAGGGGGAAGAAGATTAGCAGTTCACATCTTTCATTTCTCAGACTTAACTTCCAAATTGTTCAATACAACTTAAGCAGGGATACAGGAATACAAATAAGAGAGACGGGCACGGGAAAACATAAAGAGCAAATGACAACACAGCACAAAGAACAAGACAACCAACAAAATACATAACCAAGAGCTGCAGACAATTTTTTATCCCAGCAGGTATGGACTTTCCTTCTTTGTGATGCTCCGGTTGTCACTTTCCTTTTCCATGTCTTGCAGGTCAACGATGCAGGATTTGTTGCAATTAGCTTCCAACACATTTGTACAATCAAGTGGGTGTTACAGCATACAATGGGTCAAGAATATGTAAAAGAATGATGAATACTTATAGTTAAACATCAATTCTTAATCTCTCTAAAGAATAAACAATTTTTCATCTCTCCTTGACCCCTATAGCATTCGATGCCACGTTCATCTTAGAATTTTATCTATGATGAAAGCGATTTAAAAGAATCAAAATTAATTCAGCAGTAATAAGATCAAGAAGTTTTTTTTAATGATCTAGCTAGAATATGATATAGCCTGAGAAAATTCATCCAAATCACCACTGTGTAAACTTCACTTCTATCTAATCACTTCTACATATAATCAGGGGCAGACCCACATAGGGACGACCGTGGGCGGCCGCCCACACTGAATTTTTTAAAAAAAAATTCGATAAAAGTGAGCAGGTTATTTACCATGACAGATAAGTTACAGAATAATAAAATATATTGTAAGAATAGCACATTTGTGTCTTGGTTTAGTTGGTGGAGGCAGTAATTTTTATTCAAGTGGTTATGGGTTCAAATCTCACACACAACAAAATTTAATATTTTTTATTTTGTAAATAATTTTGTTATTATGCTAATTTTAAATTTTTTTTATAAACAAGTTCTTTGTTATGTTGTTGTTAAATTTTTTTTTGCAAAAAAGTTTACTGTTATGTCGTATATTTTTTTTTATATAAATTAGTTAATTGTTATATAAATTGTTGTTTATTTTTTTTTTTATAAATAAGTTCATGATTATGTTATTGTGTGAAAAATATCAAAAATATTTAGAATGAAAGGTGGTATTCAAATAGTTCATAAACGATAACGAATTAAAGTTTTAATCTATAATCTGAATTATATTTACCGACAATGGCCTGCAAGTTTGCTGAGAAATATGAAAACCCAAGGAACCGAGTTCTTTTTCCGAATATGTCCCAGTATAAATATGCGACCTTTCAATGCTTGTGGATCTAGATAAAACTATGGCTTTCACGTTTCGTCTCTCGAACTTTCTACTTATAACCAATGGAATTTCGTTGCATAAATATATCTTTCCACTATTGTATGCGCAACTTTTGTATAATTTTTGTCATATTAATGTGTTTGTTTCATATTTTTCAATTTATTCTTTTTTGCAATTTTTAAGTCCGCCCACACTAGAAAAAATTCTTGCGTCCGCACTGCATATAATCACTCAAATCTATACAGCAACTTAAGGTTCGAAATCTCAATCAACTGTTTACAAAACTAAGCTCATAAAACCAGAAAAGCACAAACAAGAAACCTTTGATTCTGTACAAATCCTTCTGCACACCCAAACACAGAGTTCAACCCCAAGAGGCCAATATATTCTAATTAAAATGAATTCAAAAAAATAACAGATTCTGTGATTTCCATAAGCATCGAGGAGTGAGACGAGAGAAAAAGAGAAGGAAGCATTGAAGGCAGAGTTTTCACAAGGAACACACCAAATTAGAGGAGAGCATGGCAGGGGAATCCAGCAAGACTTCGGGGCTCAGACCAGGCGGCACGGTGAAGAATGGAGACTACACCACCAACAAGTTCATCGGCCGGTTGTGCCCTAAATTCAAGCCCCGCCTCTCCCCGTTCCATCCTCCAGCACCGGCGCTACTTCAACTGACGTACTCGCCGGCGTCAGATCCATCGCGCCGGCGAGACCATCACACCGGTGAGGCCATCGCACCGGCGAGGAGCTGCAAGAAGGGAGCGGTACTCCGTCTCTGAATCATCCGTCACAAAAATGTTGTGCTTCTAATATTTTTAAGCGCATTTATATAGAACAATGTTATATGCACGCCAAATTTGGCTATGTGCACCCAAAAAATAAAGTAAATTTGATTTATTTTTGGCTTCCTTTCCCTCTTTACGTGCGGGGAGGCCCTATTTTTTGGCGCGATACCATGCTTCGGTTTGCCTGACGTCATCGATAACACTCGCTGCCGCCAACCTCGCTGGTTGCCGGACTGCAGATCGCAATCTCTTGCAACGACGTTGTTCTCTTCTGGTCGCCAATCTCTCGCAACACTGATCGCTTGCAACGTCGATTACTGCTGATTTCCGTCTGGTATTTCTCGCAACCGAACGTCGGTTTTCTGATCAAGTGGAGGTCGTATTTCCTGTACACGTTCCGGGTTAGGGTTGGCAGTGGTCTGCAGATCTGAAAGAAATAATTTAGGGTAAGAGAAAGGAGAGAACATTGGGGAGCATGTTTATAAATAATACAACATATACATCTCAAGAAAAAGAGGATAATAAAGATTATGGCTTCGTTTGGCGCAACTTATTTGCTTCGGTGAGTTTGGACAAAAAAACAATTATCATAGAATGTATGTTTGGCATGACAAAGGTTAGGACCGCTACCAAGAAATTAAACTAGTTTTGTGCATAAAATGCATGAAAAATTGTAGGTGAGATTTCATTTTGGGTGCACATATAAAATTTGGTTGCAAATAAAATATTTTGGTGTCCGCATAACATTTAGGTTTACGTAGCATTGCTCTTAATATATCGTTGTCATTTTAGCAAAAGTCTGCAAAGTGCGATAAGAACGTTTTATATTAATCATATTTCTTTTTTCAACGACAAATAAATATTTTTTTTTTGGAGAAAATGAAAATTTTAAATCTTATATTAAAAATAATAATAAAGTACATATATGATTAGTATATAAATAATTTTAGTGATATAAATTTAATTTTCACTAAACAATATTACAATTGTTTAAGGGTTCCTTGTTCAAGATTCTTTCTAGTTCTGAAAATAATTTTTTTTAATTTTATAATGTCTGCATATACTTTTATCTACATATAATTATTTTAGATTTCTTATGATTTGTATATAGTAATTATTTGTATATAGTCAAATTTGACCTATATATAATAATGCCCTTATTTTTTTTACCATTAATTATATAAATTTATTTTTGTATGATTAATTATTTTTCACAAATTTGGTAGGATTAATATTATTTAATGACTTTTTTCGGACGTTATAAGTGAGATGGGTAAACACAATTGGCAGGTAGGTGAGTGTGGTTGGACTAATTGGGTTTTAGCATATATGTCTAATTTTTGACATAGTAAAATAAAAATATTAAATCTCTCTTTACAAAAATTGTGATTAAATATTTTTTGCTTATTAATAAATACTTTTTGTAACCATGTAGCATTTTCGTCACAAAATTAAACTTGTACAGACACTAATTATGTTAAACAATTTATTTAGTGACCACATTTATTGCGGTCGCAATAAGCATATCGTTAGTGACCACAAAAATTTTGTCACAATTTTTTCCACAAAATATTAGTTTTTTTATAATGCTGAGAAACAAAAATTAAATTCAGAAGAAATGTAAGAGTAAAACAACAATAATATTTGAATTTGTTGTCATAGAGGAAGTGCGTCTTCTTTATGAAAGTAAACTAGCAA
This sequence comes from Dactylorhiza incarnata, assembly GCA_033032865.1. NCBI lineage: Eukaryota > Viridiplantae > Streptophyta > Magnoliopsida > Asparagales > Orchidaceae > Dactylorhiza > Dactylorhiza incarnata. The sequence continues at coordinate 1,658,337 of JAWHQI010000028.1, read as the reverse complement.
AAGACATTAATTAAAAAAAGACCTAGGGTTGGTGTGAGTGGTGCGGTACTCTCGCCTCTTAACCAGAGGTCTTGGGTTCAAGCCCTAGGAATAAGAAGAATTTATGCTGGGAGAGCTTTACCCCCTTGTGGGCCGTTCGGACTCGAGCAAGATTGCCGCTTCGGCGGATACCTGTGGCTTAGGCCGAAAAAAGACTTAATAGTGAGAAATAAAGTAGTTGTCAACAAATAATAAAAAAAAATCTAAACTTTAAGGTAAATTAAGAAGAAAATAATAATAAGCAATGCATACTACACTATATCCTAAGAGCGGAATCAAAGACTGCTCACACGAAATGCTACAAAAATACAAGAATGATAATTGTGTTGAACCGATTTCTCGGTCTCTGTGGAGTTCGGGGCCCTCAGCAAGCTGAGGGGCGACCAATCCTTACTCCCCCAAGGGAGAGCTCTAGGTTGATGGTTGAGGAACTACGAACTGGACCAAGGGCTTAGTGGGGAGGTCCCACCACATACCCGGAAGCCCCTTAGGAACTTTCCCTCCCAAGCCACTACTAAGCTTGGGCACCACTGGAGGCTCTCCTCACCCACTAGAGAGAGAGTGGGGAGAGAGAGAGTGGGGAGAGAGAGAGAGGGAGAGAGCTAGCCTAGAATCATCCCCTTCCAAATGGTGCCCCCTTGGTCCTATTTATAGGATTTCTGGATTCGGGCTGCAAATAACCAAACTCTGGCCTATCAGATTACCAAAATACCCTCGGATTTGGCTGCAGATAGCCAAATCTCGCTGTTCTTGGGCGCTAAATGCAGACCGACCCCTCCCCCCGGAACTGGGCGAGAGGGGATACCTCGCGGGGCTCGGCGAGCCCATTAACCGGGTGGGGCGAGACCTGGGGGTCGGCCCCTTGCTGGTCTCCCCCCCCCCCCCTGGTGGGGCGGGGGCGAGGGGGGGGGGGGGGGGGGGGGGCGGAGGCCTCCTCCCCTCGCCCCCCCTGCTGGGGCTGGGCGAGACCCAGCCAGGGTCGGCCCCCCTGCTGGTCTCGCCCCTCTGCTGGGGCTGGGCGAGACCCAGCAGGGGCGCCCCCCCCCTGCTGGTCTCGCCCCTCTGCTGGGGCTGGGCGAGACCCAGCCAGGGGCGGCCCCCCTGCTGGTCTCACCCCTCTGCTGGGGCTGGGCGAGACCCAGCCAGGGGCGGCCCCCCTGCTGGTCTCGCCCCTCTGCTGGGGCTGGGAGAGACTCAGCCAGGGGCGGCCTGTAACATCCCAACTTTTATTGGGCCACTAGACCCTAGTGAGCCCAATAAAAGTAGGCCCGAGCAGTAGAAAACTACCTTTTTTAGTAATGTTGCGCGCCGCAACTAAATCATTGGGGTACAGTGACCAAACAAACCCCGATTTGACTTCCGCCAGTTCCGTTAGACTCGTATAGACAATACGAGCGCAACGGAATTCGTTGCACTTCGATCCGAGGTCGTTTGGAGAAACGACCATTTCGGGTGTCGTCGCACGTCACTACCTCGTTATTATGAATAGTGACCATACGAACCCCGATTGAACTTCCGTCAGTTCCGTTAAACTCGTATGGACAATACGAGCGCAACGAAATTCGTTGCACTTCGATCCGAGGTCGTTCGGAGAAAACGAGCATTTCGGGTGTCGTAGCGCGCCACTACCTCATTATTATGAATACTGACCATACGAACCCCGATTGGACTTCCGTGAGTTCTGTTAGACTCGTATGGACGAGCGCAACGGAATTCGTTGCACTTCGATCCGAGGTCGTTTGAAGAAAATGACTATTTCGGGTGTCGTAGCACGCCACTACCCCATTATTATGAATAGTGATCGTACGAGCCCCGAATTAACTTCTGTCAGTTCTGGTAAACTCGTACGAACAATACGAGCGCAACGGAATTCGTTGGGCCTCGATTCAAGGTCGTATGGAGAGTATGCCATTTTAGGACTATGCAGATCGCCTCAGTGCAACGCACGAGATATAAAGCACACGAACCCAGCATCGGCCCCGACAACTCTTATTGGACCCCGGGGGCCAAGGAGGACCCCGCCCTAAGTTGACTTGGTCAACCCCCCCCCCCCCCCCCAAACTCGAATTTGCTAAAGAAAAAGGGGGGAGAGAAAGAAACCCCCCCCCCCCCCCCCCAAGAAAAGGGGCTGCCCATGAATAGGCAGCCCCTATTTGAGGCAAAGTGGGCAGGAGAGAGAGAAGGGAGGGGAGGGGGAGAAATATCTCCCCCTCCCTTATCCCCACGTGGGGGAAAAGGAGGAGAGGGGGGGGAGCTCCCCCTTCCTATAAAAGGAAGGTACAGCCCCTCTCAAACCCCCCACCCCACTCACTCTCCCTCTCAGCCTCTCCCTGCCACCGAGCCACCTCCTCCTCCTCCACCTTGCCGGAGCAAGCCACCCAGCCGAGCCACCTCCTCCTCCTCCCTCATGGCCGGCCGCCCCTCCACCACCCGGGCCCCTCACCCTCAGGTAGAAGACCCCCCCCCCCCCCCCCCCCCCCCTCCTCCTACCTACCTCCCGGGGAAGACCCCCCCCCCTCTCTCTGTCGCCGGAGCGCCGCCGGCCGCCGCCCCGAGACTTGCAAGGCTCGGGGAGGTGGCCGGCCGTGGAAGTCTCCTCCCCCAGCGCCGGTGGTGGCGCTGGGGGGGAGTGGGTCCCCCTCGGGGACCTTGGCGCCGGCACAGGGGAGACGGCCGGGCCGCTGGAGGACACGGCCGGCGGTACCCATGGCCTCCTCCGCCTCCCCCGTTTTTCCTGTTGGGAGATAACCCCCTCCCCCGGCGGCGGCCGGCGACTCCAGGCCGGCGGACCACCTTCGGAGGGTTGCCCCCTCCCCGGCGCCCCGACCAGGGGCGGCAGGGACGGTCGTGCACGAGGAGGTGGCGGCGCGGCAAGCCGGCAGGGCCCGTGCCGGCTGCGCCGCGCCTCCCCGTCCTCTCGGTCTCTCTTTCCGGTGGGGTCCGGCGGCGCCAGGCAGCCGGGACACCACCGGGGTAGGCGCCGGCCCCCGGCGCACCGACCGGGGGCGGCACCGGAGGCCCCCCTCAGCGGCGACGGCGGCGTAGTGGCCTGCATGCCCCATGCAGGCCACGCCACCGCCTCCCGCCTCCTCTATAACCCTCCCCCAGCGGTGGCCGGCGGCGCCAGGCCGCCGAACCACCACCAGAGGAGTCGCCGGCCCCCGGCGCACCGACCGGGGGCGTTCCCCGCACCCCTGGCGGAGGTGGTGGCGCGGCGAGCATGCACGATGCATGCAGGCCCGCCACTGCCCCTGTTCCCCTTCCTGCAGTGCTCCCGGCTGTGTCCGGCGGCGCCAGGCCGCCGGACCACCACTGGGGTGGTCGCCGGCCCCCGACGCACCGTCCGGGGGCGGCGCCGGCCCCAGCCGGTCGCTGCCCGGCGGCGGCAGCGGCTGCCACCCGAGATTAATCGGGGGCCGCACGATCTCCCCCGGGAGATCCAGCGGCCCCCATAATCTCGTTTCCGCCCCGCCTCAACATGTGCGCCCCCCTCAGCGGATCTCCCGTGGATCCGCTGTGGGGGCCGTGGGAGGGCGCAGGGTGCAAAACCCCTGCGCCTCTTCCCTGTCGCTATTCGCACCCCAAAATGGGTTTTTCCTATTTTAATTTCCTGAGGCAAATCAGGGCAGTTTCAGAAAAAGTTTTCTAAATGAAAAATGTGCCCCACCCTAAGGGGCACCTACTGTATTTTTTTTATATTTTTAGGATGAATTTTACTATTTTTAAAACCCCCTATAAAGTTTATTTTAAGGAAATTAAAGCTCAAATGAGTGGGGAAAAATCACCCAAAATTCATGAGCCCTAGTTAGGACATATTTCACCTACCATCAGAATCTCAAGGGATAAGCCCTTCATTTGGTCCTTTAAATGATTTTACAAGCAAAAATAAACGCCCGAAAAAGAGCGAAATTCATCGAAATGAATCGGCGCCCCCTCGACGCATATTTTTAAAATGCCTATTAAAAATTATGCGTATCTATCCAAGGAATCGACTAAGCTTGGAATATCGACGCGAAAATCGGCTTATTACCATGGCCTCTGCTTTCGGCCTACTTTTCAGCTTATTGTCATGACCTCTGCTTTCGGCCTACATTTCTGTTTAGTGTTATGGCCCCTGCTTTCGGCCTAATTTATTTGCTAATGCAGAGCTGTCATGGCAACCATGCGGTGCTTATCCTCCCTTCTGCGAGGCCTTAGTTGGGGAAAAACCCGGAGTAGAATCCCTCCTCCCAGGTTATCCCCAAGCAAGGAGCCCTCATACCGCTAATCCTCCCGGTCAGAGGTTGTGTGACCGGTCGAGTGGAATTGCCACGTCACTTATGTGCTTGTTTTTATATAAAGCGGGTGAAGATTGTTTGGGAGTGGCGGGTTGGTCACGCTCGCAGACCGTTCGTACCGGTGCGGGTGGGTTGACGACTCATGGCGACAGGGAGATGTGCACAGCGGGTTATCACCCTCCGAGCCTGCCGTTTTGCCTCCACTGGTCGGTCTACAAATCGGCTCGCCGGATGTCGCTCAAATCCAGTTGGTACACCAAGTTGTACAGGAGGGCCTGAATGATACGGTACGACTACATTCAGAAGTGGCAAGACTGGCCACTGTCACCGACGGCCACATCTGTGAGGCCCGCGGGGTTAGCTCCCCTGCTTGAAATAAAGCGGTCTAAACTGTGTCGACACTGGGTCTTTTGTGTGCGTACATGTTTGAATACCTGGGTGTGTGTATCTGCGCGTTATAGTGTTGTGTACTTACTATACGGTGCGATTACTGGTTTTAGGGCGGGAGGCCCTAAATATATATGTAGATATATATATGTTTACCTGCTGCTAACCCTCTACCTTGCTTCGGCTATTTCATTTCTGTCCTTTAGCCGCCCCCCGGATAAGGATCCGGGGAGGGGATGTATTCTTCTACTTAGCTCTGTGACTAACGGTTATTTCTTATAACCAATGACAAGAAACGGGACAGCACGAAGCCCCCACCCCGCAGGATGAGTTACGAGCCTTAGAGATGGCCCGATCAGACACCCCAGCCTCTCCTCCTATCTTCAGAGACGTGAGTTCGAGAGTATAAGGACTAGCCTAGGGCTCCCTTTTTGTTTTAGACTATGTAGCCCTCGAGGCAATGTTTTGTAAAACGATAGGCCCCGGCCATATTTAAATATGTAATATAATCAGCATGCTTAGCTTTTCTTATTTCGATTGCTTCCGCTGTGCGTTCTGATGTGTTGTGATGATTCTTGTGCCTGACAAAGAGACCGCTCAGTGCTTGAGAGGGTGAGACGTCGCCACCCGGAAAGCGCTGGGCAGTCCTCTTTGGGCAGTAAGATCCCCCCTCCCTGAACCCAGTTCAGTCTGGGGAGGGGGGGTCTTACAAATGGATCAGAGCCACCACGATCCGACCACATGGGGCAGTCTTTCGATCCTCCCTTCCCCGGTTCCATTTCTTGGTTCGGGACGAACCACGCAGCGGAAGCCTGGTGGACCCTTTAGGTTTAAGGTTAAGGATTCGAGACTGCACGGTAGTACACCCACACACTTTCCGCTTCCTTTTCTTTCAGTCCGGCAAAATTCCCTTATTTTTGCAAGTTCTGATACCCGTTTGTTACTTCTCCAGATACCGGAGTCGAGTAACGGAAGGTCCTCCTCTCGGGACCAGTACCACCCTACCACTCCACCACCAGCCCCGGCCGCTCCAGCCACAGTTCCGTTCGGAGAGACAGAGCTCGGGCAGACCCTGGTAGCCCTGTTAGCCGCCTTCCAAACAGCCGCCTTACGGCCACCACAGCAGGCCACCGTACCCACCGATCTGCTGACGACATTCCGGGGGCTAAGGCCCCCCACCTTCCGAGGTACCAGTCAGCCATCCAGGCCGAGGAGTGGGTGGAGAGGGTAGAGGAGCTTCTAGTAGGGATGATGTGCCCCGCAGTAGCCGCAGTGTCCCTGGTGGTGACCATGCTGCAGGGCTATGCCCGGGACTGGTGGAGGGCCGCTAGCCGCTCTACCTTCAGAGGACGACCACTCAGCACGATCCTCTGGGGGAGTTCTCAGAGGCCTTCTTAGAGCATTTCATTTCGGATGCAGACCGGATGGCACTCCAGGAGCGGTTCCTACATATCAGGCAGGGAGATAGGACGGTTCCAGACTACCAGAGAGAGTTTATCCACCTGGCCCGCTTCGCCGGGACCTTAGCAGGTACGGATAAGGACAGGGCGGCCAGATTTTACCGGGGATTACGAGATGACCTCCGTCAGGCCCTGATCATGATTTCCCAGGCATCCTTCCACACGATCGCCTCACATGCCACGGCTCTAGAGATGGATCAGCGGATGGTAGCCCAGCAGCGGAGGGGACACGTAGGTGTTCCCCGGACTCAGGGCCGAGAGAGAGGAGTAGGCCCTCGTAGGCAGGGCCGAGACGGGAGACAGCGTCAGCGTCACCAGCCATATAGGCAGGCACCCCAGCCCCGACCAGCACCCCCAGCCCCAGCACCTCAGGTCATCCCAGCCGCACGACGAGATGTTCCCTTCGCAGGGAACTGCTACCTATGGCAGCAGCCTGGGCATATACGAGCCTTCTGCCCGCAGGCTACCGGGAGACCCAGTTTAGGAGCAGTACAGAGAGCGGCGGAGAGAGGACGAGGTGGACGCAGAGGACGTCCCGCAGGCAGGAGGGAGCTGGCTAGGCAGGGCAGAGCAGCACCGCTCGAGGCATACGCGTTGGATATTCAGCACGGTCCTGCTCCTGACGTAGTGATAGGTATCTACTTCTGGTAGTACGATATCCTAGGAGATGTTATAGCTTTATATATTAGGACTTTTGTATATGTCATCCCTACTCCTGTATATCTGTGAAAAGCTTATGATCATAGTATATATATGTTATCAGGTTTACTTTTGGTAGAAGGTCATCCCGCTAAAACACTGTTCGATACCGGCGCCACACATTCTTTTGTTGCACAAAACTTCATCGCTGACAAGGAGAACATGGTGCGATCATCCGGGATGTCAATCCGAATACGACTCCCGGATGGATCAGATATGACTTCCACCGAAAAGTGTTCCTTCCAAGCAATGCTAGGAGGCATAGAATTCAAAGTCAACGCAACCGTTTTGGCAATAACCGGATTCGACATCATTCTGGGGATGGATTGGTTGGCCGAGCACAGCGCCCAAATCAATTGTTCAACTCGAGAAATCCGCCTCCAGAATCCGAATGGGCAATTTATCACGCTAGCAGGTATACTCTCTGTCACCCGCATTATCTTAACATCTGCACAAACCGTCAAGGCAGTTCGACGGAAGGACGAGGTGTACCTAATCTACTTTGAGATGGAAGACACGACACAAGTACTCGCTAAAGTGCCTGTGATCAGGGACTTCCCAGATATCTTCCCAGAGTCCCTTCCCGGGTTGCCCCCGCAACGGGAAGTGGACTTCCAAATCGAACTTACTCAAGGAGCCCGACCAGTATCCCGAGCACCGTACCGGATGGCCCCGAGGGAACTGGCCGAGCTCAAGATTCAACTACAAGAGTTAGTCGACGCAGGATTCGTACGTCCTAGTACTTCGCCCTGGGGAGCCCCAGTACTGTTTATTAAAAAGAAGGATGGATCTCTGCGTCTCTGCATTGGCTACAGAGAATTGAATAAACTCACTGTCCGGAATACCTATCCCCTACCCCGGATAGATGAATTGTTCGATCAGCTGCAAGGCGCGTCCATCTTTTCCAAGATGGATTTAAGATCCGGCTACTATCAACTCAGAGTGCGAGAAGAGGACATTCCCAAGACCGCCTTCAGCTCCCGCTACGGACTGTACGAGTTCATGGTAATGCCATTTGGGTTAACCAATGCCCCGTCCGCCTTCATGGCTTTAATGAATACTGTATTTAAACCCTTCCTGGATCATTTCGTAATAGTCTTCATAGATGATATCCTCATCTACTCGAAGAACAAAACCTATCACTCCAGGCATCTCCAAATGGTTCTGCTTAAGCTAAGAGAGCACTCGTTGTTCGTCAAGTTTAGCAAATGCGAGTTCTGGATGGAAGAAGTCGGTTTTCTGGGACACGCAGTTAACAAGAACGGGGTAGCAGTGGATCAAGCCAAAGTACAAGCGGTACGAGATTGGCCGCCACTTAAGACAGCGGCAGACATCCGAAGTTTCCTTGGCCTCGCCGGCTACTACCGCAAGTTCGTCGAAGGATTCTCCAAGATTGCGTTACCGCTTACCTCCCTCACCAAAAAGGATGTGACATTCCAGTGGTCTCCCGAGTGCGAAGCAGCGTTCATCGAACTGAAGAACCGGCTGATATCGGCCCCGATCCTGACTCTCCCCTCAGGAACCGAGGGCTTCCAGATCTATGCTGATGCCTCTCTGAAAGGATTGGGAGCCGTGCTTATGCAACATGGCAAGGTAGTTGCCTACGCCTCACATCAGCTCAAGCCGCACGAACTAAACAACGCCACCCCCGATCTGGAACAGGGGGCGGTAGTTTTCGCATTAAAGGTTTGGAGACACTACCTCTACGGGGTACGATGCGAGATTTTCTCCGATCATAAGAGCCTCAAGTATGTCTTCACCCAGAAGGAGCTGAACCTCCAACAACGCCGGTGGTTGGAATTTCTCTGCGATTACGACTTCGCCCTTCGGTACCACCCCGACAAGGCTAATAAGGTTGCAGATGCCCTGAGACGGCAGCCTCCGAGGACCGGGAGTTGGTTAGAAATGGTACCGGAGGAATTAGTCGAATCCTTGGCGGAACTGGATATTATCCTCATCACCTGTAGGAATCCGATGGAATACCAGGCCCAGCTCTACTGGATGGAGATTCAGTGCGACATCAGGGACAGGATAAGAGAAGCACAGAAGATCGACGTGGAAGCAGCCCCGATTATTCAGGCCTTGCAACATAGTGCACAGGAGGACTACAATTTGTATGTCGGCATCCTGCAGTTCAGACACCGCATATTCATCCCCGCAGCAGAGGGAATTCGGGAAGAGATCCTTCGCGAAGCATACCAGACAAGGTACTCAATACACCCAGGGGTAGTGAAGATGTATACAGACCTACGAAGGACTTTATACTGGCCAGGAATGAAGAGGGACGTCACCAACTATGTTGCGCACTGCCAGACCTGTCAACTGGTCAAGGCAGAGTGTCGAAGCCCAGGGGGCCTACTACAACCCCTGCCCATACCAGAATGGAAGTTCGAGAATATTTCCATGGATTTTGTCCATGGCTTACCCCGATCTCGTGCAGGTAATGACTCCATATGGGTCGTAGTAGACCGCCTCACCAAGGTAGCCCGATTCATCCCGAACCGGCAAGGCGACGGTGTCGACGTATTAGCCCGACTATTTATTGAGCAGGTAGTCCGATTTCATGGAATACCCAAATCGATCGTCTCGGACCGCGATGGGCGCTTTACATCGAAGGAATGGAGAAGAGTGCAAGCTTATCTAGGAACCAGATTGGCATTTAGCACCGCCTTCCACCCCCAGACCGATGGGCAGACAGAAAGAATGAACCGGATGATGGAAGATCTTCTCCGATTATGCATAGTGGAACACAACGAGCCATGGGAGCAGTTACTACCTCTGGTGGAATTTTCATATAACAACAGCTTTCAGGCAAGCATCAAGATGGCACCTTACGAAGCCCTCTACGGAAGACGCTGTCGGACCCCACTATCTTGGGCACAGGATGAGGACCCCGAAGCCTTGGGGGTCACCTACATAGACGATACCACTGCCGCAATAAGGTTAATCCGGGAACGTATGCTAGAAGCGCAGAGTCGGCAAGCCAAATATTACGACGCACGTCATCCGCAAGTGGAGTTCCAAGTAGGAGATATGTTTTCTTGAAAATTAAGCCGATGCACGGGATATCCCGAATAAAGAAGCAGAAAAGTTGGACCCCCGCTATCTAGGCCCATATCAAGTCATCGAAAGAATTGGCCCGGTGGCCTATAGACTAGCCCTACCGGCTGAACTGGGGAACCTCCACGACGTGTTTCACGTCTCCTCGCTGAGACGCGTACTCCGCCAACCGGAGCAGCATCTACCCACACCACCGACATCAGTACAATCCGACCGATCCGTCCAACTCGAACCAGTAAAGATAGTGGACTCTAAGATCAAAGAACTGCGAAACAAAACCATCACGATGGTCAAGATCTTGTGGTCAAACTGTGGACGCAAAGAGTTTACTTGGGAACCAGAGACGCTCGTTCGAGAAAAATACCCGGCACTCTTCCCCCAGGTATATCCTTTAAACCCCTACTTTAGCCAATTTTCGGGGACGAAAATCTCTTTATTTTTATTGGATTGTAACATCCCAACTTTTATTGGGCCACTAGACCCTAGTGAGCCCAATAAAAGTAGGCCCGAGCAGTAGAAAACTACCATTTTAAGTAATGTTGCGCGCCGCAACTAAATCATTGGGGTACAATGACCAAACAAACCCCGATTTGACTTCTGTCAGTTCCGTTAGACTCGTATAGACAATACGAGCGCAACTGAATTCGTTGCACTTCGATCCGAGGTCGTTTAGAGAAAACGACCATTTCGGGTGTCGTAGCACGTCACTACCTCGTTATTATGAATAGTGACCATATGAACCCCGATTGAACTTCCGTCAGTTTCGTTAGACTCGTATGGACAATACGAGCGCAACAGAATTCGTTGCACTTCGATCCGAGGTCGTTTGGAGAAAACGACCATTTCGGGTGTCGTAGCGCGCCACTACCTCATTATTATGAATAGTGACCATACGAACCCCGATTGGACTTCCGTCAGTTCCGTTAGACTCGTATGAACAATACGAGCGCAACGGAATTCGTTGCACTTCGATCCGAGGTCGTTTGAAGAAAACGACTATTTCGGGTGTCGTAGCACGCCACTACCCCATTATTATGAATAGTGACCGTACGAGCCCCGAATTAACTTCTGTCAGTTCTGGTAAACTCGTACGAACAATACGAGCGCAACGGAATTCGTTGGGCCTCGATTCAAGGTCGTATGGAGAGTATGCCATTTTAGGACTATGCAGATCGCCTCAGTGCAACGCACGAGATATAAAGCACACGAACCCAGCATCGGCCCCGGCAACTCTTATTGGACCCCGGGGGCCAAGGAGGACCCCGCCCTAAGTTGACTTGGTCAACCCCCGCCCCCCCCCCCCCCCCCCCCAACTCGAATTTGCTAAAGAAAAGGGGGGGGGAGAGAAAGAAAGCCCCCCCCCCCCCCCCCCCCCCCCCCAAGAAAAGGGGCTGCCCATAAATAGGCAGCCCCTATTTGGGGCAAAGTGGGCAGGAGAGAGAGAAGGGAGGGGAGGGGGAGAAATATCTCCCCCTCCCTTATCCCCACGTGGGGGAAAAGGAGGAGAGGGGGGGGGGGGGGGGAGAGCTCCCCCTTCCTATAAAAGGAAGGGGCAGCCCCTCTCAAACCCCCCACCCCACTCACTCTCCCTCTCAGCCTCTCCCTGCCACCGAGCCACCTCCTCCTCCTCCCTCATGGCCGGTCGCCCCTCCTCCACCCGAGCCCCTCACCCTCAGGTAGAAGACCTCCGCCTCCTCCTTCCTACCTCCCGGGGAAGACCCCCCCCCCCCCCCCCCCCCTCTGTCGTCGGAGCGCCGCCAGTCGCCGCCCCGAGCCTTGCAAGGCTCGGGGAGGTGGCCGGCCGTGGAAGTCTCCTCCCCCAGCGCCGGTGGTGGCGCTGGGGGGGGGGATTGGGTCCCCCTCGGGGACCTCGGCGCCGGCACAGGGGAGACGGCCGGGCCGCCGGCGGACACGGCCGGCGGTACCCGTGGCCTCCTCCGCCTCCCCCATTTTTCCTGTAGGGAGATAAGACCCTCCCCCGGAGGCAGCCGGCGACTCCAGGCCGCCGGACCACCGCCGGAGGGTTGCCCCCTCCCCGGCGCCCCGACCAGGGGCGGCAGGGAGGGCCGTGCTCGAGGAGGCGGCGGCGCAGCAAGCCGGCATGGCCCGTGCCTCCCCGTCCTCTCGGTCTCTCTTTCCGGTGGGGTCCGGCGGCGCCTGGCCGCCGGGACACCACCGGGGTAGGCGCCGGCCCACGACGCACCGACCGGGGGCGGCACCGGAGGCCCCCCTCAGCGGAGGCGGCGGCGTAGCGGCCTGCATGGCCCATACAGGCCACGCCACCGCCTCCCGCCTCCTTTATAACCCTCCCACGGCGGTGGCCGGCGGCGCCAGGCCGCCGAACCACCACCGGAGGAGTCGCCGGCCCCCGGCGCACCGACCGGAGGCGTTCCTCGCACCCCTGGCGGAGGTGGTGGCGCGGCGAGCATGCACGATGCATGCAGGCCCGCCACCTCCCCTGTCCCCCTTCCTGCAGCGCTCCCGGCGGTGGCCAGCGGCGCCAGGCCGTCGGACCACCACTGGGGTGGTCGCCGGCCTCCGGTGCACCGTCCGGGGGCGGCGCCGGCCCCAGCCGGCCGCTGCCCGGCGGCGGCAGCGGCTGCCACCCGAGATTAATCGGGGGCCGCACGATCTCCCCCGGGAGATCCAGCGGCCCCCGTAATCTCATTTCCGCCCCGCCTCAACATGTGCGCACCCCTTAGCGGATCTCCCGCGGATCCACTGTGGGGGTCGTGGGAGGGCGCAGGGTGCAAAACCCCTGCGCCTCTTCCCTGCCGCTATTCGCACCCCAAAAGGGGTTTTTCCTATTTTAATTTCCTGAGGCAAATCAGTGCAGTTTCAGAAAAAGTTTTCTAAATGAAAAATGTGCCCCACCCTAAGGGGCACCTACTGTATTTTTTTGGGATTTTTAGGATGAATTTTACTATATTTAAAACCCCCTATAAAGTTTATTTTAAGGAAATTAAAGCCCAAATGAGTGGGGAAAAATCACCCAAAATTCATGAGCCCTAGTTAGGGCATATTTCACCTACCATCAAAATCTCAAGGGATAAGCCCTTCATTTGGTCCTTTAAATGCTTTTACAAGAAAAAATAAACGCCCGAAAAAGAGCGAAATTCATCGAAATGAATCGGCGCCCCCTCGACGCATATTTTTAAAATGCCTATTAAAAATTATGCGTATCTATCCAAGGAATCGACTAAGCTCGGAATATCGACGCGAAAATCGGAACGAAATCGCGGCGCGGCACCGAAATTTAACCCCGCCGCGACAATAATAAAAGAACGGAGTCGACGATTGAAGCCTCCTCTGTTGGGTTTTGTATCCACAATAATCTTGATTTGTAGAAAGTCAACTTTGAACTAAGATTGAATTGTTTGTGTATTTGATATATTTTTCTAGTAATGTTCTTGCAGGTTCACATTGCTAAGTGTAAACCAATGTCAGGTCACAATGGGTCAATAAGAACAGTCTCATGCAATGTAATTCTTCATTGTGTGGGGTATGGGGTTGACTCATGTGTGATCTCTCAATTGGGATACACTTTATGATCAAGACATTAAAGATTCAAAGCTTAGGTGTGCAGCATTGGTCTGAAGACAAAGGAAGAAAGTTTTCTAAGTAAAATTTTCGAGAAGTATGGGTACTTTTCGAGAAGTCCTTCTATGCTCTCGAGAAGTCCTTGATTATTTTCGAGAAGGGTTGTTTCAGATGTCTCTCGAGAAAAGGTTGAATTTTCCGAGTAGTTATTTGCATTTCTCGAGAATTCTTTGTGATCTCGAAAAGTCTTCTTAGTTTTCGAGAAAAGTTCTTTTCCAGTTGTTTTCGAGAAGTCTGTCTCAGCTCAGCTTTCGAGAAGTCTTTTTCTCTCTCGAGAAGTACTTTTGTTTTCGAGAAATCATTGGTTCTTTCGAAAAGCTTTCTCTCTAAAGGTTGTTCTCGAAATTGTTCTGAAGTTTTCGAGAAGTTTCCTTTGTTCTCGAGAAGTCTTGTATCTCTCGAGAAGTCCTGTCATAATTCTTTGAATCTCTCTTCTAAAGCTGTTTTTCGAGAACTAGCCAGTTTCTCTCGAGAAGTCTTGGATCTCTCGAGAAGTTTGGTTCTATCTTTTCTCGTAAGCCCTGTTTTTCCGTTTTGACGTCAAGTCTTTTCTGACAATTTGACGTGACGTCTTTCCTCGTTTTAAGGTTTAATCGTTAGATCTTCATCTATATAATGATTGCTCCTTAAGAATGAGAAGTAATAATGAGAATCAGAAGATCAGAGTTCGTTCATTTCTCTAAAACCCTAATCTGATCCAAGATCGTCGTCTAGTGCTGTGCATCGCCATCGTTGGAGTTCGATCGTGAGTTATCTGATTTCGTCTCCAAGTGGAAGAAAAAGGTCGATTGATCATCGCCTCACTCGTCCTGTTTTCATTGGATCGATCAAGACCTTAGAAGATCTGATTTGTGCCGATTCGATTCTTCTTCTTCAACATCAAGCCGAAGCCATTTCTGTCGCAAGAAGGAAGCAGATCATCATCAAATTTTTCAGATCTGATCGTGATTCGTTAAGTATTGTTTCAATCTAAATTTACATTTAATTGTAGGAGAGATTGTTCTCCGAGTTGTAGGAGAGGTATTCTCCGATTTGTAAGAGAAGGTTATCTCTGAGTTTGTAGGAGTTTGATCTCCGAGTTGTAAGAGTTTTGACTCTGAGGATTGTAGGATCATTCTTGATTCGAGATTTAGTGAAGTAGTCAAGTCTAGCTGTGGTGCTAGATTGGCGAGGCCGGCAAGTGGAGTACCCAAGAACGGGGAACCACTATAAATTTCTTGTGTCGTCTGTGGTTGTGATTTGCATTCTGTGCGTTCTTTATTTTCAAGATTTTCAATTCCGCAAAAGACGCAATTATCACCTATTCACCCCCCCCCCCCCTCTAGGTGATTTTGGTTGGCAACTAGATATTACATTCTCTTATGGAGTGATTGGACTACTAACCCTTTCTTTTATGCTTTTACTGCTTTCCGTACTTTCCGTTAAATCCAATCTCGCACTGGTCCCCCGCACTTACTTTCTGTACTTTCATTTAAATCCAGTCTCGCACTGGTCCTGTCATTATGGACTCTGCTTTCGGCCTACTTTTCTGTTTATCATTATGGCATCTGCTTTTGGCCTACTTTTCTGCTTATTACCATGGCCTCTGCTTTCGGCCTACTTTTCTGTTTATCATTATGACCTCTTCTTTCGGCCTATTTTTCTGCTTATTATCATGGCCTCTGCTTTCGGCCTACTTTTCAGCTTATTGTCATGGCCTCTGCTTTCGGCCTACATTTCTGCTTAGTGTTATGGCCCCTGCTTTCGGCCTAATTTATTTGCTAATGCAGAACTGTCATGACAACCATGCGGTGCTTATCCTCCCTTCTGCGAGGCCTTAGTTGGGGAAAAACCAGGAGTAGAATCCCTCCTCCCAGGTTAGCCCCAAGCAAGGAGCCCTCATACCGCTAATCCTCCCGGTCAGAGGTTGTGTGACCGGTCGAGTGGAATTGCCACGTCACTTATGTGCTTGTTTTTATATAAAGTGGGTGAAGATTGTTTGGGAGTGGCGGGTTAGTCACGCTCGCAGACCGTTCGTACCGGTGCGGGTGGGTTGATGACTCATGGCGACAGGGAGATGTGCACAGCGGGTTATCACCCTCCGAGCCTACAGTTTTGCCTCCACTGGTCGGCCTACAAATCGGCTCGCCGGATGTCGCTCACATCCAGTTGGTACACCAAGTTGTACATGAGGGCCTGAATGATACGGTACGACTACATTCAGAAGTGGCAAGACTGGCCACTGTCACCGACGGCCACATCGGTGAGGCCTGCAGGGTTAGCTCCCCTGCTTGAAATAAAGCGGTCTAAACTGTGTCGACACAGGGTCTTTTGTGTGCGTACAGGTTTGAATACCTGGGTGTGTGTATCTGCGTGTTATAGTGTTGTGTACTTACTATACGGCGCGATTACTGGTTTTAGGGCGAGAGGCCCTATATATATATGTAGATATATATATGTTTACCTGTTGCTAACCCTCTACCTTGCTTCGGCTATTTCATTTCTGTCCTTTAGCCGCCCCCCGGATAAGGATCCGGGGAGGGATGTATTCTTCTACTTAGCTCTGTGACTAACGGTTATTTCTTATAACCAAACACAGGAAACGGGACAGCACGAAGCCCCCACCCCGCAGGATGAGTTACGAGCCTTAGAGATGGCCCGATCAGACACCCCAACCTCTCCTCCTATCTTCAGAGACGTGAGTTCGAGAGTATAAGGACTAGCCTAGGGATCCCTTTTTGTTTTAGACTATGTTGCTCTCGAGGCAATGTTTTGTAAAACGATAGGCCCCGACCATATTTAAATATGTAATATAATCAGCATGCTTAGCTTTTCTTATTTTGATTGCTTCCGATGTGCGTTCTGATGTGTTGTGATGATTTTTGTGCCTGACAAAGAGACCGCTCAGCGCTTGAGAGGGTGGGACGTCGCCACCCGGAAAGCGCTGGGCAGTCCTCTTTGGGCAGTAAGATCCCCCCTCCCTGAACCCGGTTCAGTCTGGGGAGGGGGGGGGGTCTTACACGGCCCCCCTGCTGGTCTCGCCCCTCTGCTGGGGCTGGGCGAGACCCAGCCAGGGGCGGCCCCCCTGCTGGTCTCGCCCCTCTGCTGGGGCTGGGCGAGACCCAGCCAGGGGCGGCCCCCCTGCTGGTCTCGCCCCTCTGCTGGGGCTGGGCGAGACCCAGCCAGGGGCGGCCCCCCTACTGGTCTCGCCCGTCTGTTGGGGCTGGGCGAGACCCAGCCAGGGGCGCCCCCCTACTGGTCTCGCCCCTCTACTGGGGCTGGGCGAGACCCAGCCAGGGGCGGCCCCCCCTACTGGTCTCGCCCTTCTGCTGGGGCTGGGCGAGACCCAGCCAGGGGCGGCCCCCCCTACTGGTCTCTCCCTTCTGCTGGGGCTGGGCGAGACCCAGCTGCCAGGGGAGGTCCCCCTGCTGGTCTCTCCCTTCTGCTGGGGGCGCGGGGGGCGAGAGGAGCTCGCCCCCCTGGAGGGGATGGGGCGAGAGGAGCTCGCCCCCTTGCCTTGGGGTGGGGCGAGAGGAGCTCGCCCCCATGGGGTCTCCCCCCCTGCTGCTGGGGGCATGGGGGCGAGAGGAGCTCGCCCCCCTATTCTTGTCCTCAGCCATTGCA
Organism: Dactylorhiza incarnata; assembly: GCA_033032865.1. Classification (NCBI taxonomy): domain Eukaryota; kingdom Viridiplantae; phylum Streptophyta; class Magnoliopsida; order Asparagales; family Orchidaceae; genus Dactylorhiza; species Dactylorhiza incarnata. The sequence continues at coordinate 1,641,212 of JAWHQI010000028.1, read as the reverse complement.
AGAAAAACAAGTCTTAAATACCTCTTGGGTCCTGGGGGTTCGCTCGGCGAATTCAGGGTTGTACAACAATCCCCGCTCTTTTCGAGCGAGGTACGCGCTCGGAAAGAAACGTCTAACCCTGCATATTCGACGAGCGTCGCTGGGAATCCGGCGAACGGAGCTATTTTGAGGGAAAACATAAAGCCTCCTCGAGAGGTCCTCCAACCCTGCCGGCTAGTGAGAGCCCGGTCAGCGGTCTCTGCTCGGGGCCTAAGTCGACATCTTCTAGGAGCCAAGCTCAACTAGGGGTGGATACAAGGTCGACACACTCTAGGAGCCAGGCGAACCCTAGAGGTGGATACAAGGTCGACACACTCTAGGAGCCAAGCTCAACCAGAGGTGGAGAAGAGTCGACACCCTCCAGGCCATTCGCTAGACGAGCGAGCTCAACTGGAGGTGGAGTATTTTTCTTTCCTGCCCCGAGCGGTTCCCGGCCCTGCCAGCTAGGTGAGAGCCTGGTCAGTGGGCCAACATCGGGGCAAAGGTCGACACAATCTAGGAGCCGAGCTCAACTAGGGGTGGAGAAGAGTCGACACCCTCCAGGCTATTCGTTAGATGAGCGAGCTCAACTGGAGGTGGAGAAGAATCACTTGCCTCGCCGAGTGAGTCTCCTGCCCTGCCGGCATCAACAAGCCCGGTCAGCGGTATCTGCTCGGGCCCTTAACCAACATGAATCGCCTGCCTCACCGAGTGAGTCTCCTGCCCTGTCGGCATCAACAAGCCCGGTCAGCGGTATCTGCTTGGGGCCTTAACCAACTTGAATCACCTGCCTCACCGAGTGAGTCTCCTGCCCTGCCGACATCAACAAGCCCGGTCAGCGGTATCTGCTCGGGGCCTTAACCAACATGAATCACCTGCCTCACCGAGTGAGTCTCCTGCCCTGCCGGCATCAACAAGCCCGGTCAGCGGTATCTGCTCGGGGCCTTAACCAACATGAATCGCCTGCCTCACCGAGTGACTCTCCTGCTCTGCCGGCATCAACAAGCTCGGTCAGCGGTATCTGCTCGGGGCCTTAACCAACATGAATTCCCTGCCTCACCGAGTGAGTCTCCTGCCCTGCCGGCATCAATAAGCCCGGTCAGCGGTATCTGAATTTGTTGATGAAATTCAAAAACTGGATTAAACAATGAAAGTATTTTAAAAAACTTAAACAGAAGCATAATCACGGACTAGAAGAAAATTTCAAAGTTTGTAACGAAATGAATAATGTTCTTCCTCTTGATGAACATTGACGATCTAATTAAGGCCCAAATGGAGAAGAAAGTTCAACTTCAGATTTAGGGCTTGTTTGTGAGAACGGTGACGGTCTGTTGCATATGGCGATATGTTTAAGTGAACTCCGTTTGTAGAGTTTTTCAGAAAATAGAAGCACATTATAAATTGTTTGCAAAACTAGACATAAGCAAATAAAATTTAATTCATAAATGCGCGCTCGTGCGGAAAATGCTCGTCTGGGACAAAAATGCGTAAACAAATTTTGAAGCTGGCGGTCCCCCACTCTTAAAACGCACCGCCAAACTGAGCGGGAACCAATTTAAATAATTTTTACTGAAATTTTTTTCTACTGTTTCCAATCATATAATCTAATTTTGACAACTAGCATTATTGAAATTCCCCATAATTAAAATTTGAGTATGTTGTGAATAAATTTGTATTCCGGACTATAAATTGCCCCAGCCAACGAAGAATCTTGCTTTGAAGCTTAGTGGTGGCGGAACCATGTCAGCTATATCTGAGAGAGATCAACTCATACAAATTATTAACAAGACTTGCATGTGTTTGTTTGGAGCTCTAGCGGGTCCCCTGCCTGTGTCTGAGGGCGGTAATATTATATTACTATCTATTGGCCAAACATTAATATTACAATGTATTTAACAAGTGCATGCAACTCACATCATTGTTCAATCACGTATCACAAAAGCAATGAACATGAAAGTTTAAGGTTACGTTTGGCTCGGCTGCTGCGACTGCAGAAGTAGTGGTGGGAAGTAGTTGTGAAATAATCAGCTGTTTTGCAGAGAGGTGACAGAATCTGTGAAATTGTTTGGAAGAACAACATTTGCAGTGCTGTTTCAACCTGTGAGGCACAATCACATGAACCAAATTTTTTTAAGAACTCAAACAAAATTTTTTATTGAAATATAAGTCATCCACTTATATATAATATGATAATAATATGATATATAATATTATAATATAACTTATATATAATACATTATATATCATATTGTTTTATCATAAGTCATTATATTTTATATAACATAATATAAAAAAATCACAATAAAAAAAGCTGCAGCTCTGCACTCAAAAACTGCGGTCCCCCACTCAAAATAGGGAGGGCGATTCTAATCGCAGACAATGTTTTTATTTGTTTGGCACGCGACTTCTTCAAAAATGGCGGTCCCCAAAAACGCCCCCCCAAAGCCAAGTGCACAGACCAACTACACTCGGATAGACATTACAATTAAATAAATAAAAAAGGGTGCAATCTTATTTGGACACAAAATCATGTCAGATAAAAAAGGTGCGATCTTCTGCAACAAAATCATGTCAGAAAAAAAAAACTTAGGAAAAACTATGAAATCAGTCCCCAAACTTTACATACTTTATGAAATCAGCCCCTTATTTTTTTTATTGTATTTGGTCCCCAAACTTTACATACTTTATGAAATCAGTCCCTTATTAGAAATTTAAAAATTCATTTATAATTTTTTTGAGAAAAACAAAAATCATTTTTTTAAGAAACAACAGAAAATACAAAGTTGTTCAATATTAATGAAATAAGTTATGGTATCACCCACGAGTAATAATAATTTCTAATAAATAATTAATATCTAAATGTCACGTCGCTACCTATTTCTAATAAATAATTAATATCTAAATGTCACGTCACAAAGAAAGTGTATTATTATTACACAAAACTTGAAATAAAACAGAGTAAATTGTTGATAATCTCTCTCATGTTTTAGGCTATGTTTGGCAAAAGCAATGAGCATGAAAGTTTAAGGCTATGTTTGGCTCGGCTGCTGCGACTACAGAATGGTGGGAAGCAGTTGTAAAATAATCAGCTGTTTTGCAGAGTGGTGACAGAATCTGTGAAATTATTTGAAAGAATAGCATTTGCAGTGATGTTTCAACCTATGAGGCACAATCACATGAACCAAATTTTTCTAAAAACTAAAACAAAATTTTTTATTGAAATATAAGTCATCCACTTATATATAATATTATAATATAACTTATATATTATATATTATATATCATATTATTTTATCATACGTCATATATAACATAATATATAATAATATAAATCATAATATATAATATATCATATATCATATTATATTTTATATAACATAATATAAAAAATCACAATAAAAAAAAGCTGCAGCGCTGCACTCAAAAACAGCGGTCCCCCACTCAAAATGGTGAGGGCGATTCTAATCGCAGACAATGTTTTTTAATTATTTGGCAAGCGACTTCTTCAAAAATGGTGGTCCCCAAAAACGCCCCGCCAAAGCCAAGTGTACAGACAAACTACACTCGGATAGACATTACAATTAAATAAATAAAAAAGGGTGCGATCTTATTTGGACACAAAATCATGTCAGATAAAAAAGGTGCGATCTTCTGTAACAAAATTATGTTAGATAAAAAAAACTTAGGCAAAACTATGAAATCAGTCACAAAACTTTACATACTTTATGAAATCAGTCCCTTAATTTTTTTTTTGATTGAATTTGGTCCACAAACTTTACATACTTTATGAAATCTGTCTCTTATTAGAAATTTAAAAATTCATTTATATTTTTTTTGAGAAGAACAAAAATCATTTTTTTAAGAAACAACAGAAAATACAAAGTTGTTCAACAATGAAATAAGTTATGACATCACCCACGAGTAATAATAATTTATAATAAATAATTAATATCTAAATGTCATGTCGCTACCTATTTCTAGGTGTGCAAAAAAGGCCCGGGTCTGGTTGCCTGACCCGGGTCTGCCCGGGTCTGAACCCGAGTAGGCCTGGGCCCGGTTAGGCCCGGGCCGGGCCCAGGACAGGCCTAAGGGGGCCCAACAGGCCCCCTTATTTGGGCAGGGCCTGGCCTGATGCCCGGCCCGGGCCTAGCCCAGGCCCTTTCGGACATTAAGGCCCGCTGGCAACCAGCATTTAATGCTGGCTGCCAGCATTAAAAATGCTGGCTGCCAGCATTAAATGCTGGCTGCCAGCATTAAATGCTGGCTGCCAGCATTAAATGCTGGCTGCCAGCATTAGATGTTGGCGGCCCAGCAGAAATGCTGGGGCTGCCAGCATGGGGCCTGATTGGGCCCGCTCTAAAGGGCTCAATCAGGACCCCTTATTTTGTGCATGCCCGGGCCCGGCCTGGGCCCGGTTTGAGCAGGGCCCGGCCTGGGCCTGGCAGCAAAAAAGCCCGGGCCTAGGGGGCCCGTGTAAGAACTAACCTGAAAATATGTATCAATGTTGTAAAATCTGTATAAATGTTGTAAATGATGAGAAAGAATATTCCCCTATGAAGAAAACGAAAATGAGTCAGTGCCGATTCGACGTCGCACAATTTATTTTTGGAATTCGAGATTTTTGATGTTTTGCGGCGTTCGTTTCGTATAATATTATATTCCGATGCTGAAAAGGCGGATTAGATTATGCTTAGTAATGGCTGGATATTAAAAGATTGAAAATATTTTGGGTTGGCTGGACCTTGGGCTAGCTGATTTGGGTTGCTCTGGCTGCTTTGGACTGGCTGTTTGGGCTAGCTGAGCCTTGCTATGCTGATTTTATATATGTGCTGGTCTCCATTATTATATTCTATAGATATAATATTAGTTTATTACCTTAGGCGGTGGCTTGTGGTTCCCTTCAGGGGCGGATCCAGGAATTTCAACAAGGGGGGCCAGGTAAAAGAGGTGGAGAGATGACATTGGCCTGCGAGGCCGGTAGAACAGATGTCGGTGGAGCTATAATGGGTCGCGGTGAGAGTGCGTCGGCCATGCTGGGAGGCGTTGGCGTGCTTGTCGTAGACAACACAAATATTTTTTTGCTAGTCTACTGGCGTAGAGGCCGCTGCACGCTTGTGAAAATTGAAGCAAGGTGGATCAAAATGGCAGCGGCTTCGTAGAAGCGGGGCCAAGCATCGTCTTCCTCTCGTCAATTTTTTTTTTGAAAGACTCATCTTCTCGGAGTCATTTCTCCCTCATCCAGACACCGTTTTTGACGTGCAAGTAGTCAAAATTCATTGGCTCGACGAGAGGAATCCAAATCCACTAATATTTTTGCAAAATTCTTGGGGGGGGGGGGGGGGGCCGAGCCCCCCTGGCCCCCCCTTGGATCCGCCCCTGGTTCCCTTATTTCTCTGCTCCCGATATTCCATTTCTGCAACCTTGTCGATCTTCTGCCCTCTCCTTCCTGCTTTGTCCCGTGGACGTGCTGGGACTGTGCTGGGACTGTGCTGGGAGCTTCTTCCCGTGGCTGTGCTGGGAGCTCTGATTAGGGCCTTGCTGCTCTCCTAATTGTGAGCTCTTCTTCTGTGTCTTTATCCTCTTCTCCTTCTTTATAGAGATGGTTGTTTTGCTGCTGAAATTGGTAGGGGAGGAGTTAATTCCTTTGGGTTGCTAGGGTTTTGATTTATTATCTCGCCCTCTCCCTCCATATTTGAGCTGATTTCTTTCATGCTTTGTTGGCTGCCTTGTGCTATTGCTTTTGGCTGCCTATGATGGAGGCTCATGAACTATGTTTTTGGCTATTATTCCTCTTGTTTCCTCATAGCCGGCAGCTGTGTTGGTTTCCTACTGTTGGCATGTTGTTTTGATAGTGTTTTGCCTTGATTTTCCTTGGATTTGGAAGCCGTGAGAGGGTTGTTTTGAGTATGATTGCTGGCTGCTTTTGATGGTGCAGGCCGGCTGGTATATGGACTCATGAAATCTGTTTGTGGTGGCTGTTAGTTGGCTGCTATTGCTTCTAGTTGTGGGCTGTCTTTTGACTGCTATTAGGGCTGTTAATTGCTATCAAGTTCTGTTGTTAAAAATTTGATTTTGCATCTCTTTCGAGTCACCCAAGCTTGTCCCTTCCTAGGCAACTCCTAGGGGTCGTAGTTGTGGCCATCTTAAGGACTCTATTCGTAGCTATTTAAAGATGCAACCCTATAGTAAATGATTTAATTGATACTGCAGAGGATGACGTCCGGAAATAGACGCGACGAGAATCCTGCGAAGGACAAGGACAAAGAAAAAGCTGTGGTGAGTCCTTACGACTTTGATTTCGTATGCATTCGAATGTTTCTTTGAATATGAATTGCTTTGATATAGAATGTGGAAGATTTGAAATAACTGAAATGTATGAAATCGCTAAAAAACTAAATATGAATTAGCAAGCGATAGAATTTCTGAGGTGAATTAAAACAATTATTTCCTAGATTTATGATTTGAATATGAAATGAAATGAATAAGAAAAAGTGAGTGCGTCGACGCATCGAAACACTAAGGGTCAGCCTAGTAGGGGGTAAGCTTCAGACTCCTACACCCAGTGGAGGGGTAGATCTCCGATGGAAATTGATACTGAAATGTCCAAATTAGGAGGCATGAGAGCCTGTTGCGTGGTTGAATGCCCTAGAATGGACATTGATTTTGATGGGCCCGGATATTTGATTGAGAATGACCCTCAGTATTTCGAGAGAACGAAAAGAAAGATAATTGAACATGAAAATGAACTATAAGAAGATGTAAGAACTGAACTAACAGAAATTGTTTATTTCTATGTCCCAGTTTACTTTACCTGTCTACTTTCATGTTCATACAATTTTTCAGATTTATATAACTGCTTATTATAGACGACTCTTCGTGTTTGTCTGTAGGGCGGTTGAAGAGGTAAGGAACTCACTTAGTTTTCTAAAACTAATTGGATGTTAATTTTCTTTTTAGGATCAGACTGACAGCGTGCTAGGCCCCGCTAGGAGAAGACCCGCGGAGGCAGAAAGGAAGCAAAGGGAAGATGCGTCTCGTCCTTGGGTTAGAATATATTTTAGTAGTATACATCTCAGTTTGATATGTACTTTTGTATTTTGGCTCTCCCTGTAAGCATGGACAAGATGTAAATTATGATAATGAATAAAAGTACTTTTTGTCTTTTACCGGTACCAGTCATGTGATTCGATTAGCTGCATTATTTATTTGTGTAAAACCTGCTCAGAAAATAATAAAGAAGATTTAAATTGTGGCGGGCTTCGGGCCGTTACAAGCCCGAGCCCGGTCTGGGCCCGCCGGGCCTTTTTTGCACGCTACCTATTTCTAATAAATAATTAATATTTAAATGTCATGCCACAAAGATAATGTATTATTATTAAACAAAACTTGAAATAAAATAGAGTAAATTGTTGATAATCCCTCTGATGTTGTAGGCTATGTTTGACAAAAACAATGAACATGAAAATTTAAGGCTATGTTTGGCTCGGCTATTGTGACTGCAGAAGCAGTGGTGGGAAGCAGTTGTGAAAAAATCAACTGTTTTGCAGAGTGGTGACAGAATCTGTGAAATTATTTGGAAGAACAGCATTTGCAGTGCTGTTTCAACCCGTGAGGCATAATCACATGAACCAAATTTTTCTAAAAACTCAAACAAAATTTTTTATTGAAATATAAGTCATCCACTTATATATAATATGATATATAATATTATAATATAACTTATATATAATATGTTATATATCATATTATTTTATCACACGTCATATATAACATAATATATAATAATATATATCATAATATATAATATATTATATATCAAATTATATTTTATATATCATAATATAAAAAAACCACAGTAAAAAAAAGATGCAGCGCTGCACTCAAAAACAGCGGTCCCTCACTCAAAATAGTGAGGGCGATTCTAATCGCAGACAATGTTTTTAATTGTTTGGCACGAGACTTCTTCAAAAATAGCGGTCCCCAAAAACGCCCCGTCAAAGCCAAGTGCACAGACAAATTACACTTAGATAATCATTACAATTAAATAAATAAAAAAGGGTGCGATTTTATTTGGACACAAAATCATGTCAGATAAAAAAGGTACGATCTTCTGCAACAAAATTATGTGAGATAACAAAAACTTAGGCAAAACTATGAAATCAGTCCCCAAACTTTACATACTTTATGAAATCAGTCCCTTATTTTTTTTTTGATTGAATTTGGTCCCAAAACTTTACATACTTTATGAAATCAGACCCTTATTAAAAATTTAAAAATTGATTTATGATTTTTTTGAGAAGAACAAAAATCATTTTTTTAAGAAACAACAGAAAATACAAAGTTGTTCAACATTAATGAAATAAGTTATGGCATCACCCACGAGTAATAATAATGTAAGATCCCCCTCCCGGAACACAAAACACGGCCGAGGGGAGTCTTATGCCCAGAACAGCCGCCTTGCGGTAGCGTCAGCACACGGGCTAACCTGTACCACAAGACGCCTATTCTGCCGGCTATTACCAATATCATTTGCCAACCATCAATAAATTGAATATTTTCAAGAGTCCATAATTCACAAAGTATAAATGTAAGGAAGCAAAAGAGCTCCCAAATATACTATAACAAGGTATGACGGAAGTCTACAACAAGAAGTACAATCCCTCACAACCGTATCAGAAGGTGTTGTTGCAAAAGCTGCAACATGTCTCCAAGTCCTATCACTCTGATCTGTCCGGTACTGCTCCAGCTGGGTGTGCTCCTAAAAATGGTGGTGTAACAACCGTTAGTCATAAAGACTAAGTGGCTTCACATTCTCTCACCCCGGCGACTCTTAGGCACCGTGTGGAAGGAAATGAAGAAAAGCTGCAGTATAACAGTATGTACAATATGCAGGTGACAAGGAGGTACTATTAACCTAACAGTTATATATCAACAACTAACAACATGTATATATATACATCAAGCACCTTTCTAGCAAATCTATCATAATAATTCAAGGGGCTACTATGAAGCCGAGCAGTATATATATAAACGAGCGTCAAAGTGAGTATACACACGCGGTTATAAAAGAGTCTAAGCAGCTGGGAGAGTAAACCAGAGTAGTTATAAAGTAAACTAGATCAAGTAAAGAAACAACTAGAGCAGCTATGGAAGTAACCTCGACTTATGTGTGTACACACAAACACATAAGCTAAGGGATCTGGCAAGAAGTAAACTCATCGTATAAAAGAGCTCATACTAATTTATACGATAAGGTCTCTGTTTTATGCAAGTATGTTATGCCATGATGTGCAATGCAATGATGCAACTCACGCACACGATTCTGTACGTACATACCTTTTGTAGTTCCCTTTGTTTCAGTGTGTCAACTCAGGTACCCAGTTGAGGCAAATAGGGCAGTGGACCGGGATGTCCACTTCTAGGCTTGTGTAACACCACCCAACCTAGACCTTGTACGCCCCTAAGAACACACAGGGTATCCGCGTACTATCTGGTAAGCACCACCTCTAGCCCTCTATTCGAGTCTCCGCTCAGGTACCCAGTTGAGGCAACAGGGCAGTGGACCGGGCTGTCCACTTCTAGGCTTGTGTAACACCACCCAACCTAGACCTTTGTACGCCCCTAAGAACACACAGGGTATCCGCGTACTACTTGATACAAGAATGCCTCTAAGTGAAACACCAAACTCTTGGCTCGGAGGACCCGGCCTGTCCTCCTTATATAACATGGAACCTACCTTTTGCAGGACAACCCCAGTTCTCCCAATAGGATCTCGAGTCTACCGCTCGTCAGACTATCTCATGCCCTTAAGCAAGCAAGGGTTCCAAGCCGAGTCCCTTCCCACATTAACTTAGGATGTCGACCCATCCCAATCACTAAACCAAGCCCTCAATGCTACCCGCAGGGAGTTAGCATACTCTAAGCAGTGAGACTCACAAATCCTGAGATTTCACTTCCTACGAACCTAACCTAAGGACTACTTGAGCACTATATCATGTCCTCAAAACTAAAGATCAATGACTAAGCTCTATTTTTGGTCAAGGGTTATTTCTTACTCAACCCTGTTAGATTCAACATATATATTTAAATGTTAATTCATTCTACGTCATCAATCGTTCATCACATCCGAACACTTGGGTAAAAAGAGTGGTTTTACAATGTATTTATTCACCTAACGACACATCACGAACCGTATGATCCCCAGGTGCATATCTCGACATCGTATAAATATAATCCTCCACATTAGTGGCAACTCGCATGTCTTATAATTCAGCATTAGTTGACTGGTATGAGTGTATAAAAGCTGATCATAACATTGATGTTTACAAGTCTCATATCATTGAAGAATCAACCATGAAGTAGACGGTTAAGTATTCTATTTCTACGAGTACAGTCAAGTCGTGTCTTACCATCATGAGAACATGTACAAACGACCTCCAGTTAGCAAGTTTTAGGTTCATTACATAATTTGCCCCAAAATTTAGGTCAATCACCTCCAATGTTATATTAGAATCATAATAATAACCTTTACATATAATGTAATTAGGAGCACTGTTCAAATCATCACTTGCAAAAAGTTTCATGCACATACTTATTGTCCTAGAGCGTCACCAAACAAGTAATTAATCAAGTGGCTATATCAAACCCAAGACTTCTAAAATTCCTACTATATGTCATGGTTAGCATCTTGAGCGTTTACACCAAATCTCAGTTCATTCGGAATAATCATGATAACTTTTTACGACACGATAATTTTATAATATAATATTGACAAATCACAACAAGCCCATATCCGAAAATTATGAAATTTAAGAGGGGTGTCCACATAGTCATCAAACATTTAACTACCAATTTCCAAACAGCTTCCGATAAACAAAACAAGGTAAATCACCAAAATACTATGAATTCGTACGCCTACCTCGCCGCGCGCTAAACATATTATTTACCAAATAACTAATGTAAACTACACGGATCTAAGTGCTGATCGAACAATGTACGGTCATCTTCTTCCTCCAGCCTGGGGCTGTGAATTGCCCGACCTGGAGACTAATAAAAACTCTCACATCGGCCACCTTATTTCTCGTCCGACCAACCAACATCACCGCCCCTTTTTCTTATGTGAGATGCATCGACGGACGGCGAATCGGTGACCGGAGGTGATCGGAATAAATAATCAGAACACAGATTTCAGTCATCCCTCCATGACTTGCTCTCAAATCAACTCAATTGAGTTCGACATCTCGCCTAATTTGATCTAAGAAAACTAGCACCAAGGGAGAGGGGAGGAAGCTCACCGAGTGTCCATGCATGCACCCCAATAGTCGCGTATGCGACATTGTCCGTCGTTTCCGGCACCGAATCTTGCCGAATCGGATCTCGTCGATCGTCGCCAATGTGGTTGTCTCGGTTTTTGCTTGGATGCTCAAAAGAACAAAGAGATATGGAGGGGTTTTGTTCCTGGTAGAAAATGAGAGAGAGAGAGATATGAGAGCAAGATCTGGGAGAGTAAAATGTGAGGAATAAATCTAGAGAGAACTCACAAGAGAGTGAGAGAGAGCAAGAGCCATCAGAGAGAGAGACGGCGCCGGATCTTGAGAATGGAGATGAGATCTGTGAAGATGGAGGAGATTTCGCCAGGGAAGGAGTTTGGTAGCTCATCGGAGCTAAGGAAGAGGAAGCTCGGCCATGGAAGCATGGAGGTAGGCTATTTGGAGCTCGACCATGAAAAGGAGCTTGAAGCTCGACCATGAAAATGGCAAGCAGTTCAAGCCCTTGTCGTGAGTAGGAGGTGCGCCGAAGGATGTGCTCACCGGAGAAGAACTTTGCTGGACGGAGAAGAGGGAGGAAGGAAGAGTTGTCGTCGAAGAGAGGTGGTTGGAGGGAGAGCTTCGGCCATGGAGGTTTGCCGGAGCTTGGAGGTGGAGTTCGGCCATGGCTGGAGGGCTGCTCGGAGAGGAGCTCGCCGGAGAAGGAGGGCACGACGGGGATCTCGCCGGAAATGGAGGAGGAGAGGAGATCGGATGGAGGGGAGGCTTGACGGCGCGGCTGGGAGGGGAGGGATCGGGGGTTTGTTTCTAACCTAACATATATATATATATATAATATATTAATTATTATTATTATTATTATTATTATTTCTATTATTAATAATGGATTCAAATGCTCGTATATCGCTCAATAGGACTCGGATTTTGTCCCGTACGGGCTCGTTATGACCGTCTCGCCGATACGCATTTATCAGAATAGACCACGATCAAATCCGAGTTCGTCTGCTCATTTTACGCTCTCCGGAGCGTTTACGGCCTAATTTACGTAAATGTCAAAAACCCTTCAAACGACGTCGGAATCGCAAATGGATAGATTCGTTGAACTCGTACTATTATTACGAGTCTAACAAGACTGATTGTGGTCGATTGAGAGGTAGTTTCGCATATTTCACCGCTTTGGATAAATATGCTATTCGCAGACCACATTATAATTTCGTCGATTCTGATGTCAGAATCGAGCGCGGACAGTTTCGTTGAACTCGTATAGGCTTCACGAGTCTAATGAACCTGACTGGGGTGAATTCTGAGACCGTCTGCTGCATACCGCCTTTGAATAAATACGTTATTCGCAGACCGTGTCATTTGAGCTAACGTACGCACTATAATTCCTTCAAGGCGGTACGCCTCCTTCGAGTTTTATCGCTCAAGTTATGCTCTTCGGACGGCTCGGATCCCGATACAGCAAACATCGGGACAAAGAATAGAACTGGTACTCGCCGCATTTGTCGAGTGCATTTCCCCGGCTTAGGTGCAAGCCTGGCCCTCAGTACACCCCGAGCCCGAGTCAACTCGCGTGACTCAAAAATACGCACAAGGGGTCTAGCTCGAATCGGGATGTTACAAATAATTTCTAATAAATAATTAATATCTAAATGTCACGTCGCTACCTATTTCTAATAAATAATTAATATCTAAATGTCACGTCACAAAGGTAGTGTATTGTTATACACCCGTAAAAGCGTTCCGCAACATGTATTATTATTAAACAAAACTTGAAATAAAATAGAGTAAATTGTTGATAATCCCTTTCATGTTTTAGGCTATGTTCGGCAAAAGCAATGAACATGAAAGTTTAAGGCTATGTTTGGCTCGGCTGCTGCGACTGCAGAAGCAGTGGTGGGAAGCAATTATGAAATAATCAACTGTTTTGCAGAGTGGTGACAGAATCTGTGAAATTATTTAGAACAACAACATTTGCAGTGCTGTTTCAACCTGCGAGGTACAATCACATGAACCAAATTTTTCTAAAAACTCAAACAAATTTTTTTATTGAAATATAAGTCATTCACTTATATATAATATGATAATAATATGATATATAATATTATAATATAACTTATATATAATATATTATATATCATATTATTTTATCATGCGTCATATATAACATAATATACAATAATATATATCATAACGAGTGACAGTGCACGGGGGGGCCCCCGTGCGGGGCGACATATGTCGTTGGGGCGACATTTGTCGTGAGGGCGACATTTGTCGTGAGGGCGACATTTGTCGTGAGGGCGACATATGTCGTGTGGGCGACATATGTCGTGGCGGCGACATATGTCGTGGGGGCGACATATGTCGTGGCGGCGACATATGTCGTGGGGGCGACATGTCGTGGGGGCGACATGTCGTGGGGGCGACATATGTCGTGGGGGCGACATATGTCGTGACGGTGACATATGTCTTGGGGGCAAAAGACTTCTTTTTCCAAAACATACATGCTTGAAATTGTTGTTCGTCTCTGGCGTAGTTGTTGTTGTCGTTGATGTTGTTGTTCCGCGGTTCGTTGACTGGTCCTAAGTTGTATTTGGACTGTTGCAGTTTGATTTGTTTGTGATGTGGTTGTAGTTCTCCTTGAGCGTGTTGTTGTAATACGGCGGTGTCGGGTCGGTTGCCCTGTTATGAAGTTATGTGTATGTGGACGTTGTGTTTGTAGTCGTGGAGTATGAAGATGTTAGAGCTTGTTACCTGGCGGAGGTTGGGGAGTAAGCAAGTCTGTCGACAGCTCGTTTGTTTGTAGGGTTGTTTGACGTTCGGTTGTATGTTGGGTTGGAGTGTTAGTGCGGTACTGTTCTCTTCTTCTTGCATTATTCGCCTCGCGTTGTTCGGCAGACATCCGTGACCTTGAACGCTGTACTCTAGTCCGATTTTGCTCTCTTTGAATTTGGGCTACATATTGGAACGGAGTGTTGTTGGTATGAATGTAGAAATAAAGTTGTTGTAGTCGAATGTAAAAGCAATGGAGTACGTACCTCGAGAAGATGGTTGGGTGGCAGTTTGTTGATGTTGGTTGGTGTAAGTATTTGCAGCCGGCAGTCCCATTTGAGGTTGAGTAGATGTGTTTTGAGATGTCCCTGTTTGATTTTGGTTTGAAGATTGTTGACTTCTCCGTCATTGTCGTCGTCTTGCATTGTGGGCGTCTAGTTGTTCACGGGTTAGGGGTGCGCGGGTTCGTGGTGGTTGTCCCCTATTCATTCTGCAAACTAATTTTGTCAAGCAGGAGACATTATCCATGTGCGGAAGAAGAAGAAGATGGGGAGGAAGGAGAAGAAGAGGTGGGAGAAGAAGAGGTGGGAGAAGAAGTACTTGAGGGCGTAGGTTGCAATCAACGGAGCCCTTGCTTGCGATCGGTTGGAACTTCAGCGGGACTGCGTCGACATCCAGAAAGGCGAGGGGAGGGGTCGCGGCAGCGTTGTAGACGGGGCGAGGAGGAAGAGCGGAATGCAGCGTCCGTCCGAGGGCGAGAACCCTAGCAGGCGGGATTGGGCTTTTTTGTACCTGAGATTTCATTTGATCGAACGGCGGAGACGGTTTTGAGGGGGCAATCGGGTGGATCATGTTTAAATGGTATGCCACCATTACACAAAAATTAAAAAATTCCGAAAATCTTTAAAAATTATACTTCTAATATATTATATATCATATTATATTATATTTTATATAACATAATATAAAAAAAAAAACCACACAAAAAAACTGCAGCGCTGCACTCAAAAATAGCGGTCCCCACTCAAAATAGTGAGGGCGATTCTAATCGCAGACAATGTTTTTAATTATTTGGCACGCGACTTCTTCAAAAATGATGGTCCCCAAAAACGTCCTGCCAAAGCCAAGTGCACAGACAAACTACACTCGAATAGACATTACAATTAAATAAATAAAAAAGGGTGCGATCTTGTTTGGGCACAAAATCATGTCAGATAAAAATGTGCGATCTTCTGCAACAAAATCATGTCAGATAAAAAACTTATGCAAAACTATGAAATTAGTCCCCAAACTTTACATACCTTATGACACTACAAGAAAAACATCATTTAGCAACGAAAATCAGAAAGTCTACAAAATTTGTTGCTAATTACCATCGAATTTAGCTAGGTATATGATATCTGTTTTTACCTACAAAAATAGCAACGAAAATTTTTGTTGCAAAAATAGCAACGAATTATTTTGTTGCAAAATAATTGTTGCTAAATAACAACGAAATATTTCCTTTCAAAATTTCCATACTAATTATTTTGGATTAAATTATTTATGGAGGGAAAGATTCATTTCCCTCCAAAAATTTTCATTTCATTTTAATAAAAAAATATTTATATGCTCTTAACTAATTAAAAAGCCCTAAGGAGCCGCCTTTCCCCCACCCGATAGCTGCTCCCAGCTCCTCTCACTCTCCCACGCGATCTTCCCAACGAGCTCGTCACACTCGTGCAATCTCACCGGCGCCCTGCTCCAGCGTGTCATGTGTCTCCCCTTTATACTCATTCCTCCTAGTTCCGGTGAATCGACATCCCAAATATTCCAATCCACGATCTCCCCGAGCCTCCGCGTGACCCCGTCAAGCTCGGCGTTTCCGTCTTCCCCATTCAACGATTTCTGAACTCACCGGGGTTCGTCCTTCCCATTTCGAGCAGCTGGGGATAGTCCTTTCCACCCCGAGCAGCAGAGCACAACGGCAAGGTAATTTTCTTTCCCTCCTTCGTCGATTGTGGTATGATATTTAATAACAAGATGGTTAATTAGGAGGTCATATTTAGTCCACCCCTACTACTCATCCACGTAGACAGGAAGTTGATTTCTCTCCTTCCAACTAATTCCACTACTTCCAATTGGTTTTTTGCACATGATGTATTTGATGAAATGTTCAAAAGAATTTTTTGCCTCTTAGGTGCATATGGTATAACTTGAGTTTGACTGTGTGTGTTTGCCATGTATTCTATTTTTTTCTTCTATACATGTGGATATTGATGGCTTTTCATGAGTTGAACTTGAATGGATATAGGACAATCAAAGAACTTTGACTAAACACATATTTTATTAAATTAATATATACACAACTGATATTAAAAAGTGTTTAAATTTTCCAAATTTCCTGCTGAAGGTAGATTGCATGTGTTAGCCGGCCTCAGTAATTGATAATGGTTCATATACAGATTAAAATTTTGTTCCTTATGCATTTTTTTTGGAAGTGAGACAGTAAGAGTGCAAAATTCAATTAACAGATATACTTAAGAGACAAAAAAATTGTAATTTATTAACCTTTATAAAGCAAGTGTGGTGAATGTGAAACTATTTGCAAATAATATTTTACTACAACTGAATGTCATTTAAGTTGAAATGTTTATGACTTCCAATTCTTTAAAAAAAATGCTAAATGCAGGTCATGAATCTTAATGTTCAGATTAGTGGAACTCTATAGAATTTAACAGCCACATCGAATGTCATAACTCAACGATTAAATCTAAGTTGGAAGAAAGAAGGTATATCTATCAGTAGCAGTTAATCATAAGTTATGGTCCAGCTAGTAGATACATATTTTCAAGGGTAGATACTAGGAATTTTACATATAGCTGCATGTTTTCAACTTCTTCCATAGCTATATGCTTATATATATATATAAGCATATGCACTGCGCAATTTCAAAGGATGCCTAAGTAGATCGCAGCTTGAATATAATTACCCGCAGCATTTATCAACTCTTCATCGGTCCAAGAATGATTAATGGTAGGTTGGAATCTTTCCTGTCCGAGAGGAATCTCCTTGCCATTCTGGTGATATTCAACTGTAAAATGAATTAATAAATCATATAATAATAATAATAATAATAATAAATTAGTTTATAAATTGACCAAAATTGAGATGGCATATCAAAACTTAGAACAGAACTAGCATGCTAACCAGCAAGCAGTAATTTCACCTATGAGGTAGACACGAACTCGTAGATCGCACTCTGCATGTGAGAAGATAAAATTGTAGGCTTAATAATTATGAGCTAATAAAGACATTGCTTGATTAAGTGCTAAGAGATTAACATTAAAACTATTAGTATAGAATTGTATGGAAGTATCAAAGTCTATAGATAAGAATAAGGTTAATAAAACTACAAAAATAGAATTGTATGGAAGTATCAAAGTCTATATATGGCGTTTTAAGGTTAATAAAACTACAAAAATAGTAACAATCTAAAGATAAGAATAAAACCTTCTGCAGGTTTGTTACTCGTACTTAAAAGGATATAATCTACGATGTGTATCACTCTTCTTCACAAACTCAGTATTATCTAACGTTTGCACTTTAAATAGACGTTGCACACTGCGCATGGGAGACGCATGGCTGCTAGTGTCTATAAGCAGCATATAGACACCAGGTGCAGTTTATAAAAAATGAACAAATGGAGAATAAGAAGCCAGATGCAAGGTGCAGTTTATAAAAAGCTGAACAAGTGCAGAATAAGAACCTAGAATTGCAAGCCAGATATGCGAAAGAACGGGGCAAAAGCGGAACAAACCCACCATCCAAATGATGCATACGATGATTTCAATTTGAAGCAATGAATAACTAGATCTAAAATTAATATTTTTCAGAACATAAAAGGGAGGAGATGTTAATCAGTTTAAAGCAACAGTAGAAATTTTCAGTCTTCAGTTTTCATTGTTTAGAATGTGTAATTTGAGTTTTATTCTTGTATGTCTTTATGAGATAACAAATGAGTAAGTGCAAGTGGTCAATACATTCAGTTTGGATGAGGTCACTGGAGCTTTAATTTGGTTTTCGCCAAACCATGCTTACAGCTATTCGGGGATCCATTCAAATATGCCTAAATATGGATGACTTCAATCAAGGTTAAATACAACATACATAGGAATCTCTAAAAATAAAGAGCTGTGGAAGAGGTGAAGAAAACACACAAAAAGTATAAGAGTCCTAGAAATAATGGTGATCATGGAGTCAGTCATTTTTCCGAAATCCATAATAACTCTTACACTTTGTTTAATGGCTGATACACTTTGTTTACACACAAAAAAATGTTGCTCTAAATAGTGATTCAAGAAAATTCACTTTAAAAATGTTACTCACATGTTCAAATCAGTGGATTGTAAGTGTGCTGCACACAAAAAAATGTTGCTCAAAATAGTGAGGGCGATTCTAATCGCAGACAATGTTTTTTATTGTTTGGCACGCGACTTCTTCAAAAATAGCGGTCCCCAAAAACGCCCCGCCAAAGCCAAGTGCACAGACAAATTACACTCGGATAGACATTACAATTAAATAAATAAAAAAGAGTGCGATCTTATTTGGACACAAAATCATGTCAGATAAAAAAGGTGCGATCTTCTGCAACAAAATTATGTGAGATAACAAAAAACTTAGGCAAAACTATGAAATCAGTCCCCAAACTTTACATACTTTATGAAATCAGTCCCTTATTTTTTTGATTGAATTTGGTCCCCAAACTTTACATACTTTATGAAATCAGACCCTTATTAAAAATTTAAAAATTGATTTATAACTTTTTTGAGAAGAACAAAAATCATTTTTTTAAGAAACAACAGAAAATACAAAGTTGTTCAACATTAATGAAATAAGTTATGGCATCACCCACGAGTAATAATAATTTCTAATAAATAATTAACATCTAAATGTCACGTCGCTACCTATTTCTCATAAATAATTAATATCTAAATGTCACGTCACAAAGGTAGTGTATTATTATTAAACAAAACTTGAAATAAATAGAGTAAATTGTTGATAATCCCTTTCATGTTTTAGGCTATGTTTAGCAAAAGCAATGAACATGAAAGTTTAAGGCTATGTTTGGCTCGGCTGCTGCGACTGCAGAAACAGTGGTGGGAAGCAGTTATGAAATAATCAGCTATTTTGCAGAGTGATGACAGAATCTGTGAAATTATTTAGAACAATAGCATTTGCAGTGCTGTTTCAACTTGTGAGGCACAATCACATGAACCAAATTTTTCTAAAAACTCAAACAAATTTTTTTATTGAAATATAAGTCATCCACTTATATATAATATGATAATAATATGATGTATAATATTATAATATAACTTATATATAAAATATTATATATCATATTATTTTATCATACGGCATATATAACATAATATATAATAATATATATCATAATATATAATATATTATATATTATATTATATTATATTTTATATAACATAATATAAAAAAACTACAATAAAAAAAAACCACAACGGTGCACTCAAAAACAGCGGTCCCCACTCAAAATAGTGAGGGCGATTCTAATCGCAGACAATGTTTTTAATTATTTGGCACGCGACTTCTTCAAAAATGGTGGTCCCCAAAAATGCCCTGCCAAAGCCAAGTGCACAGGCAAACTACACTCGGATAGACTTTACAATTAAATAAATAAAAAGGGTGCGATCTTATTTGGACACAAAATCATGTCAGATAAAAAGGTGCGATCTTCTGCAACAAAATCATGTCAGATAAAAAAAAACTTAGGCAAAACTTTGAAATCAGTCCCCAAACTTTACATACCTTATGAAATCAGTCCCTTAATTTTTTGATTGAATTTGGTTCCCAAACTTTACATTCTTTATGAAATCAGTCCATTATTAGAAATTTAAAAATTCATTAATAATTTTTTTGAGAAGAACAAAAATCATTTTTTAAGAAACAACAGAAAATACAAAGTTGTTCAACAATGAAATAAGTTATGGCATCACCCACGAGTAATAATATTTTCTAATAAATAATTAATATCTAAATGTCACGTCGCTACCTATTTCTAGGCGTGCAAAAAAGGCCCGGGTCTGGTTGCCTGGCCCGGGTCTGCCCGGGTCTGCCCGGGTTTGAGCCCGATTAGGCCTGGGCTCGGTTAGGCCCGGGACAGGCCTAAGGGGGCCCAACAGGCCCCCTTATTTGGGCAGGCCTGGCCTGGTGCCCGGCCCGGGCCTGGCCCAGGCCCGCCCGGGCATTAAGGCCCGCTGGCAGCCAGCATTTAATGCTGGCTGCAAGCATTAAAAATGCTGGCTGCCAGCATTAAATGCTGGGTTGTCGATGCTGGCGGCCCAGCAGAAATGCTGGGGTTGCCAGCATGGGGCCTGATTGGGCCCGCTCTAAAGGGCTCAATCAGGACCCCTTATTTTGTGCATGCCCGGGCCCGGCCTGGGCCCGGTTTGAGCAGGTCCCGACCTGGGCCTGGCAGCAAAAAAGCCCGGGCCTAGGGGGCCTGGGCTGGGCCTGGGCCTGCCGGGCCTTTTTTGCACGCCTACCTATTTCTAATAAATAATTAATATCTAAATGTCACGTCACAAAGGTAATGTATTATTATTAAACAAAACTTGAAATAAAATAGAGTAAATTGTTGATAATCTCTCTCATGTTTTAGGCTATGTTTGTCAAAAGCAATGAACATGAAAATTTAAGGCTATGTTTGGCTCGGCTGCTGTGACTGCAGAAGCAGTGGTGGGAAGCAGTTGTTTTGGAGAGTGGTGATAGAATCTGTGAAATTATTTGGAAGAACAGTATTTGCAGTGCTGTTTCAACCTGTGAGGCACAATCACATGAACCAAATTTTTCTAAAAACTCAAGCAAAATTTTTTATTTAAATTTAAGTCATCCACTTATATATAATATGATAATAATATGATATATAATATTATAATATAACTTATATATAATATATTATATATCATATTATTTTATCATACGTCATATATAATATAATATATAATAATATATATCATAATATATAATATATAATATATCATATTATATTTTATATATCATAATATAAAAAAAAACACAATAAAAAAACTGCAGCGCTGCACTCAAAAACAGCGGTCCCCCACTCAAAATAGTGAGGGCGATTCTAATTGCAGATAATGTTTTTAATTGTTTGGCATGTGACTTCTTCAAAAATGGTACTCCCCAAAAATGCCCCGCCAAAGCCAAGTGCACAGACAAACTACACTCGGATAGACATTACAATTAAATAAATAAAAAAGAGTGCGATCTTATTTGGACACAAAATCATGTCAGATAAAAAAGATGCGATCTTCTGCAACAAAATCATGTCAGATAAAAAAACTTAGGCAAAACTATGAATCAGTCCCCAAACTTTACATACTTTATGAAATCAGTCCCTTATTTATTTTTGATTGAATTTTGTCCCCAAACTTTACATAATTTATGAAATCAGTCCCTTATTAAAAATTTAAAAATTCATTTATAATTTTTTTGAGAAGAACAAAAATCATTTTTTTAAGAAACAACAGAAAATACAAAGTTGTTCAACATTAATGAAATAAGTTATGGCATCACCCACTAGTAATAATAATTTCTAATAAATAATTAATATCTAAATGTCACGTCGCTACCTATTTCTAATAAATAATTAATATCTAAATGTCACGTCACAAAGTAGTGTATTATTATTAAATAAAACTTGAAATAAAATTGAATAAATTGTTGATAATCCATCTCATGTTTTACAACATTGTCAATACCCCCCCCCCCCCCCCCCCCCCCCCCCCCCCCCCCCCCACACACACACACACACTCATAAATTTTTTTAAGCTGGCGGTCCCCCACTCTCATCAGACGAGCATTTTTCCTGCTCGTGCAAAAAAAATTCACTAATGATATTAGAAGCACATTAAAATTTTGCCCTTTTCGTATGATTAATTATTTTTCACAAATTTGTTAGAATTAATATTATTTAATGACATTTTTCCGCTATTATAAGTGAGATGGGTAAACACAATTGGCAGGTAGGTGAGTGTGGTTGGATGATTGGGTTTTAGCATATGGGTCTAATTTTTCACATAGTAAAACAAAAATATTAATTTTGACTTCTTAAAAAAATTGTGATTAAATATTTTTTGTTTATTAATAGATATTTTTTTTAATCATGTAACATTTTCATCACAAAATTAAACTTATAGTGACGATAAATATCTTTCGTCATTAAATGTAACAATTTAGTGGCAAAGTACTTGTCCGGTCACTAATTTTTTTAAACAATTTATTTAGTGACCACGTTTATTGCGGTCGCAATAAACATATCATTAGTGACCACAAAAATTTTGTCACAAATTTTTCCATGAAAAAATATTAGTTTTTTTGTAATGCTGAGAAACATAAATTAAATTCAGAAGAAACGTAAGAGTAAAACAACGAACAATGATATTTGAATTTGTTGTCATAGAGGAAGTGGGTCTTCTTCATGAAAGTAAACTAGCAAAAGACATTAATTACAAAAAGACGTAGGGTTTGTGTGAGTGGTGCGGTACTCTCGCCTCTTAACCAGAGGTCTTGGGTTCAAGTCCTCGAAATAAGAAGAATTTATGCTGCGAGAGCTTTACCCCCCTTGTGGGCCGTCCCGACTCGAGCAATATTGCCGCTTCGGCGGATACCTGTGGCTTAGGCCGAAAAAGACTTAATAGTGAGAAATAAAATAGTTGGCAACAAATAATAAAAAAAAATCTAAGCTTTCGATGAAGTGAGAGAACCATGGAAAATTATGCAAATCAATGCTTGAAAAGCACAAGTAAATTAAGAAGAAAATACAATAATAAACAATGCATACACTATATCATAAGAAGCGGAATCAAAGACTGCTCACACGAAATGCTAAAAAAAGAATGATAATCTTATATTTGATTTGCTTGTTGTAAACATTCATTGTTACTTCAAAAAAAAAATAGATAAGTAGGTAGACGAGTAAATTGTGGCCATAAGTTATGAAGGAGATGTATTTGCTAATACAATGTTCATAATACTATATAAGATAATACATTTTCTTTTACGTTTAAATTAAGTTCTAAGTTCACACTTCAAGTTTTAAGTCATGTCCAAAGGTATTGAGTGCGGAAGAAACTATGGAGTAGAATTTGGTGATGAAATTCAAAAACTAGATTAAACAATGAAAGTATTTTAAGAAACTTAAACAGAAGCATAATGATGGACTAGAAGAAAATTGCAAGGTTTGTAACGAAATGAATAATGTTCTTCCTCTTGATGAACATTGACGATCTAATTAAGGCCCAAATGGAGAAGAAAGTTCAACTTCAAATTTAGGGCTTGTTTGGGAGAGCGGTCGGTGACGGTCTGTTGCAAATAGAGATCTGTTTAAGTGAACTTCTTTTGCAGAGCATTTCAGAAAAATATAAACACATTATAAATTGTTTGACAAAACTAGACAAGCAAATACAATTTAATTCATAAATGCGCGCTCGGGCAAAAAATGCGCGACCGAGACGAAAATGCACGCCCGGGCCAAAAAATGCTCGCCCTGGCCGAAAATGCTCGTCTGGGCCGAAAATGCTCCCCCGGGCAAAAAATGCGAGCCCGGGCGGAAAATGCGCGCCCGGGCGGAAAATGTGCGCCCAGGAGGAAAATGCGTGTCACAGTCGAAAATGCGCGTCACAGCCAAAAATGCGCCCAGGCTGAAAAATGCGCCCCACCCGGGCGGAAAATGCACGCCAGGGCAGAAAATGCATGCCCAGGCAGAAAATGCACGCCTAGGCGAAAAATTCGCGATCGGGCCGAAAATGCACGCCCAGGCGGAAAATTCACTTCCAGGCCGAAAAATGCGCGCTCGTGCCAAAAATGCGTGCCTGGGCAAAAAATGTGTGCCTCGGCCGAAAATGCGTGCCCCGGCTGATAAATGTGCGCTCGGGCTAAAAATGTGCCCTCAGTGGAAAATGCGCGCCCGGGCGGAAAAAACGCGCTCAGGCAAAAAATGCTCGCACTGGCGGAAAATTCGCGCCTGGGTCGAAAAATTCGCACGGGCCGAAAATGTGTGCAAGAGTGAAGAATGTGCGCACGGGAGAAAAAATACGATTAGTCCTGGCTACTAACTTCACCAAAAATTAAGAGAGGAGAGACACGCGGTTAGGAAGAAATCTCCAACTACAATCCA
The DNA here is from genome assembly GCA_033032865.1 of Dactylorhiza incarnata. Classification (NCBI taxonomy): domain Eukaryota; kingdom Viridiplantae; phylum Streptophyta; class Magnoliopsida; order Asparagales; family Orchidaceae; genus Dactylorhiza; species Dactylorhiza incarnata. The sequence goes on along the minus strand of JAWHQI010000028.1, from coordinate 1,616,942 downwards.
GAGAGACAAAATGAAGAAAAAAGTTCAACTCTAGATTTCTACAATATATATAGTTCTATAGCGTAGTGGAAAAAATAATATAAGAGAAGATGTAAAGTCTTATTATCTATCCACTTTGCCGAAAAATGTGAGAGTAGAAACAAGCCGATGGAATTAAATCTCTAACTATGATCTTGAGAGCCAAAAGGAAAAAAGAAAGCTCAACTTTGAATTCCTACAGTATAGTCATATGATGGAGTGAACAAAACAATATATGGGAAGATGTGCAATCTTGCTATCGGTGTTCTAGCTATCAACTTTGCTGAAAAATGAGAGAGGAGAAACAAGAGACGATGAAAAGAAATCTCCAACTGCGATCCAAAGAGTCAAAAAAGAGAAGGAAAAAAACTATACTCCGCATTTCTACTGTATATTCTTATAACAAATTGAAAAAAATAACATAGGTGAAGATGTCGAGTCTTACTATTTATGTTCTGGCTATTAACTTCACGAGAAATTGAGAGAGGAGCGAGAAAAGCTGTTGGGAAAAATTTCCAACTACGATTCAGAGAGTCAAATTAGAGAAGAAAGCTCAAATATTATCCATCAACTTCGCCGAAAAATGAGAGAGAAGAAAAAAGACGATGGAAAGAAATCTCCAACTATGATCCAGAGAGACAAAAGAGAAAATAAATACTAAACTATAGATTTCTACAATATAGTCATACAGAGAAGTGAAAAAAAAAACTATAGGAAGAGATTTGCAATCTTAATATCAGTGTTTTCATTATCAACTTCGCCAAAAAGTGAGAGAGGAGAAATAAGCCGATCAAAAGAAATTTCCAACTACAATTTAGAGAGCCAAAAGAGAGAAGCAAACTCAACTCCGAATTTCTACAGTATAGTCATACTCATATAGCAAAGTGAAAAAAATAAAGAAAAAGATTTCGAGTCTTACTATCGGTGAGAAGGCTATCAACTTCACCGAAAATTCAGAGATGATAGAAATGCGGCCGAGAAGAAATTTCCAACTACGATCTAGAGAGTCAAAAGTGGTGAAGATGGATCAACTCTGAATTTCTATATAATATAATCATATAGTGAAGTAAAAAAATAATACAAGAGAAGATTAATCAACTTCGTAGGAAAATGAGAGAGAGGATAACAAGTCGATGAATAGAAATCTCCAACTACGATCCAGAGGACCAAAAAAGAGGGGAAGGCTCAACTATGAATTTCTACAGTATAATCAAGTGAAAAAAATATAGGAGAAGATGTGCAATCTTACTATCGATGTGATGGCTATCATCTTTGCGGAAAAAAGGTGAGAGGGAAACAAGCCGATGGAAAGAAATCTCTAACAACGATCCAGAGAGCTAAAAGGCAGAAAAAACTCAACTTCGTATTTCTATAGTATAGTCATATAGTAAAGGGAAAATATAGGAGAAGATATCGAGTGTTACTATCAGTGATCTGGCTATTAACTTTATCGAAAATTGAGAGAGGAGAGACAAGCAATTGGGAAGAATTCTCTAATTACGATACAGAGAGTCAAAGTCGAGAAGAAAGCTCAACTCTAGATTTCCACAATATATAGTCATATAGCGAAATGAAAAAATTTATATATGAGAAAGTGTACAGTCTTACTATCTATCAACTTCACCAAAAATGAGAGGAGAAACAAACTGATGGAAATAAATCCCAACTACGATTCAGAAAGGGGAGAAGAAAATTCAACTTCGGATTTCTACAGTAGAGTAATATAGCAAAGTAGAAAAAAAAATATAGGAGAAGATGCACGGTCTTACTATTGGTGTTCTGGCTATCAATTTTTCTGGAAAATGAGAGGAAAAATAAGCTGATGAAAAGAAGTCTCCAACTACGATCCAGAGAACCAAAATTGAGAAGAAAACTCAACTTCGTATTTCTACTGTATGGCCATATATCAATGTGAAAAAATAAATATAGAAGAGGATGTCAAGTTTTACTATCAGTGTTTTGACTATTAAGTTCAATGAAAATTTAGATAGGAGAAACAACCAGTTGGGAAGAAATCTTTAACTGCGATCCAGAGAGTCGAAATGGAGAATACAACTCAACTCTAGATTTCTACAGTACAGTCATATATCGAAGTAAAAAAACAATACAAGAAAAGATGTACAGTCTTACTATCGGTGTCCTGACTATCAATTTCGCCAGAAAATGAGAGAGAGAAACAAGCCGATGGAAAGAAATGTTCAACTATGATCCAAATAGCCAAAATGGAGAAGAAAGCTAAATTGTGGATTTCCACAGTAACACCTCGTAGAGAATGGAGTCATGGTTGGAGCTTTTAACATTGATGCCAAAAGTGCGAGGAGTTGCTCTGATAAGACTTTTTCCCACAATAATCGTGCACAAAAAGACTAGGCCTGGAAAGCCCGTCTGGGACTGGACTGGCAAAAGCCAGGTTAGGTTTAGGCCCGAGTAGGACTGGTCTAGGCCCAGGCTGGTCCTGCGAGGCCTAAAAAGGCCTCCAAAATAATTAATTGACTGGCTCTGTTCCTGGCCCGGGCCAGACCCAGGCTAGGATCGGTCCTAGGCTTTGTCTGGGCCCAGTCTCAGGCCTTACCTAGGATTGGCCCAGGCAAAGCCATGTGGCAAAATTGCGGCGCAACTTCTCTATTTTGGAGACGTTGCACGCAATGTCTCCAAAATAGAGACGTAGCACGCAATGTCTCCAAAATAGAGACGTTGCAGCAACGTCTCTTTGAAGAGACGTTGTTGCTGCCACGTCTCTTCATATTAGATGAACAGATGTGGCAACTGCCACTTGGCACTTGCCAAGTGGTCAGTTAGTCAAAAAGCTCTATAGAGAGCTAGTCAAAAAGCTATATAGAGAGCTAGTCAAAAAACTCAGTTATAAAATTAAATTTTTTATAATTATTTTATTTTATAAAATTGATTTTTATAATTATTTAAAGTATGATTTTTTTTCCTATAAATAGATGAGATACTCTTTTCTAACTTTTTTTAATTGCACTCAAAGCTTAAGCTCTCATATATTTCATCCTCTCCATTCTTTTTTTTTTGAAGTTTCGATCGATGACATCTTCACTGGTACCGTTCCCGAAAATGTCGAACTCAAACATAGTGCTCCAATCTGGAAACACTTCGACAAAGTGCGTATCAACAATAATTGTAAAGCGAAGTGTTGATATTGTTCGAAGTTGTTGACTGCGGCCGAAAACTCCACACTCGTGTGACACTTCAAATCATGTGTTGCAAAACATGCTCCAGAATCAAGTTAATCACAGCTATCAGCGGCCGGACAAATTTGGACTTACGATTAAATGCGACAAAGAGAAGCGCAGATGGAGAATATCATCGGACGTGGGTTATCGTTTAATCACTATGACAGCGCCCGTGAGACCGCTTATGTTCATCAAGTTCTAGCCGAAATATCATCACGTAAAGCAACAATAAGACGTGATGCATATAAAGCTTATATTAAACAACAACAACACTCAAGCCTGTATCCCATCATAGTGGGGTCGGCTATAAAACTTATATTAAAGCGAAAAAAATAATTAAATGTTTTGACAATTTAGATAATAGGATTAGTTTAACTTACGATGTTTAGAGTAGCGGTATGCAATTAGGACATTCTTATATTTGCATTAAAAGTCATTGGATAGATCTTACTTCATGAGAGCTATCCAAGTGAATCATTTATTTCAATAGTTTTGAAGTTCCACATAACGCTAGTAATAACCTATGTTAAATGGAGTATTTTTTTCATACTCGGTGTATTTGTCACGTTTTTAAATTTAATTATCCAAGATAATTTAAAATTAATGGATCCATGTATTATTAAAATTAGAACTATGCTACAATATATAATATATAGTTCTCAAAATAGACGACAAGATTTTAAAATTTTTGTAAAAATCAGGGATATTTTTTTTTTAAACCAGAATATGACATGTCAATTAGGTGAAATTCCACTTACAAAATGTTAAAAAGAGCAATCTACCAAAAAACTCTCCTAATAAATTTTATTCAACAAATACAACTCATGATTTCAATGACGATGATTGAGAAACAATTATGATTTATATGCGCTTATTAGAATGCTTTTATAGAACGACTATTCAATTATCCGACGTTTATTATCCCACTAGCTCCCGGGTTATCGATTTTTTTTAATTATTACGAAAACTTTAAATTATTACGAACGATATAGGTTTTGGCAGCCCGTACGTAACTGAAACAATGGAATTTTTTTAAAAAAATATTATAAGCAAATGTCACTTATGTTTTCATGTGCGACGATTTTAAATCCTTTATTAGGCATTTTAGGCGTCGAAAATCTTTTAGAAGAAATAAATAAAAAGTTACACTTAGATTTAAATAATTTGGAATATAAAAATTCAATAATTTCAAATTTTAATGCATTTTTTTTACATATTTCTATAATTATTATTACGATTTATATGGGCGCGACAACGAGATGATTCAACACAAGTACAAATGAAAGATGATTTTCAAAATGAAATTTATGAGGTTGCGTCTAGAAAGAAATCACGTACTACTAGTACATTAAATGAATTAGGATTATGCATTAAAATACAATTTAGAGAGTATATAACTAAAACATAAAGTGAAAATTTTAATATATTAGAGTGGTGGAAAAATAAAACTAGCACGTGTCCTATTTTGGCTTTAATAGCACGCGATATATTAACTGTCCAATCTATTACAGTAGCTTCGGAGTTTTTTTTTTAGTGGCAGAGTTTTGAATAAACGGCTAAGTCGACTTAACGAAGAGTCATTGGAGATTTGTATTTGCTATAAAGATTATTTGGACGCGACAAACAGAGAGCAACATACTGCTTTCATCGAAGACAACTCCTCGTCAGTCGAAGAAGAACTGAGTTCGTTAAACTTGGCTGATAAAGATTGAGTATTAGTGATATATATTTTTGGGTAGGGCGTCATACGGTGTTTTGACACCTTACTTATTGTGGGCGGGTAGGTTGAGAATTGCGAGATTTTGTGCGTTTTGTAAGTTCGAGTAGTTTTTCTCGGGGTTGGTGGCCAATCCATTTGTGTGTTGTAATAATTTTTAATATGAAATAAAATATAACTTTTTATTTTATAAAGCGTTTAAAATTTTAATATACGTCTTATATAATATATTTATATTAAGTAATTTTTATAAAAAAATCAAAAAAAAAATTCGAAAAAATCAACCTTGAGTAGGCTTGGGCCAGGTCAGGCCTGCCATGGCCTGGGTTGGGCCTGGACGAAAAGACTCATTTAGTCCCCATTTATACATGAGGCCTGGGTCTGGGCCTGACTATTGCCAGGCCGAGGCCTGGGTCTGGGCCTGACTATTGCCAGGCCTAGGCCTGTGCCTGGGAGTAAAAAGTCTGGGCCTGGTAGACCCAGATTTAAACTGGGCATGCCAAACTTTATGTGCACGACTATAATTTAGTGGTAAAAGTGTGATTCCTTCTATTAACAACTTAAATAATTAAGGGGTCTTTCCATTTTTTTAGATTCCGATCAAAAAAAAAATTTTTTCTTAAAAATATTTAATCTTTTACCACTCAATAGGATATGTGAGGAAAGAATATGCATTATCACGATTTCTATCCATAAAAAATTTATCAAAAAATTTCATAGAGTCGAGAAGCATAATTTTTTCATGGAGTCGAGAAGCATAATTTTTTTAAGGGGATCGAGAAGCATACTATATATGCTCTCATCCCAGCCACAGACGATTCAATTAGTGGCTAGAGCTAGAGCCATGGCCATAGAAAATGCACGCTCATAATTTTCTTACATTATTTATTATTTGCTTAAAACCTATACATTGTATGTTATTTAATTTCCGGGTATTTTTTACCCTTAGCATTCTCCATTTAAAAACTTAAACCACTTTTTATTTTTATTTTATTAAGTTCCTGTGAAATATTTACTTGTTGTGTGTACTCACTTTAAAAAAAAAAAAATTTATCCTCCGTATCATTTCATGTGTCATATAATTAAGAAGTTTAGAGACTTGAAATAGCTAATCATTTTTTACTTATTCTTACGTAAATTTCTATCTATATCTCTAAATACAATAAAAATTAAAATTAGATAAGATAAAATAAAATAAATCAAAATTTTACAAAATTTAATAAATTTAGTTCGTGAATTGGAAGAAGTGAGTGTATACCTTGCTAGTATGATCTCGTAGTGATTGCGGGAAAATTTATTTAAGTAAACCGTTGAAAACAAATCTTCTCGTCTGGTACAGGAGTATTTGATGAACATGAAGTAGTCGTGCATAGAAAAAAACGGTCCAGTTGGGACCAGCTCGTTGGGAAATCAGGTGCAAATCACAGTGCACTGCTATAAAATTGCAGGAAACAAGAATACAATATAGGCAAAAACTACGCACGACAAACCAGCCGGCGCACAATCACAAGTATATATTTATATAAAAGCAATTACAAGGAAATAACAAGTGAAGAAATAGACCGTCCGGTGGAACACTGCAGATGCGCCGGACGCGCAAGATCCGCGTGCGTGTAGAAATCTGGACTGCAATCCGACTAACGGACGCACAAGGTTCGTCGGAACCTTCAACGTCAATCTCCGACGTTCAACCGCAACCACCACCGGAGACCAACACCGCCACCGGAGACAAACGCCACCACCGATCGAGATCAAAACTCCGTCAAGGCTAACTGCACTCGCGCACGTCTTCAACGTCTACGACGACCTCCGTCAAGCTCGACGACGACTCCCTCTCCAACGCCAGAGGGTCACTTCCAAGGCCGGCAACACCTCCTCTCCAACGGCGAACTCCACGAGGCCGGCGGCCTCTCCGTCGCACGAGAGAGAGAGAGAGAGAAACGGAAGAGGGAGAGGAAGGGCTGGAGGTCTTCTTCTCCCAGGCGTTTTCTACAATTCTCCAGGCGTGGCTACAGTTCTCTGGCCGAACACTCCAAGACAGGCGATTCAATTTTCTCCCAGCGGTTGTCTTGTTTTATTTTGTCCCAGGCGGTTTCCTCCAATAAAAAAGAACACCACTCCAAAAACATAATAATGGAGGCTACAGTTAATTCTTTTTCACGGTGGAATTTGGAGTAGCAGTTATTAAGATTTCATGGTTTTTGTTCTAACAAAAAATTAATAATTTTGTTACCGGGTTAAACCGGATCCGAACCAAAAAACCAACAATCCACCATCTTGGTTCGGGATCCGGGGCCATCACCTGCACAAAGCACTCCCTGCACAAGACACTGACTGCGCGAAGAAAAAAACTGCACAAAGCACCACCTCAAAGTCCTGAAGCGTCAGCCGACCTGCTCCAGTCGACTCATCCCTGCTCGGGCTCAACCCCTGAATGTCGACGCAACCGGATCGCTGAATCTGACTCGCCTAGTCAGACTACAAGAAGGGCGACGATCCCCTGCACCACCTCGACTATCCACCCTGTCGGCCGCAGAAAATATGGGCACACCACCTCGCACTGTGGTCCCCATCAGCTGGTACAGACTACCGCGCTGCTCAGCTCGCATGAGCACGGTGCGCCCTCGCCTCACCGTCAGAACTCCATCTCTCGCTGCAATACTGCAACCACTGGAATCCAATCTGCCCAACGAAATCAGATTCCTGCGCAGCTTAGGTACCAGGTGTACTCGCTCAAGCCTACGCACTGCTCCGTCATGCGTCCGAATGTCCACAGTCCCTGTCCCCGTGACCTCACATACTGAGCCGTCACCAAGATAGACCGACCCAGTTGTCACCTCCAGAGAACTAAACATCCCTGCATCTGAGCAAACATGTTGCGATGCACCCGAATCCAAAATCCAGCTATCAGAGTCGCATCGACTCTCAGTGATGACAAGAACATCACTATCATCTGCAAAGGCTACCCCTGCTATGTCCAATCTCTGGGCGTCCCCAGAACCCTGCGCATGCTGTGGACAAAGCCTCCTGATATGGCCTCTCTGCCCGTAGTGGTAACACTTCACAACCTTCCTCGAGGCTGATCTGGCACGTGCACTCCCAGATCCCTTCTCGAACTGCCTCCCTCGTCCATCTACTGCCAAAACATGCTCACCCCCAGGAGCGGGGTCCGACAACATCTGACTGGACAGTAACGCAGATGTAATCTGCACCACGTCTACTGTATCCTTCCCATACAATAGCGTAGTCTTCATATGCCTGAACGACGCCGGGAGCGAGGTAAGAAGCAAGAGGGCCTTGTCTTCTTCCTCCACCTTCACACCAACCACATGCAGCTGACTCAAAAGTCCGTTGAACACATTGAAGTGCTCCTGCAGGTTGTCACACTCCTGCATCTTCAGGCTGTACAGTCGCTGCTTCAGCAACAGCCTTGCGGTCAACGACTTGCTCATGTAGAGTCCCTCAAGCTTCTCCCACAACGTGACAGCGGACTCTTCAATACCAATGTTGAACAACACCTTGTCGTCGACGCACATCTGAATAGCGCTAGTTGCGCGCTCATCCATCTCAGTCCACTCAGAATCCTTCACCGGATCGGGCAAAGAATCACGCCCCCGCAGCACTTGGATCAACCCCTGCTCAACCAGCATATCCTTGACTCGAATCTGCCATAGGCGAAAGTTCCCACTGCCGTCAAACTTCTCCACTGAATACCTTGCCAACACTGAATTCTTCCCTGCCATAGCTTCCCTCAGCAAACCAGAAGACCTGATTTGTTCAAAGGTCGGATCTGAGAGAGTGGGAATAGGACCTAGTCGTTCACCACTGCAGTCAAACCCTTGCTAGAACGTCCAATCACAGTCGTCTACCGAACCTGGCTCAGATACCACTTGTTGGGAAATCAGGTGCAAACCACAGTGCACTGCTATAAAATTGCAGGAAACAAGAATACAATATAGGCAAAAACTACGCACGACAAACCCGCCAGCGCACAATCACAAGTATATATTTATATAAAAGCAATTACAAGGAAATAACAAGTGAAGAAATAGACCGTCCGGTGGAACACCGCAGATGTGTCGGACGCGCACGATCGGTGTGAGTGTAGAAATCTGGACTGCAATCCGACTAACGGACGCACAAGGTTCGTCGGAACCTTCAACGTCAATCTCCGACGCTCAACCGCAACCACCACCGGAGACCAACACCGCCACCGGAGACAAACGCCACCACCGAGATCAAAACGCCGTCAAGGCTAACTGCACTCGCGCACGCCTTCAACGTCTACGACGACCTCCGCCAAGCCCGACGACGACTCCCTCTCCAACGCCGGAGGCTCACTTCCAAGGCCGGCAACACCTCCTCTCCAACGACAAACTCCACGAGGTCGGCGGCCTCTCCGTCGCACGAGAGAGAGAGAGAGAGAAACGGAAGAGGGAGAGGAAGGGCTGGAGGTCTTCTTCTTCTAGGTGTTTTCTACAGTTCTCCAGGCGTGACTACAGTTCTCTGGCCGAACACTCCAAGACAGGCGGTTCAATTGTCTCCCAACGGTTGTCTTGTTTTATTTTGTCCCAGGCGGTTTCCTCCAATAAAAAAGAACACCACTCCAAAAACATAATAATGGAGGCTACAGTTAATTCTTTTTCACGGTGGAATTTGGAGTAGCAGTTATCAAGATTTCACGGTTTTTGTTCTAACAAAAATTAATAATTTTGTTACCGGGTTAAACCGGGTCCGAACCAAAAAACCAACACAGCTAGGGACCGGTCCGGATTAGGACCGGCTAGGGACCGGTTCCAGGGGGCCCAAGGGAATCCCCCTTTTCCATCAAAGACCGGTCCCGGACCGGTTCTAGGGGGCCCAAGGGAATCCCCCTTTTCCATCAAAGACCGGTCCCGGATCGGGACCGGTCCTGGGCCAAGACCGGGACCGGGACTAGTTAAAGACCGGTCCCATACAAACGACTCTTGTCGTTACATGAACCGTAAGTGGCAGGCTTATTAATATTATTAAATTTTTGTTTTTAAATTAAATATATTTTGTATTTTATAATTTAGATATATATATTTTGTATTTTAAATATATTTTTGAAACTATTAGATAAATATATTGTGTATTATTAAATATATTTTGTATTTTATAATTTATTTTTTTAATAAAATAAAAAAGACCGGCCCGGAACCGGTTAGGACCGGTCCTACAGCCCCAGCAGGTCCTCCCCAAGAGGAGAAAAATCGGTCTCGGATCGGGACTGATTTGAGCGTGACCGGTAGGCCAAAAGACCGGTCTTTTAAAAGACTGATCCCGGCCCGGCCCGACAGTCCTTATGTGCACGGCTGACAGGAAGTGTTTGTTAAAATCTCCGTGAGCGAAATAAGTTATTCAGGAGGTTTCGAAGAATAGGCAATTGAATTCATTGGTTCATGTCGTGCCAAAATATGAGTTTTTTTGGGTCTGAATAGACGAAACTTGGTTGCACTTAACAATCACCTATTTTTTGCAATGACTTAGGCTCTGTTTGGCGCGACAGCAGCGATTGGAGAAGCAGTGGTGTAAAGCAGTGGTGGAATAATCAGCTGTTTTGCAGAGTGGTGACAGAATCTGTGAAATTGTTTGGAAGAATAGTTGTTGCAGTGTTGTTTCAAACGGAGAAGATATTAAGCAACTGTGCGTTTTGAATATCATTTTTTTGAAATTAGAGATAAACAACAATTAATTAAAATAAATAAACTTAGTGTACATATTAAGCACTCTGATATTCTATTATAAAATAAAATACACTAATTAATAGTTTTTTCTCAAACAAAACTCGTAAGTGTGATCCGCCTCGAATAGGGCTGATATCGAGTCGAGTTCGAGCGATTTGGGCTCGGCTCTTAATCGAAATTTTCGAGTCGAACTCGGCTCGAAATCGAGCCGGCTCGGCTCGAAATGGCTCGATTTCGAGCCGGCTCGAAATCGAATCGAGCTGGCTCAAAATCGAATTTAGATGACTCAAAATCGAATCGAGCTGGCTCGAAATCGAATCAACCTGACTCGAAATTGAGCAAATTTTCTCTTTATTCCTAGTTGGCTCGAAATTAAACCGGGAACATTTAATGTTAGCAAATGAAACACTTAAAGCCATCAATATTTGTATTTGGGTAGTGTTTTTAATTTTAAAATAATAATAGATTAATAAATACATAATGTTTTTAATCAATTCGAGTTGATTCGAATCATATTTCGAGCGATTCAGGGCTGGCTCGAAATCGACTCGAAATCAGATTCTAGTCAAATTGAATCGACTCAAATTGAGTCGAATCAATTATAACTGATTCCGATTCGGCTCAATATTCGAGCGATTTTCAAGCGATTTTTTTAGTTTCGAATAATATGCTCAACCTTAGCCTCGAACATGCACCAACGCTTTCGATCATCGAACATCAACTGCATAGTTAGAGTAATCTAATTAATCAATTTTATAATTTTATAGTATCGAACGTCAAGGAATAATTTGAAAAATAATGTTAATAAAATTTCATGATAAATACTTGTTTTATACATTATATAATAAAAAATAATATTTTATAATTAATATTTATTAATATAATATAATTTAAGTACACATTATATTAATAAAACTATTTTAATAAAAAAGTTATTTTTATAAAATATTAAAAATAACTGTATATTTAAAAAAATTAAAAAATAAGAAAAAATAACCCAAAAAATGGGTGGTCCCCCGTCAAAAATTGCGGGGGACCGCAATAATCTAAATTGCAGAATTTTTTGTTTGGCGCAGCTTTTCAAATATTAGCGGTCCCTCACTCCAAAAACGCCGCGCCAAACAAAGCCTTAGGGCTTCTAGGAGGTCTACTTATAAGGCGCGAGAGAGATTTATGCCTATTTTTTATCCGCGTTACATTTTAAAGCCAATTATTAAATTTGGCCATTTTTTTAAATTATCCTACTATTTTAACATAATGCTTTTAACCAGCGGCGGAACTAGGATTTTAATTCGACCCGGGCACCATATAAATAATATTTATTTATTATAATTTTTATTCAAGATTCAGAGAAAATGTTGCAATTGAAACTAACCAAAATAATGTAGTTAACAATGTTCAAAAATTAGAACATTACATAGCTGAGAAATTTGAAACATGCCAAAATAGATATTATAATAGAATTAAACATTACATAATGAAAATTCAAAATGATAAAGTGTTCAAAAAAGAACTTACAAATCAAAATGCCACTTTTCTCGGACACATATTCTGAAAACGCTGAATTATTTCTTCATTTGTAATAGTGTCTGCAATATCTTTCTCAATATATGCTATCAGACAGTCATTCATCCATTCATCCTCCATTCAATTCCTCAGACGACTCTTTATAATTTTCATAGCAGAGAACATCCTTTCTACCGTAGCAGTTGCCACCGGTAGAAGACAAGCCAATTTCAAAAGCCGATACACCAACTGGTAATGATCATGTTTTTTCAACTCCACTAATTTTGCAGTAAGTCCACTTATGCCAATAACTTGTGAGAAATTCTCATTAGAACGAACATCAAAAATATATATATCTAGTTGACCATTCAGTAACTGCAAGTCTAATTGAGTAAAATCACATGGATAATATTCTGCAAGGCGAATCAACCTTTCCTTATCAAATGAAATAAAATTGTCACTTGGATCAAGGCTTGAAACGCAGCGAAGTAATTCGGTGTTTACTTTGTTAAATCGATCATTTAACTCGTTTAACATCCAATTAATCACGGTATTGAAGATCTCAACCCGGAAACGATGATAATTTGTAATATCTCTCGCATTACGTCTTGATCTTCCGGCTTGAATATATTTTTCCTCCATACTTGGAACATCGATGTCGTGTTTACCGCAAAAATTTGAAACTTCAATCATGAAGGTTTCCCACTTGTTGAAACCAGCAACTGGTCTCCTGAGTTCGGACCCACTGGGGGGTGTAGCCGACGCTTACTTCTCCCTCCCTAGACTCTCTGACCGGTGGATGAGAAACTTGGAATAGACCCAAGGCTGTAGCGAGGAGGTCCCGCCACACACCCGGAAGATCTTAGAGAGCTTCCCCTCCCAAACCAAAGCTCAGCCGGGCACCTTGGAGGACAAGGACTGCCAACCAAAACTAGCCTGGAGGAGAGGACTCTCAAGGAATCGGCCTTCCTCCAAGGTGCCCTTAAGGGTCTATTTATAGATTTTTCTAGGCTGGTCTGCAAATAACATGAATCCGCATTTTAGTTTTACTAACCGCACCCCAAATTGGTCTGCTAATAGCCTAACTCCGCTGTTCCGAAGGGCTATTTGCAGCCCACAAGGGGTATTATGGTCATTTCCACCTCAAAGCCTTTTGGGCGAGTGGTCCGTGAGGGTACCACCCGCTGGGCACCCGCTTAGCTGGGCGAATGTCCACGCTTCCGGGCGAGTGGTCCGTAAGGGCACCACTCGCCCAGCTCCTTCTCTCCTGCAGCTTACCCCCACTAACCCGGGGGTATTTTCACCTGTCTGAGCCGGGGCGAATGATCTGACTGGCCTAGGTCTCGCCAGTTGGCCTATGTGACCCACTCAACGAATACGGGTTGTACACAATCCCCGCTCTTTGCGAGCGGTTCCTGCGCTCGGAAAGAACAGTCCAGCCCGATATTCGGTGAGTGCTGGCTGACTGGTCCCATAAGATTCTGTGGGTCCCACCGTTGCCCTATATATATATCTTCATGTCAGATTTTCCTGGAACGCTTTCATTCCTCGATTCGGAGCTTCTTCTCTCCCTTGGCCTTTCACCGATATCAATGTCTTCCCACAAACCTTCTGCGAGACCCCTCTCGCAGGAGATGATCGAGCGCCTGGCTGCGGTCCAAAGTGTAACCGCCCCCAAGGCTGCCAAATTTGCTCCCTGGCTTATGTCTAAATGGGATCCGGGTGCCCCCTACGTCTCGCGTCGGGCCAAGGCGATTCGGCTGAATCGTCAAAGAGGCGAGACCGCCTCGGAGTCTCCGGCGAATACTCCTCCGGCGAATACCCCTCCGGTGAAAACTCCTCCGACGAAAACTCCTCCGTCGAGGAATCCTCCGGACCCCGGGATGCAGGTATGAGGATTCCTCCCGTCTTTCTGTTTGGTTCCTGTCCCTTATCCTGCATTCGCTCTGGCCGCTCGCAGGGGATTTCGGTGCCAGAGGCCGGCCACGGGGCAGTCTCGAGCAGTGCCGCCGTGCCACCTCTCGCGAACGAGAGGCCTCCTCCAGACCTGGACCTTGCTCCTCCGCCCCCTCCGGGCGAGACCACATTGCAGTCCGGTAAGTTGTGAACCCTCTTGATTCGTCCTCCATACTGCTCGTCACTGACCATTGTTTTTAGTAGCCCTCGTCCCCGACCTTTCGCCGCGGGACTTCATTCCTACGAGCTCCCCTGTTCGACCGAATCCTTCCGTGCTCGCGGATGAGCTGAGGGTGTCTCCCGAGAAGGGACCCGGTCAACAGGACCGAGCGGATGATCCTGCGGATGCTCCAGCTCCTTCTTCACAGCCCTACCATCCTGGAAAGGGAAAGGTCCTACCTCCCGCCGGTTTGTATAAAACGCACCCCCATTCGTCTCGTCCCTCCGGTCATGGGGACCCCTCACTAGGTTAGCGACCTCTGCTGCATTTAGCGCATCCGCTTTGTTTAACGTGACTGATCAGTCTATGATCTCGCAGGCTATCGGGAAGCCTCTCCCTTTGGATCCTACCACGAGGGGGAATACGGAATGCTCTCGCCCCTCCCCTCTCCCGGGGATCTCTCTGACTTCCTCGGCGACTCCTCAGATCATACGACCCTAAAGGAGCGAGTCACGGAGGTCTTGGGGAAGCTTATCCATATCCAACGGAACATCGCCGGCCAGGTGGATGATGTGCGGATGGAGGTCACGCGTGAGCTGAAGGACCTTCGGAAGGACTATTCGCGCCTTCTCGCGGTGGTGGAGCGACTGGGAGGTGAAGGGGGGAGCTTTCTCCCGGGAGGCACGCTGCGCGAGCCCGGGATCAGCTTCAGCTGGCGTCTCACGAGATCACCTCCATGCTCGCGTACTATCGCCCGCGAATGCCTCCGGAGGCTGGGCCGCGAGGGCATGGTCGGTGGTACTGGGAGGAGCGCTAGTCTGGTCCTCATTCACCTCTTTTGCATTTTTCCTTTTCTTTCTATTTATGGTGCTGAGGATATTGGACTTTATTTATGCTTGTAATAATTTCATATTCTGTGCTTTACGAATGTTTTCTTTCTATTTCGTTTATGTTTCTCGCAACTTGCCTGGGTATGCCGAATGATATCTTACAGCCGAATGCCCTTCCAACCTTGTCGCGTAACCGTTGAATGAATAGTCATAGGGCACTCGCCATAAATGGGCGAGAGGGGGTCGGCCCGGGTTTCGAGGTGCCGGGAAGGCGCGATGGCTATCCGCACACCCGTTGCCTCGAAAGCCCAAGCGTTTCCTATTCCCTCTATAAATAGGTCGGTCCAGCTACCGTATTAATTACCTTGCCATCCGCTTCCTTTCTCTCCCTACGCTAGCACTCGCGCTTCTCTCTTCTCTGCAATTCCCGTCTTCTCCCGCATTCGTAAAAATGGGTGGCGAGACCGAAGGAAGGGCCAAGTGCGCTAGCGCATTCGTCGACCACGTCTTCGATTCCTGCGACCTCTCCGACGAGGCTTACTTAATCGCGGTTGCGGACTACGTCCCGTCGGGGTTCGAAGCGCGAAAGCCTGGGCCGGATGATCGCCTAAATTCCATCTCGCCGTGTGCTCTCGCGATCCCGTTGGAGCACTTCGAGGTGGGATTTCGCCTCCCTATCTGGCCGGAACTCCGCCAGACCTTCCGGTACTACGGGGTCGTGCCCGGCCAGCTTAACCCAAACTCCATCGCCATGCTGGTCGGGTACGCGTGTTATCTGCGGGAAGAAGGGATAGAGTTCTCGCTACCCGTCTTCCGCAAGCTCTACACTTTCCGCTGTTCACACGGCGTCTCCTTCTTCTCGGGCCAAAGCCCTCTCAAGCACCAGGGTCTCCCGAACAAGAACCGCGACTGGGTTCGCCGCTTTATCTTTGTCAGCGGGAGACTTGGGAACACCCTTCTCGCCCCGGTGCAGGAGGAGGAGTCAACCTTCCGGCCCCCGACTCTAGGGGGGCACGAGGCCAAACTGCACCAGTACATCCCAGAGCATGGGATGGACCTCATCTACCTCCGGTAAAACGTCAATTCGCTCCCGCCCATCCCGCAGGGTGAGGGTAAGTTTTCTAGATGTTCTTCATTCGCTTTGCTTTTGCCGATTTGCTATCATTCGCTGATTCTTTCGTATTCTTACATAGGCGTGCGTGATTTCCCTCTTCACCCACCGCGTCCTTCCGGGGTCTCTGTGTCTCTTGCACAGGCCGCCGCGGATGCCTGTCGGGAGGAACCTTCCACCTCCAAGCCTAGCGGCCGAAAGCGAAAACCTGGGGCGCTTACTTCCTCTGCCTCAAAGAAGTCGAAAAGTCCTTCTGTCAAAGGGAAGGGGGCCTTGGTCGAGACCCCAGGGGCGAGTGCTCCGACCCAAACCCTGGGGACCGGTGTGCCAGGCGAGACTACACTCCGTGCGGAATCGTCGTTGCCGCCGCCTCCATTGCCCAGGGACCACCAGAACTTCCCCAGCGGCGAGAAGTACGTGGACCCCTCACTGGCTCCCATGGTAAAGTGGGACAGGAATGCCAACAGGGTCTCTCTCTCCACCCTCCATCCGTCGTGGATAGAGAGCGACCTCGCCAGTGGTGAGGCTTACGCCATTGCGTATGCCCTATATGGCTGGGAAGATGCCGAAGTCTTCGATGCCGAGAAGACTCAGGTTCTCGCCCATGAGGCTGCCAGGGCCATGCTGCGGGCGCTTGAACTCGCGCATATGTCTTCGCGCCGAAGCATCAAACTGGCGCGGAGCTTGGCGGAGGTTGAGGAGTCCAGGGCTACAGTTTCCGCTGAGGTGCGTGAACTCAAGGTGAAACTGGAAGCTGCAGAGGCCCTTCTCGCCGATCGCCCCGTCAAAGAGGTATACTCTTTCCCTCCCCGCGAGTGACCTGTTGCCGATTGACGCACTTTCTTCTTACCACCTTTATTTTTTTCAGGATACCACAGTCGCCGAGATGCTTCGTGCGCGGGTGGCCGGCCTTGAGGAGGAAGTCTGGCTGGTTAAGGCCGAGGCCCAGCGGTCGCGAGAAGCCGAAGCCTTATCACTCGCCTCAAGGAACATGGGGCACTTTTACCCCCACCATGAAATCGAGCAGCTGATGCAGGAGAAAGCTCAAGGCGCCGTTAAACATGCGCTGCAGGTGCTGCGGCAGGCCGGGTACCTGAAAGAGGAGGCCGAATGCCTCTCTGCTCGGCAAGTCGTCCCTGAGCTTTACATTCCGATCCCCTTCCCAGAGGGTGAGGACGGCGAGCCGCGAGATGACGCCCTCCTCCTGGATTCGGGTGAGAGCGACGGATCTTCTAGCGAGAAACCCGCTGACCCATGAGATGGGCCCTTTGTATTTTTGCTTTCTTTTTACTCTTCTTTTGGGATGTAATCATGAACAGTGGCGAGTCCCCTTGTCATATATATATTGGTTACAATTTTTGTGCTCTCAATTTTTTCTCATTCGCTACTATATCTCGCTAGGCTCATTAGGACGCTAGGTCGTAGTGTAACTGTCTTGACCACTCGTCGCTGCTCGTTGACGACCTAGGATGCATCGCTCTTTTCGACTTTCCGCTACCGAGTGAGCCTCTGGACCATTCGCGCATCACGGGGCTGCGTTTAGGTAGTTATGAAAGGGAGGTGAGACCACCGTTCCGACGCGTGGTCTATGCGAGTGCTCTTGAGGTCACTCTTTGAGAATTTAGAACCTGCCACCGAGTGAGCCTTCGGACCTGCCAGCTAGATGAGAGCCTAGACAACGGGTTTGCTCGGGGCCATTTTTCCTTCAACATAGAACCTGCCACCGAGTGAGCCTTCGGACCTGCCAGCTAGATGAGAGCCTGGACAGCGGGTCTGCTCGGGGCCATTTTTCCTTCAACATAGAACCTGCCACCGAGTGAGCCTTCGGACCTGCCATCTAGATGAGAGCCTGGACAGCGGGTCTGCTCGGGGCCATTTTCCCTTCAACATAGAACCTGCCACCGAGTGAGCCTTCGGACCTGCCAGCTAGATGAGAGCCTGGACAGCAGGTCTGCTCAGGGCCATTTTTCCTTCAACGTAGAACCTGCCACCGAGTGAGCCTTCGGACCTGCCAGCTAGATGAGAGCCTGGACAGCGGGTCTGCTCGGGGCCATTTTTCCTTCAACATAGAACCTGCCACCGAGTGAGCCTTCGGATCTGCCAGCTAGATGAGAGCCTGGACAGCGGGTCTGCTCGGGGCCATTTTTCCTTCAACATAGAACCTGCCACCGAGTGAGCCTTCAGACCTGCCAGCTAGATGAGAGCCTGGACAGCGGGTCTGCTCGGGTCCATTTTTCCTTCAACATAGAACCTGCCACCGAGTGAGCCTTCGGACCTGCCAGCTAGATGAGAGTCTGGACAGCGGGTCTGCTCGAGGCCATTTTTCCTTCAACATAGAACCTGCCACCGAGTGAGCCTTCGGACCTGCCAGCTAGATGAGAGCCTGGACAGCGGGTCTGCTCGGGGCCATTTTTCCTTCAACATAGAACCTGCCACCGAGTGAGCCTTCGGACCTGCCAGCTAGATGAGAGCCTGGACAGCGGGTCTGCTCGGGGCCATTTTTCCTTCAACATAGAACCTGCCACCGAGTGAGCCTTCAGACCTGCCAGCTAGATGAGAGCCTGGATAGCGGGTCTGCTCGGGGCCATTTTTCCTTCAACATAGAACCTGCCACCGAGTGAGCCTTCGGACCTGCCAGCTAGATGAGAGCCTGGACAGCGGGTCTGCTCGGGGCCATCTTTGGAGCTTTCGGAGTTTTTCCCACAAGCTGCAGTATCGATCTCAAACACATGTTAAACAAAATATTCTTATTTCAAAACATTTTTATTACATAGTTTCAGGGATAGAAACGTTTAAGATCGTCACCGCTCCAGGTGTGGCTGAGGGGTTGGCCCTCCACGTTCTGAAGGCGATACCCCCCGGACTTTAAGACTTCCTCCACGACATAGGGGCCTT
This sequence comes from Dactylorhiza incarnata, assembly GCA_033032865.1. Taxonomy (NCBI): domain Eukaryota; kingdom Viridiplantae; phylum Streptophyta; class Magnoliopsida; order Asparagales; family Orchidaceae; genus Dactylorhiza; species Dactylorhiza incarnata. The sequence goes on along the minus strand of JAWHQI010000028.1, from coordinate 1,597,847 downwards.
CCCAGTTGGGATTAAGCTTTCCCACTGCGGCAGACCTACCGGCCGCGTCAACCTTCTTGAGTACTAGGTCCCCTTTTTCGAACTGCCTGATCCTGATGTGCTTGTCGAAGTACTTGGCCATCCGCCGCTTGACCTCTTCTTGGCGAATGACTGCTAGATCCCGGGCTTCTTCGATGAGGTCGAGGGAGAGCCGCAACTCCTCTTCGTTCCCAGCTCTCCAATCTTCCTCTCCATTCGTGGCGGCCTTTACCTGTGGCGTCATGACTTCGAACTCTATGGGAATGACGGCCTCGCAGCCGTGAGAGAGCTTGAAAGGGGTTTCTCCAGTGGCGGTGTTGGGGGTGGTTCTTAAAGCCCACAGGACTGAGGGGAGCTGCTCCACCCAATTGCCCTTAAGATTTTCCACCTTCTTCTTGAGCAAGTTCACGATAATCTTGTTTGCCGCCTCCACCTGCCCATTGCTCCTGGGATGGTGGACGGATGCAAACCTGAGGTCTATCCCCAACTGGCCGCAGAAACTGATGAACTCCTCGCTTGCGAACTGCGAACCGTTGTCCGTGACTATGGCCTGCGGAAGACCATGACGACAGATGATCTCCCCCCATAAGAAGTTGCGGACCACCTGGGAGGTGACCTTAGCTAGTGCCTTGACCTCCAACTACTTTGAGAAGTAGTCGATCATGACTAAGAGAAACCTCCTCTGCCCACTAGCCTGGGGGAAGGGTCCTACCAGATCCATCCCCCATATGGCAAATGGCCAGGGTGCCGTGATACTCCTTAGCCTCTGAGCTGGCATGAGCTGAAGCGGGGCGAACATCTGGCACTTATGGTATTTCTTGGCGAAGGTGGCCGCGTCTTTGCTTAGGGTTGACCAAAAGTATCTTTGCCTCATTATTCTTGCCTCTAACATCCTGCTCCCCGAGTGGCTGCCGCACTCGCCGGAGTGAACTTCTTCCAAGATCCTCGGGACTTCATCTTCCGAGATGCACCGGGCCAAGAGGCCCGAGAGGGTCTTCCGATACAGATCCCCCTCATGGAGCACGTAGTAGGCGGACTTGTACCGGAAGCGCCTTTGGTCCGGAACGTCCTCCGGGAATTTCCCCGTTGCAAGGAAGGTAACGAAGGGATCCTTCCAAGAGGGCCGCTGCTCTATTTCCATGAGTTCCCCTTCCTCGATCGAAGGACGGAACAGATCTGTCAGGGTCCCCCCGGCTCGAGGACTGGATTTGGCCAACCGATCGGCCAGGGTGCTCTCCTCCCGAGGGATGTGCTGGATGGAGAAAGTTTTGAATGTTCCCACGAGACCTCTCACTTTGGCCAAGTACCTTATGAGCGCAGGTTCCCTCGTCTCGAACTCTCCCCTGATCTGAGAGGCTATTACCATCGAGTCGGTGAGGACCTCCACGTCATGGACTCCGAGCTCCTAGGCCAGCCGCAGACCGGCGATCACCGCCTCATACTCCGCCTGGTTGTTGGTGATTGGGAAGTATATCACTAGTGTCTGCTCGATCTTCACCCCGTGGGGACTCTCCAGCACCACCCCTTCTCCGAGAGAATTCTTGCCCGAAGCCCCGTCCACCAGCAGCTTCCACGGAACATGACGAGAGGCTCCATCTTCCTCCATCTCGGCCACATAATCTGCCATGAAATCAGCCACCACTTGCGCCTTCATGGATAGTCGAGGGACGAAGGTAATGTTGAATTCACTTAGCTCTATCGACCACTTTGCGAGCCTTCTCGAGTGCTCCACTCCTTCGAAGATCTGGCGGAGAGGGTGGTCCGTCACTACTTGAATTGAATGTGCCTGGAAGTATGTCCTGAGCTTCCTTGCTGCGACGACCAGAGCAAAGGCCAACTTCTCCAAAATCGGGTACCTGAGCTCCGCCTCCCTCAGGACCCTACTCACGTAGTAGACGGGCAGCTGCTTCTTGCCTTCCTCCCGAACCAGGACGGAGCTTACGACCTCAGCCCCAACCCCGAGATATAGATATAGATCCTCCCCCTCTTTTGGACCTTGGAGTAGCGGAGCCTTGGTGAGTTGGCTCTTCAAGGTCTGGAAGGCCTCCTCGCATTCCTTTGTCCACTCAAATTTCTGGTTGCCTCGTAACGTTTTGAAGAAGGGGGAGCATTTCTCTCCAGCCCGGGAGAGAAACCTGATCAACCCCGCGAGTTTTCCCGTCAAGCGCTGGACCTCCTTGGCATTCCGAGGCGATCCCAACTCCATGATGGCTTTGACCTTGTCCGGGTTAGGTTCTACCCCCGAAGGGGTGAGAAGGTGTCCTAGGAATTTCCCCTTGCTGGCCCCGAACACACACTTGAGGGGATTCATGCGCATCTTGTACTTGCGTAGGGTGGCGAAGGTTTCCTCGAGGTCTCGGAGATGAATGTCCACGCTCTTGCTCTTCACCATGAGGTCATCTACGTAAACCTCCAAGTTTCTTCCTCTTTGTTCCTTAAAAACCCGGTCCATCATCTTCTGGTAGGTTGCTCCTGTATTTTTTAGCCCAAAGGGCATCATCTTATAGCAGTAGCACCCCTCCCGGGTGATGAAAGAGACATCTTTGATATCCGGGGGGTGCATCCTGATCTGGTGATAAACTGAAAAAGCATCCCAAAAACTCATCACAGAAAAACCGACGTCTGAGTCAACCAGCGTGTCGATCCGAGGCATGGGATAACAATCCTTAGGGCAGGCTTTGTTTAATAAAGAAAAGTCAATACACATACGCCAGTGACCATCGCCCTTTTTACCATGACGACATTGGAGACCCAGCCTGGATACTGGATCTCCGATACAAAACCTGCTTCAAGGAGCTTGGCCACCTCCTCGCGGATTGGTTCTTCAAGTTTGTCGGCGAAGGCCCTCCTTTTCTGTCGGATGGGGCGGGCTCCTGGCTCAAGGTTGAGACGATGGCAAGCCACGTCCGCTTCGATGCCGGGCATGTCTGCCGCGCTCCATGCGAAGATGTCCACGTTCTTCTGAATGCACTCCAGCATCCTCACCCTGTCTTCCGGGCTGAGGCCCCCGCTGACACGCACCTTCTCCACCCTTCCTCCCTGGGTGATAACCTCCATCTCCAGTACTTCCTCTGCCGCTTCAAGTCGGGCCGGCTCTTCCCGTCTTCCCCTCGCTTCTCGCCCCTCTACCCTGGCCTTCTCCTCTGCTGCACCTTCCTCCTCCATTGGTTCGACCTGCTCCTCCTGAGCTACCTCCCTCTCCTTTCTTCGGGCACTACCCTCTTCCTCTTCTCCCCTCTTCTCCACTCCTTCTTCTGGCCCCTCCATCCTCCTCATCTCTTCATCCATCTTCTCAGCCTCCGCCATCCAAGAGATGGTATTGACGGCAGTCACATAGCACTGCCTGGCCACCTTTGCATCTCCCCGGATTCGGATCTGGACTCCTCCACTATGGAACTTCAAGCACTGGTGGTATGATGAGGGCACACATCGGAAGGCACTGATGAGAGGGCGCCCAAATATGGCATTGTAGCTGCTCGGAGCGTCAACGATGATGAACCGGCAGTTCCTCGGGACCCCTCCTAATGTCACCTGGAGGCCGACACCTCCCTCAACCTCCTTCCTTTCTCCTGAGAAACCAAACAGCGGCCCATCAGAGGCCTGCACCCTCTTCTTCTCCACCTCCATTGCATCGAAAGCCTTCTTGAAGATAACATTCACCGAGCTCCCATTGTCCACCAGGATCCGGGAGACCGTGAAGTTTTCTATCGCCGTCTGGATCACCAGTGCGTCGCAGAACGGGTCCTCATAATCGAGCATGTCTTCCGAGGAGAAGGTGAGCTTCTCTGTGGGGAGTGGGGTCTGGGAAGTTGATGCGACGTCTCTCCGGAACATCGCCTGGAAGCTCCTTTTGCGAGAGGCTTCTATCCCAACCCCACCATGAATCACCCCGATTCCCCCCTGGCTCCTGTATCCGCCCTGTCCTCGCATCGGTCCTCTTCCGCCTCTGGGAGCACTTCCTCGATCCTGGCCTGCTGCCGCCATGGTTGACCTCTCCCTCTCATTTCCAAGAATTCTGGGCAGGTGGCGGTCGCGTGACCTTCTTCCTGGTGAAAGTCACAATAGGGCAACGCCACCCTGTCCCCTCTTCCTGCTCTTCCTCTCCCTCCTCTTGCTCCTCTACCTCCTCTTCCTCGGCCTACTGCCATAGCTTGCTCCCTTGGGGGGTGAGGGGGTCTGGGACCTTGCCTCCACCCCGGATTTATTCCTCCCGCCTCTCTTCCTTGATACCCCCCTTCCTGACCTCTCGCTGGCCCTTCCTGGTGCCTCCAGCCCAACCTGTTGTTGGGCTCTTGATTCCTCCAATTCCGAGGCGGTCTTTCGAACCCCTGACCCCTGGGTCTTCTGGCCTTCTTCCTTCTTGCTGCCTCACCTCGGGCTCGCTCATCTTCGCTAACCTCTTGTAGAACTCCGGGTTGGCCTCCTCCCCTTCAATCTCCTCTGCTGCTCGCTCCATCATCTCCTCAAAGGACAAAGGAGGCCTTCTCTTCAGGTCCATCTTGAAGAACCCATCTCACAGCCCTACGATGAACGCCATCTTGAGGGCGAATCCCGGCACCTCCTGCACAAGGTGTATCTCCTCCTGGAACCTATCCACGTAATGTGTCAGGGATTCCCCCTCCCTTTGCCTGATCTTGAAGAGAGCCTCTGCATCCTTCTTCCTCTTTTTCGACGTTGAGAAGCGCAGCTGGAAGCCCCGACGCAAATCATCGAACGCGTAGATGGAACCTGTGGGAAGCTGGTGGAACCAGTCCCTTGCTTTCTCCTTCAGGGTGGTTGCGAAGAGTCGGCATTGAAAAGCATCCGACATGGGAAGGATTGACGTCATGTCCTCAAACCACTGTAGGTGCACGACTGGGTCCTCCTTGCCGGTGTAGTAGGACATCTCCGGCCCTCGAAACCCCTCTGGCACTGGGGCCGAGAGGATCATCTCGCAAAAGGGGCTCCCATCCCCTGCTCGGCGAATGGTCCTCTCGCGCGGAGCCAGCTCGCACACCTCAGCACTCGCCGGGCAGCTGAACAGCTGCCGCCCGGGGAGATCTCGCGCACTGCCTTCTGCTGGCACCTCTTTCCCCGGCCGCTGCCCCGGTGCATTCTCGCCGATCTGCAGGGGCGGAACCACGGGGACTGCCGGGGTCTCGCACTCGCTCCGCCCAGCGAGAACTGTCTGCAGGACTTCTCGCTTGAACTTCTCAAACATCTCCAGCCACTCCCCTGTTGCTGGCGGCTGCGAGTGGCCTGAGTCCGAACCATTTTCCCCACCTCCTGTCATCGAACCTAGCTTGAGATTTTCCTTCACTGGCTACGGTCCACGCTCACCGCACCAAAAATGTTGAAACCAGCAACTGGTCTCCTGAGTTCGGACCCACTGGGGGGTGTAGCCGACGCTTACTTCTCCCTCCCTAGACTCTATGACCGGTGGATGAGAAACTTGGAATAGACCCAAGGCTGTAGCGAGGAGGTCCCGCCACACACCCGGAAGATCTTAGAGAGCTTCCCCTCCCAAACCAAAGCTCAGCCGGGCACCTTGGAGGACACGGACTGCCAACCAAAACTAGCCTGGAGGAGAGGACTCTCAAGGAATCGGCCTTCCTCCAAGGTGCCCTTAAGGGTCTATTTATAGATTTTTCTAGGCTGGTCTGCAAATAACATGAATCCGCCTTTTAGTTTTACTAACCGCACCCCAAATTGGTCTGCTAATAGCCTAACTCCGTTATTCCGAAGGGCTATTTGCAGCCCACAAGGGGTATTATGGTCATTTCCCCCTCAAAGCCTTTTGGGCGAGTGGTCCGTGAGGGTACCACCCGCTGGGCACCCGCTTAGCTGGGCGAATGTCCACGCTTCCGGGCGAGTGGTCTGTAAGGGCACCACTCGCCCAGCTCCTTCTCTCCTGCAGCTTACCCCCACTAACCCGGGGGTATTTTCACCTGTCTGAGCCGGGGCGAATGATCTGACTGGCCTAGGTCTCGCCAGTTGGCCCGTGGGACCCACTCGACGAATACGGGTTGTACACCACTGTAGATCAACATTTCTCATGTTAAATAATAACTGTTTGGATAAATTTACGAAGTTCATTGCATTGATAATGTCTTGGTCCTTTTTTTGTAAAGCCTGTGATAACTCGTGTGTTTTCGACAAAATATTCTTCATCAAATGAAGAAGAAATATGAAATCAAAAGTTATTATACTCTTTAGAAGACTGCTTGACGTTCCTCTTTGGTTTGCATCCATTCCATCAACTCTAATAATTTCAAGAACATTTACAATTGATGAAAACATATGAATGCAATTTAAAACAGTACCATAATGTGAACTCCATCGTGTTTCTCCTGCCTTCTTAATTTCAAGCGGTTGATTTAACCCTTTACCACTCTCCAATTCTCCACAACCAATTTCTTGAGCGACTCTTTCGACTTCTAATGCTCTAAGACAGTCACGTCATTTGCAAGATCCCCCAACAACATTCAATACCATGTTAATATGAAAAAAAAAGCTCAGCAACTTCAGAATGACCTTCTGCAACTGCTACTAATATAAGCTGTAGTTGGTGTGCAAAACAATGAATGTAAAATGCAAAACTTTTTTCCTTTGATATCAAAGTTTTTAAACCCTTTAATTCACGTTTCATGTTGTTGGCTCCATCATAACCCTGTCCCCGTAATTTTGAAATACTTAGATTATATTTCGCAAATAGTTTATCAATAGCAATCTTGAGTGACAAAGCGGTGGTATCAGATACATGCACAAAACCAAGTAGTCTTTCAACAATTAATCCTTTTTTTGTCAACATACCGCAACACAATGTCCATCTGTTCTTTGGTTGCTATATCGCGGGATTCGTCCACTAAAATTGAGAAACAATCATGTCCAATGTCCCTAATGATTGTGTCGATCTGTTGTTGCACTTGCTATTGTTGAAACAATCTGTTTTTGTATTTTTGGTGATGTCAGTTGACAATTAATAGGAGCATTTTTTGTAGGAATATTTTCTTCTATATTCCTATATTAATATACAAAATGATATATTTTTGTTTTTAAAACTTTTACAGAAACCGCAGATATATAAAAATATATAAACAACAATATCAATAATTTTGCATGAAGGAGGTGAGAAATAAAAGAGAGGAAATATAGATAAGAATCGAGCCTGGGTAAGGCGTGTGATCACTGCCCTAAAGAAGTTGCACCACCCTCCGACAGGGCTTTCAACCGATGCTCACTCCTCCAAGGTACAACACCCGGCTAGATCCCGAAACTCCGATGTGCGCGGACACCGAAGAAGCACAGAGCACCCGAACAACCACTTGATGAAGCAAATGTAAAGAAAAAGAATCACGTAGAAGATCGTCAAAACAGAGAGAGCAGAAGAGCATATGAAAGCGATCGTTCTTTCTGAGAAGAACGACAATATATAAAGACAGTAAATCGCCGGAAAAGGAATCTCGGAAAACGGCAATATTAAAACTGTAATAATTATTAACAGTTATAGTTGGAAAGCACGTAATAACGTTGAAAATTTCCAACGTAAGTAATGGCGAGAAACATGCGTAAATGAGCGGTTAAGAATACGCGTTAAACTGCGGAGAGAGAGTATGCAGAACGGCAGGATGCGTTGAATTCAATTCGGCGTTGCGTCGACATCATATCGACACTACGTCGAGTTCTATCGACGCAAGCGTCGAGTTCTATCGACGCATGCGTCGAATTCCATTCGACGCCACGCCAACTTTAGCGGCTTGACGACGCTACGTCGAAATCTATTCGACGCAGCTCCGAATTCTAATCGACGCAACTCCGAATAAAACTCTGAAATTATTTTGAACAAAAAATACAATTCAATTCAATTATTCCCCAAATCCCAAATCCCAAATCCGGATCCGGTGCGGTGCGGGCGCGCACGCGCGCGCGCGTGTGGTTCATAGTTTCTCCTTATGTTCTTGTGAACAAATAAGGTGTGAAAACATATATAAACTCTTTGGCTAGAGAGATAATAAGTAAGGTGGGACTAAAGGTTCATCCTTTCATTCATGAAAGGTTTCCCTCCAAATAATTTGGATTTCCTCCAATTTGGTTTTGGAGCTTTTCATCTATAATGAGGAGCCAAACACCAAACACCATACAAGGCTCAAATAAACATTTATGAAATGAATGTTTGTAAATAAAATTTCTAACAATCCCCTACAAAAGCGAAAAACCAAAAGGCGAACTTCATAAATATGATATTACTAATAATAAATAAAATCAAATACAAATTTGCTTCATCAAGTTGTATCTAATGCAATGGGTATAGATGGAATGGTTACCTTGAATCTATACTTAGTACTTACTTCCTCTACCGAAGAGTATAATGTGCCAAAGGCTTTGAATTATAAACTTTTGACCGGTAAATTAGATAAGCACACAAAAGATTGGTTGTTCTTGGGTTATGGCGGTGGGCGCGTTAATGGCCATGCGCATTCCTTGATTTTTCATGAGAGTTATTTTGGGTTCAGCCCGGATCCCAAAGTTGCGGCCTCACAACAACCCCCACATAGGTGGTGCCTCAAGAGATATTCGTAACCAATATCTCGCAACGAAACATGCCTTTGGCAACCATTAAGAACTTAATTAAGTTCATCCTAACTTGTTACGTAGAGCACAACATCATTGGAATGGGGAGAATGTTTTCTCAACCTTATATTTTGTGCTCCCAACTACGCTACATCAACGATTTCGTTTCTACCACATTGAACCCACTTCATGGGATCTCCAATCACATGGGTTGGGTATCCACCGTTGGCAGCAAATCATGTGGGCTTAAGCCCCATTCCCCTCGACGACAACAATATCTCCCTTCGGGACAATCCCTTGGTAAGATTATCAGCCAGATTCAATTCCGACTTTACATAGTTGAGTGATATCACTTCTTTTCTTCTTTGCTTCACGGACTTGTACCTGATTCTCATGAACTTATTCATTTTGGAATTAGTACTATTAGAAGCAGTTAAATCAATAACACTTTTATTATCACAATGTAAAGAAATGGCAGGCATGTGATTTTCAATTAATGGAATTTCACTAAGTAAAATTTTAATCCATTCTGCTTCGGCACATGTAGTGTCCAAAGCTATAAGCTCTGATTCCATGGTGCTTCTAGAAATAACTGTTTGTTTTGTAGAAGCCCATGAAATGGCAGCACCTCCAAGGAGGAATACATAGCCCGTCGTTGACTTAACGTCTAACGAATCAGTTACCCAATTGACATCTGAATATCCTTCTAGTACTCCGGGAAATCCCGTGTACCCTAAACTATAATCCATAGTTCCACGAAGATATTTAAATATTCTATTTAGAGCTATCCAATGTTCATCACTTGGATTACTAGTATATCTACTAAGGAGGCCTACGACATAGGAAATGTCGGGCCTAGTGCGGTTAGCTATGTATAGGAGTGATCCTATCATTTGTGCATACCTATGTTGATCAATAGGTTCATTAGTATTTTTACAAAGTTTTACACTAGCGTCATATGGAGTAGAAGCGGGAATGGAATCATATAAGTTGAATTTAATCAACATTTTCTCAATCGAGTGTGAAAGAGATAATGATACGCTAGAATCATTTTTAACTAGTTTCATTCCTAATATAATGTTTGCTTCCCCCAAATCTTTCATATCAAAATTGGATGATAAATTATTTTTGGTTTCATTAATAATTTTAATTGAGTTTTCAAAGATTAAAATGTCATCTACATAGAGACATAACAAGACAATTTCATTTCCGTCTTGTTTGACATAAATACATTTATCAAATTCATTAGATTTGAAACCAAAAGTTAAGACTACGGAGTCAAACTTTTGATGCCATTGTTTAGGTGCGTGTTTTAAACCGTAAAAAAATTTAATTAATTTACAAACTTTGGTTTCTTGGCCTTTGACCACAAAACCTTCGGGTTGAGACATGTAGACTTCTTCATCTAAGTCTCCATGCAAGAAAGCGGTTTTGACATCCATTTGATGAATGATCATCCTACGGATCGAAGCCAAGGCGACTAGAATACGAAGAGAGGTTATTCTAGCTACGGGAGCATATGTGTCTAGATAATCTATTCATTGTTTTTGGGCATAGCCTTTAGCGACTAGGCGAGCCTTATATTTATCTATGGATCCATCCAGATTTAATTTCTTTCTAAAAATCCATTTACATCCTATGGCTTTGGCACCGGGAGGTAAATCGGTTAGGATCCAAGTTTTATTTTTTAAGATAGAATTAATTTCTAGATTAATTGCTTCTTTCCAAAAAGGATAATCAGATGAGGTCATTGCTTCCTCATATGTATTAGGATCTCCTTCAACTAGATAAGTGAAGTAGTCCTCCCCATAGGATCTTTCGGTTCTAACTCTTTTGCTTATTCTAGGTTCATCATTTTCTAATGGTTCTATAGTGAAGTGGAAGGTTGGTTTGAGCTAGTTGAAGGTTGAGATGAATTATTTAGTTTATATGGAAAGTTATCATCAAAATATGCTGCATCTCTAGCTTCTATAATAGTGTTGTTAGATATTTCACTAATTAGGGAATTAGTGATGAGAAATCTATTAGCAATACTATCGGATGCATATCCTATGAAAATAGAGTCTAATGTTTTTGGTCCTATTTTCTTTCTCTTAGGTTCAGGAATTGCTACCTTAGCTAAACACCCCCACACTCGAAGAATTTCGAGATTAGGTTTTCTTAATTTGAATAATTCAAAAGGTGTCTTATCGTTTTGTTTAGATGGAATCCTATTAAGGATGAAGGAGGAAGTGAGCAACGCTTCTCCCCAGAGATTTTCCGGGGCACCGGACTCGGCTAACATGGCATTGACCATGTTCATCAAGGTCCGATTTTTACGTTCAGCTAGACCATTCGATTGAGGAGAATATGGAGCAGTCACTTGATGAATAATCTCATGTTCTTGGCAAAATTGGGTTAGTTCATTCGAAGTGTATTCTCCACCTCGATCGGATCTAAGAATTTTGATTGACGATCCTAATTGTTTTTCTACTTCGGCTTTGAAAATCTTAACATATGAAAAGACTTCATCTTTAGTTTTTAATAAATATATGTAACAATATTTAGTGAAATCGTCAATAAAAGTTACAAAATATTTATTTCCACCTCTAGTGGGTTGGCGGTTCGAGTCACACACATCCGAGTGAATTAACTCTAAAGGTTTTGAAGTTCTTTCCATTGTTTTAAAAGGTTTTTTAGAAAATTTAGATTGTACACATATTTCACATCTAGAACTTGGTGCAATATTAAATTTTGGAATTAAATTTAACGACATCATTCTTTTCTTAGAATCTGAATTCACATATCCTAATCTAGCATGCCAAAAATCTGAATTTGAGTATGAAACAGAAGAAGATGAAATCTGATTTATTTATAAATCAGCAACATTTAATTTAAATAAACCATCGCAGATATATCCTTTACCAATAAAAACATCATTAAATGTTATTACAACTTTATTTGACTCTAAGACAATTTTATAACCCTTCTTCACTAGCAAGGATCCGCTCACAAGATTCTTCCTAACTCTCGGCACATAAAGCACATCTTGCAAGGCTAGTGTTTTCCCGGATATCAACCTAAGATCCACTCGCCCGCGTCCAAGTATTTGTGCCGAAGAAGCATCTCCTAAGATCACGCTTCCTCCACTGATGTCCTGAAAGGCGGCAAAGCAAGAACGATCAAAACAAGTATGAACATTTGCTCCGGAATCAAGCCACCAATCTGATGAACAAGTGAGAAGAAGACTTGGAGAATAATCTAACCTGAAGATAGGTTGGTCCGGTGCTTGGATCATGTTGGCCTGAGGCTTGTCTCCACGAGACGTGCCAATCACGGGTTCTGTCTTCTTGTAGAAGCAGTTGGTAGACAGATGGTTTGTGCGGCCACAGATGAAGCACCATTTCCCTTTACCTGGGTTTTGGTTTGAAGAACTAGGTTTGGGGTGATTGAGTTTTTGATGGCGGGAACCTGGATGGAAAGGTTTCTTATGGATCTTGCCTTTGCCTTTGAAATGATGGTGGGAAGAATGATTGCCTTGCGATTCAGTGAGATTTACTTTAAGGGCAAGGTCTTTGGAAACTTTAGAGTTTTTACTCTTATGTTCATCCTAGATGCGGATAGCATTTTGGATCTGAACATAAGTAAGGTTTGATTGGTCATGCCTTAGTCTAGTGCTAAAGCCGGACCATGAATCGGGAAGAGAATCAATAAGACATGCCACAAGATAGTTTTCGGAAAGGATTGAGCCATCAGCTCGGATTTTGGACAACATCTCATCTAGTTGATGGAGTTGAGGATTGATGGGCTTGGAAGCATCAATCTTGAATTTATGGAGGTTGGAAACATTGTAGCGTTCTTTACCCGCATTGTCAAGGTTATAGCGCGCTTCAAGAGCATACCATAAATCCTTAGCCGTACGATATTGGAGGAATACATCGTAAAGGCTGTCGGACAAGGCACTAAGAATGCGGTTGCGACAATGATATTCAATGTCCACCGGATCTCTATAAGGAATACGTCTAGCGTACGTTCTAGTGGTGTTTGCAGTTGAGGATGAGGACGATGGTAGGGTTGAAGCGACTGCAGTTGCAGCGCTGGGGTTTTGTGTTTCTACAGCAGGAACATCAACTATTGCAGAAAGAAGACCTAAAGTATTCAACCAATATTCTACTTGTGCTTGCCAACGACGAAAACCGTTTCTGTTAAATTTCTCGGGTTTGATCCCGGCGGAGTCCTCAGATCTAGATGCCATTAGTGATTTCTGAAATTTAAAATACATACAATAAATAATAGTACATGTAAACAATAAAACAGAGATGTTCATTTTGATTATTTGATTTTATTTATTCTATTGATGTGGAATTACAAACTTTTTTAGATTGTAGGAATATTTTCTTATATATTCCTATATTAATATACAAAACGATATATTGTGGTTTTTAAAACTTTTACAGAAACAGCAGATATATAAAAATATATAAACAACAATATCAATAATTTTGCATGAAGGAGGTGAGAAATAAAAGAGAGAAAATATAGATAAGAATCGAGCCTGGGTAAGGCGTGTGATCACTGCCCTAAAGAAGTTGCACCACCCTCCGACAGAGCTTTCAACCGATGCTCACTCTGTTGGGTTTTCTGTACCCCTTCATAAGGGATGACATATCGAATATGCGCAGCGGAAATGAACAAGAACAACCCAAAAAGAGATCAACGGATCTTGCGGTTTTCATGATTCAAGAGAATAAGAAAGCAAATCAAAATACAATATACCTTCGCGGGATTGAGTCAATACTCAACCAAGGTGCTCCACGAAGAATCCGAAATCTGCCTTTGAATTCTTCAAGGATCGAAATAGATCAATCCCTCTACAGAAGTCCACATGGGCAAAGGAGAATCCTAGATTCTTGTCGTACAAGAATTAGGTCGGAGAAGGATGCTCCCAACGTCCTCACGGACTGCTAGGTCCGATCCAGAGGAGGCGGCGACCGCCGGCGGTGACTAGCGGTGGCGGAACGACGATCGGCGGACGGAACGAGAACAGCCGGAACACTTCCGTCGTCTGTTCTCTCGCAAAAGGGCTCGATCTGAAAAACCGTCTCAAAAAAATCGAAGCCCTAATCACGTTCCTTTTATAAGCAAGGCATAAAATCGGCTATCCGCAGACCAAAGGAAAAAAACAGAAAATCTATCCAGATTTACATTCGCCGAATTCGACTAATCAAATTAACCGAATTTGACTAATCACTATAACCGAATTCAGCGAAACCATTTCGACGAATTCGACTATATATAAATTCGGCTATTCACTATAACCGAATTCGGCGAAACCATTTCGACGAATTCGACTATATATAAATTCGGCGAAACCCTTTAGTCGAATTTGCCATTAGCCGAATTCGTCTAAACCCTTTAGTCGAATTCGGTTAATGCCTTTAGCCGAATTATCACTATAACCGAATTCGGCGAAACCATTTCGACGAATTCGACTATATATAAATTCGGCGAAACCCTTTAGTCGAATTTTCCATTAGCCGAATTCGTCTAAACCCTTTAGTCGAATTTTCCATTAGCCTTTAGCTGAATTATCTAGTGTAAAATCCGTTCGTTTAAACACTTTAAACGATTTCCCTTTTGAGACATTCTCAACTTGATTCCAAGCAGTCACAGGATTGGTCTTCCACTAATATCCAATATGAGTAAGGCCAACACAATCCCTTCTCCAATTTCTCCAAACGCTTTTATGTGCGACCCTATAAGCTCATATTGCGTTGGCAGCAAGACTAATTGTTGATTGCTTTGAGATCATCTCAGAAACTCCAACAGTCTCCCACTTGATCACAAAGTATCAACAAAAGTCTCACAAACAATGAGCGACATCTAGCAATACATCATTGCTACCCATGCCATAAGAGTTCATAACTCATATAAGCCTGCCATGACCAATGTATCAGTGTTGTCATGTCCCTTTGTCCTTTACATCCGGATAGAACTAGAGGCATGGACCGTGTCACCCTCATAATTATTCAATCTTAGTTTCCTGATCTAGAATAGACTGTCTGAAATTGGTGAGCTCAATATCATATATTGACTCAACCAAGCATGGCCATGCATTTCTCAGTCTCATTCCATCAAGGGGCCCATGGATGTAACTCCTGTCATACAGGAGGACAAATCCCATTTCTGCTCATACACAAACTTCCAAATGATTCGTAACATACCCAACAACCACCCTTATCGTCAACCTTTCTCAAGAGAAGACTTTAGATGGCATCAAAGTACGCTCTTCCTCACCTGATGAATGCTATGACTTCAGGTCAAAGGACCACAAACACCATTGTCACTTGAGACCTACTTGTGACACATTCATATAACAATCCACAAAGTAGTCTCACGGGAGGTCTGTCCAGTACAACTTGTTCTTAACAAGTACCAATGTGATGACTTGATATCACAATATCATGACCTGTGAGAACGGATCATCAGTCAACGCACATGCTAGCCTTATGGTCTCATCCTCGCCCTAAATTTCTAGGATGATACCTCGACCAGGGACCATTTAAGAATAAAGCTTCTTATAAACATAGGCTCTCACATTCAAGTCACGTACTTGAATTTCTATGGAAGCAAACACTCTAAGAGCATTTATTATGCTAATTAATCTTATCAGACAGATATAAATCACATAATAAAAGAACTTGTCATAAATATAAAATGAAATACATAGTACATTTTATAATTCATCCAATGAACAAACAACCAACAAATATGCAATCCACAAGGCTCCCACTAAAGATAATCATTCAGGTATCTAATACCCATTGATCTAACATGACCATCATGCTTCTTTTGCGCAAGAGGCTTTGTTAGTGGATCCGCTATATTTTCTTCAGTCTGTACTCTACATATGCTCACATCTCCTCGATCGACAATCTCTCGAATAAGATGGAAGCGCTGAAGTATGTGCTTGGAGTACTGATGAGATCTAGGTTCCTTAGCTTGTGCAATTGCACTGTTGTTGTCACAGTAGAGAACTACAAGATCAACAATGCTAGGAACTACATCAAGCTCGCTGATGAATTTCCTAATCCACACAACCTCCTTCGCCGCATTCGCTGTAGCGATATACTCGGCCTCAGTCGTAGAATCGACAACTGTCTCCTGCTTGGAACTCTTCCAGCTTACAGCTCCTCCATTAAGGCAAAACACAAAACCTGACTGTGACTTTGAGTCATCTCTGTCAGTCTGGAAGCTTGCATCCGTGTAACCCTTTACAACGAGCTCTTCCTCTCTACCAAACACCAAGAATGTATCCTTAGTCCTTCTCAAGTACTTCAGGATATTCTTGACTGCGATCCAGTGACCATCACCCGGATCAGACTGGTACCTGCTAGTCATGCTTAAAGCATATGAGACATCGGGTCGAGTACATAACATTGCATACATGATTGATCCAATTGCCGAAGCATATGGAATCAACTTCATGCGTCCTTATCTTCCAAAGATTTTGGACACTGGTCCTTAGAGAGACTCACACTATGTGACATGGGTAAGAATCCTTTCTTGGACTCAAGCATGTTGAACCGTTTCCACACCTTATCAATGTATGTACTCTGGGTCAAACCCATCAACTTCTTCGATCTATCTCTATAGATCTTAATACTAAGTATATAAGTCGCTTCGCCCAAGTCTTTCATAGAAAAGCACTTCCCTAGGTTGTTCTTAACAACTTGAAGGGTCGGAATGTCATTCCCGATCAACAGTATGTCATCTACATACAATATCAGGAAGACAACAATGCTCCCACTAATCTTCTTGTAAACACAATGCTCATCTTCGTTCTTGATGAAACCAAACTCTTTGATCTTCTCATCAAAACACAGATTCCAACTTCGAGAAGCTTGTTTCAATCCATAAATGGATCGATTCAACTTGCATATTTTAGTGGCTTCATCTGGAGATACAAAACCCTCGGGTTGTATCATATACACTTCCTCAAGGAGGTTTCCATTAAGGAAAGCCGTTTGGACATCCATTTGCCAGATCTCGTAGTCATAATACGCAGCAATAACAAGTAGAATTCTGATGGACTTGACCATAGCTACAGGGGAAAAGGTTTCATCATAGTCAACACCATGAATTTGCCTGAAACCTTTAGCCACCAGCCGACCTTTGAATGTCTGTACATTCCCATCCATGTCGGTCTTCTTCTTGAAGACCCACTTGCACCCTATGGGTCGTACCCCTTCAGGTGGTTCCACCAAGGTCCAAACTTGGTTTGTGTACATGGAGTCCATTTCAGATTTCATGGCCTCAAGCCACTTCTCGGAGTCGGGTCCATTCATAGCCTCTTGGTAGGTTGCAGGCTCATCATCATGATCCATAAGCAACACATTACCTATTTGAGTCATGAGAAATCCATATCTCTCAGGCTCAAATCTTGGTCTACCAGATCTACGTAGGACTTGTGTTTCTTCAGCAGGCTCTCCAGCTACAACTTCTTGTAGTCCTTGCTCAGGTTCCAATTCTGGTTCGTTCATTGTTTGTGGCTCTTGAACTTCTTCAAGTTCTACCTTTGCAGTCTTTCTGGATAAGAACTCTTTCTCCAAAAAGACACCAGTCCTTGCGACAAACACTTTGCCCTCAGACGGTAAGTAGAAGTAGTATCCTTTGGTTTCCCTAGGATACCCCACTAGATAACATTTATCCGATTTGAGTTCCAGCTTGTCAGGCATTTGACGTCGCACGTATGCCTCACAGCCCCAAATCTTGATGAACGACATACTAGGACGCCTCCTAGTCCATATCTCATATGGTGTCTTTAGAACCATTTTCGTTGGAACTCGATTTAGTGTGAAAGCAGCAGTCTCTAAAGCAAAACCCCAAAAGGAAACGGGCAAATCTGCATGACTCATCATCGATCGCACCATGTCTAATAAGGTACGATTCCTCCTCTCAGAAACACCATTATGTTGAGGTGTTCCGGGTGGAGTGAGCTTTTATACAATACCACACTCTTTCAGATGATCACGAAACTCATGACTCAGATATTCGCCACCTCGATCAGATCAGAGTGCTTTTATCCTTTTTCCCAGTTGGTTCTCCACTTCATTTTTAAACACTTTGAACTTTTCAAAGGTCTCAGATTTGTTCTTCATAAGAAACACGTATCCGTATCTACTGAAATCATCAGTAAATGTAACGAAGTAGTAGAACTCACCTCTAGCCATAGAACTCATGGGTCCACATACATCACTATGTATTATACCCAAGAGAACATTAGCCCTCTCATTACAACTAGTGAAAGGAGCTTTCGTCATCTGGCCCAACAAACATGACTCGCATCTCTCAAATGATTCATAATCAAATGAGTCCAGTAGTCCATCTTTATGGAGCTTGGATATGCGTTTCTCGTTTATATGGCCTAAACGACAATGCCAAAGGTACGTAGGATTCAAGTCATTTGTTTTTAGTCTTTTAGTATTTTCTATGTTATAGATCGGATGGTCTAAGTTCAAAACATATAAATCATTAAACATTTGGGCAACGCCATAACAAACATCATTCTTATAAATAGAACAACAATTGTTCTTAATTACGAAAGAAAAACCAATCATGTCCAAACATGAAATAGAAATAATGTTTCTAGTTATGGCGGGAACATAATAACAATTATCAAGTTCTATTACAAGCCATGTGGGCAAAGAAAGACAGTAAACACCAACCGCGACGGCAACAACTCTTGCTCCATTCCCGACGCGCAGGTCTAGCTCCCCTTTACCCAGCATTCTTCTCCTTCTCAGTTCCTGCACATTTATACAAATGTGAGAACCACATCCGGTATCCAATACCCAGGATGAAGGAGCAGAAAAGTTTATTTCTATAACGAATATACCTGAAGTGGAAGTCATACTTCCCTTCTTCTTCTGCAGATCTTCTAGATACTGAGGACAGTTCCTCCTCCAGTGCCCTGCCTTACCACAATGGTCGCACTTCCCTTCCTTAGCCAATCCTTTCTTTTTCAGTGCTGAAGACTTGGGATCAAGATGTGACTTAGGTCCTACCTTAGTCTTCTTGGTTCCCTTGACCTTGCCCTTGCCTTTATGCACCATCAGTATGGGGCTAGCAGGCTTGGTCTTCTTCATGTTGATCTCGGCAGTTCTTAACATGCATAGGAGCTCGGGCAGTGTCTTGTCAATTTCATTCATATTGTAATTTAAGACAAACTACTCGTAACTGTCCGGCAACGATTGCAGGATCAGATCAGTGGCCAACTCTTGGCTCAAAGGAAACCCCAGTCTTTCAAGGCTCTCTATATACCCAATCATCTTGAGTACGTGAGTTCCTACTGGGTCTCGAGCTCCCATCTTACACTGAAATAACGCCCTGGATATATCAAACCTCTCTTGGCGAGCTTGCCCTTGAAACATTTTCTTCAGGTGCTCAACCATCTCATAACAACTCATGTTCTCATGTTGCTTCTGAAGCTCAGAGTTCATAGTCGCGAGCATACGACATTCAACATCCAAGGAGTCATCTCCATACTTCTTATAAGTTTCTTTATCTGCATGTGGTGCATTAGAGGCTGGCTCTTCAAGGGGATCTTCTTCCAAGACATAGAGCTTGCGCTCTTGCCTGAGAACAATTCTCAGGTTTCTATACCAGTCAAGGAAATTTGTCCCATTTAGCTTATCCTTCTCAAGGATCGCTCTCAGGGACAAGGCGGAGTGAGATCCACTTGCCATGGATATTCTACAAGGAATTTTGCAAAGTGAAATTTTAGTACTATATTTCAAAATACATTTTATATATTTTAATAAGGACTTTTATTAAAGAACTCCCACTATTTTAATCAAATCAATAACCCTTGATATCGATTCAGAGAGTTTATGCGAGCTACTCTCTTAGTGGACAAGATCCGTATTTCACCAACACCACGAGTCCGCTTTGGCGTTCCTCTCATAATGCGGTTATTTAGGTAGATAACATTTGTCAATTACATCACTATGCAACTCTTGTATGGTTGGTGACTAACTCTTTATTCACATCCATCATATGGAGCATGCCAACCATATGCCTCTAGGCACTCAACCTTTGAGGTCACCTAGTTAAGTATGACCCGATGATGACATTGAGATATCACAATTATCCGCTCGCACCCTTACCAAGATAGATTAATGCACCTTGCTTTGGCAATCCCACACTTCATCGATCGAGACAGGAAGAGTGTCATCCATCGAAAGGCATCTGAATACTTAATATTGAATAAGGGATTTTATTTTTCAATAGATGAACGTTTCATCGTGATTAACATTTAATCACCATGCACATACACAAAACAAATGCATCCCCTATGTGCACATAAAAGGATTATCAACAGTTTGATAAAAAGGGGGTTAAATCTGAATACATAGAACACTTCTAGATCTTCAGATTTACATGCATTGAACATAAGCAAAGCAACTCCACTTGTGCAGTAGACAAGCTCGTCTCTCATGTCAGATTCAATAATCTAAACATTTGGTTTCACAAACCATTTTGAGGGACGGTTACTGCAGAGGAGAAACATCCTCTGAAACATGAAAATCGCAACGCAATCACATGCGTTCGTGGCGGGGTTCCAAGGGGCCACGCCCCTGGCGGGGTCTTAGGGGCAGAGCCCCTAACGGGGTCCAAGGGGCAGCGCCAGCGAGCGGGGTCAAGGGGCAGAGCCCTTGCGGGGTGCGGGGCAGAGCCCCGACCAAATTTTTGAAATCCCACCACCAGAAACCTCACAAAATCACATCAAATGTGATATTCCAAGAGGAAATTAGGGCATTTAGAACGCTTCCAAATGTCCCAATTTACACGCACCTGACCGCAACCTGGCTCTGATACCACTGTTGGGTTTTCTGTACCCCTTCATAAGGGATGACATATCGAATATGCGCAGCGGAAATGAACAAGAACAACCCAAAAAGAGATCAACGGATCTTGCAGTTTTCATGATTCAAGAGAATAAGAAAGCAAATCGAAATACAATATACCTTCGCGGGATTGAGTCAATACTCAACCAAGGTGCTCCATGAAGAATCCGAAATCTGCCTTTGAGTTCTTCAAGGATCGAAATAGATCAATCCCTCTACAGAAGTCCACACGAGCAAAGGAGAATCCTAGCTTCTTGTCGTACAAGAACTAGGTCGGAGAAGGATGCTCCCAACGTCCTCACGGACTGCTAGGTCCGATCCAGAGGAGGCGGCGACCGGCGGCGGCGACTAGCGGCGGCGGAACGACGATCGGCGGACGGAACGAGAACAGCCGGAACACTTCCATCGTCTGTTCTCTCGCAAAAGGGCTCGATCTGAAAAACCGTCTCAAAAAATCGAAGCCCTAATCACGTTCCTTTTATAAGCAAGGCATAAAATCGACTATCCGCAGACCAGAGGAAAAAAACAGAAAATCTGTCCAGATTTACATTCGCCGAATTCGACAAATCAAATTAACCGAATTCGACTAATCAATATAACCGAATTCGGCGAAACCATTTCGACGAATTCGACTATATATAAATTCGGCTATTCACTATAACCGAATTCGGCGAAACCATTTCGACGAATTCGACTATATATAAATTCGGCGAAACCCTTTAGTCGAATTTGTCATTAGCCGAATTCGTCTAAACCCTTTAGTCGAATTAGGTTAATGCCTTTAGCCGAATTATCACTATAACCGAATTCGGCGAAACCATTTCGACGAATTCGACTATATATAAATTCGGCGAAACCCTTTAGTCGAATTTGCCATTAGCCGAATTCGTCTAAACCCTTTAGTCGAATTCGGTTAATGCCTTTAGCCGAATTATCTAGTGTAAAATCCGTTCGTTTAAACACTTTAAACGATTTCCCTTTTGAGACATTCTCAACTTGATTCCAAGCAGTCACAGGATTGGTCCTCCACTCATATCCAATATGAGTAAGGCCAACACAATTCTTTCTCCAATTTCTCCAAACGCTTTTATGTGCGACCCTATAGGCTCATATTGCGTTGGCAGCAAGACTAACTGTTGATTACTTTGAGATCATCTCAGAAACTCCAACACACTCCTCCAAGGTACAACACACGGCTAGATCCCGAAACTCCGATGTGCGCGGACACCGAAGAAGCACAGAGCACCCGAACAACCACTTGATGAAGCAAATGTAAAGAAAAGGAATTACGTAGAAGATCGTCAAAACAGAGAGAGCAGAAGAGCATATGAGAGCGATCGTTCTTTCTGAGAAGAACGACAATATATAAAGACAGTAAATTGCCGGAAAAGGAATCTCGGAAAACGGCAATATTAAAACCGTAATAATTATTAACAGTTATAGTTGGATTCAATTCGACGTTGCGTCGACATCATATCGACGCTACGTCGAGTTCTATCGACGCAAGCCTTATCGACGCAAGCGTCGAGTTCTATCGACGCATGCGTCGAATTCCATTCGACGCCACGCCAACTTCAGCGGCTTGACGACGCTACGTCGAAATCTATTCGACGCAGCTCCGAATTCTAATCGACGCAACTCCGAGTAAAACTCTAAAATTATTTTGAACAAAAAATACAATTCAATTCAATTATTCCCCAAACCCCAAATCCCAAATCCGGATCCGGTGCGGTGCGGTGCGCGCGCGCGCGCGTGTGGTTCATAGTTTCTCCTTATGTTCTTTTGAACAAATAAGAAGGTGTGAAAACATATATAAACTCTTTGACTAGAGAGCTAATAAGTAAGGTGGGACTAAAAGTTCATCCTTTCATTCATGAAAGGTTTCCCTCCAAATAATTTGGATTCCCTCCAATTTAGTTTTGGAGCTTTTCATCTATAATGAGGAGCCAAACACCAAACACCATACAAGGCTCCAATAAACATTTATGAAATGAATGCTTGTAAATAAAATTTCTAACATTTTTCAGAACCACGGCTTTAATGTCATTATTATGTGATGCAAGAAAATCCAATAGTTCAAGAAAAGTCCCTCTGTTGATTGACTCATTGGACTCATCATGACCACGAAAAGCCAGCCATTATCGTAATAGAAAACGGACACAATCAATAGATGCGCTTAAACGAGCTCGATATTCAATGATTTGACATTCTTCTTGTCTTGCAAACGCAATTTGGATACCCTGTTTTTGATTCATTAAAGCTTCACACATTCTCTTAGCAGTACTATGTGGAGTCGTGGGATTCCCGACGTGCTTTTCAAGTATAGTCTTATCTTTCCAATACCGAAATCCACGAGTAACAAAAGTTGAATCACAACCTCTTTGAGGGAAGATATAACAAAAAAGACAAAAGGCGGCATCCTTTTCAGCACTGTATTCTAACCAATCTTTAAAATCATTAAACCAATTTTTGTTGAAACGACGATATTTCATTCCAAATTCAGTCTGAGGAAAACTTTCTAATACTGGTTGACAAGGTCCATTCTGCAGATAATATCTTCTTATAGAGTCATGAAGATTAACATCATATCTTTATTTCAACATTTCCTATTTGCCTATTTGGGGAGTTCATGAGTTCACTGTTCACCAAAAATAATGAAGAAATTAGTTGCTAATTGCAGATTGGGGAGTTCAACCTAATTGCCTATTTGGGGAGTTCATGAGTTCACTATTCACCAAAAATAATGAAGAAATTAGTTGCTAATTGCAGATTGGGGAGTTCAACCTAATTGCCTATTTGGGGAGTTCAACCTAATTGCAAAATGCAAATACATATCATACATTCAATATTGCAGTCATGAACATGATGCAGTCATGATTCATGAAGAAATTAAAAATAGGCAAATAGCAGATGCTGAGAAATTCAATAGCAGAGGAATGATGAAGAAAATCAAGAAATGGCAACAGGCAACAACCTACACTCTACAGCAGACTGGCGGAGCCTTACCAGAACCAGAGGATTAGGAATCGCGGTGAAGAAATAGCAGATACAGTCAAGAAATGGCCCGTCCGGCGTCCGCCGCTCTCGCCCTGTCCACGGTCCGCCGCTCTCGCCCCGTCCGCCGTTTGGAGTCTTACCAGAACCAGAGGAATCACGACTTGCGAGGAGGCACGATCTTAGGGTTTCGAGACTCAACGGAGGCGACTTGCGAGGAGGAAGCGTGAATAGAAGAAGGGCGCTGTTAGGTTTCGCGAGGAGGAAGCGTGAATAGGGGGCTGTCGACTTTCGCGATTTTTAACACCCGAGCACGTGCCCGGGTGGGTCTTTTGCTGGGTCCGCCGATGCTTTTAACAACTAAATTTTGGGAATCGTTCGTGCACACTCATGAAAAAATTTTCTGCCCAAATTGGGCAATTAAATTTTGTGAAGACGGGAATTAATAGATAAAAAAATATCATCCAAAACCTTTTATATGAAATTGAAAAATAATGAATTAATTAATGAGAAGAAATACTAATTAGAAAATAAATAATTATAACATAAGCGTGATTGTATATATTCTTGTTAACTGTTAATTTATAGTAATATTTGCTACAAATTTGAAATTTATACACAAAATAAAAAATTATCCACATTTATATACAAAAATGAATGAAAAATAAATAATGAAATTAACGGTCTAAATTATACACAACTATAAAATAAGAACATATTTGACACGATTTTTTGAGAGCTGCGCGTCGCTGAAACCTCAAAAACCGTGCTAAAAAAAATAGGCTTCGCTAAAAAAAAAATTGGTGGGTCTGACGCACAAAGAAGTGTCTGCTAGAGAAAATTCGACTGTAAAAATCGTTTATCCAATTGTTGAAAATCAATATGGAAATTACAGCCGTGCTTTGCATTACGGGTGTAATTTCGA
Source organism: Dactylorhiza incarnata (assembly GCA_033032865.1). Lineage (NCBI taxonomy): Eukaryota > Viridiplantae > Streptophyta > Magnoliopsida > Asparagales > Orchidaceae > Dactylorhiza > Dactylorhiza incarnata. The sequence goes on along the minus strand of JAWHQI010000028.1, from coordinate 1,573,472 downwards.
GTTTGATTTCAACCGTTGAATTACCGATTTTACGACCGAATTTACTCTAGCACACACTTCTGTGTGCGTCGGACACACAATAACACGCTTCTTGCCGCGTTGGGGGATGGTTGAAGCCTCCGCCGAAAAAGGTTGCATACAAGCAAATAAAGTTACTTAATAATAAATAGATTAGTATCAGTAATTAGAGTATTAATAAATAACTTTAGATAATTAGTTTATAAATAATATTTAGTTTATTAATAATATATTCATTTTAATTAGTACATAATTTTGTATATATTATTATAATTAGTTTACATTTTATTTATATTCATTTTAATTAGTTTATATTTTATTAATATTGTAATTAGTTGTCTACAAATAATATATTTATTTTTATTAAAATTATATTTGTTAATAAATAATATATTATTTATTATTTAGTTTATAAATATTTTTTGTTTCGTGTCTTTTATTTTCTTTAACATTTTTATTTTCATAGGCTGCAAATAAATAAATTTGCACTATTATTTCAATATGCAGATACAGTTTTTCAAACAATTTTATGAATTTTATCAACTCCTCTGTTAATTTTGAATACTTCACTCTGAAATTTTGTTAGTTTTTATACATAGAAAAAATATTTTATAAATTTTCTATTAAAAAAATGTAATGCGTGATTGACCTTACTTTCCCTGCAGAGAAATAGATGAATGTTCTCAACCTTAATCATCCAAAAATCTCGGCCCTAGGTAGCACATCCGAGCCCGGCCTGGAAAGGCCCGGCTAGGCATGGGCCCAGGAAAGCCCCCTCTTTGGTCATGAGCCTGATATCTGGGCCAGGCCTGGGCACCAGGCCTAGCCTTGCATAGGCCTGGCCCGGTACCAAGCCAACTTTCAGAGCTTTTAGATCCCCTAATAGAGGGCTCTAAAAGCACAGAGCGTTACTCCCATTATGACATACTGCCATAAAGTATATGTCATAATGTTCATATAATGTTATTTTGGGTGTATTTTCTATTATGGTATATACAAGCTTAATGCCATTATGGCATAACTGTCACCAGTGTGGGCTGCTGGTAGATAGGCCTAGGCATGTAGTCTAGGCCTATTATTACATATATAATTAAAATTAATATTATTCTATATATAATTAATAGTAATTGAAGGTTGGGCACCCAATCTATGTAGATTTTATCAAATCTTTCTAATTTTTATTGAGTCAAAATTGCATCCAAATGTTTTTGAACATATAAGAATCATTATTGGTTAAGGCTGAGCATATTATTCGAAACTCGAAAGTCGCTCGAAAATCGCTCGAATATTGAGTCGAATCGGAATCGGTTACAATTGATTCGACTCAATTTGAGTCGATTCAATTTGACTCGAATCTAATTTCGAGTCGATTTCGAGCCAGCCCTGAATCGCTCGAAATATGATTTGAATCAACTCGAATTGATTAAAAATATTAAGTATTTATTAATATGTTATTATTTTAAAATTAAAAACACTAAATTTTAAACCTAAATAAAAATATTGAAGGCTTTAAGTGTTTCATTTGCTAAATTTAGATATTTCCCAATTTAATTTCGAGCCAATTACGAATAAAGAGAAAAATTGCTCAATTTGGAGCCAGCTTGATTCGATTTTGAATCGGCTCAATTCGATTTCGAGCCAGCTCGATTCTATTTCGAGCCAGCTCGGAATCGAGCCATTTCGAGTCGAGTCGACTCGACTCAAAATCGATTTCGATTTCGATTTCGAGCCGAGTTCGACTCGAAAATTTCGATTTCGAGCCGAGCCAAAATCGCTCGAACTCGACTCGATATCATCCTTATTATTGGTTATAATTAAGAAAGTTTTTTCTAATAGCATAAAACATATTTGGGTATTCTGGAGAAACCACATTCAAATTGATTTCATAAGTATCCACAAACAAATTTTGCACTTTGAGATAAAGCTCATGAAAAAAGTTTTATTTATCGGTCATATAGGGTGATAGAGTGTGCAAAAATAACCAAACAACCTAGAATCAGACCAAAATCGAACTGAACCTAGCAGCTTGTATCGGTTCTCATGGATCTTGGTTCCGTTTCGGATCCAAAAAAATTTAGAACCGAGTAGTTTGGTTCTCAATTCTATCTTCGGGTACCTGAGAACCAACCCAGATTATTGAAATTAAATCTTTGGAATTTTAGCGTCGTCGGAATCGGATATTTCAAGTAATTTATTTTCGGGCTCATCATATATTACTTCAAGTGCATATTTTGAGCAAGCTTTAATCATTGGACACGCATTGAATGAATCGGCTACATTCACAAATATTAATCAAATTGAGATAAACTCTTTCAGTGGGATGAAATATATGGTTGTACAAACTATTTGTACAATACTTAGAGATGTTTACTAATATAAGAGTATATGCAAAATAATTATGAAGTATGGGTAGAATCGAGAACCAAACTGGAATTGAACTGACCATTTTGGTTCGGATCCGGTTCCATATCTTAGGTCTGTGGGTCGGTTATGGTTCCAAAAGTTAGAACCGAACCAACATGGACCGGTTCTTGGTTTAGGGTGGAACCATCCCAAGTTGAACCCCTATACAGTGGGCATAACTCTATGATCAGAATGAAATTTTAGGAATGATTGAACAATTTCAAACAAACTAACTCCATTCCATGGTGCAATATGGGTGATTTCAATAACATATTGGATCATCGAAAAAAGATGGGGAAAAGCCACCTAATTTCAGAGTTATGTGACTTTCACCCAAGGGTGTGCGCGGTGCGGTTTGGTGCGGTTTTGACCCAAACCGCAACCGCACCGCAAGGGCGCGGTTTTGGCCCGAGCAAAACCGCACCGCACCGAAATTATGCAGTGCGGTTTCGGTTTGTTGCGGTTTTTTGCGGTGTGGTTGCGGTTTCGGTGCGGTTTTTAGCATGTGATATGCATATACACCAAAAGGATAATGTGAGGCAAAATAAGTTGTAAAATTTGGGCAAAAATATAGTTACATGAGTTATATTTTCATGAAAAAATATATAATACATATATTTTTAAAATACAAATGCTACAAAATCACCACTAGCTAAAAATAGATCTTTAGATAATACAATCCTCATGATATGACTGCTTTAGTTGCATATGAAATGACACATCAAATACAAATATAATGAATCTAAATGATTTTAAGTCTTAGATATGCACAACACTCACATAATTGCAGCTTTATTTATCCTTCAAACATTGAAACATTAAGAGAAATCTAGTGAATACGCATTTACAGTTAGAAGAATCATTATGATACTATTTGCATTTAACAAAAACTTACTAATTTTCAAAATCAGCAATAAATCGATAAAGAACAAACAAACTAAACAAAAAAGCAACTATATGCGCTAATATAATAAGTTAATTACTATTATTAATTAATAATTTAAAAGTTTTACTTTTATTTATATGTATGTGATATGTCACAAGTTTATTAAAATTGAAAATATGTCATTAGTCGGTGCGGTGCGGTTTTTGTGGTTTTCAAGATTCAAAAATCGCATCGCACCGAATCGCGCTCGGTTTGTAAAAGTTCAAAACCGCACCGCACCGAAACTACGCGGTGCGGTTTAAAAATCGGTGTGGTTTGTGCGGTGCGGGCGGTTTTTGCGGTTTGCGGTTTTTTATGCTCACCCCTACTTTCACCAAGCCCTCCTACAGAACCTGTTGGATCTTAATTGTGGTTTCTTTGGTAATCCATTTAATGAACCAATAGACAACATGGGAGAAAGGAGACACGACAACTACTTAGTAAAGTATGCACAAACACTTTTTTGCATCTTCATAAATTAATAGTCACTTATCTGGCCAGCACATACTTTGACCATTGTACCCTTCTCATCAATTTTCCACCGTTTCTAGATAAACCCAAAAATTCCAACTTCAAATATCTAAACATGTGAGCCTCATATAATACATCTTAATTTTCCAATCCGATCAATTGAATCATCTATGGGTTTAGCAGGTTCATGTGACCCCTTGATGAGCTTAGTCGGGATCAGGGTGACCATCTCGGGTCAATGACCCGACTATAACTGGATGTGCACCGAATTTGGACTACAACGGCCTAAGACTGAGTTTTTTTGAGTAAATGAACATCAATTTGATTTTGGTTAGTGACACTGTACTTGTGTGATCAATATAAACACAATGACATCCGTTGCACGCCATTCTAATGAGAATTGTAGAAGTTGATCAAAATAGGTCATATCAAACTAAACAAATACTCCAAAACGCAATTTTGAGTAACAAGATACAGAATCAATGAGGATCTGTTGTATTGGACTCGTATTATCAATTCAAACTCAATGGGCTTGTCTGTGCCGAGTTTTGAGCATGGATGGCTAGGATGACCCGCTGATCTTAACAAATATTTAATTAAATGATTTAATATGTTATAAATGGTAGATTGGTTAGAACATTCATGAACGACTATGTGAACTTACAGTTCATTTCATAACCTATAATAAATACACTGCTAATGACAAACCCTTACCCCTCATCTCTCCCATGGCCATCATATTCTCATTTCTCTCTCTCTCCCTTCCTCTTTAGAGGCCTTTTGTCGCAGCGATATGTCTGCCAACAACTTCTATTAAGGGTAGCAGTCGTCAGGTGCCCTATTTCCGCGTATAAGAGGATGAATATAATTGATGCCCACAACTGTCGTGAGATCCCTCTTGTTAAGTGAAAAGTATGAATTTTCGCATTATTTGCAAAAGATGATGGGCTTGCTCCACAACATATAGTGATTTGATCAGCTATGGGGACACACCTCCCTACACTGCGCCTTAACATGAACAATTGGATCACGTGTTGTTTCATTCAGCTCTTTTGTTATTTAACTTATATTATTGGGAAAACCGTCAAATACTGCTTATATGAAACCGTGAGTAGTTTTTTATTTAATAAAAATGTTGGTTCAAATTATTTTTGGCCTTATGGACTTCATGTAAGTGTTAGCAAAAGACTTGAAATCTTCTTATAAAATTTTCCCCAATTTTTATGTAGTCATCTCGACCATCAAATCTTGATCAAATGTTTGTTATTAGATCTGCCCTATTTTCGATAACTGAATTATTAAGTGACCTTATGGTGGTAAAAAAGACTCGACCCTAAATATAAAATGTTGATAATGTTCTACCTATCTCCTGAATTTGTTTAATTTTTTTAATAAGTATTACAATGGCTATTTTGATTAAGTGATCGTTTAAAAAATAGGTTGAAGATTCTGAACATAGACACTTTATGAATTATTTAACTAAACTGCAGTACTTAGAATAGTCTTGCAGCCTTAAGAATATACTAGTTAAAACTTAGGGCTTGCTCCACAAATTTATTGGGAATTTCTGGTGATCATTCTGATGGTCGTGTGTGTATTTTCATTGATTTGTTATATAAAGTTATGTAGAAACAATGACTTCCCCCATCGTGAATGTATTCGCTGACACTAGAGACTTCGTCGTAGCTCATGACCTAAATAGATATTGTAGAGGATTATCCAAGAAAGCTCATGCATAATTTGAGAATTATTTAGAATCATTCGGGATACCATATATACTTGAACCCAAATTGTTTGTGCACCAGAGCCCCACTGGCGGCACATGAAGATTAGAACAATGTGATGGTTACAATGTCGATGAGTTTGTATCTATATGCGACAATATGACTCTTCCGATTCTATTCAGAAATTTTAGACATATGAGTGACTGGCGAGTTTGAATTAGAGTATGACACTAATGAGTCGATTTAAAGCATATTAGAATTACTGGTGGTTTTACCAATCTTATAGAGTATGATTGGATCATGTAGAATACAATTGAGGTTGATAACCATAATGATGATAAGGTGTGTGACTGATGAAGCCCATACACACCCGCTGACTATATTGAGTAGACTATCAGCTAGGACTCTAGGCCTGATGATTCAAGTTTGATGCATTTTAATAACCCGTACCTGCAAGCATGAAATGAGACCATCGATGCCTAAAGAAGGGTAAAATTCATGGATGGCTTCGAGATATATTTCAAACAACATGAACTTAGAGAATTTGTCATGTGACAAAAATATAATCGTGTAAGATCTAAAAAGACAACTAATGAGACAAAGAGAACAATATATGTTAAATTCACATGAGGGCAAAGTATGAGGGACTAACACAATATTTTAGATATAAATTATTGTTGGTGCTCGTGGACATTACATACAGTTCAAATCGCAAACTATATGATTGTCAAAGGGAATAATAACCTACAAATTCTATATTGATGCGTACAAACGCTACTTAAGGGCGGTACACGACTTTTAGTGAATACAATATCATACACATTAGTGGTTTCTTATTGGAATGCACTACTAAAGGGCTTCGTAATATTAAATATTTAACATCATATAATATTGAATTTTATGTTGTGTGATTTGAGATTAGAAGATGTGTTGAGCTTTGTCTTCATATTGTTTGAATACTCACAAAATTTAAAAGTACCGTGGTTCACAACTTTTTACACAAACAATATATCTTACTCTTACACAAACAGGGACAAGAAAGTATGGAGTCGATGACCTCTCATAACTACAAGATTGATCAAATATATAGCGAATGCAGTGAGCTTGCTGGTAACATTACTAAATACGGCTTTAAGCACGGAACAATACGAGACAAGGAAGGAGGGATGCATGCTTCTTCTAGAGATAAACAACTTATATTGTCAGGATCTTAATAATACTGCATACATCAGAAAGTTTTGAAATACCTACTGATCAATTAAAATAATGTTGTTATTGATGGATAATTATGTTACAATGGCTAAGCTACATTCTTTGTTATAAACTTTTGTCATATAATAATAATAATTGAGTATCAACTTTTCATCAAAAAAGAGAAGAAACATGCTACGAGATATTCAGATCATGCTTACATAAATGGTATAGTAAAGCAAACTATAAAAGGGCAGCCCGGTGAAGGAAGCATCCCAGCTTAGCGAGGGTCCGGGAAGGGTCCCACCACAACGGTTAAATGTTGGCAAACTATGAAGTAAAAAAAAAGATTCACCGAATATTTGGTGCGGGAAACAATCAAATTATTGTTAACCTAAGAAACAATTTACCTCCTTTATTCAAATAAAATATGTATTTATTAATAGTGAAGCGGAAGAATCCAACAAATTAAGATCGTTTTGTTAATAAGGTCTCGACATCACTTCTTATGTGCACGTAAGAAGAACTAATTTAGAGTAACACCTTTAAGACAACAAGATCTTCAACCCGATTTACCCTGACTAGCTCTCCATTGTACTTCTCTTCTACTCTTTAAGTTATCAACAACATATAATAAAATTGCAAATATTAATCACCATCTTTAGTCATTGCCAAAATCATTTTTTACTCATAATTAAAAGAAAGACTCATCCTTCCGAATTGAAAATATAGACCTCATGTGTCATATAATATGAAAGCAGGGTAAAGAAATAATCTTAATAATTAGAAAATAATGAGCAACAAGAAAACAAATATTTAGATAAGGTTCATAAATACGTGTTGATCTGAGAACAACATTTAGAGCAAGAAAATTTAATAATAAGAAGACGAAAGTATAAAATTTATATACATGTCGGTTAAATTATCTAGATATTTATAAAGTCAATTATATTATTAATTGTTAAATAGATATTCAATAACTAATTTTGGTGGCACTTACCATGGTAATTTGTTACAATATAAACTTAAGTATCCCACACTAATCTAGAACCAATAACATGTAAAATCTTTTAGATTCGTTGGTGCTCAAGAAATAAGTATTCATGAAAAATAATATCCAATAATATAATTAAATGAAAGTTATGATAAGTTAATTATGACTAGAAGCTCATCATAATAACCATGCTTGAAGGGGAAAAATCAAATAGAATATAATTTGCAAGTGTAATTTCTATATTAATTAAGCATAAAAATATAGTTATATATAAATTAGGAAGCTAACTAAAATCTTGCTCTCTATACACAAATTAAATAACATCACTGTTGCGGTCCACTCAAGGCTTCGGTAGGCTGGACTAATTTGAATCGTCTTAGCCTGAGAGCGTTCGAGTGTGCAAATAGTCACAGAAAAGGGAAAGCTGACAAGACAATTTTTTTAACGTCGAAAACCCATCAACTGGGTGAAAAACCACGCAGTCGGGTCTGTGTCGGCCAAAACTCCCACTATTTGCTGGTTGTTGTACATAGTTGTTTTGAAGAACTCGAGGGCGATAGGCCGCCTCTCGTTACAATCATTGAGAGAGAGGTGTTAGAAGGGTGACAAGCCACCGCTCACGGAGCTAAGTCTTTTGTCTGCTGTAAGGGAGAATGCTGCGCTCTGGAGATTTTGACTGCTGCTTGAAGGTTGGATCGATGTGCTTTTTGCGTCTTTGTCTCTGAGGTTTGTCTCCTGCTGCGCGAGAGGAGTTTGGAGTACTAGTCTTGATGGTGACAAGTTTGTTCTTGAGCGCATTGAGGTGTGCTTGTTCTTGAGTGCACAGAGACGTGCTTGTTCTTGAGCACACGGAGGCGCGCTTGGAGTGGAGCGCACGGAGGCGCGCTTGGAGCGGAGCGCACGGAGGCGCGCTTGGAGCGGAGCGCACGGAGGCGCGCTTGGAGCGGAGCGCACGGAGGCGCGCTTGGAGCGGAGCGCACGTAGGCGCGCTTGGAGCAGAGCTCACGGGGGCGCACTTGGTGCAGAGCGCACGGGACGCGCTTGGAGCGGAGCACACTGAGGCGTGCTTGGAGCGAAGCGCACGGAGGCGCGCTTGAAGCGGAGCGCACTGAGGCACGCTGGGAGCGGAAGAAGACCTTTGAAGGATCTTCAAGGTGCTCGATGATCTTCGAAGGGGTCTTCGAAGGCAAGAGAGATCTTCAAGAGAACTCTCTCTTTCACTTAGGAAGAAATGAGGGAGGAGCGAAAAAGATCCAAATGAAGGGGAAATATGGTCTATTTATAGATTCCAAGAGGGGCACCCGGTAATTTGCCACGATAACTACCGGACTGACGAATAGGAACGCTCCGTTTAGAGCACACAGATCGCGGATTTACGCAAACGACGAGACCGCCCCTCGGGCGGTTACAGGCTTACCAGAAAAGCAACCGCTCCTCCCGCGAGGGGAGGAGTGGCCGACGAGGTCGCCGGCTGGGAAGAGGGCTGCCGACCGAGGCTGGGCGAAAGGGAGGCCGCCCCCAAAGGGGGCGGCGGCCAAGATCAGGCGGCCAAGTGGCCGCTCGATCTGGGCGGAAGGGAGGCCGCCCCCGAAGAGGGGCGGCGACCGAGATCGGGGGGGGGGGGGGGGGGGGCAACTGTGAGGCCCCTGGTTAGACCCCACATACATTTGTATCTAAGCTATGTTATTCATTTCATTCATATGCATGCACTTCAATTCGCCCGTAACATAACCCCGTGTCGACACGCTTACATAAAGTGAGTTATTCATTTTTATAACCCCCTCAGAAATATCATTCGCCTTTTTACCTTTTTCAAGGTCATACAATATAGCGACATTTAGTATCAGTGATAGCAACTATGCATTTAACATTCAGTATAATAAGTGTGCAATGTAAAAAGAACATAAAGCAATAAAGCTTAAATGAAACAGGTAGCTCTCACCATGATCAGTTTCTATTTTCTTTCTTCTTTAGGCGATGCACCATCGTATCAATCTTGGAACGACATCTTTGAATATCTGTAAATAAGCATTCTATAATATTGATGTTGCACATCTCAAACTATGGGTTGATAACGATTTTCTTCCAATATACCCTCAACTTAAATTGACTTTACTTGATTTAATCTTAAAATAAAATAGCAAATAACATTAAGGTTTTCCCCCAATTACACATTTGTTGGAATAGGCTGGCTTGGCAGGATATATCAAGATAAATATGATATAGTGAAACAACAATCAAAATAAAGATTTTATTAAAGTTCTTCCCATTAATTTCCTTCCATGGATTTAGAACATATTTCGCACGCCTTATTTAAATTCCTAAAATCCCAGCAATTACTTTGATAAAACCTCACCATTAACCCCGATTTTTCATACATAACATCAATTTTATGTCAATTATATCTCGTTCTAGATGAAAATAACTTTGTTATAAAAAAACTCCATGAATAATTCCTTGATACCATATTTACCTAACTCGGGTTTCCAAATTTTCTAGCAGCTAGCCACATACCACTTAACTTTTATCCAGAATTGGAAATAAAAGACGGCAGCAGACAAAACAAAAAGAAAAGCTTACGGTAAGGAGGAGAGATAGCTTAAGAACTGCTGTAATTTATCGCTCAAATACCCTACAGTTGTGCACAATAACTCCAAAATCAATGCTCCAGCGAAGGATATGAGGCAGCATCATGTAGAATGAAAATAATTTATTACTTCCTTTTTGAAAGAGGGAGAGATTAAAGAAGAGGAAGAGGAGAAGTGGCTGGTTTTCACATGGCCTAGGCGAGAAAAAGAGAAAACCTGCTAAGGTGCGGCCCCTTTTATTTATTTATTTATTTTCAGCCAATGTTAGCTCCACCGCCTAAAACCTCTTAAGCGGTATAGTAGAACATACATATTAATATACTATAAAATAATTACATAAATCCACGTCAACCTCCACTAATAACTATGGCATATAAATGAACTAAGTAAGACGCTATTAGCACACCAACCCAATTCACTTATCAAACCTGGTCTTCCACATCTAAATTCATCATGCATTCATCGATATTAAATTGACATGCAATTTAACTTCCGACATCCATATTCGTCAGAACATTTAAATTTGTGCACTGAAAATGTTTACGAGATATAAGTCGACAAGATAATTATCATTTAATTTATGATATGATATGTTAGTGTTACTTCACATTTTTGGGTCGTTACACCAACTGGCCGCCCGATCTGGGCGGAAGGGAGACCGCCCCCGAAGGAGGGCGGCAGCCAAGGTCGGGCGGCCAAATGGCCGCCCGATCTGGGCAGAAGGGAGACCTCCCCGGGAGATGGCGGCCACCGAGATCCGGCGGCCAAGTGGCCGCCCGATCTGGGCGGAAGGGAGGCCGCCCCCGAAGGGGGAGGCGGCCGAGATCGGGCGGCCAAGTGGCTGCCCGATCTGGACGGGGAAGGGAGGCCGCCCCCGAAGGGGGCGGCGGGCGATATCGGGCGACCAAATGGCCGCCCGATCTGGGCCGAAGGGAGGCCGCCCTAGAAGGGGGCGGCGACCGAGATTGGGCGGCCAAATGGCCGCCCGATCTGGGCGAAGGGAGGGCCGCCCCCGGCGGGGACGGTGGCCGAGACGGAGGACGCCGCGCGGTGGCTTGAGGCACACTGGTGGGGGTTCTTTGGATAACCGCACGGTCCGCACCCCATGGATGAGGTGCGATTAGTGCCTTCAAGGAAACCCCATCAATCACATTATATACCATCCAAATATATGTATGATAATAAAAGAAACTAGCTAATTATGGGGTCATGCATGCATAATCTTGAAACACCACCCCCGCCTCCCATCCCGATCGGGCCTCACTCTGGTTTGACTGAAATCCACTGAATTTATTTTAAAAACATTAAAAAAAACCGAGCCAAGACGCCACGGACTACCTCCTCTCCAATCTCTACCCCGCAGTGGAGCGCGAGCTCAACGTCTTGTTTGCCGCCAACAAATTCAATGGAAAAAGATCATAGGCATTCGGAAGCAGAGCATGCCCAAGTCCTCAACTCTCCTCAACTCTCTGTCCCGTGCTCTGAGAGAAACAGAGGCGGCGTACTTGGACGCCGTCGACAAGATGGCCGGAGTGAATCCGGAGCTAGTTCTGATGGGCTCTTGCGTACCCGTGATGAAGATGTCTACTTGATGAACGTTGGCTTACTGCAAAAAGTTCATCTATTGTGTTCTAGGAAGTTCGCAGAATCAAAAAAGAGCATCCAGACGATGCTTCCGCCATTGCCAACGATGGCGTGAAGGGTTACTTGAAAGTCACGAGAGCCTTCGGCGCCGGATTCCTGAAACAGGTTGGATTCTGTTGTCTTCATCCTGTGAACTTCTGATCCGAATTTTCTTATGAATTGCAGACGGTGAAATCAAAAAAGTTTGCAATTTGATTTCACTGTAGCTTGGTTGTATATTTAGATGCGCGGTTGGCCTTCAATGGCTTTTCCCTGAAGAAAAGGATATAGAAATCGATTCATGTTGAAGGAAGAGTAAAGTTATTCCTTAAAAGGAATAAACAATTTGGTTGAGTGAGCTGAAATTAACTTTTAGTTTAGAGTAATGCATTGAAAGTTAAGGAGGGAGAACTTTTGTCTTTCTGATTATGGGCGGAATTTTTATGTTCGGGACTCGGATCGTCATATGTAAATATGAAATATCCTCCGATAAATCCAAAATATCCTCCAATTTTGGCAAATTATTCCTACCTAAATCAACGGCGTGAATTTATCCCGATTACTCAAGAATCATACTTTGATTTGAAAATTTTGATTTCTTCCTCCGTATTTTATGAACCGTTATATCTTAACCATCCAACCTAAACCCAATTACACTGCTTGAATTTCTTGATGTGAGATTATATTCGTAACGTCGGGGGCAAACATTTGACTTTTTAATAAAATAGTTCTGTAGTCCTATATTACCCTGAATTTTTAGTACTCTTCAAAATATTTATTACCCGCTCTATATTTTAAATAAGGAATGGGGTCACTATATACAAATAAACTAGCAAAAGACCTTTAGAAGACTTTATTAGTTAGATAGAAAATTTTCAAACCTCGGACGAAGCGACGGAGGAAAAATCTAGAGATATTGGTACAAAAATTGGCCCTAAATATTGTGGGTTTGTCACTAAAGACATTTAGTGACCAAATATATTTTGTCACAAGGTGATTACAAAAGCCACATCACTAAATGTATTTAATGACAAAAAAAACCATATATTTTTAATTACCATTTCTCCACATCACTAAGTAAATATATTTAGTGACAAAAAATGTCAGTCACTAAGAATATGTTTTTAGTGACAAACTTTGTATGGTTACTAATTTTGTAATGCAATAGTGATTACTAGGGTTGTTCGCAAATCAAATAGTTCGTGAATAATTTGAGAATCGATCGTGAAAATTCGATTATTTGTATATCTCAAATTCGAATCCAAATTCAAATTCTAGTAGTACTTGAATCCGAATAATATTATCTCTATTATCAAGATTCACAAATCAAATGGTGGTACTTGATTCTGAATCTCTTTATTCTATGACAAATTTGAATTTGATTGGAGAGCTATTCAATTTGGTTCATGAAATCATTTCAGTATGATAAATTAGGTTCATTTAACCTAATTTATATAGAGCAATGTTAGTTACGTATCAATTTTGGATATGTGCACATAAACACATCAATAAATTTTATTTGCAGTCAAAATTTTTACGTACACACAACACTTCTCTTCATCGAAAAGATTTGGGAGTCGAAAATCCGTTCCAATGCCCCTTGAGAAATTCTCCATCTCCATCATTCAGTCTTGCCATTGCGGGGATGAAATCCTTTCAGTACTCGATCTAATTGTTTGATGGTGCTACGAAGGTTCTCCAAATTATTGATGGCAAACTAAGGCTTCCTTTGACATAGTGTTTTTGCTCCGGCGAGAATGAACAAAAGCGTCACCGTCATAGAATACATGTTTGACATGACAACGGTGATGACTGACACCAAGATAAGAGAACTAGTTTTGAACAAAAAAGTAGATGAAGTTTCTTAGGTGAGGTTGGGCGAACGACGGTTCATAACCATCGCATTTTTTTTACTGCCACCGCCGTGTCGAACGGAGTCTAAATTGAAATTTTCAAAACATTGCTCCCAGTCATGTGACATATTCTCCCTTCCCGTTTGTACTGCAGCGGCTGGAGCAAGGCTCTTGCACGCTCATTTATTGCCAACCACGGTGCGCCTACACCTCTTCCGAAAGAGGGCAGAGCATCTCCTCACCGAAAAGTGGGCATTGTTGTTTACGTAGTTGCAAAACATGTGTGGAGGGAGGATTTATACCAATGCAGCCGAATGACATTTACTTAGGCTTCGTTTGGCGCGATGGTGGCCGCCGTGAACGCCATGATCATGAACCGTGATTTGTGAACGCCGTGGTCATGAACCTAACCTGTGGCTTTGTTTGTGAACATCAAAGGGGGCTCAATCAGGCCCCCTTATTTAGCCAGAGGCCAGCCTGGGCCCATGCTCAAGCCAACTTAAATGCTGTGCAGACAACCCAGAATTTAAATGCTGGTCAGACAACCTAGAATTTAAAACAAATGTTGGGCGGACATTGTCCGCCCACCATTTTAATGTTGGGCGGACAGTTGCCCGCCCATCATTTATGTTGGGCCCAACATTTTATTGTTGGGCTGCCAGCTCAGCATTAATGAATGCTGCCATTTAGATTTGGGGCTTGCTTGGGCCCGGTTTTATGGGCTCAGCAGGACCCCTTAGATTGCAAGGGTATGGGCTTGACAGCAAAAAAGCCCGAGCCCAGGAGGCCTGGATCTACAGGCCTTAATTGCACCTCAGCTCTCAACCAATATATCTGGGCTTTAATTTTTTTCTTCCCTTGTTTTAGTTTTAGTTGGAGGAAGAAGATGTTAGGGTTGGCCAACACCTAAAGAGTTATTTTAAGAAAAAAATAAGTAAAATTATTTATTTTATTGTGTGCACATAATCAAAATTGTTCTACATTGCTCAAAATTTGCCCATTAATTATGTAAATTATTTTTTTTACGATTAATTGTTTTTCACAAATTTATCATGATTAATATTATTTAATTAATAACAAGTTTTCTTCTATTAAAATCTAGATAGGCAAAAACAGTTGACAGTTAGGTGAGTGCGGTCAGACAGATTGAGTTTTAACATATAGATCTAATTTTTCACATAAAAAAAGGGCGGTGATATTAGCACTGCAAATCCTGCTGTTCGCACTGCAAATCTCTTAATTTTTAGGGTTTTTTTTACTACTAACCGCACTTTGGCCAACTCGCACCGCAGCCGTTGCGTCTGTTCTCGCATCCCGCCTCCGCCTCCGCTATTCTCGCGATCCCGCCTCCGCCTCCGCTATTCTCGCGATCCCGCCTCCGCCCTTCAACCTTCTCCTCCGGCGGCTACGGCAACGAGTTGCAGATCTATTCGTGCTTGTTCTCGCATCCCGCCTCCGCCTCCGCCTGTTCTCGCGATCCCGCCTCCGCCCTTCCTCCTTCTCCTCCCGCGGCTACACGGCAACGAGTTGCAGATCTATTCGCGGCGATCTCCGGCATCGACGACGATCTCCGGCATCCACGAGACCACGTCGATCTCCGACATCCACGCAGGCATTTCTGTGAGTTCTCCGACGCTTGTCTCCTTCTCACCATTGTCATTAGCATTTCTGTGAGAATTTTTTTGATCATTAGCATTTTTGATCATTCAATCCAGATTTACATTGAGAAATTGTCATTAGCATTTCTGAAATATCATTTTGAAAAAAAAAATTGATTTTGATTTCTGTAGTTCTATCTCCATACAATCCAGATTTTTACCAATTTCTGCTGATTTCTGTAGGTCATTAGCATTTTGATTTCTGTGGTTCTGCTGATTTTCGAAGCATTACAATCCAGATTTTGTGATTTCATCTCCATACGAGGTAATACCTCTTTGGTAACAATCTTTCACCTCCCATTCCAATTATTTTTACCAATTTCACGTGTTCTTATAATATTTTTTTAGATTTTAGGGTATACCGTTGGGGGGGAAATGAGTATGGAAGCATTGCTAAATTCTTCCGTAGTTCTATTCGGTATGATATTGATCTTAATTATTATTATTTTTTTAAAACCCTTGTAATGTAATTAATTAAAAGTTTTTTGTTATTTGTTTGTGTTTTTTGAAGATTCCAAAAATACAACGACGGAAAAAGATCAATTTCAAGTTGATTTGAGCAATCATTTCCAAACCGATAAAATTTTCTGTTCAAAGGAAGAGTTGATTGACTGGTGTAGATGCGTTAGTAAAAACCTTGGCTACGTCATCACAATAAAGACATCGGATAAAGTCATTGGGCGTCTCACACCACGTGTTATTTTAGGGTGTGATAGAAGTGGTTATTATAGAGAGAATCAGAATAAGAAGGACTGGGTTAAAAAGGGTCTTCGAAAATCAACATCTAAGCGATGTGGTTGCTTATTTTCCCTTAAAGGGGTCAAAGTAGCTAATATGGATGAATGGAGGCTTGAGGTGCTTTGTGGGTTGCATAATCATGACCGAGTACATTTGGAAGCGCATGCATTTGCGGGGAGATTAGATGAAGAGGAGGAAAAACTAGTAAAAGAAATGTTTAGTGCAGGTGTCAAACCACGGAAAATCTTAACCGCTGTTAAGAATAAAAATATTGGCAACACTTCAGTGATGAGAACTATTTATAATGCACGTGCAAAGTTGCAGAAAGAGGAGTTAGATGGTCTTTCTCCCATCCAGTTTTTGTACAATCTCATTAACCGTGCATGTTATGTAAGCTTCAATAAGGTCAATGAAAGCACTCAAAAACTAGAGAGCTTATTTTTTGCACATCCGGTTTCAATTAAGTTGGCAAATATGTTTCCAACCGTGTTTGTACTAGACTGCACTTATAAGACTAACAGGTATCGGATGCCGTTGTTAAGCATTGTTGGAATGACATCAACAACCAAATCTTTTTATTCGTGTTTTGCTTTCATATCAGATGAAACACAGTCTAGCTATGAATGGGCTTTGCATTGCTTCAAGTCTTTATTTCCTCCAGATTACAGTCCAAATGTTTTGGTAACGGATAGAGAACTTGCATTGTTGAATGCCATTAAAACGGTATTTCCGAAGGCCAAAAATATTTTATGTCGTGTACACATTAACAGAAATATTTTGGCACACTGTAAGAAGTTGTTTAGTAATGGCAAAGATTTTGAAAGCTTTATGTTTGAATGGCAAAAGTTGATAGAAACTGATTCAGAAAATGATTTCAAAAGATGTTTCAACGAACTAATTGCTCGATTTTCTACATTGCACTCTAAAGTTTTAGAGTATGTTACTACGACATGGTTAGAGCCGTATAAAGAATGTTTTATTTCAGCATGGATTGATAAGTTTCTACATTTTGGAAATTCAAGCACAAACCGTGTGGAGGGGGGACATAGCTTATTGAAAAAATTCTTAGAAGTGTCTATTGGAAACTTCACCACTGTATGGAAAATCTTTGACCAAATGATAAACCTTCAACATACGGACATTAGAAGATCATTTGGAGAAAGTTGCATCAAATTTAGCAATGACTTCAATGGTTTTTTGTATTCAGAGTTGGTTGGAAAAGTGTCTATACAAGCATTAAAAATCATTAAAGAGGAAGAAGATCAAATTAAAAGAGGACACTTCAAGCAAGCTAATGAATGCACGCATTTGAAAAGATATACTTTGGGTTTGCCATGCGCACATGAATTACTTCCATATGTTACAAACTCAAAAGGAATCCCTTTATGGTTGATTAATGGACATTGGAAAAAGTTAGTGTTAAATGAAAGATTTGAGGTAGATATTGAAGACAACATCGATACCGAACTTGAAGGGATCACACAAAAATTTTATGACTCGAACAAACAACAAAAACAGGAGCTAAAAAGAAAGTTAAGGGAGCTTATAAATCCAACATCGACACAAACCATGGAACCTTCTGTACCAATAAAGTTGAAAGGTAGGCCAAAGGGTAGTAATAAGAAATTTAAAGAAGATGTTTTATCAACCAAAAGACTACCCTCACATTTCGAGTACGCATTGTTGGAAGATAAGGTCATGGAAACTAACAAAATCCCCAAAAGAAATAAGTTGCCAATTCGTAAGAGCATAAAGTTTGTTGACAAGGTACGCCCGAAGTTTGCACCGTATTGGTCGGAACATATTACAGATGCTTTGGACGTGTTGGGAGATGGGCACTGTGGGTACCGTGTTATCAGCCAGGCTTTGAATATTGAAGGAGGTTGGGCACAGGTAAGACTAGATCTACAATGGGAACTTGAAAATAGAAATGCTTTATATGGTCTTATATTCGGCCGCAAAAGATATGAAGAATTATTGTTATCCGTACAATGCACGGACACTCCAGCACCATTTACCAAATGGATGACAATGCCAGATATGGGACTTATTATCAGTTCATGCTATAATATTGCTTTGGTTCAATTTTCTAAAGTGCAAAGCTTGACATTTTTTCCTCTGCATTCATCGATGCCGGAAATACCATCTCTTGTTTGCATTGGCTTCTTAAATGATAATCACTTCATTCAGTTGATGTTAAAAGATTGCTCTCCAATACCACAAATTTTTTCAACTTGGATGCGATACCATGAACAAATAGCAGAAGGTTGGGAAATATATTACAACGAAAGAATTACAAATGCAAAAACTGCAACGGGATGGTGCAATTTTATGATATGGAATGAAAGGAGGTACTCTACTTTACTTTCAAAAATTCATACTCCTAATTTTAATGGCACTTCTATATTTATTAAATTAATTTGTTTTCATTTATGTAGGTGAAAAATTGGAAAGGAAGGGGACATGAAAGGAATCACAAGTTCAATGATATTTTTGCAAGCTTGATTTGATAAATTTTATGTATTTTGATACCATTTTATGTTGTTGTGTTTCATTTTGATGAAATTCTACTCATAGTATCTTTTTTTTTTCATTTTTATGGGCTACTTCAATATAGCATAAGTTTTACATCTCTAAAAAGACCAAAAAAATCAAAAAGATATTGGTGTGTAAATAAAAAATATGCTTGCGGATAGCCAATTCGCAATATGCTGCTTGCGGATAGCCGTTAGTGCGGATAGCCAAAACTGTAGTGCTAATATCAGCGCCCTAAAAAAATTGACAAGAAATTCTTTGTTTATTAATAAATATTTTTTATCATGACCATATGATATTTTCGTCACAAAATTAAACTTTTAGTGACAGCAAATTTTTTCTTGTCATTAAATATAACAATTTAGTGGCTAAATTATTTGTCCGGTTACTTATGTTAAACAACTTATTTAGTGATCAATTTTTTTGTGATCACAATATGCATATCATTAGGGATTGCAAAAATTTGTCATTTTTTTGTAATTCCGAGAAAAACATAAATAAAATTAAGAAGAAATGTAATAGTTGTTGCGGCTTCTCAACGCCCTCGGTAGACCGGTTTCAATTTGGTCCGTCTTAGCCCGGGCGGTCGAGTGCGCACACAGTCAGAATGTTGCAGAGAGAAAATGCTGAAAATGGTACACACAAATCTTTAGCGTGGAAAACCCTCCAAAGAGTGAAAAACCACGTGGCCGGGACGGTGTTGGCCGAAATCCAATATGTTGCGCTGTTACAGGGCTTTCTTGGAGAATGCGAGGGCGACAGGCCGCGACTCGTTACAATTGTGTGAGAGAGAGAGAGAAAGAACTCCGTGGGTGACAGGCCACCACTTAGGAGTTGATTGCCTTGCTGCGCGTCTGGTGCGGCTGCGCGCTTGCTGGGTGAGCACTTCACGGAGCGCCTTGACTTTGCTGCTCGGGTTCGGGGTGCTCGTCTTGAACGGCGTAGCACTTCTTCCTCGGTAAGAGGCGCTCGCAGGGAGAACCTGTCAGTTAGTAAAAAGAGATGGCGGAGTGTAGAGAGAGAAGCTCTGAGGAGAGGAGGAAATGAAGAGAGACAGAGTCTGGGAGAGAATGAGAGATCGGATCCAAATGAAGACCCTTGAGGGTCTATTTATAGGCTTGGGAGGTGGAAGTTACAATGGTTATTGCGGATAACCACCAAATGGAGGGCCGAGATCGTCGGCGACGCTCGAAGGGTTGTGATCGCGCGAGACGATCGGAGGGCCGCGAGGGCCTTGGAGAGATCCGACGGTGGAGGGTGAAGGGCGGCGACGGCGGTGGCCGGCCATGAAGGTGGTGGAGGCCGGCCGGCGGTTGGCGGCGGCCGGCCGGTGGCGGCCGGCCGGCGGCGGTGGTCGGCGGTCGGCCGGAGGGCGGCGGTCGGCCGGCGGGCGGCGGTCGGCCGGCGGGCGGCGGTCGGCCGGCGGGCGGCGGTCGGCCGGCGGGCGGCGGTCGGCCGGCGGGCGGCGGTCGGCCGGCGGCGGTCGGCCGGCGGCGGTTGGCGGCGGCCGGCCGGTGGCGGCCGGCCGGCGGCGGTGGCCGGCCGGCGGTGGCCGGCCGGTGGTTGGCGGCGGTCGGCCGACGGCGGTTGGCGGTGGTTGCGATCCCGTGCGGGGCGGTTGGGATCCCGCGCGAGGTGGTTTGGATCGGTGCGTGGTGGTTTGGATCCGCCGCGCGGGAGTGGGATCGGGTGTGCGAAGGTGGGATTCGGTGTGCGGTGGTTTCGGGATCTGGTGTGCGGTAATGGGATCCGACGTGCGAGAATGGGATCCGGTGTGCGGTGGTTACGGTCTTTTCCATAAGTAGAGGGGGAACCCATCATTTGCCCCCCAAATCCATTTGTTTGGAGCGCACGGAGAACAACTGGATTTTCCCCTAAGACTTGCATCTGTGAGCGATGGCCGGAGCGAATTCTAGCGTGGAGGTTGGCGGCGGCGACGGTGACGGCGGCGCCAAGGTGAGCATGAGGTCCAAAGGTTTAATTTTTTAAAAAAGGCGGGCGAACGACGTGCTAGAGGTGCGTGGAGTCGCACGGAGGGGAAGGG
This sequence comes from Dactylorhiza incarnata, assembly GCA_033032865.1. Classification (NCBI taxonomy): domain Eukaryota; kingdom Viridiplantae; phylum Streptophyta; class Magnoliopsida; order Asparagales; family Orchidaceae; genus Dactylorhiza; species Dactylorhiza incarnata. The sequence continues at coordinate 1,552,707 of JAWHQI010000028.1, read as the reverse complement.
CGGCACTCGCGTGCGCGGGTTCGCCGCGTGTGCGCGCGGAGAGCTGCGCGCGGGTCACACCCGCGCGGGCTTGCGCGGCCGGGCGTGCGCCTGCGCGGCAGGGCGCGCGCCCGCGCGCGCTCGCGCGCGGCAGGGCGCGCGCGCGCTCGCGCGCGGCAGGGCGCGCGCGCGGCAGGCTCGCGCGCGCCCGCGCATGACAGGGCGCGCGCGTGCTCGCGCGGCAGGGCGTGCGCGTGCTCGCGCGGCAGGGCGTGCGCGTGCTCGCGCGCGCTCGCGCGCGGCAGGGCGTGCGCGTGCTCGCGCGGCAGGGTGCGCGCGTGCTCACGCGCACTCGCGCGCGGCAGGGCGCGCACGTGCTCGCGCGCGGCAGGGCGCGCGCGTGCTCGCGCGGCAGCTTGGGGGCAGTCGTGCGGGCGGCTCCGCGGGGTCTGCTGCGCGTGTGTTCTTGGGGCTTACCTGTGTGCGAGGTTTGCGCGGCGGTTAATCTCGCGGGCGGACTTCTCTTATATTTGTCTGTGGTTTGTACTGACGCTTTTTCCTTTTCTTTCAGGCTTCTCGGCATGGTGGGCAAAGTCGCCCAATGCGACTGGTCTCGAGTGTTACTCTCGATCATGTTGCCATATGGAGGAGGCGCTTCAACCTGCCCCCCGAATTGGAGATTCGTATCCCAGGTCCTGAGGAGAGAGTACAGAATCCGCCTCGGGGTTGGATGACCCTTTGCGAGTCGTCACTTCGGAGTGGCTTTCGTCTCCCGGTGTGCGAGGAGTTTATCCAGATCCTGAAATTTTGTGGCGTCCCAGTGTCACAGTTTACACCTCAGGGGATGGTGCGGATCATGGGGCTGATTGCCTTCTTCCGAGAGCATGGTGCGAAGTTCTCCCTGGGCCTTTTCAAGGAGTGGTGTGAGGTGCAGGTTGATGCCGGAGGTCGTATTGAAGTTTTTAGCAACAAGAGATGGCTGGAGTTCGAGACCCGGGTGGACCGCCGTCACGGAAATACTTTATTTGGCTATGTCAGGAACCGGAGGTGTGAAACTCTTTACCCGATCGTTGCCGGCGCCTCAAAGGGCGTGAGCGGGAGTTTTCTCCTGTTCTCGGATTTTCAGATGCTCGAGAGCTGGGTAATATTCTGCATAGTATTTCCCTGTTCGTAGACGAGAAGCGCCTGCTTTTATGCCTGCTGTCTGTTGATGCTGGTCGTGCCGCTGCTGTTCCTCTTGTTCGAGACAGAAAGAGGAAGTTGGTTTTTAAAGGTCTGGAGGAGCCAGGTCCTGCTCCTCCACCGGTACCGGATGCTCCTCAGGAGGAGGCGGCTCCTTGTGTATCTGGAGTTGATGGCGAGCCGGCTGACGAGGAGGTCGAGGTCCTGGGATCTACTGCCCCCCAGGCTTCTCCGGAGCGAGGCACAGCTCGAAAGGTGCCGGAAGGGAAGAGGGCCTCTTCCTCTTTGGAGACCATGAGCCAAGCGGTAAGCAGGATTTCTTACTTCCTCTTGTATAGCGTCATTCTGAGGCTGCGGTTCTGACTTATGTATTTCCCTTTGCAGATGGAGACTCAGGCATCGATTGCTCACGTATGGAACAATCATTACGTGAGCTTGAAGGACGGGTTTATGACCATTCAGGGTGAGCTTCGGGAGGCGAGGAGCGCCCTTGTGGAGGCGGAGAGACGGCGGGATCGCGACATCTCGCGCTTCAGGCGGATTGGCTCGGAGATGCAGGAAGAGCTGGAGAGGACCAGGTCCGGTCTCGGTGCGGAGAAGGCGGCGTTGGAGGAGGCCTTGCGATCCTTAGAGGCAGCCCGTGGTGACGTAGTGTGTCGGGATGCAGAGCTGGAGCAGTGTCAGGCTGAGATAGCGCGTCTTTCTTCCGTGGAGCGGGAGACCGAGCTGAAGGCGGCTGGCTTGGCCGAGTATCTGGAGTCGGTTGATTACCCGCGGGGCCGCTGCTTGATTGCCGAGGAGGTCCGAGACACGATCTGGACTCAGGAGGTGGAGCCTCATCTGGAGGATTCACGAGAGCTGTCTCTTCGCCAGGGAGTGTCGAAGGCTCTTAGGATGGTATCCCGGAAGCGGGGCTATGATGTTAGCGGCCTCGGATTTGACAACCTGTCAGAGGATGAGGACCCTAGCCCTGATGAGGAGTGATTTCTTTAGCTGCTTGTAGCTGCGTTCGCCGGATGTGGTTCTACTTCTTTTATTGTTCTTGTCGTATTTGTTCATCTGTTCGATTTTGTAAATCTGGTTGTTGCCATCTGCATAGTTTGATAGTTTTCAAAGTTACAGATGACTTTGCGCGGGCTTGAGCTCGCGGTTTTTATAGAATAGGTGCGCGGATCTGGCACGCTGATTTTTTGCACGAGTCTGTCTCGCGGCTAAAATAGGTGCACGAGCCTGGCTCGCGGCTTTTATAAAATAGGTACACGGGTCTGGCCCGCGGCTTTTTTGCACGAGTCTGGCTCGCGGCTTGGCCGGTGATTGTTTATATTCGAACCGGGGGTAAACGTAAAGGGGGGCAGGCCCCTACGGTGCACGAGTCTGGCTCGCGGCTTTTTGCACGAGTCTGGCTCGCGGCTTGGCCGGTGAATGTTTATATTCGAACCGGGGGTAAACGTAAGGGGGGCAGGCCCCTACGGTGCACGAGTCTGGCTCGCGGATTTTTGCACGAGTCTGGCTCGCGGCTTGGCCGGTGAATGTTTATATTCGAACCGGGGGTAAACGTAAGGGGGGCAGGCCCCTACGGTGCAAGAGTCTGGCTCGCGGCTTTTTGCACGAGTCTGGCTCGCGGCTTTGCCGTAAGTGGGGCAGGCCCCTACGGTGCCCAAGCAACGTTGGGGCAATGTGCCCAAGCAACGCTGAGGCGAGGTGCCCAAGCAACGTTGAGGCAATGTGCCCAAGCAACGCTGAGGCGAGGTGCCCAAGCAACGTTGAGGCAATGTGCCCAAGCAACGCTGAGGCGAGGTGCCCAAGCAACGTTGAGGCAATGTGCCCAAGCAACGCTGAGGCGAGGTGCCCAAGCAACGTTGAGGCAATGTGCCCAAGCAACGCTGAGGCGAGGTGCCCAAGCAACGTTGAGGCAATGTGCCCAAGCAACGCTGAGGCGAGGTGCCCAAGCAACGTTGAGGCAATGTGCCCAAGCAACGCTGAGGCGAGGTGCTGTTCATTAGCGCCCTGCTCGGAGGCAGGTGCTGTTTATCAGCGCGCTGCTTGGAGGCAGATGTTGTTTATTAGCGCGCTGCTCGGAGGCAGGTGCTGTTTATTAGCGCGCTGCTTGGAGGCAGGTGCTGTTTATTAGCGCGCTGCTCGGAGGCAGGTGCTGTTTATTAGCACGCTGCTTGGAGGCAGGTGCTGTTTATTAGCGCGCTGCTCGAAGACAGGTGCTGAGTTCTTGGGGCAGGGCCCCAAGGCGGTTCCTACGGTGGTACAGTTTGAGGATAACTAGTAAAAGAACATTGATACATGCGTAAGTGCAATCCTGCAGCTTTTGAGCCGGTAGGTTTTTGATACAAGTTTTACGAGAGGAAGAAGTAATGTTGCGCTTTCATAGCGCTTCTCTGGTCCGAGCTTGTTCAGCATGGCGTGCGGCTGTGACCCGGTGGCTGATCCTTGGCGGCGCCCCTCTGTGTTTCTTTACGGAAGGCCTCCAGGTGTCCCAACTGGACGAGACGTTCAATTTCTTCCTTCAGTTTTGCACAGTGCTCCGTTCGGTGTCCTCGGCCTTTGTGGAAGTGGCAAAACTGGGATTGATCTCCCCTGTGCAGGGAGAGCGGCTTGGGCCAGTTGATGACTCCGCTATTACAGATTATGGACAGAATGTTCTCTCGGGAGGCGTTTAGCGGAGTGTAACCCTGGTGGCTTTGACCTGATAGCCCTTGGGAGAGGTCTGCTCGGCTTTGAGTAAGCAGTTCGAATTGCTGCTGCTGGCCCTTTCTTTTGCGACGTGCATCGATTGGCTGCGGATTTATCGGTGCCTGAGGTTTGGCTCTTTCTGCCAATGCGAGACTCGCGCGGTCCTTCCGTGCGCTTAGTCTTTCAGACTTTGGCTCTGGTGGCGGGTTGTCGCTGACCCAAGGGAGCTTGGAGTCGAGTGTATCGAAACCATGCATCGCGTTCCTAAGGATGCTCCCTTTGTTGGCTATGCGCCCGGACATGGAAACGTCGTGGTCCAGGGCGTCCAGTAGGAGACTCCCGAATATTGCATCGTAGGGGGAGTCTGCGTTTGCGACGACGAACTGAACGTCATACTGGACCGGTTCCGAGTGCATCCCTACTTGGACCAGAAGGGTGATGGTTCCTATGGTGGGTACCATAGTTCCGTCGGGGAGCTCCGCATCGCTGGCCCTGAGCTTGAGGTTCCCGCTTAGGGGTTTGAGCCGTACCACGGCAGCTAGGAACAAGAGGTTGAAGGAGATGCGATGTGTTATCAACGCTCTCCTTAGCTCGCAGGGTGGACTGCCTATGCTCGCGTCTAAGGCGAAGTCCATCCATGCGCAGGGACGTTTCAGGTGAAAATTTGCGCGGATCTTTTCTTGTTGCTTGTTCCCTTCCGCCCCCCTTAGGCGGGGCGGCTTGCCCGTGCTAGGCTTTTCTTCACGAATCCCTGGTGAGCGTGCTTCATATCGTTCAACGAACATTTGGGACAACTCGGTGAAGTTGTGGATCGCTCCGTTTGGCAAGGATTGATACCAGCGGAGGGCGTCTTCACACAGTGTTTTGGCGAAGATTTTGCAGATGATGGGGTCGGGAAGTCCGAGCCTCCGTATTGATATTAGGAAATGACTAACATGCTCGTATGGATCTTCCGCTCCATGGAACTCCTCGTTGTACGAGGGCTTTAGCCATGACGGAACTGGGTATTCCAAAATTGACTTGGAGAGGGGGGATCGCCTTTGCTGATGTGAGACATCGTTCCGCTCCTGCCCTGCCGCGAAAGGGGCCGGTTTGTCAGTTGATCTAAGCCACGTGGGCAGGACGGGAGTAGCGAGGAGCGCTCTTTTCGCCGGGCTCTTCGGGATTGAGGAACTGCATGCGTCGGATATTCCGGGGGAGGTGTCCATTTCTGCTGGTTCTGTGAACTCCGGAGAAACGGGTGCTATGCTCGGGAATCCTTTGCTTGGCCTTTGGGAATCGTTTCCCACAGACGACGCCAAACTGTTGCGGCTTCTCAACGCCCTCGGTAGACCGGTTTCAATTTGGTCCGTCTTAGCCCGGGCGGTCGAGTGCGCACACAGTCAGAATGTTGCAGAGAGAAAATGCTGAAAATGGTACACACAGATCTTTAGCGTGGAAAACCCTCCAAAGGGTGAAAAACCACGTGGCCGGGACGGTGCTGGCCGAAATCCACTATGTTGCGCTGTTACAGGGCTTTCTTGGATAATGCGAGGGCGACAGGCCGCGCCTCGTTACAATTGTGAGAGAGAGAGAGAAAGAACTCCGTGGGTGACAGGCCACCACTTAGGAGTTGATTGCCTTGCTGCGCGTCTGGTGCGGCTGCGCGCTTGCTGGGTGAGCACTTCACGGAGCGCCTTGACTTTGTTGCTCGGGTTCGGGGTGCTCGTCTTGAACGGCGTAGCACTTCTTCCTCGGTAAGAGGCGCTCGCAGGGAGAACCTGTCAGTTAGTAAAAAGAGATGGCGGAGTGTAGAGAGAGAAGCTCTGAGGAGAGGAGGAAATGAAGAGAGAGAGAGTCTGGGAGGGAATGAGAGATCAGATCCAAATGAAAACCCTTGAGGGTCTATTTATTGGCTTGGGAGGTGGAAGTTACGGTGGTTATCGCGGATAACCACCAAATGGAGGGCCGAGATCGTTGGCGACGATCAAAGGGTTGTGATCGCGCGAGACGATCGGAGGGCCGCGAGGGCCTTGGAGAGATCCGACGGTGGAGGGTGAAGGGCGGCGACGGCGGTGGCCGGCCATGAAGGGGGCGGCGGCCGGCGGCGGACGGGCGGCCGGCAGCGGACGGGCGGCGGCCGGCCGGAGGCGGCCGGTCGGAGGCGGGGCCGCCGGCGGCGGTCGGCCGGCGGCGGCCGGCCGGCGGTTGGCGGCGGCCGGCCGGCGGTTGGCGGCGGCCGGCCGGCGGTTGGCGGCGGCCGGCCGGCGGTTGGCGGCGGCCGGCCGGCGGCGGGCGGCGGCCGGCCGGCAGCGGGCGGCGGCCGGCCGGCAGCGGTGGCCGGCCGGCGGTGCCGGCCGGTGGTTGGCGGCGGTCGGCCGACGGCGGTTTGCGGTGGTTGCGATCCCGTGCGGGGCGGTTGGGATCCCGCGCGAGGTGGTTTGGATCGGTGCGTGGTGGTTTGGATCCGCCGCGCGGGAGTGGGATCCGGTGTGCGAAGGTGGGATTCGGTGTGCGGTGGTTTCCGGATCTGGTGTACGGTAATGGGATCCGACGTGCGGGAATGGGATCCGGTGTGTGGTGGTTACGGTCTTTTCCATAAGTAGAGGGGGAACCCATCAATAGTAAACAAACAAAGATATTTGAATTTGTTGTCATATAGAAAGTAGAGAGATACTTAGGTGCGTTCTCTCACCTAGTTCGTATGATCTTAGATCCGACGGTAGGGAAAATACTGACATTATTTATTATTCATAAATACAGCAACATTTAGAGCTATTAATGGCTGAGATGCGCTCCTCTCACCATGATTTAGGTGCGAGATACTCACCTAAATTTTTTTCTAGAAAGTAAGTCACCTTTATGAAAATAAACTAGCAAAATGCATTAATTAAAAAATCTTAATAGCGAGAAATAAAATAGCTGACAATAAGTAATATAAAAAATTCAGACCTTCGATGAAGTGAGGGCTCATGAGAAATTCTACACATCAATGTCTGAAAAGCACAAGTAAATTAAGTAGAAAATACAACAATAAACAATGCGTACACTATATCCTAAGAAGCGGAATCAAAGACTGCTCGCACGAAATACTAAAAAACAAAAGAATGATAATCGTATATTTGATTTGACTTGTTGTAAGTAAGACATAAATTCATTGCTCCTTCAAAAAAAGATAGATAAGCAGGTATACAACTAAGTTGTGTCTCTATAAGCTATGAAGGTGATGCATCTGCTAATATAATGTTCATGATACCTTATAAGATAATAAGTTTTCTCTTGCACACAATTTAAATTAAGTTCTCTCCCGTGCTGTGAGAGAGCTCTTTAGGGTTTTTTGCCCTTTGCTTCTCCACCGCTGGTAAGATTGGTTAGCCGCCGGCAAGCCCTTCCTCCGTTGGTGGGTTCTCATCTTCTTGCGTGTCAACTTGGTCTTCGTCGACTTATTGGATGTTGCTCCCCCAGTCCACGGCGGCGGCGATCTTGGGATCTTGTTTCCTCCGGAGATCTTCTTTTCCAGCCCGATTTTGGAGCTCCTTTCTAGGGCTTTTTTTCCAGCAACCTTAAGGGCATTCTTCCTCACTTCCCCAAGCTTTTTCAAAGAGATTGAAGCACAGGAGACACCCACTGGATCTCTTCGAGTCCGGAGCCATAAGTGTGGGGGCATAGAACCAGAGTGAAGACACGAGCTTTGACGGTGAAGGTGATAGATTCCGGTCTCATGGATGCAAACAAGGAGGAAGATGGAAGAGCAGTGAATACCATCATTCTCTCCTTCTAGAATCCGAGTGGAGTCTCCTGCGCCTCCCCGTGATTAGGGAGATGTACTTTCGTTCTTGGTTTCTTTACTTTGAAAAGCTTGTTATTAATCTTGTGATTGTTGGAATATTTTCTTATAGTCCTATATTAATATATAAAAATACTATATTTTTCGGTTTTAAAAACTTTTACAGGGTAGCATATATATATATGTATATGTATAAAACAACAATGTTAATAGAATTGCATGAATGAGGTGAGAAATAAATAAGATAATAATATATGGTTTAGAATCGAGCCTAGGTAAGGCGTGTGATCACTGCCCTAAAGAAGTTGCACCACCCTCCGGCAGGGCTTTCACCGATGCTCACTCCTCCAAGGTACAAAATCCGGCTAGATCCCGAAAGCTCCGATGTGCGCAGACACCGAAGAAGCACAGAGCACCAAAACTCCCACTTGATGAAGCAAATGTCAAGAAAAGAATGCACGTAGAAAATCGTCGCAAGAACAGAGAGCAGGAAGAGAGAGAGCAGATCTCTGAAAACGTATATCGCAAGTGTGTAAAAAGATTTAGAAAATTCTCCTATTTAGGAGTCTCGAAAAATTAACATGTAATTAATTTCAACGATTATAATTGGTAGGCAATAATCGTGCAGATAAACGTTGAATATTTCCAACATAAGACAGTAATGATGAGAAACACGCATGAAACGAACGGTGAAAAATACGCGTAACAACTGCGAAGAGACAGCGCAAAACGGCAGGTCGCGTCGAGTTCAATTCGACGTTGCGTCGAAATCATATAGACACGACGTCGAGTTCTATTCGATGCACCTAGACGCTACGTCGAGTTCGTATTGACGCAGGCCAAGCCGGCAGAGAACTTGTCGACGCGAGTCGACGCAGGTTGAGTGCGTCGAGTTCCATTCGACGCAACTCCAATTTCAAGCGAGCTAGTCGACGCAACTTCGAGTTCCACTCGACACAACTATGACTTCTATTCGACGCAACTCCGAATTAATAAAAAATCTGAAACTATTTTGTACAAAAAATACAATACAATTCAATTATTCCCCAAATCCCAAATCTGGGTCCAGTCCGGTCCGGTGTGTGCGCACGCGCGTGTGATTCATAATTTCTCATTATGTTCTTTTGAACAAATAAGAAGATGTGAACTAATATATATACTCACCAACAGGAATGGAAAAGGCAAGGTGGGACTAAATGATTCATCTTTTCCTTCATGAAAGGTTTCCCTCCAAATAATTTGGATTCCCTCCATCTTTTGGTTTTGGAGCATTTCATCAAATATGAATAGTCATACATCAAACACCATAAAGGCTTCATTAAAATATAATAAAATAAATATTTTATTTACAAAATTTCTAACAGTGATCTAGTTAAAGCATCCATACACCAGGACCAATGGGTGTGGGTGTTCATAACTATATCTTCATTTATGGATGTGAATGGTAGAAACACTAATTTGTATTTCTAAATATAACTTGTGTATTGAATTTATTATCTTGTATCAAGTTAATTTTTGGTTAGACCGTGAGTGTTGTGTTGTAAAGTTTGTGTTTGAGCTACACTAGCAATTGCTAGATGTGAGCTTAGCTTTGTGAAGTTCTTTGTGAAGCGGAGCTTGCGACCCGCACAAGCTTGTGTGTTTGTGAGGCATTGAAGGCGACCCACATTGGTGTTAGTGATTGCGATGCGGAGGAAGGCGACCCGCGGAGGTGCGAAGCTGTGCCGACGACCTGCATAGTTAACTTAGTTTTTCTGTTTGTTTTTCGAAACCAATTCGAACTCCCATAAACCATCTGACTAAAAGGACTTCAATATCAAGTCTTTTATCGATAGATAACTCCACCTTGTCGTGTTCCTTGTGTAAGACCCCATTTTTTCGCTACAAAACCAGGTCTTATGCCCAGAACCGCCGCTTTTGCGGTGACACCAACACTCAGGAAGGTCTCCACTACAAAATGTCGATCCTGCCGGCCATATCGATCACAGAAGAAGAAAAGTATATTTGAACATATAAAAGCTCAAGTCCACATCACATGCTATAAATAGATCATAATAATAGTCCACAAGATGATAACTGACATAACAAAGTAATAACAAGAAGGGCTCGTGCCCAGTACATCATATCCTCACTACAAGGCCACTCAAGGAAGCAAATCTAATAGTAACCACTCACGGATCTTGAGGCTGGGGCTCCTGTGCTAGACTGGCCCATCTCCATCTGCACCATCCGCTGGTAGTGTTGCGTCTCCTCGGTCCCCTAAAATGATATGATCCACCGACCGTTAGTCAAAAAGACTAAGCCTCATTTCCCACCACTCATCCTCAGTGGCTCCTAGGCACAGTGTGGGAGGATGAACCGGAGGACAGCAAGGGGAATAAAACAAAGCATATGTCAAGAAAACAATAAGTAAGCAGGATAAAGAACAAGTAAAGAACAGTAAGTAAAGGCAAGTATATTATAGAAAAGTAACCATTGATTTATAGGAATGCCCATAAAAACCTATAGACCAAGGGGTCGTTTAGCAAGACCTATCATATAAAAAGTCCCATATCGATTTATACGATAGGGGTAGGGGTTGAAATGCAATGCTTATGCCATGACATGCAGAGTTATGCAGTTTAATGCTATGTTCACACAAGTGCAACTCACACACTTTGACTCTATGCGCACAGACATTCAGTTTCCCCTTTTTGGAGCTAGGAAAACTCCCAGGATACTCCCATAGTGGCAGACGAAAGTGGTGGGTTGGGCCTCGCCCACCTCTAGGTTGGTATCCGCACTACCTATCTAGACCTATCGTACGCATCAATACGAAGAACACAGTCGTGGAGCGCTTGCGTATTCTTGCTGGCTGGCCCACCAGGCTTTCTTGGCTAAGTGCAAACCACATTTGCCGAGTCAAAGCATCGACGTCAGTGCGAATGACCGTCCATACTAAAGACCCACCACCTTTATGCACATGCAATTATGATTACCATCTATCTCCGAGCATAAGCTCTCCGGGCTACCCGCCCGTCACCATAACCTTCCGAGCCACCGGCTCACCAGATTAACCCGTCCGTACCTACAACCACCGAGCCTGCTGCTCGTAAGAACAAATCAACAAACTACCCGTAACAACGGGATGTGAGTGAGTGTATTATTAAGTTAGTCTTGCATAACAAATTATTCCTACGGTTTGGGGTTAATCTTGGACTTCCCAAGGTCTACCCTGTGAGGGGCTCGCAGCGGTACTAGGAGGTACGATGGGATGACACCCCAAACCTCCCTTTCTCAAGACACTTAATATTATTGATAGCTACCATTAAGCATATCCCTCTTACCATTTCACTTGAATTACCCCTAAGTGTTTTATGACTCTCCAAGGGAAAGACGATCTGTCGTCAATTCCGAGCACAAACTTGCCCTTAACCACCGGGCACACTCAACACATAGACTCCTATTGGTGACCACACATATCTTAAACCAGACTAGGTACACCAACTACCACTCATTCCTACCAAATGGTCTACATGTTATCTTAACTCTACAGTTTTATTATACGCAGACCAAATGAGCTATATGAGGTGCATGAGAGGAGGCGCTCCAAATAATCATCCAAATGACCTAAGATTATTATTGGGGGTGTGTTATGACATTATAACACCATCTCCATAAATTCATAATTTTCCTACATTTTTTATATTTATTATAATTTCTTCAAAATCAGGGAACCTATGACTTTGAACACCAAGTATGGTTTTCTGATAAGCTATGACCATAATAAATTTATGCAACAACATGTCATCAAAATAACAGCCACATAGGAATTTCATAATTTTCCAGAAAGGTTTTGACCTCCAAATAAAATATTGACTAATTTATCAAAATCAAGAGTTAACAAAGAAAATACCAAAAATACTCACTCAAAAATTACAGGAAAATTACCAAGTGTCTATAGTAATCAGAAAAGTTTACTGATTGAGATTCATAATTTTCTAGAGTCATTTGACCATATAAATCTTGTAATTGATCAAATAGAGCCTAGGGCACCTTGTGAACAGAATCATGTATATGTTCTTCCAAAAATTATATTAAAATTAAAAGATCATATACCTGACCTTAGAAGTCCTCTGGCTAAGTTTCATGATTTTCCAGTGGGTATTAAACCAATAATTAATTTTAATACAACTAGGGCAAATATTGGGGGTTGTGAATGAAGTATATACTATTTATATCACTTCAAAATTCTTAGCAAAATTATCATAGAATAATATCATCAATATAGACTTACTGACATAGTTTCATAATCATCATAGCATGTATGGGCATGTAATTTCATTTTGAAGGAAGGTGATCTAACTAAATAATAAGCAATTCAGTGGGGACTAAAGTTACAAAAAATTCTAGCAAAATTCCCCAAGGCTTATTTCCACCCCATGAAACTACCTACCAAGTTTCAAGCCCATCCAAGGACACATTGTTTCATGCCCTTTAATAAGTTCAATTTGCAACCTAGGGTTTGAACTAGGGTTATAGGGCTCATCCACCTCAAATCACCCAAAATCCTTTGTGGGGGTGTTTTATGTGACATTAAATTAGTGACCAAGATTTCATCACCTTTGGATGAGGATTGACCACTCAAACCCAACATATGCACTTTTGACCTAATAACCCATAGTTTGACCAATCTTGGGTTAATTAGTTACCCTATCAAATCAATCCCAAATGGTATGAAATTTTTACCAGAGTCATGTCATGACTCTAAGGACCACCCACCAAAATTTAGCAGAGTTTGCATGTATTTGACCCTATAATTAATTAATGCATGAATTATTAAATGTTTATAAAAACTTTAAGGAAAGGTCCTCCAAAAATTATCATTTTTGGATATGTTAAGGGCGTGGGTATAAGTAGGCTATGTCCCAAATTTCAAAGCATTTGGATGGCTGTATTGATGGGAACACTCAAATCAATTTCTGGTCAACCCTTTGTACAGGCTGCACCATTTTGAGTGTTGTGGTCAGACCACTGACCTGAATGATGTGAAATCAATTTTAAAATAAACTACACTTCAAGGGCTACAAGTTGGTTATAGACCACTTTTCCTGTAGAAGGCCCTAAGTATTTTTAATATTTAAAATCAATCTCTATCAATAAACTCAATTAATAATCAAACAATAATATTCATAACTTTTCCTGTACAGAATGAACGAAATCGGTTCATCTTCTCCAAAATTTCGATGGCCGAGATTCATCACTCCTGTAGCCTCTTCCAGCCCGTTTCCCGGCCATCCGGCCACCTCCTCGGCCGGCCACCGCCACCACCACCTCCGTTGAGGTGGTGGCTAACGTCGGGCGACGACACGGCCGTCGGTGGGGCGGTTTCCGGCAAACCCGATCGAGACCTTTTTCATGGAAATTTCAGATTTTGCTCACTTGGATCGGGCTCAATTGAGCCCGATTTCCCACCTATTTTGATCTAAGATTTATCCACATAGAGAGAGAGAGAGAGGAGGAGGAGGGGAGGACCTATGTGGTGGCCTGAAGCTGCGTATTCCGGCGAGTCGCCACGGCCGTATTTAAAGCTTTTGGTGCTATGTATTCCCTGGTTTCCAGTGCCCGATTCCTCCTGGAAAATTTGGGGTTTTCTCCTCTCTAATCACTGATGGTGGTATGGGTTTTAATTTGAAGTTTGGTGGCTTTATTCCCGAAAGCCATTAATGGCCATTAATGGGGAATTTCGGTTTGGCTTGGAGGAGATGAACATGGCCTCAATCTGTCCGGGGGAAGCTGGAAACTCCTCCTCTCCCCCTGAGGAGATGAATGGGGCCATTAATGAGGGGAGATTGAAGGTTTCTTCTTCCTCTCCATTAATTTCCCCTTTTCTCTCTCTTCCAATTTGGAGGTTTCTCTCTCCTAGTCAAATTTACTGAAATTGAATGGTAATTGCAGTAACTCCCAACCCCATTAACTAGTGGACCACCTCAATTGGGTATAGCTGATGCGCAAATCCTGCACACCGCTATAGGCGGTAGCGAGACTGCGATCCAAACGGCAGTGAACCGGTCGTTGTCAAGTAATAATATGAGGAAGTAAATCTCCAAGTATCGAATCTCTCAAGGAACACAGTAAGGTGGAGTTAACGTTCGAGGAAGGACTTGAGATCGACGTCCTTTGGGTCGGATGAATTGCGGACACGGGGGTTGATTTGGTTTGTGGAAAATAAAGAGAAAAAGCTACAACTACTCCTATGCAATGCCGCTATGCAATGCTTCGCTCGGCAGGATGGAAGACTACGTAGGCCTTGAACGCGCTACTTCGTAAGGGCGGATGGACGAGTAGGCAAGCAGATCGAACTATGCAGGCCTTGAGCGCGCTGCTTCGTTAGGCGGGATGGAGTACGGGCCGCGATGCCACGCTTCGGTAGGCGGATGGGCGAGTAGGCTAACGGAATGAGGGTCGTACGCACCTCTTCGCAAAGCACACGACTAACAATTGTTAGGGCGGCACAACACAACGAATAATCCACACCACGGGGCACACCTCAAATGAAAATATAATAAGATTACTCAATCACATAGACATGATTTCATACTAATGTTAACAAGCAAAATTATACTTCATCAAAATGTTGATTCTAGCTACATACACATCAATAAGAGAAGAATAAGGCAAGAAATCGACTGAATCCGAAGTCTCGTTGGAGATTCACGGTTGGAATCGCCGGGTTGTCAATCCGCGTCCAAGCTCGGTCCGCAACTACATCCGGGGTAGAGAGAGCTGTCACGACTCTCCAATGAACCCGTCTTCTTCGTCTCACGATCCGGTAGAGGTTGCAGACTTCCTCTTGCTTGATGGTGATGGCGGCTAGGTCTTCCCTTGGAGCGCTTGGATGAAGGAGGAGGCCGAGAGGAAACTCCGGCTCAAGATTGGCGTGAAGAACAAGCCCGGAGCACCTCCATATGGTGGGCGGCTGTGGAGGGGCGAAACCGGAGCCCTGGAGCGAGAAAACGGCGGAAGAAAATCGGGATCCCGACCTAATTCGCGAGCAGGTCGTTTTATAGGCGCTGGAGTAAACAGTGCGCACGGTCGTTGGCGCACGACCAGTGGTCGTGCGCACTAGAATCCTGTGATCGTGCGCCTGACTGGACGGAGCCTACAAGAGAAGAAAATTATAAAATACAAAGTTCGCACAATCAGTGGCGCACGACCAGTGGTCGTGCGCACTGTCGTAAGTGGTCGTGCGATAAGCCAGACAGAACTCATGAAATGGGCGTTAAGTGCGCACGAGCAGAGGCGCACGACCAGTGGTCGTGCGCGAAGGAGCCAGTGATCGTGCGCAGTGTTCCTGTACAGAATTGTACCGGGAACACCTGCACGACTCCTGTTCCAGCATACGACACCAGTCTGGCCACTGAAGGCGGCACTTAACACAGCATGAAAACTTGTAACAAAGATGAACAAGAAAATAACACCGAAACGGGCCAAGATGTGCACCTAGCAGAGAGTGATAATTATGAGCTAAAATGGGGCTAAAGTGCAGTGGAATGATTGGAAAAATGGCCCGGATGAGTCCAAATATGTGTATATGATGAGGACTCATCACACCCCCAGACTTACCTGTTTGCGCGTCCCGAGCAAACAAATTCCATGCGAACGGGGAAAGAAAAGTAGATGGCTTAAAACTACAATACAGAGTACCATGCGAAGTCGCATGCTCACGTGCAAAAGAAGAATAGTAGAGAAGATTTCTGATTATATAAACAGTCTATATATTTCTAAAAGAGTAAAAGCATATTACAACTACTCAAAATGGTGAACTACGGTGAATCGTTCGGTCATGCATACGGAGAAAGTAAACTAAACGCTGAGATGAGCATTGCTCAAGATTGGGATGCCGGACAAACTCCACCAAAATCCATCGGTGTCGGTGACCATAGGCTTGCCCGGTCACATTCTCTCCACGACACTAGATTGGTTCATAGCGTGAGTCGGTAGGACTTTAGGTTAGAGAAGGGGCTTGGGTTACGGTGAGGTAAACGATGATAAACAAAATGGCTTAAACACATAACCCAAATGAGCTTTAAAAATAACTACCCGCGCACCAAAATCGAATGCAAGTGCACCACACCCCCAGACTTGAACTTTTGCAACATAGGTGTGTGCACCGCCTACTCCCAATACATAATTTTTCTACATGATTTTTCAATAAAACTCATTTTTCTTTCTTCTTTTTTTTTTCATTTTTCTTTCTATCTTTCTTTTTCTTGTCTTTTTTTTTTCCTTTCAGCAAAATTTTCAAATGAGCACATCCACAGATTCACATAATAGACACCACAATCAACACCCCCCAAAATGTAAATGAAACTACAACTAAAGCTCAGATTTGGGTGTGTGACTAGGCTAGACTTTTAGGCTTTGGTGAGATAAATGTGGAGCTGAATCAAGAAAAGGGTAGGCACAAAGGGGCTAGCAAGGGTAGACGATAGGCATGAAATAAAAAGTTCAACCGAGCCAAAATAATGGCCTACGTCATTCTCACGCACTAGAACTATCCTATGCCAATGCTTCAAGAATCGCTTGGGGCAAGTTCTAGCCACCGAGAAAGATTCTCCTTTCTCCCGACTCAAGCAATACGAGTCTAGCGATCGTTTACACACATCCCTACGCTACCGTTTGATTCACACCGGATTCACCATTTGAGTAGAGTAAACAACATTTACACTAATAGAGAAAAATATAAAACCATAGTATAAAAAGAGATCTAACCTACACAAATTCCTATGCAACCGAGCACTCGACTAGGAGCACTACGGGAGTCAACATTTTACTCTGCTACATAGTCCTAAGCCATCACCTAGACTTTCCCACATAAGCAGAAGAATTAAATTCACTACAGAGCATGCATACAGGCGAGTACGCGCTCAAGTGGGTGCGGTGGTGTGCAATGAAAATGAACAACAATTTAAATGAAATCTTCTAGTATGCAGTGCAATAGTGCACGTGAGCGGGTAAACAAAACTACTCTCCCCCAGACTTAAACTAAACAATCCACAGAATATATGACATGAAAATCAGGAAAGGCTAGGGAAAGAGAGCACCCAGTGCTCAGAAATGAGCACACCAGTAGATTTGCGTGTAAGCTAAAATGAAGCTGCAGCATCCACCATCCAGAAAAGATACCTGCAGGGGTCAGCTCCGCAGAAACAAAAGAAAATAGAAAACTGAAAAGAAATACTACTAACTAAACATGATTAGATGAAATAAAAATGCAGAAAAGAAAGATAACTACTGGGGTTATTGTCATCCCAGCACGACTTATTCTAAATTAAAACGGTTCTAGCTAATGGGCCTATGAAAAAGAAAATGCACAGGTAACTGCTCCATTATCCGTTTCGGTAGCTGGTACCGATACGGAGATAAGGCAGTCACCCCTCTACCTAAATAATAATACCTGCTCCTCACAGGTAGAGGGAAAAGAAAGTAAGAAGAGGAGGAGGCCTGGTCCTCACTCATCTCACCAAAACTATCCTTGCCCAGCAAGGTATCGCCCACAGCAGGTCCGCAGGAGGAGAAGGCAACGAGTGGAGCTTCCTCTACGGAGGGGGGATCAACCTCCTCACATGAGAGGATGCTCTCATCATTGACTTGAGCATCATGCTCCAAGTCCTCCTGATGTACCTGTGAAGACTCAACCTGCACAGGCTCAGATGAAGAAGGGGGGTCAGGAAATAAAAGAGAAGAATGACATAAATAATCAAAAATCGGGGGAGTGGTCCCGGTCTCACTCCCATTAGGTTGGGGAAGTAAAATAATGTTTGCATTGTCATCAATGCTACAAGATTCGGCGGGATCAACGGTGGCCAAGCTTAGGATTTGGACTTCCTCCACCGGTGCTGAGGAAAACTCCTCTTCACCTAGAAGGTTGTCCTCCTCCATAGGAATAGGCACAACACTCAGATCACCCACCTCATCCTGCGACACATCATCAACAATGTCATCGGAGATGAGTATAGCACGCACAACAGGGGAAAGAACCGAATCCACAAGAAGTGGTGGAGGCACATGGTGAATAGGCTCAGCAATGTCGGTGCATAGATCAGCCGCACATCCGGTGACCGTATCCATGCCATACCCTTCAAGATGCGAAGGTGACAAAGACACATAACCGGATGTTGAAGGTGTGCCGCCAGAGTTAGGAGTTGGGACGATCCGGATATCCGGCTCGTCGTCTTCGTCCAATTGGCGAAGATACTCGGCACAGTCCTTCAGGACATGATCAGTGCTCTGACAAAACCGGCACTGCCTTGCGGGCTTCTTTGGCACAGCGGGAGCTGAAGCCGAAAAGAAGTACGACGGTAAAGGCTCAGCAGAGTAGCCATAAGACTTACGCGCACCATATGGAGTACCAGACGAAGTCGGTGCTCCATATGCTGGGCTATAAGAATTATGCCTACTATTCTCCGTAGGGCATTCATCACTAGAGTGGGAGGTAGCTCCACACCAACGACAACGGAAATTGAGATGTGCCCACATAGTGTGAAGATAATACGATTCACAATAAAAAAGCTATTGTGCAAAATACCACACCTAACAAGAATTACTAAAGCAGCCTAATTAAAACAGGAAAATAGAACAAAAAGAAATAAAACAAAGAAATGCAATTTACAAAAGGAAGGGCTTCTCTCTCAGGTTTTCCCTCTCCAGAAAAACTCACACGACTGTGTTCCCCGGCAACGACGCCAAAAACTTGATGCGCAAATCCTGCACACCGCTATAGGCGGTAGCGAGACTGCGATCCGAACGGCAGTGAACCGGTCGTTGTCAAGTAATAATATGAGGAAGTAAATCCCCAAGTATCGAATCTCTCAAGGAACACAGTAAGGTGGAGTTAACGTTCGAGGAAGGACTTGAGATCGACGTCCTTTGGGTCGGATGAATTGCGGACACGGGGGTTGATTTGGTTTGTGGAAAATAAAGAGAAAAAGCTACAACTACTCCTATGCAATGCCGCTATGCAATGCTTCGCTCGGCGGGATGGAAGACTACGTAGGCCTTGAACGCGCTACTTCGTAAGGGCGGATGGACGAGTAGGCAAGCGGATCGAACTATGCAGGCCTTGAGCGCGCTGCTTCGTTAGGCGGGATGGAGTACGGGCCGCGATGCCACGCTTCGGTAGGCGGATGGGCGAGTAGGCTAACGGAATGAGGGTCGTACGCACCTCTTCGCAAAGCACACCACTAACAATTGTTAGGGCGGCACAACACAACGAATAATCCACACCACGAGGCACACCTCAAATGAAAATATAACAAGATTACTCAATCACATAGACATGATTTCATACTAATGTTAACAAGCAAAATTATACTTCATCAAAATGTTGATTCTAGCTACATACACATCAATAAGAGAAGAATAAGGCAAGAAATCGACCGAATCCGAAGTCTCGTTGGAGATTCACGGTTGGAATCGCTGGGTTGTCAATCCGCGTCCAAGCTCGGTCCGCAACTACATCCGGGTTAGAGAGAGCTGTCACGACTCTCCAATGAACCCGTCTTCTCCGTCTCACGATCCGGTAGAGGTTGCAAACTTCCTCTTGCTTGATGGTGATGGCGGCTAGGTCTTCCCTTGGAGCGCTTGGATGAAGGAGGAGGCCGAGAGGAAACTCCGGCTCAAGATTGGCGTGAAGAACAAGCCCGGAGCACCTCCATATGGTGGGCGGCTGTGGAGGGGCGAAATCGGAGCCCTGGAGCGAGAAAACGGCGGAAGAAAATCGGGATCCCGACCTAATTCGCGAGCAGGTCCTTTTATAGGCGCTGGAGTAAACAGTGCGCACGGTCGTTGGCGCACGACCAGTGGTCGTGCGCACTAGAATCCTGTGATTGTGCGCCTGACTGGACGGAGCCTGTAAGGGAAGAAAATTATAAAATACAAAGTTCACACGATCAGTGGCGCACGACCAGTGGTCGTGCGCACTGTCGTAAGTGGTCGTGCGATAAGCCAGACAGAACTCATGAAATGGGCGTTAAGTGCGCACGAGCAGAGGCGCACGACCAGTGGTCGTGCGCGAAGGAGCCAGTGATCGTGCGCAGTGTTCCTGTACAGAATTGTACCGGGAACACCTGCACGACTCCTGTTCCAGCATACGACACCAGTCTGGCCACTGAAGGCGGCACTTAACACAACATGAAAACTTGTAACAAAGATGAACAAGAAAATAACACCGAAACGGGCCAAGATGTGCACCTAGCAGAGAGTGATAATTATGAGCTAAAATGGGGCTAAAGTGCAGTGGAATGATTGGAAAAATGGCCCGGATGAGTCCAAATATGTGTATATGATGAGGACTCATCAATAGCCCAAGTAGATTGGGCTTGATTAAGTCAAAATAGGTCATTTTGACCTAAATTTAGGGTGGAGTTGACTTTGGTCAATTTGACCATTTGGGTTGACCCCAATGGCTGTCTAGTGACCCATTGGCCTCTCCTAAGGGTTATGGAGGTCTAGGTAGGGTCAAGTTGGCAAGGTGGAGGCCAATTGACCCTCCATAGATCACTTTGACCAAAATAGGGCTAGAGTTGACTTCGGTCAAATTGGCCAAATTGGTGGCCCCATGATGGGGATTTTAGGTCAATTGGGTCCCTAATAACATTATGAGGTCAGGGTCAAGGTCAATTTGGCAAGGTGGAGGCTAATTGACCTTCATTAGGCCATTTTGACCAAATTAGGGTTAGGGTTGACTTTGGTCAACCTGACCACTTTGGTTGACCCCAATGGGTCCTTGGTGCTCTAAGGGGACCCTTAAATGGTTAGGTATGTTGTGGGGTCAAGGGGTCAAGGTGAGGCCCTAAAGTCCAACCCTAGGCTTGATAATTGGAAATTGATATTTGCATACCACCGTGGTTTCCTTCTTCTTCCCTAAGCTCTTATGATCTTTTGTGCTTCTTAGGGTTTTGTCAAAACCTTGTCATGACAAAACCAACTTAGGGGTCTAGTTGTTTGAGGGATGTTACAAATCCCAAGACATAAAAATAAAAATTTCGTCCCCAAAATCCAGGTTAGGCCCGCGGGGTTTCTTCCGCAAGTGATTGAACGTAACATCCCTTAAGAAGTAAATTATACCTGACGTAAAGAGAGGTACTTTTGCTGCATCAAGTCCAGTGGCTCCCAAGTGTGCTCCTCCTGTCCATGATTTATCCACAGGACTTTGACCAGCGGGACCTTCTTGCGTCATAAGACTAGCATCTCCATGTCGTCTAGCCGAACCGGCTCCAGGTGAACCGATCGATCAGTAGCTACTGGCCCCTCCGTGGTAGCAATCTGCAACTCTGGCCGTAGTAGAGCCTTCCTAAGTGAGGAAACATGGAAGACATCATGCAATCCAGCTAACTCCAGTGGTAGCTCCATCCTGTAAGCCAAGGGGCTGATCCGCTCTAGGATCCTGTAAGGCCCCATATACCTAGGACTGAGCTTCTTTCGCCCGCGTACCTGCGAGACCCCATGCATCAGACGTATCTTCAAGAATACCCGATCTCCCACCTGGAACTTTACCATACGATGTCGCACATAGTAATACTTGGTCTGCCTGCTCTGGGCCTCTAGCATCTGAACTCGAATCAGCCGCACCTGAGCCTCTGTGTCCTCCACGAACTCTGTGCCCAGTGCCTTTGGATCCTCATCCTGGATCCAAGACAGTGAAGTCCTGTATCTCCGTCCGTACATTGCCTCATAGGGGGCCATGCCTATGCTGGCCTGGTGACTGTTGTTATACGAAAACTCAACTAACGACAACAGTCTCTCCCATGGCTCCCCGCGGTCCAGAATGCATAGGCGTAGAAGATCCTCCAAAGTCCGATTGGTACGCTCCGTATGCCCGTCCTTCTGCGGGTGGAATGTTGTACTGAACGTCAACCGCATACCTAAATATGCCTGGACCAATCTCCACTCTCTAGACGTAAACCGTCCATCCCGATCTGACACGATCGTCCTAGGAACGCCATGATATCTGACAAACTGCTCCACAAACCTCCGTACCAAATCCCCGAACGGAGCATCCTTCTTGACCGAAATTAATCTGGCCACCTTCGTCAATCTGTCGACGATCACCCATATCGAATCATTCCCCGCATATGATCGGGGAAGTCCATGTATAAAGTCCATCGCGATGTCGTCGAACTTCCACTCTGGCACCAGAAGTGGCTGCACTAATCCGGCCAGGCTCTTGCATTCCGCCATCACGAGCTGACAAGACTCGCAGTGGGTCACGAAGTAAGTGATGTCCCTCTTCATGCCTGGCCAGTACATGGTCCTCTTCAAGTCCGTCGTCATCTTGGTTATACCCGGGTGCACTGAATATTTGCTGCAGTGAGCCTCAGTCATAATGTCGTCCTGAATCCTGCCCCATGCCGGTATGTAAACTCGACCTCTAAAGCAAAGCAACCCATCCTTCAACGAGTAGTCCCCAGCCGTGCCTCCCCCAAGGCTCTAAATATCAGATCCAGCTTGGCATCCTACCTCTGTCCATCCCTGTTGCGGTCTCGAATGTCATCCGTGGTACTCATCGCAGCCAAGTACTCCTCGTAGAGTCAGGGTCATCTGAGGATACCAAGGTGATATGCATGTGCTCTAGCATACTCACCAACTCCAAAGCCATCAGCTGGGGCTCCGCTCCTGATGTGGTAGCTCTCCGGCTCAGCGCGTCCGCCAACACATTTGCCTTCCCTGGGTGGTAGTGCATCGTATACTGGTAGTCCGATAAGAACTCCACCCATCGTCTCGATCGGATGTTCAGCTCCTTCTGCTTGTCCACGTACTTCAGGTTCTTGTGATTTGAGAATATATCGCAGTGGACACCGTAGAGGTAGTGCCACCATATCTTTAGAGCAAGTATAACCGCTCCTATTTCCAAATCATGCACCGGGTAGTTCCTCTCATGATTCTTCAACTAACGGAGGCGTACACTATCACATGCCCGCAGAACGACACCCATCCCCTGATAAGACGCATACGTATACACCTAGAATCCTTCCTTCCCCGATGAAAGGGCAAGGATAGGAGTCTACGTAAGCCGACCCTTCAGCTCATGGAAGGCCTCTTCGCACTGCGACGTCCAAACGAAAGTGGTATCCTTTTTCATCAAGGATGTGAGCGGGAGGGGTATCTGGGAAAAGCCTTGTATGAACTTCCGATAATAACCGGCAAGCCCAGAGAAACTCTGCACGTCAGTGGCCATCTTCATCAGTGGCCAATCCCGTACTGCTTGGATCTTTGCTGGATCCACTACTAGTCCAGCTCCACTGATAATGTGACCCAGGAAGGCCACCTCCTTCAGCCAGAACTGACACTTGCTGAACTTCGCGTAGAGGCTGTGCTCTCGAAGTTTCTCCAACGGCAGTGCCAGATGTCGTGCATGCTCCTCTTCCGTCCCCGAGTAAATGAGAATATCGTCGATGAACACGATCACAAAGATGACGAGATATGGCTTGAATACATGGTTCATCAGACTCATAAATGCCGACGGTGCATTAGTGAGCCCGAAGGGCATCACAGTGAACTCATACAGTCCGTATCGGCCGCTGAAAGCCATCTTCGAGATGTCCTCCTCCTGAATCTGTAGCTGATAATAAACTGACCTCAAATCCAGCTTCGAGAAGCAATGGGCCCCAACTAGCTGGTCAAATAGCTCATCGATCCTAGGCAGCGAATAAGTGTTCTGGACCGTCAGCCTATTTAGTGCCCTATAATCGATGTACAATCTAAGTGTTCCATCCTTCTTCTTCACAAATAGCACCGGAGCTCCCCAAGGTGTGGAACTCGGTCTAATGAACCCTGCTTCCACCAGCTCCTGCAGCTGGCTCTGAAACTCCACCAGCTCCTTCGGGGCCATCCGATAAGGAGCTTTAGATACCGGCTTATCCCCCGGCACCAGCTAGATCTGAAAATCCTTCTCGCGGTGCGGTGGCAGCCTTGTCAACTTCTCCAGGAATACATTAGGAAAATCCCGCACGACCGGAATGCTTAACTCAGAATTCTTAACCTCGGTCATCTCAAACAACACCTGATACACTTCGTCTCCCTGTAGGTGGGCCTTGGCGGCCTGAATAGACGATAATAAAAGATGAGAGGTGGGTCTAATACCTTCGACTACTACTTCTGAGTCTTCGTGCCTTAGAATAATCCTCCTTGTCGGGCAGTCAGTCCTTGCATGGTTCCCATGCAGCCAATTCATGACCAAGATCAGGTCAAAGTCTTTCATCTTCAAGAGCATCGCTGGCGCTTCGAACAATTTTCCTCCAATCTCCACGTTCATATTGCACTTGGCACTTGTTACTAACTCTGATCCGTCCGGGATGCCTGTGAAGTGCTGGATTTGATCCAGATCGTCCACAAATTCTTCTGAGACGAATGAGTGTGAGGCACCCGTATCAAATAAGGTATATGCGGGCTTGCCACAAATGAGTACTATACCTGGGTGATTTTTGTTTGTGTGGTTCAATGCTAAGGTAAAGCTAAGGTTTGCAAGATACTAGTAATTATAAGAAAAACACTAAAGTACCTGTGATGACCCTAGCCGAGTTCTGGGGCTGAGCTAGGTCCAAGGCATACATCTGGTCCATGTTCTGCCTATGATCACGGCCATGGAATCCACGATTGCGTCCACGTCCTCGGCCCCCGAAATACTAGGCCGGTGGGGCAGCCTGTAGTGCTGGTGGTGCATTCCTCTGAGGGCAGTTCCTCCGGATATGGCCCTTCTGGTGGCACTTGTAGCACTCCGGTGGGGGAGGTGGCCCACCCTCTAGTCTCGACACCTCTCGCATCTGTAGAGGATGAGGAGCCAACACTGTCGGCCCCCTCTGCTCCTGCCTCTCCTCCTGGCGGGGTCGGTCCTCCGTTCTCCATTCCCTGATATCTTGACCCCTTTGTTGGTCTCTCTTGCCACTCCGACCCTGGTCCTCTGTCGGTCTCTTCCTTCCATGAACATCGTGCTAGTCTGCCTCCAGCTTCTTAGCCATCTTCAAAATCCTAGTAGTGGGTATTGTATCCACAATAACCTTGATTTGTGAGAAGTCACCTTAGAACCAAGATTGAATTGCTAGTGTATTTGATATGCCCTTCTAGTATTGTTCTTGCAGGTTAACATCGCTAAGTGTAGACCAATCTCAGGTCACTGTGTGTCATTAAACACAGTTTCATGCAATGTAATTCCTCATTGTGTGGAATATGGTGTTAACTCATGTGTGATCTCTCTATTGGGATACACTTCATTTTCAAGACTATTGAAGCCCATGTTTTGGAGGTGCAGCTGGTGTCCAAGAGAAGTAGGAATAAAATTTTCTCTAAGTTAATTTTTCGAGAAGACAGGTTACTTCTAAAGAAATCCAATTGATGTCTCGAGAAGTCCTTGTGAGCTCTCGAGAAATCCTTCTCAGTCCTTTATTTCAAATTACTAAAGCTTTCTCGGCAAGTCTTATGTTTCTCGAGAAATGAAAACTGTTTCTCGAGAAATCTGTCTGTCTCTCGGAAAGTCTTTCTTGTCTGCCAGTAAAGTTTTTCTAAAGGTTGTTTTCTTGAGAAGTCAATAGTTCTCGAGAAGTCTATTTATTTCTCGAGAAATCATTTATCTCTCGAGAAGTTTATCTCAACCTCCGAAAAATCCTTCAATATCTTTTCTCGAGTAGAAGCTGCTATTTCTCGAGAATTTTTGTGTTCTCTAGAAATTTTATTTTCGTTCTTTTAAGTGATTTTCAATCTGTTTGAGGGGACGTTAATTCTTTCTGTCAGAAGTGACGACTCATTTGATTTCGTATAAGGTTAATCCTACCTTATTTCATGTCGTTAATTCCTTATCTATATAAGGCTCTCTTTTAAGGATTAATCAGGTATCAATCATTCTAATCATTAACCTTAATCTCTATTCGATCAAAAAGAACAAGAAAGTGTCGCCTGTCGTCATTGCTGAAGATCGATCTGCTATTCTGAATCTATTATCTCCAATGGAAGAAAAGGTTCGATTGATCATTGCTCCATCCTCTACTGTATCTATTGGATCAAGTCGAATCGTAGAAGGTCAGATCTGAGTTGTTTTCAATTCTTCCTCATCGACAACAAGTCAAAGCTATTCAAACCTCAAGAAGGAAGAAGATCTCTCAGGGTTTTCAGATCTGTTATTATATTGATAAGTATTGTATCAATCTCTATTTACATTTGTTGTAGGAGAAGTTTTCTCCGAGTTGTAGGATAGGTTTTTCTCTGAGTTGTAGGAGAGGTTTTTCTCCGAGTTGTAAGAGAGATTTTCTCTGAGTTTGTAGGAGATTTGTTTCCGAGTTATAGGAGTGTTGACTCTGAGATTGTAGGATCATTCTTGATCCGAGTTATAGTGAAGTAGTCAAGTCTAGCTGTGGTGATAGATTGTCGAGGCCGGCAAGTGGAGTACCCAAGAATAGGGAACCACTATAAATTCCTTGTATCATCTGTGTTTGTGATTTGCTTTCAGTGCGCTCTATTTTATCAAGCTTGTAATTCCGCAAAAGACACAGTTATCACTTATTCACCCCCTCTAGGTGATTTAGGTTGGCAACTAGATACTTCAATTGGTATCAGAGGGTCGTTGTTCGTTTCTAGGTTAACACCTTGAACATGATCTATCCATTATAGTTTCTAGCAAATCATGGAAAGAAGCAAGGAATCTTCATTGAAGCTGCAAATCTGCTCGAAGGCTAACTTTCCTATGTGGAAGGAACGAGTTAGATTTTACATGGAAGCCGCTGATCCAAGAATCTTCCAAGTTGTGGAAGAAGGCCCTCATGTGACAATGACTACCTCTACAACTGACCCAACTATTCAGGTACCAAAGAAAATGATGGATTTGACCAAGGATGAAATCCCCCTCGTTGCTTTAGATAAAAAGGCGAAGAACATAATTGCCAGTGTAGTGGACGACTCAATGCTTCAGAACTTGATCCACTGCAAATCTGCAAAAGAGATGTGGACGTCCTTGATTGTCCTCATGGAAGGCACCAGAGAGGTTAGGGAAGATAGAAGATCTCTACTCAACAAAGAGTACGAGGCCTTCAAGCAGAACAAGAAGGAGTGCATTGCTGATGCGTATGAAAGATTCTTCAAGATAGTAAACGGTCTGAGAAATTATGATTGGGAATTTACTAACGGCGAACTGAATGACAAGTTCCTGCGTTCCCTGATGAAAGAATGGGATAACAAGATCGTTGTCATCCGGGAGTTTGGAAAGCTACGAAACCTCGACCCACAAAATCTGTTCGGGAAGCTTCTATCTCATGAACTGCAGATGAATATCCGCAAATCTGAAGAAGAAATGAATCGGGCCTCAGACAAGGAAAGGACCTTGGCTCTGAAGGCAGAAAGCTCCAGGAAAAGCAGAGCTGTGTCTCCGATCAAGGAAAAAGAAACTGATAATGAAGAATCAGAAGCCAGCTCCTCCTGCTCTGAAATGTCTAATGAGGAGTTCTCTTTAAATTCCCATTAGTTCAAGAAACTGCTAAACAAGAGAAGGCATATGAAGAACAAGCCCTCTTCATCAGATTATGGACACTCTCGTCGTGATGGTGATCATCATAAAAAGGGTTCAAGTAACAATGATAGGTACAAATCTAAATCGAATAAACATGTGTCTACTGATATCGTTTGCTATTGCTGTAACAAGCCAGGGCATATGATCGCTGAATGCCCTTATAAGAAGAGAGAGGGTGGAAGAAAAGATGAAAAGAAATCCACCCATGGGTAAAAGAAAAACGAGAAAAGCATCATCGCCAAGAAGTCCAAAACTCTCAGTGATAGTGACTCAAATGAATCTAGTGATGAAGAAGAAGCCTACTTTGGGCTAATGGCAATGACTGATGACGAAGAAGAACCTCTGTATACCGGGAAGGTAAATGCTCACACCTTACTATCTGATTCAGATTATGCCTCAGCTGAGCAAAAGGATTACCCCTCAGATGATGACTCAAAACTCATGCTCCAATATACTGAAATGCTTAAAAGCTTTGACAAATGTCGAAAGGTTGTCAAATCCCAGCCCAAGGAGATCATGTCACTCAAGGAAGTGGAATCTAATCTGAGAAAAGAAGTTGAACAACTTATTACCCTCAGAGAGGAAATCCAAGTCTTGACAGACAAGGTCAAAAGCTCGGATGAGCTCCTTGACCTGAGAGGGACTACCATCAAAGTACTGGAAGAATAGCTTGCTGCTGAGAAAAAGTTAGTTGAAACATTTTCTCAACCGAAAATTGTTCTACCAATCATTGGTAGATTCTCTGCTAAAGCAGGTAGCAGTGGATTAGGTCATGTGGTTGGTCCTAGTAATTCTTCTAAGGGCACCCATGCCAAGAAGAAAGATAAGAATGTGAAGAAGGCTACCACCGAAGAGAAAGGGAAAGCCCGTCAAGATCAGGTGACATTTAAGAAAGTTATCTTTCCTACAAATGTCTATGATATGGAGAGCACTTATGGTCACTCGACACGACCAATTAATTTTGCGCTTGTCAATGACTATAAGGGGTGGAATTGTCCCCGAAACTTTGGTGGAAGTGAGCTAAATCTGAGAGATTTTGGTCCTTATGCTCATGGTCCGAGTGCTAAGAGAGCACCAATAGTGAACGTTGTTGCACCTAAGCCTAAGGAGACAGTTCAACCATGTGTGTGCTGTACTCATGAAGCATCCTCTTCTAGACGAATTTCCCCTGCTAAAACTAACGTTCAAAAAGTGAAGCAGGAGAATACTAAGAGAAGGTATAACAGATTTGACTGTTGGTGCTGCGGCAAAATATGTCACTTTCCTGTAGATTGTTGGTTTAATACAATTCGTGATAATAGACCACAAGTGAACGCTGCAAGAAGGACCACTCGTAATGTTAACATTCAACGTGGTGCTAAACTAACACGGGACCAAGGACACAAATTTATTTGGGCTCCTAAGGCAAAATAATCTGTTTTTGCAGGTATGTCCAAAGGCCAACAGAAATCCTATTTGGTATTTAGACAGTGATTGTTCTCGACATATAACCGGAACTAGAAGCCTCTTACAGAATTTTATTCCAGTTGTGAACGGTCCAAAAGTTATTTTTGGCGGATCCGACAGAGGAATAATAAAAGGCTACGATATGATTATTAATGGTAATGTATCCTTTTCAGATGTAGCTTATGTGGAAGGATTAGAACACAATCTGATAAGCATAAGTCAACTCTGTGATAAATGATACATAGTTAATTTTCATAAAGATAAGTGTTTGATAAAGTCGGCAGAAAATTATGAAACATTTTTATCAGGCACTCGTTGTAGAAATATTTTCTGTTTGAACTTTCTTTGTTTAACATCTTCTACACCTGTGTGTTTTTTAGCAAAAGATAGTGCATCCCTTGTCGACCAATGGCACAAGAGATTAGTACATATTAATTTCAAAAAGATAAATAAATTATTTTCTCAACACTTAGTGCGTGATGCACCGAATGTTAAGTGCATTAAAGATAAACCTTGTCATGCGTGTGTAAAAGGCAAGCAAACAAGAGCTAACTTTAAGAGCATTATTGGCAAAGATTCAACCAGGTGTTTGCACCTGTTACATATGGACTTGTTTGGTCCATTACCAATTAGGAGTTTAGGAGGAAAGTCTTACACATTGGTTATTGTAGATGATTACTCATGTTTTACATGAGTATTCTTTCTAAAACACAAGTCAGATACCTTTGATATTTTCACTAAGTTTGTCAAGCAAATCCAGAACGAATTAGATTGTTCGGTGGTCAAAATCAGAAGTGACCATAGAACAGAATTTGAATCTGGAGCCATGACAGATTTCTGTGAAAGCCTTGGTATCTTTCATGAGTTTTCCTCACCTCGAACTCCACAATAAAATGGGGTAGCTGAGAGAAGGAACAGAACACTCATTGAGGCTTGCAGAACAATGTTGAGCGACTCTTCACTTCCGGAATACTTCTGGGCTGAAGCCGTCAACACTGCATGCCACGTGCAAAACAAAGCACTCATAAATAAAACCATGAAAAGACCCCCTATGAACTACTAAAAGGCAAGAGACCCACCATCTCCTATTTTAGAATCTTTGGCAGTAAATGCTTTGTTCTTAACAATGGGAAGCATTACAAAACCAAGTTTAGTGAAAAGAGTTTTGAAGGTATTTGTGTAGGCTATAGTAGCCTTAGCAAAGCTTATAGAGTTTTTAATAAGAAAACTCTTGTTGTAGAAGAATCTATTAGCGTTGTATTTGATAAGACGAGCTTGCTACATAACAGTTCTTCTAGTGCTTCTGTTGAAGATGCAGGTTCAAGGCTGCAAGACTTATGCTTGGATAAGCCATTGAAAGAAGATGCTCAAAACTTCATCAATATCCCTCCCCCAACCTCAACTGAAGAGGAAGATCATCCTGATGAAGAGTTAGTCCAAGTGGAGGAAGACACTCCAGTAGAAGAAATAGCTCCTGGTGTTCCAAATAATGCAAGGAATCTTGAATTCAGACACCTGAGGGATCATCCTATTGATCAGATCATAGGAGATCCTCATGACGGCATAAGAACCAGAAGAGGTACTATTAATGAAAATATGCATTTAAGTTTCCTCTCGCAGGTTGAACCAAAGAAATTTCAAGAAGCAAATGAAGACCCCTCTTGGATAGTTGCTATGGAAGAAGAACTAAATCAGTTTAAGCGTTGCAAAGTATGGACTTTTGTTCCAAAACCCAAAGATAAGAACATTATTGGAACAAAGTGGGTATACAGAAATAAGTTGGATGAAGAAGGAACGATAGTAAAGAACAAAGCCAGACTTGTAGCGAAAGGATACAGACAGGAGGAAGGAATCAATTTCGATCAGACTTATGCTCCTGTGGCAAGGCCGAAGCTATTAGGTTGTTCCTTGCATATGCTGCATTCAAGGGATTCACCGTATACCAAATGGACGTCAAGTCAGCTTTTCTCAATGGTAATATTAAAGAAGAAGTATACGTAGAACAACCCCCAAGTTTTGTTAATCCTGATTATCCTGATTATGTTTATTTATTACAAAAATCTTTATATGGTTTGAAACAAGCTCCTAGAGCTTGGTATGAGACGTTGTCTAACTTTCTTCTTGAGAACAAGTTCACAAGAGGAAAGATAGATAAGACATTATTTCTTAGGGAAATAAAAGACAAGATTTTGCTAGTGCAAATCTATGTCGATGACATTATTTTTGGCTCTACGGATAATAACCTATACAAAAAGTTCTCCAAACTTATGCAAGGGAAATTCAAAATGAGCAGTATGGGTGAGCTGAAATATTTCTTAGGACTTCAGGTGAAGCAATCTGAAGATGGAATTTTCATCTCACAGACGAAGTTCACCAAGGAGTTGGTTAAGAAATCTGGAATGGAGAGTTCAACCTCTATGAGGACTCCAATGAGCTCAGTTATGTCCCTGGATAAGGATGAGAAAGGGAAACCTTTCGATGAAACCAAGTACAGAAGCATAATTGGCTCTTTGCTCCACCTTACTACTAGTAGACCTGATATAATGTTCTCTACATGTGTATGTGCTAGATATCAGGTGAACTCTAAGGAATCTCACTATACTGCTGCAAAGCAAATTTTGAGATATCTTAAGGGTACACCAAATCTTGGCTTATGGTACCCAAGAAGTAATGATAGCGAGTTAATAGGTTTTTCAGATGCAGACTTTGTAGGTAGTAAAGATGACAGGAAAAGCACTTTCGGGACATGCCAATTTCTCGGAAGAAGACTTATTTCATGGAGTAGCAAGAAGCAGAATTGTGTTGCAATTTCAACCGCCGAGTCAAAATATATTTCTGCAGGCAGTTGTTGCGCACAACTTCTCTGGTTAAGAAATCAACTTCAAGATTATAATATGAAGATAAAGAACATTCCAATGTTTTGCGACTCCTCCAGTGCAATAGCTATCGCAAAAAATCCAGTCTCGCACAGCCGGACAAAGCATATCGAGTTAAGATATCATTTCATCCGGGAGCATGAGGAGAATGGGGACATCAATCTATGTTATGTCCCGACGGATAAGCAAGTTGCGGATATTTTCACGAAGCCGCTGGATGAGACCAAGTTCTCTTTCTTCGGGACAGAACTTGGAATGCTCAACATGGAGTAATATTCAAGTCAGGAAGAAGACAAGAAGATAGGTAGATCTTCATATGTTCAAACTCTAAAGGAAGCAAAGGTCTGAAATTTTGAAGAAAAATCTGTCATTTTTGAGATTTCTCGAGAAATGACATTCATCTCTCGAGAAATGGAGTTTTCTCTGGTGAAAAAGGCTAATGGACAGAATTCTAGCACTTCTCAAAAATTGCATTATATTTCTCGAGAAATGGATATATCCCTCGAGAAACTTACTTGTGAAGATGAGTTTGCTGAGTTTCTTGATCTCTCGAGAGGAAGATTCTATTTTTGGCAAGATTGAGCTGTTGCTCAAGAAGCAGAGTGACAAGTTTGTAAATTCAATTAAGGGAGTTCATACTAGAATCTCCAATGTTGAAAAAGAAATGAGTAGAAGCCAAGCTGAAATTAAAGTCAATACCGACAAAATCAAAGAGCTTGTAATTCAAGGTGGAAAATCTATAGACCATACAATTGAGGGTGTAGCAAGGGTATTGGCAGAAACTCTACGGGTCAGAAAGACTCAAGAATCTATAACATCAAATGCAGAGGAACATTCTTTCAAAATCATTGATGAGGTTGGTATGTTCAAAGAATCTGTAATCCAAACCCTTACTGTAGAAGTCAGAAAGGGGGAGGATAAGATGACAGAGCTTTTGGATCATTCATTGTCTGAACTTCAAAGAAGTTTGTGAAATCAACATGAACAATTTTCTTCTGGCTTCCAAAGGCAGATTGCAGATATCAATGCTCACACTACAAAGACTGTTGTGTGGATGCATAATGAGATTTTTCCTGAGTTTGCAATTCAACCTCAATTTTCACCTAGACCTGAAGGGCAACCTGAATATGATGCTCCTGCTGACTATTCCCAGGTTTGGCCTGCAGAGCAACCTAAAATTCAGTGTAAGGTGCCTAGTTCAAGGAAAAGGAAGTATGGAGAAGGGCCATCTGCTAGTAGGTCTGTCCCTGGGTCAAGCTATGCAGGTTCTGGAAAGGCAGTTGCTACTGAAGATGTTCCAGAGGTGTGGAGTCCTGTTTCTAAAATAATTATTCTTGACTCATTCAAGCTAGTGGATGAAGGTGGAATGAAAGTTTCAGACTATTTTAGTACAACGGAATGGAAAAAGTATAAGACAAGCATGACAAAGAGAAGAATATATTTCAAAACTTATGGTTATAGCAATCCTGAAGCACCAGCCCCTCCTCCAAAATACCATCCTAAGCCATATGCTTATTTTGCAAGACAAGAACAGAAGAAAATGAGCAATGCCTGAAGAAAGGATTATGAGACCCATCAAAACTTTTACTCAATCTGATTGTGTGAACATTAATTCATGAAGACAATCTTAAATATATATATATATATATATATATATATAGTTATTGATTTTGATGCTCTCACTGCTTTTATATCTTTTCCTCTATGATGTGTTTTGTTTGTGTTTTATATTTGATGCAATTCATCTTGGTGAATAGGGTTCTGACTTCTACAAATAGGGGGAGATTATTGGGTATTGTATCCACAATAACCTTGATTTGTGGGAAGTCACCTTAGAACCAAGATTGAATTGCTAGTGTATTTGATGTGTCTTTCCAGTATTGTTCTTGCAGGTTAACATTGCTAAGTGTAGACCAATGTCAGGTCACAGTGGGTCATTAAACACAGTTTCATGCAATATAATTCCTCATTGTGTGGAACATGGTGTTGAGTCATGTGTGATCTCTCTATTGGGATACATTTCATTTTCAAGACTATTGAAGCCCATGTTTTGGAGGTGTAGCTGCTGTCCAAGAGAAGTATGAATAAAATTTTCTCTAAGTTAATTTTTCGAGAAGACAGATTACTTCTCGAGAAATCCAATTGATGTCTCGAGAAGTCCTTGTGAGCTCTCGAGAAATCCTTCTCAGTCCTTTATTTCAAATTACTAAAGCTTTCTCGGCAAGTCTTAAGTTTCTCGAGAAATGAAAACTGTTTCTTGAGAAATCTGTCTGTCTCTCGGAAAGTCTTTCTCGTCTGCTAGTAAAGTTTTTCTAAAGGTTGTTTTCTTGAGAAGTCAATAGTTCTCGAGAAGTCCATTTATTTCTCGAGAAATCATTTATCTCTCGAGAAGTTTATCTCAACCTCCGAAAAATCCTTCAATATCTTTTCTCGAGTAGAAGCTGCTATTTCTCGAGAAGTTCTATGTTCTCAAAAAATTTTATTTTCGTTCTTTTAAGTGATTTTCAATCTGTTTGACGGGACGCTAATTCTTTCTGTCAGAAGTGACGGCTCATTTGATTTTGTTTAAGGTTAATCCTACCTTATTTCATGCCGTTAATTCCTTAGCTATATAAGGCTCTCTTTTAAGGATTAATCATGTATCAATCATTTTAATCATTAACCCTAATCTCTATTCAATCGAAAAGAATGAGAAAGTGCCGCCTGTTGCCATTGCTGGAGATCGATCTGCTGTTCTGAATCTATTGTCTCCAGTGGAAGAAAAGGTTCGATTGATCAGTGCTCCATCCTCTACTGTATCTACTGGATCTAGTCGAATCGTAGAAGGTCAGATCTGAGTTGTTTTCAATTCTTCCTCATCGACAACAAGTCAAAGCTATTCAAGCCTCAAGAAGGAAGAAGATCTCTCAGGGTTTTCAGATCTGTTATTATATTGATAAGTATTATATCAATCTCTATTTACATTTATTGTAGGAGAAGTTTTCTCCGAGTTGTAGGAGAGGTTTTTCTCTGAGTTGTAGGAGAGGTTTTTCTCCGAGTTGTAAGAGAGATTTTCTCTGAGTTTGTAGGAGATTTGTCTCCGAGTTGTAGTAGTGTTGACTCTGAGATTGTAGGATCATTCTTGATCCGAGTTATAGTGAAGTAGTCAAGTCTAGCTGTGGTGCTAGATTGGCGAGGCCGGCAAGTGGAGTACCCAAGAACGGGGAACCACTAGATGAACATGGTTATGATCCAAGAATTAAAAACTTGAGGTTGGTGTTTCTATTAACTTTAAGTTGGAATTCCTGCAGTTTTTGAGATCTCTTCTAGGATTTAAGCTCATGCCTTCTTCCCCTTGCTGATCTATTTTCTTTATGGAAGGGTTTGATGCATTATTTTCTCAAGTGAGGTGTTCCTTTATGTTCTTATATCAAAATGCTGAAGCTACTAATTTATTATGTTTGAAATCAATTTTCTCAAGTGAGGTGTTCCTTTTGACTACAATTTATTAGGTTTGATACAAACATTTCTTTCATTTGTGTTCACCATGGGCTAACGGAAGAATGCAGCATGTGATTTTCTAGGCATTCTATAAAAGGAACCAATACAATAATTCCTCACATTGTTCATCGCCAGTCCAATTCACACATCACATTTCCAATTTCAATAAGATGGATGGGCCCTCTCTTTCTCAAGGTTTTCCACTCGAAATCTTTTCTATCTTTTATGTTCAAAATTAGTTTTCTTTTCTTTGTGTAGGACATAACCGCTGTCATGCTAAACATGCTTTCTATGGCGATGGCATTTTTGTCCAAACTCTCACCGGAACAAAAATACCGTGCAAAATAGAGTCAACTGTATATGAAGCCATTTCTGATGTGTTCTTTATTTATGGAAAGAACTCAAATTAATTTGAGGATAAGAGCTTTATATAGCCACCTTTATGTCATTATATTCTCTTATACTACCTTTATATATATAATCACCATCTACTTCACATGTTTTATATATATTTAGTAAGCTTGCTAACAAAGACTTTCTTTTCAAACACCACAAAAAATGTTATACACAGAATGTTAGAAGTATTATAAAACTTGTTGGTTGTATAGAAATGTTTAAGCTTAACATGATAATATATGGTGCCTTTATGCTTCTAATATAAATAGGAGAGAGACAATCAAATATTAAGATTACTGATTTAAAGACAAGTTCAATGGTCCTGTAATCAGAAGCTACAATGATGGTACTCTTATGTTGTATGTTGGCGAGATCCTGTCACGGCCGGGATGTTCATAGAACTACCGGTACCAATTATCTTATTGCAAGTTCTTATCCAAAAAATAAAATTTCTCTGTTGTTCTTGATTTAAAAATTGCAATTTTAATATTACAAATGCATTTCCATATAAGTCAATATGCTTTTATTTGTTCAAATCCTTTGATTTATGTTTGATTGTGACTTTATCTTCAAAGTTTTGTTTGATTACGAAATCATATATATAACTGTT
The DNA here is from genome assembly GCA_033032865.1 of Dactylorhiza incarnata. Classification (NCBI taxonomy): domain Eukaryota; kingdom Viridiplantae; phylum Streptophyta; class Magnoliopsida; order Asparagales; family Orchidaceae; genus Dactylorhiza; species Dactylorhiza incarnata. The sequence continues at coordinate 1,516,753 of JAWHQI010000028.1, read as the reverse complement.
CCAATTCAATTAGAAAAGGGCATCCGCATGCAGATAGAACCCGTTGAATGCGGGGGCAGCCCGCTTTCATGCGGGTTAAGCCCGTTGTTGCACTCACATAAGCGCGTAGCATGCGGGCATAACCGCTCACGATCAATGTCGCCGCCTTCGCACCAATGTCGTCACCCACGACCAATGTCGCCGCCCTCGACCAATGTCCCCGCCCACGACCAATGTTCCCGCCCATGACCAATGGCGCCCCCCAAGAACAATGTCGTCCCCCTGTCGCCCCCTACGACATATGTCGCCCCCACGACAATTGTTGCCCCCATGACAAATGTCGCCCTCATGATAAATGTCGTCCCCTTGATATATGTCGCACTCACGACAAATGTCGCCCCACGCGACAAATGTCGCCCCACGTGATAAATGTCGCCCCAACGACAAATGTCGCATTGGATTGGGCCGGAGGCCCGTGCCTGGCACTGGTGTGTGTGTGTGTGTGTGTGTGTGTATATATATATATATATACGAGCATCTTCGCACGGGCTACGCCCGTGCTAGATGCTCTCGGGCGGCCTTCGCCGCATCAATGCGGGCTTCGCCCGCATAAAGTTCGTGTCACGAATGCCTTGCCGCTCGCACCCTAGCACCATGAAACCCGCATTGATGCGCCAGAAGGCCGCCCGAGAGCATCTTCGTAGCCCGCCCGAGAGCATCTTCGTAGCTGGTTGCGCCCGCATTCGAGCGGGCTGCACCCGCATTCGACAGTACCCGTCCGGCGACGGTGGGCTTCGCCCGCAACATATATATATGAGTACTCAAAATGACCGTAAAAAATATACATCAATATTTTATAATTATTTTTTTCAAAAACATTTATATTTTAACAAAAAATCATTTAAAAGTAAGCATTATATTTCGAAATTAGTTTTTGTAGGCTAATGATAACCTACCATAGTAGGTTTAGGAGGTCTACTAAAAACTTTTTGATTTTATGGAATTTCTATCATTATTTTTATTATAAGTATATGACGTAATTACACAAATAGTCATTACATTTTATGAATTTCCATTTTCTTTATAATATATGTCAAGTCATTGGAGTAAAAGAATGAGGATAATTTTGGCAATTTGAATGTTGCACCAAAGGCAACTTCTTCTATATAGTAGTTAAAGATATATATATATATATATACGAGTCGAACGGCAGGGCCCGCCGACCGTTGCACCCGTCGCGACAGTACCGTCGCCGCAACATTACTACGGGCGCGGACCTCCGGCCCTACGTGAGTGCAACTATATAGGCCTCCGACCCTACGCGTGCAATCGGCAGGCTTCGCCCGCCCATACGGCGATATGCTTTGGAATATATACACCGATGAATATAAATAATAATGACAATTATTTTAATAATGTTAAGAAACAAAAAATAATAAATATTATTTTTATATCAAATATTAAAAACTATGTTTATTTTTATTTCGGATAGGATTAACTAAAAAATAGAACACAAAATTTCATCAAGTTGTATTGGTTCAATTGGTTGTGCTATTGGTCATTGTGATAACTTACCTGAGTTCGATATCCAGCGCCTTTTTATTTTGCCTATTAAAATGACCGTCCGATTCAGCTCTTTTTAGATCACTCCCTTGTAGGTTTAGGAGACCTTTTTTAGGTCGCCCTCTAGTAGGTTTAGGAGACCTACAAAAAAGTGGAGAGGGAGGGAGCGGATTGATCCGACGGCTGATGAAATATCATGCCAGATTCGACGGCCATGATCTTCCTAATATCTTATTTACCTAGGCAATCACTTAGCCTTCTATATTTCTTTATATATGGTAAAGATATATATATATCTCTTTATTATATAAGGGAATATAGCATTATTCATTACCGTGCTTTAATTTTCCACCGGTGGATCTTTCACATGTCACAAATATTTTTAATATAAAAAAATAAAAAAAAACTTTGTCGGAGAGAGAGAGAGAGAGAGAGAGAGAGTGGGAGAGAGAGGAAAATAGATATGAAAAAAAATAATCTTTTTTTTCATAAAATAAATATTGAAATATTGATGTATATTTTTTTACGGTCATTTTGAGTACTCATATGTATATGTTGCGGGCACAGTCTGCAGACGCATCGAGCACGGGCCAAGCCCATGCTGAGGCAGGCTTCGCCGCCTGGATGCGGCCGAAGGCCGCCCGATAGCAACGCGCCGGAGGCGGGCGAAGCCCGCCGTCGCCGTCCGGGGACTGTCGCGCTTGGCTGTAGGGGCGGAGCCCCGTGTCGGGCACCAGTATATATATATAAGGAAATCTTTGTCTTTGCAAAATTAAAGCGGATGGTCTGCTAATAGCCAAATTTTTGCAGGCATGGGGGGCCGGGCACTGCCACTCGTATATATAGATGCATATTAAGTAAAATCTTGTGTTGGAGTCCCCCTTTGATTGATTCGTGAATGAGAATTTATATAAAATAATAATTTGCAACATATATTAATATGTTAAATAAATTAATGTGATTGAGAGAGGCGAACAGTTTCAAAATAACAATTAACATTCTGAAAATCCCTATTGTAAATTAATTTCTCTACGGAGTGTAACAACACATCGGACCCACGATGATTGAGAGAGGCGAACAGTTTCAAAATAACAATTAATATTCTTGAAATCCCTATTGTAAATTATTTTCTCTAAGGAGTGTAACAACACATCGGACCCACGATTTGTTCACAATGGAACCGGTCGAACTGCCGGCCCAATCCGGATTTAAAAATATTTAATATCTCTACTACGAACTAATTGTTGAGGTATATTGATATAACGGGTTAACGAATATTTGGTGGTTTGGTTAGGATCCGATAGAAATTCACTTACCCGTAGAGATTTAGGGTTCGCCTATAAATACTCTGCTAGAGGCAACAAGTAGATTGTTCTAAACTTGAAAGTCCCGCGGATGCTTCGAGCGCACTAATAGTCTCGAAGCAGTTTTTCGTTTGTGCGCCCTAGCCCCCTCCCGTGAAACCGCCGCTCTCGCATCTGGTGTTTCTGCGATCGAGAAGGTTCGCCCGCCGTCTGCGAGGAGGTCGCTCGCTCTCTTGGAGGTGGTCACCCGCCGTTCTCTGGTAAATCTCGATCGCTGCTATCACCCTCTTTTGCTTCTGCGATCGAGAAAGAGAAGAAGAAGGTTTTTCTTCTTTCTCCCTGTGCGAAGCGCCGGAGACCTCTAGGAAGGAGGAATAGTTTCCTGGCGCCACTCGATCGCAAGGGAGGACCCTGATCTATGTCGTAGAAGTTTTTCAGAACTTCTGAGATCTGTCGTTCTCCAGTCGGCTTTGCTCAGGAGACCTCTGTCAGTGCACTGTTTTCTCTTGTCATAACTGAGGAAGATTGTGCCTTTGGATGTTTTCCCGTCGCTGTTCTGGAAGGAGGTTTTACAAGGAGTCTTCCCGCCGATCGACGAGAAGCTCTCCCAATCGACGAGACGCTCTCCCGATCGACGATATGCCCTCCCGTTTTACTTCCTGTCATCTCTTCCCACCGATCGACGAGACGCCATCCCAATCGACGAGACGCCATCCCGATCGACGAGACAGCTCTTCATGTGCCTTCCCGATGATCGACGAGAAGATTGAAGGTGATCTCTTCTCCAGTTTTTCTGCTTGCGATTGTGTTTGCTAGTGGAACTTTAGAGTTGGTTAGAGACCCGCAATGTCGAAGGGGAAATACTCTCATTCTGATGATCAAGCTGGAAAAATTCTCCAACTCAGAGTTCAGTTCCTAGAAGCGGAACACGCAGTTTGGCATGAAGTACTTGAACATCTTCTACACTGTACAGTCCGATTTTGCGTCTTATGCTAGAGGAGATGATGCGGATCAGTGGGTCATCGACGAAGATTTCTGTCGTGACTATCTCCTTAATTGTCTCTCAAATCGACTGGCAGAGACGTACAGCAAGTTGAAGACAGCAAAGGAAATCTGGGATGCTCTGGAGGAACAGTTCAAGGAAGAGGAGAACATGTCCAAGACACATCTGGTGGACAAGTTCATGCCTTTCACCTTCACCGAGGAAAGGGAAATCGTTCCACAGGTAGCTGATTTTGAAAATCTAGTGGACAAGTTGAACAGTGAGAACATCCACTGCCAGATGGGTTCGCTGTAGGAGCCATCATTTTTAAGCTCCCGTCGGCGTGGTACTCTTTCAAGACTGAAATGTATCGGAAGAAAATGCAGGTCAGTCTAAAAGACCTCAAGAGCTTCATTTGCAGTGAGGATGAGAACCGAACTAGACACGCTATGGAGACAGTTAGCAAGCAGTCCTCTGCTGCCAACATAGTTTCGCATCCTAAGCATAAGTTTAATCCTGGAAAGACTAGACCGCCGCCCAGTGCATCCGCAGTTGTGGACAACAGCAAAAAGGCTAAGAAATTCAAAGACAAGTGCTGCAACTGTAACAAGTGGGGTCACTGCACTTCCGAGTGTAAGCAATCCAAGAAAGGTGACTTTAGCACACCAAAGACTGATAACAGGGCCAATATGGTTCATCAGACTGCACCTGACAACTTTGTTGTCATGATTGGTAAAGAAAAGGTCAGTACCAAGTGGTGGCTAGACTCAGGTGTTACATGTAACGTCTGCAACAACTCTGCGCTTTTGGAGGATGTCACTGCAGTTAGAGAGTCTGTCACTGTTGCAGATGGAGGAGTAGCTGATGTGTTGAAGGTCGGCAATGCTACCTTGACGCTCTCCTCAGGTAAAACTCTTACTCAAAGATGTTAAATATATACCTTCATTAGCTGCTAATTTAGTTTCAGTTAGCTTGTTATGCAATGCTGGTATGTCATTTAACATTAATGGTGGTAGGGTAACTTTGATGGTTAACTCTCATTATTTTGGGTGCGCTTATGTCTTAAATAGAATGTATAGACAAAGTCTAAAAAATGAAGTAGTGCACGCAGTTAGTTCAAACCTGATAGATCCTAAGACTTTACATGCAAGATTAGGACATGTGAACTATAGAAAACTACTTCTGCTAGCTAGAACTCACGAAACCCCCTTAGACACAACAACCAAATTCGACAAATGTGAATTTTGTGCTCAAACTAAGATAACTAGAACGCGTTTTAGTCAGGTTTCTAGGAGCACACAATTGCTAGAGTTAATACATTCTGACATATGTGACTTCAAAAGTTTTGTTACAATAGGAGGTCGGAAGTATCTGATAATTTTTATCGACGACTACTCTAGATTTAGTCACATTTATCTCCTTAAAACCAAAGATGAAGCGTTTGAAAAATTTCGTATATTCAAAAATTGGGTTGAGAATCAACTTGACATGAAAATTAAAAGACTAAATAGTGATAGAGGAGGAGAATACGTCTCGGGGGAGTTCAGAGATTTCCTTGCCAGCAATGACGTAATCCATGAAACCACTGCCCCTTATCCCCCCCCAATCCAACAGTATCGCTAAAAGGAAAAATAAAACTTTAACAAAGATGTTGAATTCTATGTTGTTGATTGTTGGCATGCCTGCGGCCTATTGGGATGAAGCTATCCTCACGTCAAACCACATTCTTAATAAAGTTTCCCATGCAAAGTTGACTAAGACACCCTATGAGCTTTGGTTTAAGAGACCTCCTAGATTTGATAATCTTAAGACCTGAGCCTGTATCGCTTATGTTAGGATACCTGACTCTAGAAGAGCTAAGATTAGACATAGGACAAATACGTGTGTCTATCTTGGATGCGCAAAGGATAGTGATGTAGACAGATTTCTAGATCTCTCAACCAACACTGTCATAGAATCTAGAGATGTTATTTTCTTTGAGAATAAGTTCCTTAAGGACAAGAACCTGACTCTTCCAGGTCTGTCAGCCCCCAGTACTGAAAATTCAGTTCAGACTGAACCACAAATCTCTGACACTGAGCTGATAAACACTAGGGCTTTAGAGCCCGCAAAGTTATCTAATAGAGAAAAAGTGCCCAAAAGCTTCGGTACAGACTTTGTGACTTACCAAATTGAAGATGATCCATCCACCTATAAGGAAGCGATGTGATCCAGAGATTCTCTATTATGGAAAGAAGTCATAGATGAAGAGATAAACTCTCTCATGCCGAACAATAAGTGGATATTGGTTGACTTTCCCAAAGGGGCTAAGACCATTGGAAACAAGTGAGTTCTGAAGAAGAAGCTTAATCCTGATGGGAGTATTGCTAAATACAAAGCACGTCTACTTGCAAAAGGCTTCACTCAAGTGAGTGGTATAGACTACTTTGATATATACTCACTTGTTTGTCACTATGCGACGATTAGAATACTTCTCGCGATAGCATCTATTGAATACTTTACAGTTCATTAGATGGACGTCAAGACTGCATTTCTAAATGGAGATCTGACTGAGGAGATCTACATGCATCAACCTGAAGGGTTTGTCATAGAAGGTCTAGAAAATAAGGTCTGTAAGTTGATTAAGCCACTATACGGATTGAAGCAAACACCTAAATTGTGGCACGGAAATTTTTACATTTGTGTTAAAGCCACGAGTTTCAAATCCAGCTTATCAGATAAATGTATGTACGTAAGAACAAGTTCAAATAAAGTTACAATTATATGCTTGTATGTTGATGACATGCTAATTCTGGGATCTGATCAGTCTGAGGTGGAAGATGTGAAAGTTGCCTTGACGACATAATTTAGCATGACTGACTTAGGTGTGGTGAAAATCATCCTAGGAATGGAAGTGAACTTCACTAAAAAGGGTATTACCCTGAGTCAAAGTCACTACATTAGAAATCTACTAGAAAAGTTGGGTTACGTTAAAAACAAAAAGATTGAGACTCTATACGATTATAATAATAGACTACAGCCGAATGAAGTTTCATCTGTTAGACAGTTGGATTACTCCAAACTCATATAGGAAGTCCCATGTATGCTACTACCTGCACTATACCTGACATAGCCTTTACGGTCAGCATGTTGAGTAGATTCACGAGTAACCCTGGGAAGGACAACTGGGGATGCCTTAGAAAGGCTAATGTGATACTTAAAGTACACTGAGAAATATGTTTTATGTTATAGTGGACATCCTCCTGTGCATGAGGGTTATTATGACGCCTCATGGTGCTCAGAAATTGCTGATAGTAGATCCACTAGCGGTTTTGTGTTTACCCTAGGAGGAGCTGCAGTAGCTTGAAACTCAAAGAGGCAAATGTGCATTGCACTATCGTCTATAGAATCGAAACTCTATGCTCTCTCTTCAGCAGGAGAAGAAGTGGAGTGGATAAGAGATCTAATAATGGACATTCCAATGACGAGTCTGAAAATGCACTCTATTTCGTTATATTGTGACAATCAAGCCACAAAGACCATTACAACAAATACGTTGTTCAATGGAAAGCGGGGGCAATTAAGAATGAAACAGACCTGGTTGACCTATCTCACTGGTCAGGGGATAATCTCCCTATTAGACGTGAGATCAAAAGATAATGTAGCAGATGTTCTTACCAATGACTTATGTAAGGTTCTAACATTTAAAATATCGAGGGAAATGAGATTAACGTCCATTTAGTAAGGACTTAATACCTTACTTATGTTTTAAATTTTAAGAACCAAAGTCTGCTTATGTTCAAGCATCTAGAGTGAGCACACTGAAGTATTTCAGATGCTATCCGATGAAAGTCATGGATGAATAGTTGTCAGTCATTCCAAATTTGATGACTTACGCAATTATTTTATTCAAAAGCTGATTTGGGTATCATTTCAAAAAGGAATACTGAAGTTGCTGATATGTGTCCTGATATTATGATTATTATTTATATCATTCCAAACTTGATGATATATTGGTCACAACTTGTTGTATCATTCCAAACTTGATGATATAACACCATTGTGAAACGTTTAGTAATAATCTTAATAATCGAAGAAATATGGTTTGATTCTATGAAATCAATTATCTAATTTTGTGTAAATTGGATAGAGATGCTGATTTGTGATTTTTTCTTCCTGCTTAGATTATTACGTTCTCTTACTGCTAGAACTAATAACTTTAATTTTCTGATTATCAAATGTTAGAATTCATATAGATTTGTCTCATGACATTCTTATTGTGTTTGTTAGAAGATTATAATGAGAGTGAATGAGAGAAAATTGATTTCGACCCAGATAAAGATGATTTGTGGTTTGAATAGATCAATTTCAGTTTGAGTTTTCAGTATTCTTATTTTATGTTTGGGACTGTGTTTGAGTTTAGATATTCTGTATTCTAAAACTCATAATTATGTTCTCTGAAAAACTCATTGGTCATTATTAACTCTTGCTTAAGTAATCTGTGATATGACCCCGTTATGTACAATATAAGAGGAGATTGTTGAAGTATATTGATATAACGGGTTAACGAATACTTGATAGTTTGGTTATAATTTGATAGGAATCCACTTACCCGCCGGGATTTAGGGTTCGCCTATAAATACTCTGCTAGGGGCAACAAATAGGTTGTTCTAAACTTGACAGTCACGCGAATGCTTCGAGCGCACTAACACTAATATATGGGAAATCGTATAGAAAAAGATAAAAGAAAAACTTGATTTCTTTATTAAGGACATAAATTACTGACTAAGACCACTAATTAAACACCTCGAATGTTTTAATCAATTAGATTTTAGAGATAATTTTGCCGTCCTGAGATTTGATGTACGGTCTAACTATAATTGAAGCCAAAGAAATATTGTGCATATAAATGATATTATATTATGATGATATAAAATTGTACACATAAATATTATTATACTAGTTAGGTTGCGCAAAATTCGGCCGCCCTGAGATTTGATGCACAATCATATCTTTTTAATTAATATTAAAGAAAATTGTACATGTATATAATATCATAGCATTGTTATATGCAGCCAATTTTTGCTATAGGCGGTACAATAATTTTAAATAAACACCTCTTTTATTTCTCCCCATTTCAAACTACTCACAACCCAAACCCTAAATCCCTCTCATGTCTCTTGCGCGTCTCCTCACGATCCTGCCGTTCCCCCGTTGCGCCTCTCTCATTCGCCGACTCCTCCTCCACCGGTCATTTGTCCACCGCTCGTGAGCACAAACATTGTGGCCAACATGCATTTCAAAATTTTAAAAAATTTTGGTCATTGGCGTACGCAATTATTTTCGGTCATTGGCGTGGGTGGATGTAACGGGAGATGAACATTGTGGGTATCATTTAATTTGATTAGCAATGAATATGAGTGATAATTAGAAACGAGTGCGGCCACACACACACACATGAAAATGTGAGAAGATCTGAATTATAGGCCTCTTTGGATTGTGTGTTTACTCATACGCCGTTAGATAAGTGGTTGACTATGTCTGACATAAGATTGATAGTGGCATCATGTTACAACATCAAGCTTATTCATTTCTGTAAATTCCACACTTTCACCATTCTACCGCTACATTCGGCACCGCCAACATTCCCAAGGATAATTTTCATTGCGTTCGTACATGGTAATCATTTTGTATAAATGGTGATGTATATTGATTATCCATACCACCAATATTTACAAGTTGGAATAGATATCATACATGAAATCTCGATTGTTAGGTATGTGTTAAATGATTATTAAATAGTTTAACTATCTCTTCACATGTTCATTTATTGATAATATTAAAAAATAATAATTTCTATGCAACTTTAATGTTTATTTGATGGGCGTTTTTTTATCTTCAATTTTGTAAACTATGAGAGACGGACATTGCTCGATACTTGTAGTTAAAAATAATTTATCTAACCTATAGATACATGCTTCACTTACTAGACATCATTTGATATTTTTTTTTCTTGCAGGGTGTCGCATTTACTTGTTTGGAAGCTACCAAATATTGTACAACTTTTATGCATTGATGCCAAATTTTGTACAACTCATATACATGATATTTTTGTAATAGAAAGTATAAGCAAATATCTATTTTTTGTAGATATTTCTAGAGAAAACTTTTATTAAATTGGCCACCAATAACAATTTGGGTTATAAGGATGAATTCACGGATCGCAATTAATCTTGGGCTACTACTAGCAAAAATTGGGCTGCCTATAACAACACTCTAATATTGTATTCATAGTCTTGGGGTTAGTTTTTGGTCAAGCTGCGTTTGTGAACAAACATTATTAATGACTCTTAGTTGCGAACGAGCTCTGCACATCCATAAAAAATTTGGGTGTGATGATATGCACAAATCGTATGTAATTAATGATAATAGATTCATTTCATTTATTGTAAATTTTTTTAAAATAAAAGATATTATTTAAAAAATAAAAAATAATAAAAGTAAAAGGCCCGGCCCGGCCTTGGGGACCTTAACATGCCCCCTCCCGGAGCTGGTGCCCGAGCCCAGCTAAAGCAAGGCCCGGGCCCGGGCCCGGTTGGCAAAAGCCCGGGCCCTTCAGGCCCGATACCGGCCCGGCCCAGTCAGACTTTTTGGACAGAGCTACTATGAACTAATATATGGGAAATTAATCGTATAGAAAAAGATAAAAGAAAAACGTGTTTCTTTATTAAGCAATGACATAAATTACTGACTAAGACCACTAATTAAACAGCTCGAATGTTTTAATTAATTAGATTTTAGAGATAATTTTGCCGTCCTGAGAATTGATGTACGGTCTAATTAAAATTGAAGCCAAAGAAAAATTGTGCATATAAATGATATTATATTATGATGATATAAAATTGTACGCATAAATAATATTATACTATATTATACTATTCCTAGCTACTCCGCCAGTCATGTTGTAAATAAACGTTAGTAATTATTTAGATTGCACATAATTTGGCCGCCCTGAGATTTGATGGACAATCGTATCTTTTTAATTGATGTTAAAGAAAATTGTACATGTATATAATATCATAGCAATGTTATATGCAGCTAATAAATGAAATCGAAGATATGGAGCATTGTTATATTCGCCCTGATATGGTGTAGTGATCAAAGATTGAGATAAATGAAAATCGATTTTAATGGGCTCCTCTCGGTGGATCAGGACTCGACTCGACGTTTGGAGTTTCAAAGCTCCTCACTGGCAGGAATCGGACCGAACCACATAGACCAAATCAAACCGTTAGCGATCGGTTTGATTTTGGTTCTTATTGAAATGTAACCGGAATCGTTAACACGACGGTTCCAAATATTATGATGGAACTTGAACCAGAACCGAAACCGGTCAACCTAGTATTGCTGAGAAACAGGCTCAGTGATTTGGTTGGGGTGGCGGGACTGCAGTCCTGAACAGCTCCGGAAGGGCGGCCTTCGCTAGCACCGGGTTGTTACAAAAATTGGTTGGGGTGGCGCGGATTGCAGTCCTAAACAACGCCGGAAGGGCGGCCTTTGCTAGCGCCGGTTTGTTATAATATGCCTTGACATGTCCCTATACATGGTCGTTTGAATTGATTCAATGAGCCGTCTGGCGCTCAAGTGAGCTGGGATTTGGATACATCATTTACACACCCTTGAACATGCCCATGTCTTAGGCCATATATAGCCTTAAATGCTCTAAATGACCACCAAAGCATGCAAGCTCAATAAACCCCAAACATCCATGGGACTTCCTTAAGGCTCTTAGGTTCCCCATGACCAATTAATTTAGGTTTTTGAGGTGTTACAAACCCCCCCGCTTAAATGAACTTTGTCCCAAAATTTTATAAATATAAAATGCTCTAAGACAATTCATACCTGAGGAAACAACCCAGGGTACTCCTCGATCATAGTTTGTTATAACTCCCAAAACAGCTCCTCTCGTCCGCAATTATCCCAACAAACTTTGACCATCTTTATCATTTGTTGCGTAACTTCATGAATTCAGTGTCTTCGATACAAATGAGCTTGACTTTAGTTGATAGCCCACCATCAACTGACACTGATGTTGGGAACAGTGCCCTGCAATGTTTCTGATTTGAAGAAGTGCTCAGCTCAATGATAAGTGCAAGCTGTATTTAATGCTCCATCTAGCTCATGCTTGCAGAGATCGACAAATGTCAAGTACTTTAACTATGTCTGTAAGTACTATATATAATGTCAACAAGCACAAGATTCATCAAACGCAGAATGGAGTTCGGCGAACTCAGAAAGGAGATCGACGACCACTGAGACTTGGCGTGTTCGTCGAACGAAAAAGGAAGATCGTCGAACTCAGAAGGAAGATCGACGACCGCTGAGATTTGGCGTGCTCGTCGAACGCAGAAGCAAGATCGTCGAACTCAGAAAGGAGATCGTCGACCACTGAGACTCAGCAAGATCGTCGAACGCAGAGAAGACGCGGTATCGTCGACTTCACCAAAGAAGCCTTATCGCTGAAAAGGCTAAGTATGACTGATGGCGTTGAACATCGCCGTAAAGAAGGAATGTCGTCGAGAAGACTGAAGAAGGACAGCTGAAGACAAGCATCTGCTAAAATATGGTCTGTCGGCATGCTATCACTCATGTCGTCGAGAGAACAACATGATTACGACGACAGACAGCTAGAAAGAAGATCTCAACGACACAGTCAGAGAAAGCATATCGTTGTATATGCAGAAGCGACAGAATGTCTCGAATCGTCGAGATATCTGCTTCAGAGGCAGAAGCAAGAAGAACTGAAGGTCTACCCAAGTTCAAGGCATCGAAAAAGTCCTATCGTCGAGATATTGTCCATGACGTCGTAACAATGGAAATATCATCGAGACAGATTTAAATGTTGCGGTCGCGGTGTCAGCATTTAATGCCGCCGCCTGATTGTCCAATCAGCATGTGCTATTATGGAATGTGCGTCTGGCATTGAAAGATATGACTTATGACCGTTATGCGGCTCATCTGTCCTATAAAAGGGAACAGTGATGCCCTAGAAAGAGAAGTTCGAAATAGAAAGAAAAAGAGAAAGGAAGAATTCCGCCACTCTTCAATAGAACAACATATTCAACGGAGAAGAAAAACGAGAACAAGATTCAAGAGTTCTCAGAAGAATCAGTCATCTTCATCGACTGAAAAGGGAAGCCGATCTCCATCAGAAAAATAGTAGAGATTGAAGAAGAACTGCGCTGTCAAAGATCTGAATCAGAAAACCAATCGTAAGAAGCCAATCCTCATCAGGCTAAAGTTGCCAATCTTCATCCGGTAGAAGTAACAGTCTTATTACTGTAATCTCTTGTAAAGGCTTGCGGACCTATTTGTCTAGCTTGAGGGCTGGAGAGCTGTGAGGCTTGAGGGCCAGGGTAGTGGACTTGCGGGTCCGACACCGTCTAGCTTACGTGCTGGAGAGCTGTGAGGCTTGAGGGCCAGGGCAGTGCACTTGCGGTTGCGATTTGTTGAGCTTGCGGGCTCGGGGGCAATAGGGGCTTGCGGGCCTAGGCTGTTGGGACTTGCGGGTCCGTAGTGTAGGGCTTGAGGGACTGAGTGTCGAGATTGCGGGCTTGGGGGCAGTAGGGGCTTGCGGGCCTAGGCTGTTGGGACTTGCGGGTCCGAGTTGTAAGGCTTGAGGGCCTGAAGTTTTTGGCGGAGTTTGCCGATCCTAGCACACTGCTGGGTAGGCGCAGATGGACAGAGGACTACTCAAGACACCCGGTCTTGAGGAACCTCTATAGATCTTTTGTGTGCTTTCTGTGGTTTGCTCTTTACTTTACAGATCTACTAACCAGAAATCAAGAACACCTAAAAGGCGATAATATAATTTGAAAAACCTATTCACCCCCCTCTAGGTGATAAAGTAGACACTCTATAAACAACAAGTGGTATCAAAGCTAGGTTGTTCAAATTAAGCTTAACAGCTTGAACAGATCTGCCAGTGGGTGTCCAAGCATCATAAGTATGGAATCAAGGATAGCTATCTGTTCCAGGGAGAACTTTGCCCTTTGGAAAGTTAGAGCAAGAATATTCATGGAAGCAATGGATCCTAGATTATTCCAAATTGTTCAAGAAGGGTCTTATGTTCGTAAGATAGTGTCGAAGAAAATGACTGAAGATGAGATCATCCTAGTCAACTTAGACAAAAAGGCCCAGGGCATTATAGCTGATGCAGTTGATACTCCCATACTCCAGAAACTAATCCACTACACTACAGCCAAGGAGATGTGGAACTCTCTAACAATCCTTATGGAAGGATCATAAGAAGAAAGAAGTAAAGCAGCTAAGAAGAAAGTCAGAACATTGAGTGACAGTGACTCAAGCTGTTCAGACACATAAGTGAAGACTCGGTTTGGATTGACTGTTCTATCTGAGTCAGAGGAAGAAGTCCAGGATGAAGTCTCACCTGAACAAGTATGCATAAGAGCTCCTCTATCTACCTCAGACTCAGATTCGGAGACAAGCTCATCTGGTAAAAATGACTGGACCAAGTCATACAATGATCTCTTAGAAGATGCTCAAGATGCTGTGCAAGGAGCAGGATGCAAAGATCTCCTCTCTTCAAGCAAGAAATCTTGATCTCTCAGAGAAAGCAGAAAGGCTAACTCTAGAGAATGCAGAGTTTTGTCAACTCAAAAAGGACTTCAAGGCAAGCTCCAACCTTGACTTGATAGACAAATTTGGGAAAACTCTGAAGGCATTGATTGAGAGCAAGAAGCTGTGCTGCTCACTAACCAGAGAAGTAGTTCTTCTAAAGAAGGACAAATTTCAGCCCAAAGTTCTGAAATCTAAAAACGACAACCTCAGAAGGGTGGAGAGTAAACTCCCCTTTGTGATAAAGCCTATGACACGCTCCTCCAAACCAGAGACCTCTCCACTACTGGTAAATGGTTGCTGCTCCACTCAGAGAAGGGAGCAGGGATGCATGCTTCAAGGAAGACAGATCAGGCAGACCCTGTGGGAAGAAGGCTAGCTTGAGGAAGGTAATCTCACCCTTCAACAAGAATGCTGGGCAATCCAATCTTGGGTATTTCAAGTTTAGGAGCTCCACAAGTAGAGCAAAGAACATGCCAAAAACCACAAAGGTACCTCAGGAAGTTATGAGGAGGCAGAAATTTGCTGAGCCCAGAGAAGAGAAGAAATCCTTAGAGAGGACTAACTCCAGATGGAAAACAGTGAATGTCAGCCAGAAAAGAAGATATAACAAGTATGAATGTTGGTGCTGTGGAAAGACTAGGCACTTTGCAATTGATTGTTGGTACAATCCAACTGCTCTAAGGGTAACAAATACTAAACTGGCAAATAATTTCTTTCATAATCACTATGTATACCCTAGGGCAGCTATATCCAGTATGCCCGTCAAAGCTAACAATTTCCTAGGACCCAAATTCACTTGGGTTCCTAAGGGCTTGTAATCTTATTTTGCAGGTAGTCTGAGTGCCCACCAGAAGTAAATTAAGGCCTTGGACAAGGTGGCTGTTCTGACCCATAGGCAGAACAACAAAGTCTATTTACTAACAAAACTGATGCAGGTATTCTACTAAAAGAGGTCTAGAAGATACATAAGGTTGGTTCTAAAGGATAACTCCCAAGCAGAGCGAGAGAATGCCTTAGGAAGACATGTAAGGAAGAATTGACACGTCGATACAAGAAGTTGTTATGACGACACAATAGTCGTTACGACGACAAAGATTCGAGCCTGGAGGACACGTATCCAAGGATCATTTCGACAACAATAACCGCATCGGCAAAATATAATCGAGCTAATTTTATCGGGATTAGATGGGTCCATCGGAGCCGTCTGATCATTTTTCAAGGTACGCGCCTCTTCACCTACCGAACTATAAATAGAGTGAATGCTCGAAAATAATAAATTACGCTATCATTTGCCCTAAGCCGTTCCGTCGACAAACCCTCGCCTCCTTTGTCGTGTTGCCTTCACTCTCACTCTGAATCAATGGCTCCCAAGAAAGAAGAAGTGATCTCAGGTTGTGAACTTCAGCGAGGAGGTTTCAATGCTTGCTCCGACGAAATAAGATCAGTAATAGGATTGCTGGAGGCATCAGGATTAGAGTATGTCCTATGTGAACCCTCGGTTCTTCTCCACCGGGAATTGGGTGAGTTCTTTGCCGAAGCAAAACTCGACCACACTGAAACTCGGATAAGATCCATGGTAGGAGGCAAAAAGGTCAAGATATCGGCAAAGAGCCTTGGAAAAACACTGAATCTGCCAAGCATCCAAGGGGAAGAGGAAGAAGAAGAAGAGCTGACCTCTGAAGATATGTCAGCAAGCTACACATGGTGCGGACACACAGGGAAGACCTATGGGTCTATCAAGAGAGCTGAATTCAATCAGAAGGGGAAGCTGCTAGCCGACATTGTTGGCGAAGTGTTGTTGTGCAAGCCTGGTTCCCACGACCGCATATTTAAAGACATGTTTGCTGTCATGGCCAGAATAATCCACTCTAAGAAAACCAATTTGAGTGAATTCCTCTTCCTGAAAGTGAAGAACACCCTGAAGTCCCCCTCGTATGGAAGAATATTGTCCCTTTTTCTTCTAAACATCCATGGTGATACATTGCATAAAAGAATTGGAGTACCTCTTCATTACTCCAAGAAATTGGATGCAAAGATGCTGGACCGATGGGATAGGTCCATCCCCATACCATTCTCTGATGACCAGCCTGCTCCCAAGAAACAGAAGAAACCAACAACCCAAATAAACACCTCCGAAGAAAAAGGGTCATCAAGCAGCTCTGATGACATTGAACCACCCCCACACCATCCCACTCCATCCAGAGGAGAAACATCCCCCAAAGAAAATGCTCCTGTATCAATCCATGAACCTGATCCCACAGAGGTTATTGAAAATGCTGGAAACCCCAACTTAGGGAGTGTTCCTGCTGAGGGGGAGTCCCAACTTGGGAGCTCAGCCCAAGACGCAGAGATGTTTGATGGAGAGCTCTCAGCTGGAGGCTCACATCAGGAGAATGCACAGGTTGAGGGGGAGACCCAACTGGGGTACTCTACCCTAGATGATCAAGGAAATGAGCCAACAACAGACATCACTCTCTCAGGCTGCCGAGAGCTAACTGTAGCAAGCAAAGTCGTGCTCATAGCTCCAAGTGATCCCATGCCAGAAGGTTCTAAGGGGAAAGCCAAGGTCACAACGCACATCAGTGAAGAATCCTCTGAAGATGTCAGTGAAGCAAATCCACAGGGAGGAGGAGATCAAGAAGGACAAATTGCTGAGCCATCTTCGACTCAGGAAGGATCTCTCTTCCACATGCTATCAGCCTTACTGTCTGCTCAGCGAAAACATTTTGAACAATTCATAGTAAAAACTGTGGATAGTCTACGGAAAGAGATGAAGGGGGAAATTCAGAAAGTAAAGAGTGGTATACACAACCTCAACACCTAGTGCACTCATTTCTATACCATGGCAGCTCCCGCAATCGATAAAATGAGTGAGGAAGTTAATAAAGTGGGACATCAAATCCACAAAATCCTGAAAAAGCAAGGCACATTCTCAGACAATGTGTACTATGGTCTTAAGCAGATAGAAACAGATGCTGAACATAACCGAAATCAAATTCTGAATAAGGTCAATGAGAACGCTCATACTTTAGATACACATCTATTGCAAGTAAACCACAACCTGGATGTAACTGAACAAAGCTTGCATGACAAGCTGAATCAAGTCAGAGGAGGACTCGAGGAAAGGGTAATTGAACAAGCCCTAAAGGGGGAGAAGGAAATAATAAACGCCAGTTCACATCAAGCGATGTAGATAACAAATCAGATAAAACAGACAATGAAGCAACCCCCATCACGATATGAAGATGCTAATCTGTCTGCAAGCACTGACTCAGCCGAATATGAAATAGAGTTTGGAGAATCAGCAACCTCCAGGAAAAGAAAGAGAAGTCAGAGCAGCCAATATCGACAAAAGAGACTGAGAGAAGTTGAGTTGGATCCTCAATCCGGAAGGTGGAGTCCAGCATCAACATAAATAATAACAGAATCATGGATCCAGTTTGGATACCCTCAAGAGGACTACAAAGAGTATATCAAACAGTTGAATGGGAGAAACACCTGAAGCAGCTGGAAAGGAGGAAGAACCACAAGCTAGCATTCCCACAAGGTCCTCCTCCTTCCCCTAAGAGAATTCCCCTGCCCATCAACTACCTTCAAAGGCAAAGGCAGAAAAACCAAGGAGCAAGCAGCAACAGACGCTGATGGGGCAAAAAATTACAATCTTAATTTGTTTTGATGGGGCAAATGAATGCTAATGTTTATTATTGAACATTTAATCTATTTATATGCTTGAAGAACATCTCATCTCTTTATATGATTGCTGCTTTAAATGTGATGTTACTATTTGAAATGATATATCTTTTCATGTGTGGCATTTATCATTGAGGTAAGTTAGGGCTTCTTCAAATAGGGGGAGATTGTTGGGAACAGTGCCCTGCAATGTTCCTGATTTGAAGAAGTGCTCAGCTCAATGATTAGTGCAAGCTGTATTTAACGCTCCATCTAGCTCATGCTTGCAGAGATCGACAAATGTCAAGTACTTTAACAATTTCTGTCAGTACTATATATATTGTCAAAAAGGACAAGATTCGTCGAACGCAGAATGCCGTTCGTCGAACTCAGAAAGGAGATCGACGACGCTTGAGACTTGGCATGTTCGTCGAATGAAAAAGGAAGATCGTTGAACTCAGAAGGAAGATCGACGACCGCTGAGATTTGGCGTGCTCGTCGAACGCAGAAGCAATATCGTCAAACTCAGAAAGGAGATCGTCGACCACTGAGATTCGGCAAGATCGTCGAACGTAGAGAAGATGCGGTATCGTCGACTTCACCAAAGAAGCCTTGTTGTTGAAAAGGCTAAGT
Source organism: Dactylorhiza incarnata (assembly GCA_033032865.1). Taxonomy (NCBI): domain Eukaryota; kingdom Viridiplantae; phylum Streptophyta; class Magnoliopsida; order Asparagales; family Orchidaceae; genus Dactylorhiza; species Dactylorhiza incarnata. Next base: position 1,498,003 of record JAWHQI010000028.1, on the reverse strand, counting down.
ATGACTGATGGCGTTGAACATCGCCGTAAAGAAGGAATGTCGTCGAGAAGACTGAAGAAGGACAACTGAAGACAAGCAGCTGCTAAAATATGGTCTGTCGGCATGCTATCAATCATGTCGTCGAGAGAACAACATGATTACGATGACAGACAACAAGAAAGAAGATCTCAACGACACAGTCAGAGAAAGCATATCGTTGTATATGCAGAAGCGGCAGAATGTCTTGAATCGTCGAGATATCTGCTTCAGAGGCAGAAGCAAGAAGAACTGAAGGTCTACCCAAGTTCAAGGCATCGACAAAGTCCTGTCGTCGAGATATTGTCCATGACGTCGTAACAATGGAAATATCGTTGAGACAGATTCAAATGTTGCGGTCGCGGTGTCAGCATTTAATGTCGCCGCCTGATTGTCCAATCAGTGCGTGCTCTTATGGAATGGGCGTCTGACAATAAAAGATATGACTTAGGACCGTTATGCGGCTCATCTGTCCTATAAAAGGGAACAATGATGCCCTAGAAAGAGAAGTTCGAAATAGAAAGAAAATGAGAAAGGAAGAATTCCGTCGCTCTTCAATAGAACAACATATTCAGCGGAGAAGAAGAACGAGAACAAGATTCAAGAGTTCTCAGAAGAATCCGTCATCTTCATCGACTGAAAAGGGAAGCCGATCTTCATCAGGAAAAGAGTAGAGATTGAAGAAGAACTGCGCTGTCAAAGATTTCAATCAGAAAATCTTCTTCAATCGTAAGAAGCCAATCCTCATCAGGCTAAAGTTGCCAATCTTCATTTGGCAGAAGTAACGGTCTTATTACTGTAATCTCTTGTAAAGGCTTGCAGGCCTATTTGTCTAGCTTGGGGGCTGGAGAGCTGTGAGGCTTGAGGGCCAGGGCAGTGTACTTGCGGGTCCGACACCATCTAGCTTGCGGGCTGGAGAGCTGTGAGGCTTGAGGGCCAGGGCAGTGCACTTGTGGGTGCGATTTGTCGAGCTTGCGGGCTCGGGGGCAGTAGGGGCTTGCGGGCCTAGGCTGTTGGTACTTGCGGGTCCATAGTGTAGGGCTTGAGGGCCTGAGTGTCGAGTTTGCGAGCTCGGGGGCAGTAGGGGCTTGCGGGCCTAGGCTGTTGGGACTTGCGGGTCTGAGTTGTAAGGCTTGAGGGCCTGAAGTTTTTGGCGGAGTTTGCCGATCCTAGCACACTGCTGGGTAGGTGCAGAGGGACAGAGGACTACTCAAGACACCCGGTCTTGAGGAACCTCTATAGATCTTTTGTGTGCTTTCTGTGGTTTGCTCTTTACTTTACAGATCTACTAACCAGAAATCAAGAACACCTAAAAGGGGATAATATAATTTGAATAACCTATTCACCCCCCTCTAGGTGATAAAGTAGACACCCTATAAACAACAACTTTGTCACCAACAGCAATCTGAGTAGGCTTTTGCACCACCTTCCTTAATACTGATATATAGTACACATCATGTAGACCACATAGCTTTTTTGATAGAGCAAGTTGATAATCATTGTCAATGATGCACTCTGTGATCTCAAATGGTCCTAAGTAACTCGAACTTAGCTTTTTCAAGAGTCAAATCCTCGATACACCCTTGAACAGTTTTATGCTCAACTAAACCCAGCCGCCAACAATGAACTATATTTTTTGGTGCTTGGAGTTGCAGTAATTCACCTACCTATCCTGGGAAATTATTAGTCTCTCACATATCGCTCGACTCGTTATATTTACCCCTTCAATGTCTTTCCACTTTAACAACTTTGTATCGCCCATGTATGCCCAAGCCAAAGGCGTAAGACACTTCCTACCATATGGGGCCTCGAAGAGCGTCATTTAAATGTTATCTTGGTAGCTGTTGTTGTAACCAAACTTGATTGCATAGAGGTGATATCCCATCTCTTTTTGAAATCCAAGGTGCACATCCGGAGCATATCCTCCATAATCATGTTGATCATCTTGGTCTGCCCATCCGTTTGCTGATGAAATGTCATGCTAAAATTTTGCTTGGTACCCAATATGTGGTCAATAAGGCTTCAACCATTCGATATGAAACACCCATCTCAATCACTTACAATGCTCCGGGGAACACAGTGTAAACACAATATATTGTCAACATACAATTTTGCAAGTTTCTCCACATAATCATACTTCTGGTTTGGAATAAAGTCTGACACTTGTGTCAAATGATCAACAATCACCCAGATCGCGTCGTTGTCCTACTGCGACCTCGACAATCCGTGTACAATGCCCATCCATATATCATCAAACAACCATTTTGGAATTAACAAAGACAATAGAAACCCACCGAGTTGTTGGCATTTAGCCTTCATAAGTGCACAAGTGTGACACCTTGACATATATAAGATGATGTCCTTCTTCATGATCCCGGACACCAAAACAACTTTCTCATGTCAATTTACATCTTTGTGCTTCTCGGATGAACTGAGTATTTTGTGAAGTGAGCTTCATACATCAATTCATCCCAAACTTTTTTAAGATTAGGGACGTTCAATCTTCTATCCTTCCAAAGAAGCCCATCTCCGAATGAAAACTTAGTGTTTGACCCTTCCACAATCTCTGCCACATAGTACTTTAGGCTCTCATCAAGCCATAAAGCCTATCGAACTTGGTCTGCAATGTCGTATTGGACCTCCATCTAGTTCAAGTAAGCTGTAGCTGCCGTACTCTTTGCAACATAAGTGATCTCAAGCACATCCAAGTCTCGGATTAGATGCTCATCATGGCTAAAATCCAATTCCCTTGCACTGGAGCTCGCCGACTAAATATGTCAGCAACTATATACCTTTCCCCAAGGAACTTCATCCACCTTCTTTGTCGCATATTTAGCTCTATGATTTAACATCAACATTAGGCTCATGCGGTCAATAAATATATCGATCTTCACATCGTACAAGTAGTGTCGCCACAGTTTTAGAATGAACACCATACCCACCAACTCTAGATCGTGGTCAAGGTAGTTCCTCTCCTGTACCTTAAGCTGATGCAAACCATTAGCAATCACCTTCCTAAATTAGCACAAAACACATCCCAAATCACTCCCAGAGGTGTCACTATAAACTTGATTGCCTTCTACCCCGCACAACGAACACAAAATCAGTATCTTGGTTAGTCAGCACTTTTGCTCCTCAAAGACTCGTGCGCACTCCGACATCTAAACAAACCCTTACTCCTTCCTGGTCAATGTGGTGAGAGAAAGTGCAATTCTGAGAAGTTCTCCACGAAGTGCCTGTAGTAGGTGGCAAGTCCCAAAATACTTCAAACTTCCGCAACATTATTCAGCATAGACCACTCTCGCATAGCCACTATCTTTGATGGGTCCACTGTAATACCCTATCCGCTAACCACATAACCCAAGAAGGCCATAGACATTAGTCAAAACTCATATTTGGAGAACTTGGTGTATAGCTAATGCTTCCTCGGGATGCTCAACACTACAAGTAGGTGATCTGCGTGCTCATCCTCTGGGTGGGAGTAAGACAAAATGTTGTCGATGAAAATGATGACGAATCAGTCCAAATAGTCCCAAAACATTCTATTCATCAAATCCAAGAATATCGATGGCGCATTAGAGAGTCCAAATGGCATCACAGTAAACTTGTAGTGCCTGTAGATGGTACTGAAATCCATCTTCGGAATGTCACAATCCTGAACTGTTAATAGCCGTATTTTATGTCCAATTTTGAATACAAAGTCAACTCATTAGGACTTATTCTTCTCCTCCACCTTATTCAACTCATGTTAATCTATGCATATAGACAATATTTCGTCCTTCTTTTTCACAAATAGGACCGAGGCACTCCAAGTGGGAGAACTTGGGTGTATTGCTCTAATAATTCTTGTAACTGAACTTTTAGTTTTTCCAATTCCTTTGGTGTTATACGATATAATGAGCGTGACATAGCTTTGGCACCTGACACTAGTTTAATACAAAAGTCAATCACATGATGTGGCAGAGCCTCATGGAACTCATTAGGAAATATTTTTGCATACTCTGTGTAAGACCCCCTCCCCTAACCGCTGCCGGGCTGAGTCAGAGACGGGCCTTACTGCCCAAGACGACCACCATATGCTATCAGAGTGGCAACAACCCACTCTCCAAGCACAAGATGAGCGCCTTGTCAGTCTTTACACAACTAAATTCTACATTTGCTGCTTCTAGGTATTATAGCTCACGTCTCTAAAGTCGGGCGATGAGACTGGTGCGTTTATTCGAGGGGCTCTATGGCGGGTACTCCCTCACGTGGTCGTTGGGCCTCTTGCTGCTCCATCTCCTAAAGAGAGTGTACGACGACACGTTATTCATAAGACTAGTGGAAACACACCACCTCCCCAAGATCCCTAAGGCTTGGGGAGGAGAGTGAGCCTCTAACAAACAATAGCCGAAGAAAAAATGTTAACAACATTACACATATATATATAAACATGGGTTTTAAACTAGGAGCAGGTATAACAGAAATATCTGAATGCGGTGTTGAAACAGTTGTTTATAAAATTCTATTAACTGGTACGCAATCACGCAGGTGTTCACAACCTACAACACCACCCCATGTCGACATAGTTTGACCGCTTTTTTTTAGCAAGGTAGCGATGAAGTATCTAGTTGCCTACCTAAATCACCTAGAGGGGGGTGAATAGGTGATAAATGCGTCTTCTGCGGAATAAAAACTTGATAAAAAGATAATCACAGAAAGCAAATCACAATCACAGATGACACGAGGAATTTATAGTGGTTTCCCGATCTTGGGTACTCCACTTTCCGGCCTCGCCAATCTAGCACCACAACTAGCCTTGACTACTTCACAATATCTCGGATCAAGAATGATCCTACAATCTCGAAGTCACCACTCCTACAACTTGGAGACAAATCTCCTACAAACTCGGAGACAACGCTCCTACAACTCGGAGAAACACTCTCCTACAACTCGGATAAAACTCTCCTACAACAAATTGAGATTGAGTACAATGAAATACTTAACAAAACTTGTACATATCTGAACTTGTGAGATCTTCTTCCTCGAGTCTTGAAAAACTTTTGGCAAGAAGATGAGAAAGAAACAATTGAAATCCTAGATCTGATCTCTAGGATTCGACACGATCCAATAGATTGTTGTAGATGATTAGAGCGTTGATCTGTCGAATCTTTTCTTTAGAAGGAATCAATTGATTGAGAGAGAGAGAGAGATCGATCTTTCAACAATGGCCAGAGGCAGCGGCTTCTTTACGATGATCCGATCGAATAGAAGATTAATAAAAATTAGGTTAAGATAAGATCGGATAGGAGCCTTATATAACAATCAAGAGTAACGCAAAGAGACCTTGATTTAAGGTAAGGTTAACCTTAAAACCTCTCACACGTGCCGTCAAGTCCGTCAGAAGAAAATAAAATCCCGTCAGGAACCAGATTTCAAAGCAACACTGGAATAAAACAATTTTCTCGAGACAACATGGATATCTCGAGAAATGGATTTGACCTCTCGAGAAATGAACTTAACTTCTCGAGAAAAGGCTGCAACAAATCGAGATAAGGCTGGAAAAAGCTTTCATGAAGACTTTGAAGAAAATTTCTTGAGAACAAAGGGACTTCTCGAGAAATGGCTTTGATTTCTCGAGAGAACATATGACTTTTCGAGAAACAGCTGAGAAAAGCTTTCAAAGGACATCTGAGAAGATTTCTAGAGAACAATAATGACTTCTCGAGAAATGAACTTGATTTCTCGACAAACAATGGACTTCTCGAGAAAAATCATAGAAACTTTAGATTAGAAGACAGAGAAGGATTTCTCAAAAAATGAAGAAGACTTCTCGAGAACTAACCTGTATTTCTCGAGAGATAACTTGGATTTCTCGAAAAATACCCTTAGAGAAATTTCTGAACTTTTCTCCTTTCTTCTCTAGAACACCAACAGCTCTTCCAACTTCCAAGCTTCAAGAGTCTTGAAAATAAAGTGTATCCCAATAGATAGATGACACATGAGTCAACACCATGTTCCACACAATGAGGGATTACATTGCATGAGACTGTATTTATTGACCCATTGTGATCTGACATTGGTCTACACTTAGCAATTATAACGTGCAATAACATAGTTAAAAGACAACATCAAATACACTAGCAATTCACCTTGGTTCAAGGGTGACTTCTCACAAATCTAGGCTATTGTGGATTCAATATCCAACAAGCGAACCCTGCGGGCCTTACCGATGTGGCAGATCGGTAACAGCAGTCGGTCCTGCCGCTTCTGGGTTTGGACGTACTACACCACCCAGGCCCAAATGTATAACCCAGTGTACTCCTGGATGTGAGCAACATCCAGAGATCCTGATATTGGCCAACCAACGGAGGGACCTAGCGGGGCATTTATAATATGGCCGGGCTCCCGGGGTGCACTTCTCCCTGTTGTCGATAGTCGTCAACCTTCCCGTGTCGGTATGTATGGCCTACGAGCATGACTCACCCGCCACTTTTCACTGCAAACAAATAACAAACATTTACTAAATAAACCACTGGCACCCTTCGGGCCTACAATTGTTTGCCCTACTTGACATAAAAAAATTCGAACAGGCGATCGGGGGAGCTTTATTATTCAGGGCTAACCTTCGAGGGATAAGGCATCTCCAAGTTATCCCCAACTAATGCTCAACCCATAAGACCTGCTTATCTAAGCGTGGCCCGAAATAGAAGTGCAAAATGAGATTGTTAGTAAATTCCAATAATTAAAGTGCGATAAATGAATGCTGTAAAATAACTGTAAAATTGAAGTGCTGGAATAAGGTACTAGAACAACTGTTGAACTGAAATGTTGAAGTGTAAAAAGGAACCGTACCAGTACCGAACTGGAATACAAGAATAATAGGGAAATTGCGTAATTTGAATTAAAAGAAAATAAGAAGTTAGTAGTCTTTCCGTTCCATCTCCAACACATGAGGCAATTTCAGTTCTCTTCTCCGTTCCAAGGAGGCTTCTCCGTTCCAAGGAAGCTTCTCCATTCCAAGGAGGCTTCTCCATTCCAAGGAGGCTTCTCCGTTCCCAGGAGGCAAGTTCACAATTCTGCGAATTCTTAGTATGTTTCCGTGTTAGGGTCTGCTGGTTTATTTGAATCCAATAGTCACTTTAGTTGCACCTGTTAAAACAATTATCAGATTTGCATCGATTTTGTAGGAGCTTCGTACGTTATAATTCCAAGCCATATGATAATTACTCGATTGAATTAAAGAGACTTCATTTTTCCGCATAAGGTTTAACACGAAATCTTTTAGCCTTAATTGCTTGCACCGGGCGAATCAAGTTCATGTGTTACGATTGATATTAACTCTTCCGGTTAAACCTTTTATATTATGATACTAAAAATACAGTTGCTCATAAAAAATTGTCCAATTTTTAACGATGATTTATAATACAATAGGATCGCTTCCATAATTTTATCAGGCTCATTTCCCAAGGTAGGAGCTTTCTATCATATTTAAAATAATACGAAGATCATGACTTAATTTCCCAAAAATAGATAACTTTTAAATAAATCTACCAAACTTTTTTAGAGGATAGATACTAGGCTTACTGACCTCTAGTGATTTCCTCAAAATTTTCCACCATGATTTAAGATATTTTATATTTTAAAAACAACACTTTCTTCATTATTTAATCATTGAAAAAAAATCAGGAATTAATTAAAAAGTCTGATTATTTTTCATTGGCTGTGCCATACTCTAATACACACTACATAAAAATTTCAGCCATGTGGGTCATGAAGATCTTCCCCTGGAATTTTTACAAGTAAATGACCCAGTTTGATTAAATCATTAAATTGTCATAATTATTTTTGAAATTCTCAAATAATGACAATAGATGTATACGGGCTCTAGAAACATCCCACATTTATATTATAATTTTCTAATCTCATTTAATTCCTCTGATAATTCAAAACCCCAAAATATTGATGTATTTTTATTTCTAAAAATATTTAGACTATTCTAAAAAATATGAAATTTTTACTGCAAGTAGCCCTTGCCAAGATGGGCAACTTTTATGTTTAGGGTTTTCTGGTTTGAGGGCTATATAAGGCACAGAAAATCAAATCACCCTACCCTCAATATATAATAATACATAACGCGTATGTTGGCGCGGATCTGCGGCTGAGATCGAGCCGCAGATTTGGCGCTGGCTCCTCGCAGCGAATCCGAAGCTGATCCGCTGCGGATAGCAATGTTTGGCCGCCAACACTTCCCCCCGACGGTGGGCCAGCGCCCTTGCACGGATGCCGGCCGTCGGGGCTAGCTTTTACAGCGACCGAGCGCACGGGCGCTGCCGGAGCTACCTCCTCCGGCGGCGCCACTGCCTTGGGCCCCCCCGGAGAGGTCCCCTGAGTCCTCTCCGGTGGTCTGCCGCTCCCTAGTGAGCCCAAGGGCGTTGGGGAGCCTCACACTTTCTCGACCAACTCCTAGCTCTACCGAGCTCGGTGGTGGCTGATGAGTCCCATATATATATATATATATTTGGACTCATTTGGGCTGATATTCTAGTCTTTGCACCACATTTTAGGCACGTTTTCATTCATATGTATTATTCCATGCTAGGTGCACTATTAAGCTCATTTCAGTGTGTAATTGCATTCCTTGTTGTTGGGGGTAAGCACATGGTGCTCCCCTTCCCTTCTTTTATGTTTTTCTGATGCTGGACGTGTATTCCCAGCTGTTATATCTTGTATGCAGGTGACCTGATCGTCCCGTTTTCCCCAGAAGTAATTTCTGTGCATATCGCACGGTCGTGCGTTTCCTTGACGCACGGTCGGTTGCGGTCGTGCGTTTGTGTCTGGGCAGAAAATGGAGCGTCAGAGTTTACTCGTGCGTTTTGGCGCACGGGTGGATTCACCCGTGCGTGAGTAAAACGCACGGTCGACCTGCGTCTTTATGATTTCAGAGCGTCGTAGTTTACCCGTGAGGTTGAACGCACGGACGGTATTGGTCGTGCGTGAGCAATCGCACGGGCGGCGCAGCTTCTTCCCCAAGCCATATTTTATCCGTTAATATCGCACGGTCTGCGCACGGTCGTGCGTTCGACCGTGCGTGACCATTTTTCAGCCTGTTTGCTATAAAAAGCAGGAATCGAGGCAGTCAACGAGGAGAGCGATTGGAGAGCGATTGGAGGCGGACTGGAGCGATTCAGAGAGCGGGAAATCACTTCCTTCCCGCTGCTCTTGAGGGCTGAAGGCTTCCCCTTCATCTCCACCACCATAGAGGCAATTTCCGGTGATTTCCACCTCCATCATTCCATCCGGGAGCACTAGGAAGCTTTCTCCACCATTAGCTCAAGCATTCCTCGCCGAGAGATCAGAGAAGCGCTGAAGATCGTAGGAGCGGTGACAGCCTCCTTCGAGCCAAGCTCACCATCTGAGGGCCGAGTCCAGAGAGAGCCCGACAACCTCTCATTCCGGCCGTGAACCCAAGACGTGACTTCTTCTTTGTGGTCCTCTCTAACCTTTGATGCTTGAACTTCTTTGTTGTTGTTTTATGAATGCTTGTTAAGTTAATCTTAAGGATTATTGCTTGTGTTCATATGCAATGTTGTTGTGATGGCATGAATAGCCCTTTTTCCTAGTGATTTCTGAGATTCGTTGTGTGTGAAGCCACTAGCAATTGCTAGTGGTGATGTTTAGAGAAGAGGTGTGTGCGACCCTCAACCGTCATAGTTACATTCCGTCCACGCGCCTTCCGAAGCACGACATCGCGACCGTTGCATCCATCTCGCCTTGCGAAGCGGAGTTTTGACCCGCATCTCTCTTTAATCTGCATTAGCATAGGATCCCAAACCAAACCTCCCGTTGTTACTTATTAACCCTTTTAACTGATTTCCTGGTTTGAGCAAATCGTACTACCCAACTTGCCGTCCTTTGAGAACGATATTCGGGGAGTTCCTCCCTATTTTATTACTTGAGCGACCGGTGCACTGTCGTCGTATCACATTTCGTGCCTGCTAATTAGCAGTGCCGAATTAGCGCATCAAGTTTTTGGCGCCGTTGCCGGGGACTGCAAGCGTGTTTGATTTGTTTTTATTTGGAAATTCGTTTTAAGATATTTTGTTTTTCTTCAGTATGCTATTTTCTTCTTCTGTATCATGTGGGCGCATTTGAATATTCGATGTCGTTGGTGTGGAGACACATCCCACACTAGTGATAGGTGTCCCAAAGAATATGGTGTTGTTCAGAAACCGTACGGAACCCATAAGTCTTTTGGCTACTCTATTGCAACTCCGTTGACGCACTCTCACGCGGTTGCCGCACCTTGGGTGCCGACTAAACCGGTGAGACAGTGTTTATTTTGCAAAAGTAGAGAGCATGCCTTGAAGGACTGTGCGGATTACCTTCGCCAATTGGAGGATGACGATGAGCCGGATATCCGGATCGTCCCATCTTCGAATTCTGCGAGCACAGCTTCTTCCTCTGGTTACGTATCCCTTCCACCTTCACTTCTTGAAGTCTCTGGAATCGACACGTGCATCAGTGCCCCTCTTGACTCCGTTTCTGACGTGACCCCCTATGCCTCTTCGGTTCATGTACCACTTTGCGTAGATTTGTACCCTTGTGTGTAGAGCGAGCCCGAACTCTTAAGTGACACGTTTCCTCCCACTATTCACGAACTTACATCTATTTCTGATGTTATCGTTGAGATCAATTTGCAGGATGGTGCAGGTCTGCGCAGTGTCGTGCCCACTCTCATGGAGGCGGACAGTCTCGATTGTGCTGAAGCAACCATTTTGGTTCAGTGCGAGAAAGTCCAAGTTAGAGAGGAGGCCATTGTGTGCTATGTCGAGTCTAGTGAGATCTCCGACGATGTCATCAGTTTATCCTTGCCGCACCGTATGGGGGATGAAGCCGGGATTATCCCCTCAGATGAGATTTCTCTTAGTTTTTCGTCTATTTTATTTCCTGACCCTGCTCCTGTATCTTCTCCTCTGCAGGACCACATTGTGGAGCCAGTTCCGTGGGTGTATGAGCCTGTAACAAGGCCTAGCATTGAAGGGAATCCAGTGCAGGTGGAGCTAGATACGGTGAGCTTCGCAACATATACTGTACCCTTGCCTGACATCCATGTCAGGCATTATTATCTCACTGGTATTTGGGCAACTGTTTTATCCCCACTCCGGTACATAATGCCGAAGCATGAGCATGAACAATTACCTGACCATTTTCGCTTTCATTCACCTATTAGTTAACCTGCATTTCAAGTGCTTGAATAAGTCCCGTTGGGGGGACATGTAGCCCAACAGTTATCTAGGTATAGGAGTAGCTAATTTAGATTTTATCATCTGTAGTTTTAACCACTGTTTGCTTTTAGCAATTGTTCTCTCTTGTTTGTGTTAGTTTTATGTGCTCCGCGTGCCCTGTGGAGTTAGTAGTTAGGCAATTGTTGTCGGTGTGCTCTTATATGTTCCCTCCGTCCAAGATTGTTGCGTGTGAAATTTTTCTGATTCCACCGACTCGCAAAAATTGGAGAAATTTTGCTGAAATTTACAAACGCACGATCAGGTCGGACGTGCGCATTGGTATCGCACGACCTTGCGATTTTCGGATATCATAAATTGGCCCTAGCCCCATCAAAAATCGCACGCTGGCTTTTCTTCCTGAGCTCTCTTCTCCCGTGCGCCTCGCGAAACCCTTCCTCTCACGTGCGCGATCTTTCTTCCCTTCTCAATTGTCTCCTACGTTTTCTCTTCCATTCATCGTGTCACCCTTCCGTAGCTTGCAAGTGGAGCTCAATGGGATTCAAGAAGACCGTGAGCATATTTCTCCGTAGAGGAGGAGTTCCGGCTTCAAGATCTGACGACCCTTGTTTCGAAGCAATGCTGCAGTTTGGGAAGCCAGAGTTCTTGGAAAGGTACAACCTGCTGAGTCAAAAGACTTTCCTTGATCATCGCGTCGTCTCTGTGACGGAACTCCAAAAGATCGAGTTAGTGGCGACGGTGAATCGGCTTCTCAATGTGGGTTCATGGGGAAACCTCTTCTCCGTCACAGAGCTGGGTTACCGTGAACTCACGCTTGAGTTCCTTTCCACCTTCCGCATCATTGACTACCTCGATGAGGAGACCGGAGAGACCACGTCGGTTTCATTCCGGATGAAGGGACGCTCCTATACCATGGGTGTTGGCCAACTGGCGGTGTGCGCCGGGTTTTACACCGAAGATGAACTCCTCCAGACGGACATTATTAGCCGTCCGAATGAGTTCCCGGATGGGGTATCTCCTAGCGAGTTCTGGCAGTCCATCACAGGATGGGATAAGCCGTATGAGGATCGTGCGGCGAAGTCGACCCACATTATCTCTCCCGAGCTCCGCTACGTCCAGCATTTGATCGGGCACAGCATCAATGCCCACGCCATGAGTCAAAACGTAGCAGGATGGCAGGATCTTCTCTACCTTTACAGCATGCATCAGGGAGTACCCCTCCATCTTGGGCTAGTGCTCGCCCAGTACCTTCTTCGGCAAGCCACATACCTCCCCTTGAAGGCGATCGGAGGTTCTTAGTACATCACCAGGATTGCCAAAGGGCTTGGGATTTGGGATACACTTCCCCCTATGACACAAATCTCTGAGGGTTCCAGCATCACCATATCCATGATGACAGCTTTTAAACTTGTCAAGAGAGTGAAGGTAGGCAACCATTGGCAATATGAATTCTGTGGGGCCAGGCCTGAACGAGGGGAGAGACGCAATCATACTGACACTGCCGGACCTAGTACTTCGGCGGGGACGAGTGGGCAACCCTCTGTCGTTCCCCATTTCGCGCCCCTGGATGCTCAATGGCAAGCCCCTCGCCTAACATCGAGCAACACTATCCGGAGTTTTACGAGAGGTTTTTACGCATGGAAGATACCATGGCCATGCAGTACGAGCTTTCGTCGTGGATTGGTGCGCACCTGGGAGTCGTGCCTCCGGATGTCCCTGCCCGGGCTTCAGTTTCTGGATCTAGACGGCAGCGTACTCCTCCTCCTCCTCATCCTTCACATTCGCCTCCGTCATCTCCGTCGTGATCATTCCATTGCATCTTCCTTGGTGATGTGTCGTCTTAGTTAGTTTTGTTTATGTTAAACTAGTTTGCGATGTACCTTGATTGTGTTCTGTCATTATTCGGCTTGGGCATCGCCCCTAGGGTGTGATTCTGGATATCTTGTCCTTATGTTATATCATGCTTCTTTGCTGTGTTGGTCGTTTTTATTTTGGAACAATATCTTTCTGCTGCTTGAACAATGCTTAATATAGGTATTTGGTCCACCTTAAAGGACGTTAAACAAAAGGCTTCTTGGGAGACAACCCATGGGGAACCACCCAGTTCCGTCTAGCTTTTTAATTCCTTTTGTGCACTGTTATTTCTGTTTTGCTAACATTGTAGGAGGATGCTCTCTTGTGGACGATGATGAAGGGGAAATATTTTTAAAAGATGGGATTACCGCACTTCTGGCATGCTCTTTTATGAGCATAGGTCAACTCTACCCCTCTCTTACTTATGTTTGAATTGTTTATTCTAGTTAGTTTTAATCAAGTCTGGGGGAGAGAGCGAGCCGTGCACATGCACACACTTTGCATGACATGCTAGAATGTGCTGAGTTAGGATTTATATTTTGTTGCACACATTGCATACACTTGCACCTAATTCATGCGCACTTGATCACGCGTGCTTTTTAGGTATCGCTGCGAGGTTTGCCCACTCGTAAGAATTGAATTGTTAGCATGTGAGTGAGGAGTAGAGAAAAATGTTGACTCGAGTAGTGCTCTAGTCAAGTGCTCCCGTCACGCCTAGAAATTCAATTAGAGTAGAATGAAATTCAGAATTATAATTTAGTTATTTCTTTTATAGTAGATGAAATTTATTTTACTTTAGTGGTGAATCCGGTGAATCCAACGGTAGCATAATGCCGAGTGTAGCAGACTAGTAGTAGCTTATTACTAGGGTCGGAAGGAAGGACAACCTTTCTCGGTGGCTAGAACTTGCACTAGGCGACTCTCGACACGATTGTGTTGAAGTGCTCGTCATAAAATGTGATATAGGCCATTTCTCGATCCGGTTGAGCTTACCTTTCCTTACCTATGTAATCACCATTGCAAGCCCACTTGAGCCTACCTTTCCTCCTTGTTTAGCTCCACTAAAAATTTAACCAAAGCCATACGACCGAACCTATTTGCGCCCCAACCGATGAGCTGAAAGAAATTTCTCTTTCGATCACATTTGGTGTCATCCGTGTTATGTATGGCAGTTTTGATTTAGCTAAAGGAGCCGTTTTATTGTGCTTAAAAATGTTATTTTGTCGAATAGAGAAAATAAAAAAAATAAAAAAGGTTGTGTAAAAATAATTTTCTCTCGGCAAATTCTATTTATATCCGGCTCAGCACGCACCTAGTGTTCAGTTGAAGTCTGGGGGTGTCGTGTAATTACTGAAAATATTGTATTGGTGATTGTTATTATCTTGAGTGCTCAGGTTGTGTTAAGTGCGATTCCCATCATCCTTCTACTTACCTAGCCTATACTCAACCTAAGCCCAATAATTGCCTATCAATCCTATTGATTTTAGACACGAGTCGTCTCATGCAGTAGAGAGAGTGCGGACGTGCAAACCTATGGACACCGACTTTAATGGATTTCTTAGGAGTTTGTCCCTAGCTTCGATTCGAGTAATACTCTACTCATTAGTCACGCTATTTTCCCTTTTGCGCGACCGAAAGATTCACCAGGATTCACCATCCAAGTAAATTAAATTTCAATTTACTGTTTTAGAAATAATTAGATATAATCTTGAGTTTAATTCTGTTCTAATGCATTTCTATGCGCGAGAGCATGCGACTTCGCATTATTCTCTACCGCTCAAACTCTTGCTATCATTCTATTGTTCCGACAGGAGAGCTGAGTAGTTTGCCCGAGACGTGCAAATGGTTAAGTCTGGGGGTGTGATGAGTCCCATATATATATTTGGACTCATTTGGGCTGATATTCTAGTCTTTGCACCACATTTTAGGCACGTTTTCATTCATATGTATTATTCCATGCTAGGTGCACTATTAAGCTCATTTCGGTGTGCAATTGCATTCCTTGTTGTTGGGGGTAAGCACATGGTGCTCCCCTTCCCTTCTTTTATGTTTTTCTGATGCTGGACGTGTATTCCCAGCTGTTATATCTTGTATGCAGGTGACCTGATCGTCCCGTTTTCCCCAGAAGTAATTTCTGTGCATATCACACGGTCGTGCGTTTCCTTGACGCACGGTCGGTTGCGGTCGTGCGTTTGTGTCTGGGCAGAAAATGGAGCGTCGGAGTTTACTCGTGCGTTTTGACGCACGGGCGTATTCGCCCGTGCGTGAGTAAAACGCACGGTCGACCTGTGTTTTATGATTTCAGAGCGTCGGAATTTACCCGTGCGTTTGAACGCACGGGCGGTATTGGTCATGCGTGAGCAAATCGCACGGGCGGCGCAGCTTCTTCCCCAAGCCATATTTTATCCGTTAATATCGCACAGTCTGCGCACGGTCGTGCGTTCGACTGTGTGTGACCATTTTTCAGCCTATTTGCTATAAAAAGCAGGAATCGAGGCAGCCAACGAGGAGAGCGATTGGAGGCGGACTGGAGCGATTCAGAGAGCAGGAAATCATTTCCTTCCCGCTGCTCTTGAGGGCTGAAGGCTTCCCCTTCATCTCCACCACCATAGAGGCCATTTTCGGTGATTTTCACCTCCATCCTTCCATCCGGGAGCACTAGGAAGCTTTCTCCACCATTAGCCCGAGCATTCCTCGCCGAGAGATCAGAGAAGCGCTGAAGATCGTAGGAGCGGTGACAGCCTCCTTCGAGCCAAGCTGACCATCTGAGGGCCGAGTCTGGAGAGAGCCCGACAACCTCTCATTCCGGCCGTGAACCCAAGACGTGACTTCTTCTTTGTGGTCCTCTCTAACCTTTGATGCTTGAACTTCTTTGTTGTTGTTTTATGAATGCTTGTTAAGTTAATCTTAAGGATTATTGCTTGTGTTCATATGCAATGTTGTTGTGATGACATGAATAGCCCTTTTTCCTAGTGATTTCTGAGATTCGTTGTGTGTGAAGCCATTAACAATTGCTAGTGGTGATGTTTAGAGAAGAGGTGTGTGCGACCCTCAACCGTCATAGTTACATTTCGTCCACGCGCCTTCCGAAGCACGGCATCGCGACCGTTGCATCCTTCTCGCCTTGCGAAGCGGAGTTTTGACCCGCATCTCTCTTTAATCTGCATTAGCATTGGATCCCAAACCAAACCTCCCGTTGTTACTTATTAACCCTTTTAAATGATTTCCTGGTTTGAGCAAATTGTACTACCCAACTTGCGGTCCTTTGAGAACGATATTCGGGGAGTTCCTCCCTATTTTATTACTTGAGCGACCGGTGCACTGCCGTCGTATCGCATTTCGTGCCTGCTAATTAGCAGTGCCGAATTAGCGCATCAGTGGCCGCGACGACGCTCCGACGGCCAGAGGCCACATGCAAGACGTCGGCAAGATGGGGAGGGAGGGAAGGAGAATCCACCTATATGGGGGCCTCCGGGAGCTCTCGAGTTGAGTTTCCATTGGAGGTTGGAGGTGGAGGAGGAGCTCGGGTAGGGGTGTTTTCTGGTGAGGCAAGGCTCCGAAAGGGTTGGGCTGAGGTCGATCTGAGGAGTACTTCCTCCTGGAGGGAGGGGGTCTATTTATAGGAGGTGAAAGACCCCTCCATCCCTTCTCCTTCTCGGCCAAGCGGTTAGTTTTAACCCAAGTGAGGTTAGGGGGGGGGGGGGGGGGGGGAGCAGCTGTCTGCCATCTAAGGGGAAGGTACACCTAGGTGGCTAAATCATGGAGGTTAGGGCATGGATAGGCATGGGATTTGGGTTGGGAAGAGAGAGAGAGAAGGGAAGAGGGTTAGGTTTGGGTCTCCTCAAGCCTTTGCCTTGGTTTCCAAGCCCCTAGGACAGTTGTTTTTTCCCTAAATATCAGATCCCACTTTGGGCTAGTGGTGGCTTGAGTGGTGTGTGATGTGGAAGTTTAATTTAAAATTCCAAATTATGATTTTTTTGAAGTTTTGACCAAAGTCAACCCTAGGGTGGTTCCCTAGGTAGGTCAAGGTCAATGTGGGTCCATGTCATCGAGTGATGGACCAACGTTGATGTGTCGGAGTAATATGGGCGTGTGCATGCTTTTGGTGCATTATAAAGCTTGGCGGGACCCGTTTTGACCGAATTGACCAAGCAATGTCGGAATTGAGTGAAACATGTCCCATTGCACTCGTATTGGCCATACGAGTCTAATGCATTTGATTGGGGTCCATTCCGAGTTCATATGCTCAAATTATAAAAATGGCGTTGTCGTGACACGCTACGACACTTAAAGTGGGTTTTTTCTCCAAATGACCTCGGATTGGAATGGAACGAGTTCCGTTGCACTTGTATTGGTTATACGAGTTTAACACAACTAACAGAAGTCGATTCAGAGCATGATGGTCACTATACCAAAACAACGTCTTCGTGACCTGCTACGACACTCAAAGCGGTCATTTTCTCCAAATAACCTCGGATTGGAATGGAACAAGTTACGTTGCACTTGTACAACCACATATTTGTCGAGTGGGCACCCAGGCTTAAGGTGGAAAAATGGAACAAGCAAGGAGGGCTCTCGCCCAGATCAGGAAGGGGCAGAAGAGCTTCAAGGCGAGTACGACCCCTTTCGCAGGGGCACTCACGTTGTAGGAATGCAGATGCCACAACAACCGGGCGAGTGAGGGGCGGGACCCTACTTGCCCAGAAGACCAAGGACCCCGCGAGTGGCCCCTTCAAGGGCCACTCGCCCCATAAATGCCAGGAGGTCTGGTACGCGGGAGGTCGGGCGAGAGGTGCCTTCATGGACCACTCGCCCAAGGGTATTCAGGGGTAAAATTACCCAGATACCCTCAGTGGGCTACCAATAGCCCTTCAGAACAGTAGATTTTGGCTATTAGCAGACCAGTTTGGGGTGCATTTAGTAAAACCAAAAGGCTGGATTGTGCTATTGGCAGACCAGGAGGAAAAAGCTATATAGACCCTAGAGGGCCCCTTTGAGGAGGATTCCAATTTCTGGCTGTTGGGTTTTGTATCCACAATAACCTTGATTTGTAGAAAGTCAACTTTGAACCAAGATTGAATTGTTTGTGTATTTGATATATTTTTCTAGTAGTGTTCTTGCAGGTTCACATTGCTAAGTGTAAACCAATGTCAGGTCACAATGGGTCAATAAGCACAGTCTCATGCAATGTAATTCTCCATTGTGTGGGGTATGGGGTTGACTCATGTGTGATCTCTCAATTGGGATACACTTTATGATCAAGACATTAAAGATTCAAAGCTTAGGTGTGCAGCATTGGTCTGAAGACAAAGGAAGAAAGTTTTCTAAGTAAATTTTTTCGAGAAGTAAGGGTATTTTTTGAGAAGTCCTTCTATGCTCTCGAGAAGTCCTTGATTATTTTCGAGAAGGGTTGTTTCAGATGTCTCTCGAGAAAAAGTTGAATTTTCCGAGTAGTTATTTACAGTTTTCGAGAATTCTTTGTGATCTCGAAAAGTCTTCTTAGTTTTCGAGAAAAGTTCTTTTCCAGTTGTTTTCGAGAAGTCTGTCTCAGCTCAGCTTTCGAGAAGTCTTTTCTCTCTCGAGAAGTACTTTTGTTTTCGAGAAATCATTGGTTCTTTCGAAAAGCTTTCTCTCTAAAGGTTGTTCTCGAAATTGTTCTGAAGTTTTCGAGAAGTTTCCTTTGTTCTCGAGAAGTCTTGTATCTTTCGAGAAGTCCTGTCATAATTCTTTGAATCTCTCTTCTAAAGCTGTTTTTCAAGAACTAGCAAGTTTCTCTCGAGAAGTCTTGGATCTCTCGAGAAGTCTGGTTCTATCTTTTCTCGTAAGCCCTGTTTTTCCGTTTTGACGTCAAGTCTTTTCCGTCAAATTGACATGATGTCTTTCCTCGTTTTAAGGTTTAATCGTTAGGTCTTCATCTATATAATGATTGCTCCTTAAGAATGAGAGGAATGAGAAACAGAAGATCAGAGTTCGTTCATTTCTCTAAAACCCTAATCTGATCCAAGATCGTCGTCTAGTGCCGTGCATCGCCATCGTTGGAGTTCGATCGTGAGTTATCTGATTTCGTCTCCAAGTGGAAGAAAAAG
This sequence comes from Dactylorhiza incarnata, assembly GCA_033032865.1. NCBI lineage: Eukaryota > Viridiplantae > Streptophyta > Magnoliopsida > Asparagales > Orchidaceae > Dactylorhiza > Dactylorhiza incarnata. The sequence continues at coordinate 1,478,823 of JAWHQI010000028.1, read as the reverse complement.
GTCGATCGATCATCGCCTCTCTCATCCTGTTTTCATTGGATCGATCAAGACCTTAGAAGATCTGATTTGTGCCGATTCGATTCTTCTTCTTCAACATCAAGCCGAAGTCATTTCTGTCGCAAGAAGGAAGAAGATCATCATCAAATTTCTCAGATCTGATCGTGATTCGTTAAGTATTGTTTCAATCTAAATTTACATTTGATTGTAGGAGAGATTGTTCTCCGAGTTGTAGGAGAGGTATTCTCCGAGTTGTAAGAGAAGGTTATCTCTGAGTTTGTAGGAGTTTGATCTCCGAGTTGTAAGAGTTTTGACTCTGAGGATTGTAGGATCATTCTTGATTCGAGATTTAGTGAAGTAGTCAAGTCTAGCTGTGGTGCTAGATTGGCGAGGCCGGCAAGTGGAGTACCCAAGAACGGGGAACCACTATAAATTTCTTGTGTCGTCTGTGGTTGTGATTTGCATTCTGTGCGTTCTTTATTTTCAAGATTTTCAATTCCGCAAAAGACGCAATTATCACCTATTCACCCCCTCTCTAGGTGATTTTGGTTGGCAACTAGATATTACAATTGGTATCAGAGGTAGGTTGTTCGTATTTAGGTTAACACCTTGAACAAGATCTATCCATTCTAGTTACCTGCAAATCATGGAAAAGTGCAAGGAATCGTCTTCATTGAAATTGCCAATATGCACTAAGGCTAATTTTCCTATGTGGAAAGAAAGAGTCAGATTTTATATGGAAGCCGCAGACCCGAGAATCTTCCAAGTCGTGGAAGAAGGACCTCATGTGCCTATGACTGCTTCTACTATTGATCCAACCTTAAAAGTACCAAAGAAAATGATGGACTTAACAAAGGATGAGATTGCACTCGTTGCTTTGGACAAAAAGGCAAAGAACATAATTGCCAGTGCAGTGGATGATTCAATGTTGCAAAACTTAATTCACTGTAATTCTGCCAAAGAAATGTGGACGTCTTTAATAGTCCTTATGGAAGGTACTGAAGAAGTAAGAGATGATAGAAGATCTCTTTTGAATCAAGAGTACAGGGCTTTCAAGCAGAATAAAAAGGAGTGCATTGCCGATGCTTATGAAAGATTCTTCAAGATAGTAAACGACCTAAGGAATTATGGTCGGGAATTTACTAATGGTGAACTAAATGACAAATTCCTGCGATCCCTAACTAAAGACTGGGATAGCAAGATAGTTGCAATCAGAGAATTTGGGAAGTTACCAAATCTAGACCCCCAGAATCTGTTTGGGAAACTATTATCCCACGAGCTACAAATGAACATTCGGAAAACAAAAGAAGATGGGAATAGAGCTTCTAACAAGGAAAGGACCTTGGCTATGAAAGCCGAAAGCTCCAGAAAAAGCAGAGCTTTGTCTCCAGTTAGAACACAAGAATCTGATGATGAAAAAGAATCTGAAGCCAGCTCCTCCAGTTCTGAAATGTCTGATGGAGAGTTTTCTCTAATCTCTCGTCAGTGTAAGATATTGTTAAACAAAAGAAGACACATGAAGAATAAGTTTTCCTCTGACAATAGACATTCTCGACGTGATGGTGATTATCACAAAAAGAGCTCTAGCAATCATGACAGGTATAAATATAAAACTGGTAAACATATTTCTTCTGATATAGTTTGCTATTGTTACAATAAGCCAGGGCACATGATTGCTGAATGCCCTTATAAAAAGAAAGAGGGTGGAAGAAAAGAAGAAAGGAAATCCACCCACGGGAAAAGGAAGACTGAAAAGAGTCTAGTCGCTAAAAAGAATAAAACTTTAAGCGACAGTGACTCGGAGAAATCAAGTAGTGAAGAAGAAGCCTACTTCGGGCTAATGACTATGACTGATGAAGAAGAAGAACCTCCATATACTGGGAAGGTAAATTCTCACACAACCTTATCTGATTCTGATCAAGCTCCAGATGAGCAAAAGGATTATCTCTCAGATGATGATTCTGACCTCATGACCCAATACACTGAAATGCTTAAAAGTTTTGACAAATGCCGTAAGGTAGTCAAAATACAGGCCAAGGAGATCATGTCTCTAAAAGAAGTGGAATCTAATTTGAGAAAGGAAGTTGAACAACTTTCTTCCTTCAAAGAGGAAAACCAAGTCTTGAAAGACAAGATCAAAAGTTCAGATGAGCTCCTTGATCGGAGAGAGAACTCCATCAAAGTTTTGGAAGAACAGCTAGCCGCTGAGAAGAAGCTAGTTGAAAAGTTTTCACAACCGAAAACCATTCTTCCAATCATTAATAGATTCTCCGCTAAAGCAAGTGGAATAGGTCATGTGGCTAGACCTAGTGATTCTTCTAAGGGCATCCATGCCAAAAAGAATAATAAGGTTGCTATGAAAGCCACCGCCGAAGAGAAAGGGAAAGCCCATCAAGATCAAGTGACATTTAGGAAAGTTATCTTTCCTACAAATAATTATGATCTGGAAAGCTCCTATGGTCATTTGACAAGACCAGTTAACTTTGGACCTGTCATTGACTACAAGGGGTGGACTCATCCTAGAAACTTTGGCGCAAGTGTATTCAAAGCACCTTATGAAGAGATCAATCTGAAAGATTATGGTCCTTATGTTCATGGTCCAAGTGCTAAGAGAGCACCAATAGTAAAAACTGTTGCACCTAAGCCTAATGAGACATTCACACCTTGTGTATGTTGTACCCATGAAGCATCCTCTTCCAAGAGTAATGTTCCTGCCAAAGCTATCATTCATAAAGTAAAGCAGGAAAACACAAAACTAAGGTACAACCGATTTAACTGTTGGTGTTGCGGCAAAATAGGTCACTTTGCCGTAGATTGTTGGTTCAATTCTACATATTCCAAAAGACCACAAGTTAACAATGCAAGAAAGACCGCTCAAAATGTTAATGTTCCTCATGGTGCTCAACTAACAAGGGACCAAGGACCCAAAGTTGTTTGGGCTCCTAAGGCAAAATAATTTGTTTTTGCAGGTATGTCCAAAGGCCAACAATAATCCTATCTGGTATTTGGATAGTGGTTGTTCTCGGCATATGACCGGAACAAGAAGTCTTTTGCAAAATTACATTCCAATAGAAAATGGTCCAAAAGTTATATTTGGCGGATCTGACAGAGGGATAACAAAAGGCTATGGTATGATTTCTAATGGTAATGTATCCTTTTCAGATGTAGCTTATGTGGAAGGATTAGAACATAATCTGATAAGCATAAGTCAACTTTGTGACAAAGGATACATAGTTGATTTTCGTAGAGATAAATGTTTGATAAAATCGGCAGAAAATCTAGAAACGATTTTATCAGGCACTCGTTGTAGAAATATGTTTTGTTTAAACTTTCTTTGTTTATCATCTTCTACACCAGTGTGTCTTTTAGCAAAAAATAGTGCATCTCTTGCTGACCAATGACATAAGAGATTAGCACATATAAATTTCAAAACTATAAATAAATTATTTTCTCAGAACTTAGTACGTGTTGCACCAAATATTAAGTGCATTAAAGATAGACCTTGTCATGCTTGTGTAAAAGGCAAGCAAACAAGAGCTACCTTTAAGAGCATCTTAGGCAAAGATTCTACTAGGTGTTTATACCTACTTCATATGGACTTATTTGGTCCTTTGCAAGTTAGAAGTTTAGGAGGTAAGTCTTACACATTTGTTATTGTAGATGATTACTCACGTTTTGCATGGGTATTCTTTCTAAAACACAAGTCAGATACGTTTGACATTTTCACCACGTTTGTCAAGCAAATCCAGAACGAATTTGAATGTTCGGTAGTCAAAATCAGAAGTGACCATGGAACAGAATTTGAATCTGGAGCTATGACAGATTTTTGTGAAAGTCTAGGTATCTTTCATGAGTTTTCCTCTCCTCGAACTCCACAACAAAATGGGGTAGCTGAGAGAAGAAATAGAACACTCATTGAGGCTTGGCAGAACGATGTTGAGTGACACTTCTCTACCCGAATATCTTTGGGCTGAAGCAGTCAACACTGCATGCCATGTGCAAAACAGAGCACTCATAAACAAAAACCATGAAAAGACTCCTTATGAACTACTAAAAGGGAAGAGACCAACCATCTCTTATTTTAGAATCTTTGGTTGCAAATGCTTTGTACTTAATAATGGAAAGCATTACAAAACCAAGTTTAGCGAAAAGAGTTTTGAAGGTATTTTTGTAGGCTATAGCAGCCATAATAGAGCTTATATAATATTTAATAAGAAAACCCTGGTTGTAGAAGAGTCTATTAATGTTGTATTTGATGAAATGAGCATGCTACCTAGCAGCTCTTCTAGTGCTTCTATGGAAGGTACAGGTTCAAAGACACAAGATATAAGCTTGGATGAGCCAGTCAAAGTTGATGCTCAAACCTTCGTCAAGATCTCTTCCCCAATCACAAATGAAGAAGAAGATCATTTTGATGAAGAACCAGTACAAGTGGAGGAAGACATTCAAGTAGCAAATGATGCTCCAAATGTTCAAACTGATGCAAGGAACCTTGAGTTCAGACACATGAGAGATCATCCTATTGATCAAATCATAGGAGATCCTCAAGTCGGAATTAGAACAAGAAGAGGTACTACTAACGAAAATATGCATTTAAGTTTTCTTTCACAGGTTGAACCGAAGAAGTTTCAAGAAGCAAATGAAGACCCCCACTGGATAATTGCAATGGAAGAAGAATTAAATCAATTCAAGCGTTGCAAGGTGTGGACACTAGTTCCAAAACCAAAGGATAAAAATATTATTGGAACAAAGTGGGTTTACAGGAACAAGTTGGATGAGAATGGAACGATAATAAAGAACAAAGCCAGACTTGTAGCAAAAGGCTATAGACAGGAAGAAGGGATCGACTTCGATCAAACTTATGCTCCGGTAGCAAGACTTGAAGCAATCAGAATGTTCTTAGCCTATGCTGCATTCAAAGGTTTCACCGTATACCAAATGGACGTTAAGTCAGCCTTTCTGAATGGTAACATAAAAGAAGAAGTATACGTTGAACAACCTCCAGGTTTTGTAGATTCTGAACATCCTAATTATGTTTACTTACTACAAAAAGCTTTGTATGGGTTAAAACAAGCTCCTCGAGCTTGGTATGAGACGCTGTCTAATTTTCTTCTTGAGAACAAGTTCACAAGAGGAAAGATAGATAAAACATTATTTCTTAGGGAAGTAAAAGGCAAGATTTTGCTAGTGCAAATCTATGTCGATGACATCATTTTTGGCTCTACGGACGACAATCTTTGCAAAAAGTTTTCAAAACTTATGCAAGGAAAGTTCGAAATGAGCAGTATGGGAGAGCTAAAATATTTCTTAGGACTTCAAGTGAAACAATCTGAAGATGGAATTTTCATCTCACAGACAAAATTCACCAAGGAGTTGATTAAGAAATTTGGATTGGAGAGTGCAACTTCTATGAGGACTCCAATGAGCTCAGCTATGTCTCTAGACAAGGATGAGAAAGGGAAACCTTTTGATGAAACCAAGTACAGAAGCATAATTGGCTCTCTGCTCTACCTTACTGCTAGTAGGCCTGACATAATGTTTTCTACATGTGTTTGTGCCAGATTTCAAGTGAACTCTAAGGAATCTCACTATACCGCTGCAAAGCGAATTTTGAGATATCTTAAAGGTACACCAAATCTTATCTTATGGTACCCAAGAAGTAATGATAGCGAGCTAATTGGTTATTCAGATGCAGATTTTGCAGGAAGTAGAGACGACAGGAAAAGCACTTCCGGAACATGTCAATTTCTCGGAAGAAGGCTTATCTCCTAGAGCAGCAAGAAGCAAAATTGTGTTGCAATCTCAACAGCCGAATCAGAATATATTTCTGCAGGCAGTTGTTGCGCACAACTTCTTTGGATAAGAAATCAGCTTCAAGATTATAATTTGAAGATAAAGAATATTCCAATGTTTTGTGATTCCTCCAGTGCAATAGCTATAGCAAATAATCCAGTCTCACACAGTCGAACAAAGCATATCGAGTTAAGATATCATTTCATCCGAGAACATGTGGAGAATGGGGATATCAACTTAAGCTATGTCCCTACGGATAAGCAAATTGCAGATATCTTCACGAAGCCACTGGATGAGACTAAGTTCTCTTTCTTCAAGACAGAACTTGGAATACTGAACATGGAATAATGGTCAAGCAAAGGAGAAGAGAAGAAGATAAGTGAATTTTCTTAAAATTTTTATCTTATTTTATGTTCTAAAATGAAGTACAGGTTTATCATTTGCTAAGAAGAAAAATCCAAGTCATCATTAAACTTCTCGAGAAATGAAGTTAATATCTCGAGAAATGACTTGCTTTTGTATGAAGATAAAAGTTTTCGGAAAATTAACATCATCTCTCGCAAAATGAATTCACACTTCTCGAGAAATGGGTTATCCCTCGAGAACTTTAATTATCTTCCGGAAGAAGATCGGCAAAGTTCTGGAACTTCTCGAGAACTTTAATTATCTTTCGGAAGAAGATCGGCAAAGTTCTGGAACTTCTCGAGAACTTTTACTATCTCTCGAGAAATGTCTTATACTTTTCAAAAATTCTAATTTACGAGAATATGAAAAGCCAGGTACGCGAGTATTTCATTTTCTTATTATTAATATAAACGAGATAAATTGTCACATCAAACAAATCTATATATATTGACTATCGAAATGAATTAAAGATCACGCGAGGTCATTTCTTTTTCGAAAAGCGCCGACCGTTCGTCTTCTTTTCTCGCAAAGCCGATCATTAAGGTTTCCGATTTTCTCTCTTTCTGTCTCGCAAACCTTCAATCACTCTTGCTCTATGGCTCCTCAATCGAAGTTTAAGATCGGAGTTGGTAGTGAACTGGAGCGGGAAGGTCTTATCTCTCTATCAGATGAATTTCAAAATCTTTTCTACCTTCTAGACGCCGCTGGGTTATCGTTTGTTCTTGAACATCCATGTCGAGTTCTACTTAAAGAGGTAGAAGAGTTCTTTATAAATATCAAAGTTCATAAGGAGAGAAAAAGGATGAAAACTGAAATCGGAAATTTCAAGATCAAGGTCAGTCCTAAATCTCTCTCTAAATTTCTAAGATTGCCAATGGTATCTTCTGAGGACACATTAGTTGATGATGATTGGAATAGAGCTTTGAGCTTTTGTGGATTAGATAAGTAAGTTAAAAGTGTAAGAAGACATCAGATGAATGATGTGGGTAAACTTTTAGTGGACACTATTTGGAAAGTTTTGTTGTATAATACAGGAAGTTTGGGCTATGTCTCAACAGACGTGTTCTGGTTAATGACAACTGTAATTTGTGGAAAGAAGTTTGACTGGGCAAATTTTCTCTTCAGTAAGATTAAAGACAGTATTTTATCTCCAAACTTTGCCAGAATTCTGTCTTTGTATCTAAATCAGCTTAATCATGAAGTCTTTGACATGTCGAAAGGTGCAATCATACACCATCTGAGGAAGTTAAATGTCACAACAATACGGAGATGGGATATCAGAATTACTAAGCCAACTGCAGATGCAGGTCTCCAGGGGGAGCCCATTTCTTCAGCTCAATCAGTTCCAGAGTATGAAGCTCCAGCTTCACCTCCAGCTCAGCAACACAGTTCAGTTCCAGATCCATCTCCATCTCCAGCTCCACAAGACACCATTCCCTCAGCAGAGCCAAGTCTCCCACCTTCAACAAACACAGTTCTCTCTCCATCAGCTCAGGATCCATCAGAACAAGTTCCTTCAGATCAAGTTCCTTCCAAAACTCCATCCATCCCAGATACTCAAGTATTGTCAGATACTCATATGGAAGACACTTTTATTTCTCAAGAACAAGTTGATCATGTTTCACCTCCTCCAGCTATTAATGAAGATAGAGTTGATTCCACCATAGCAGATGTGGTAAGTGAAATTCTTAAGGGTGCTGATGATGTGCTTAGCACTAGTGACCACATGGCTGGGTCAGGTGCTGATTATGATTTTAATATAGAAGTAGATGATGCTTCAGTGCATGGTTCATCTCCTCCCGCAGTACATATTGAGGGGGAGCAAGAGCCTTGTTTAGAAACAAACAAGGATGATCAGGACAAATCTGTTGATGAAGAAAATGAGAGAATCAACATATCTTCTGTCAAGCTCCAAAGTTCAGTCATTCTTGAAGATATCCCAGAAGAAGTTCAGCCAGCTCCTATTTCTCCTTCTCTTTATGCTGAAAGTACAATTCTTGGTAAAGTTGAGTTAATGCTTCAAAGACAAAGTGCCAAAATAGATTACTCCTTCAAAGAAGTTCATGCAAGATTGTCTGATATTGAAAAGGAAATGGCTAAGGAGTTGAAAGAGTTCAAAACCAGTTCAGATCAAATGAAAGAAGTTGTTATTCAGGGAGGAAAGGCCATTGATCACACCATCAAAAGTGTTGCCACAGTTCTTGCAGAAGTGATTCAAGTCAGAAAAACCCAAGAGTACATGGTTTCAAAGGAAGAGGAAAATGCCTTTAAGATCATTGATGAGGTTGGACAGTTCAAGGATTCTATTCTCCAAACCCTATATGTAGAAGTCAGAAAGGGGGAGGACAGTTTAACTGAGAAGATGACTGGGTTACTGGATCAAACTCTTTTTGATTTTCATAAACATTTAATTAATAGGTTTGAGCAGTTGTCCCAAGGTGTCCAAAAGCAGGTCAATGAGTTAAAAGATTTCACCTCTAATACTGCTGTTTGGCTCCACCATGAAATCTTTCCTGATTTGGGTATTGACCCTGCTCAACCTCCTCCTCATTTTGATCAAGTTCAGTCTGATGCTCCTTCAATTCCTCAATTTTCTCCAAGGCCAGCAGAGCAGTTTGATGCTATTCCTTCAGTAGAAACTCACTCCTCCATGCATTATTCTAGGAAAAGGAAATATGGTGATGGACCTTCTGCAAGCAGATCTATTCCTGGCTCCAGCTCAGCAGGTTCTGGTAAAGCTGTTGCAGATGAAGCAAAGGTTTATCCAGAAGTTTGGAGTCCAGTGTCAAAGATTATCATTCTTGACTCTCTCAAGCTTGCAGAAGAAGGAAATATGAAACCTTCTGATCTGTACAACACTTCTGAATGGAAAAAGTATGAGACAAGCCAAATCAAGAGAAGAATCCATTTCAAGAACTATGGGTACAACAATCCAACAGCTCCAGAAGCTCCTCCTAAGTATCATCCAAAGCCATATGTTTATTTTGAAAGGCAAGAAATGTTGAGAAAGCAAAAGGCAGATATCTGAAGTCAAGTTTTCTTTGAAGATCTTTAAAACTTTATTTCTATATGCCTGTGTGAACATTAATTCATTAGACAATCTTAAATCTAAATATAGTTTTTGATTTTGATGTGACAATCATGTTCTTATATTTAGATATTGTTGTTAATGTTCTTTCCAGTATATCTTTTTATATTTTTATTTGTTACAATTCATCTTGGTAAATAGGGTTCTGACTTCTACAAATAGGGGGAGATTGTTGGGTTTTGTATCCACAATAACCTTGATTTGTAGAAAGTCAACTTTGAACCAAGATTGAATTGTTTGTGTATTTGATATATTTTTCTAGTAGTGTTCTTGCAGGTTCACATTGCTAAGTGTAAACCAATGTCAGGTCACAATGGGTCAATAAGCACAGTCTCATGCAATGTAATTCTTCATTGTGTGGGGTATGGGGTTGACTCATGTGTGATCTCTCAATTGGGATACACTTTATGATCAAGACATTAAAGATTCAAAGCTTAGGTGTGCAGCATTGGTCTGAAGACAAAGGAAGAAAGTTTTCTAAGTAAATTTTTTCGAGAAGTAAGGGTATTTTTCGAGAAGTCCTTCTATGCTCTCGAGAAGTCCTTGATTATTTTCGAGAAGGGTTGTTTCAGATGTCTCTCGAGAAAAAGTTGAATTTTCCGAGTAGTTATTTACATTTTTCGAGAATTCTTTGTGATCTCGAAAAGTCTTCTTAGTTTTTGAGAAAAGTTTTTTTCCAGTTGTTTTCGAGAAGTCTGTCTCAGCTCAGCTTTCGAGAAGTCTTTTCTCTCTCGAGAAGTACTTTTGTTTTCGAGAAATCATTGGTTCTTTCGAAAAGCTTTCTCTCTAAAGGTTGTTCTCGAAATTGTTCTGAAGTTTTCGTGAAGTTTCCTTTGTTCTCGAGAAGTCTTGTATCTTTCGAGAAGTCCTGTCATAATTCTTTGAATCTCTCTTCTAAAGCTGTTTTTCGAGAACTAGCCAGTTTCTCTCGAGAAGTCTTGGATCTCTCGAGAAGTCTGGTTCTATCTTTTCTCGTAAGCCCTGTTTTTTCGTTTTGACGTCAAGTCTTTTCCGTCAAATTGACGTGACGTCTTTCCTCGTTTTAAGGTTTAATCGTTAGGTCTTCATCTATATAATGATTGCTCCTTAAGAATGAGAGGAATGAGAAACAGAAGAACAGAGTTCGTTCATTTCTCTAAAACCCTAATCTGATCCAAGATCGTCGTCTAGTGCCGTGCATCGCCATCGTTGGAGTTTGATCGTGAGTTATCTGATTTCTTCTCCAAGTGGAAGAAAAAGGTCGATCGATCATCGCCTCTCTCGTCCTGTTTTCATTGGATCGATCAAGACCTTAGAAGATCTGATTTGTGTCGATTCGATTCTTCTTCTTCAACATCAAGCCGAAGTCATTTCTGTCGCAAGAAGGAAGAAGATCATCATCAAATTTCTCAGATCTGATCGTGATTCGTTAAGTATTGTTTCAATCTAAATTTACATTTGATTGTAGGAGAGATTGTTCTCCGAGTTGTAGGATAGGTATTCTCCGAGTTGTAAGAGAAGGTTATCTCTGAGTTTGTAGGAGTTTGATCTCCGAGTTGTAAGAGTTTTGACTCTGAGGATTGTAGGATCATTCTTGATTCGAGATTTAGTGAAGTAGTCAAGTCTAGCTGTGGTGCTAGATTGGCGAGGCCGGCAAGTGGAGTACCCAAGAACGGGGAACCACTATAAATTTCTTGTGTCGTCTGTGGTTGTAATTTGCATTCTGTGCGTTCGTTATTTTCAAGATTTTCAATTCCGCAAAAGACGCAATTATCACCTATTCACCCCCCCTCTAGGTGATTTTGGTTGGCAACTAGATATTACACTGGCTTCTTCCTCCTTAGGTTCTTTGGTTAGCTCCTCAATCTCTCCAAGTGTGCCCAGCTTCAGCTTTGGCTTGGGAGGGGAAGCGCTCTAAATATCTTCCGGGTGTGTGGTGGGGCCTCCGTGCTGTAGCCAAAGGTCTGCATCTAGCTCTTAGTCTTCGGTCTGCTTCTTCCGTTGGATCAGTAAGCACTACCTGCCCCCTCCAAGGGGTCCCATCTTCTCGTTGGAGCCAAATCTTGGTTCCAACAACACTCTTATTGATTATACGAGTCTAACGCAACTAACGAAAGTTGATTCGTAGCACGTATGGTCACTATACCAAAACGACGTCGCTGTGACGCGCTACGACACTCAAAATTGTCATTTTATCCAAATGACCTCGGATTGGAATGGAACGAGTTCCATTCCACTCATATTGATTATACGAGTCTAACACAACTGATGGAAGTTGATTCAAAGCATGTATGATCTCTATACCAAAACGACGTCGCCGTGACGCGCTACAACATTCAAAATGGTCATTTTCTCCAAATGACCTCAGATTGGAATGGAACAAGTTCCATTGCACTCATATTGATTGTACGAGTCTAACACAACTGACGGAAGTCGATTCAGAGCACGTATGGTCACTATACCAAAATGGCTTCGTCGTGACGCGCTACAACACTCAAAATGGTCGTTTTCCCCAAATGACCTCAGATTAGAATGGAACGAGTTCCATTGCACTCGTATTAATTATACGAGTCTAACGCAACTGACATAAGTCGATTCGGAGCACGTATGGTCATTATAATACCTTATAGGTGTTTGAGTCACTTTTATTGGGTAACTTATGGTCTTAGTGACTCAATAAAAGTCGGGATATTACAATCCAATAAAATATGAGAATTTCTGTCCTAAAAATTGCTTAAGGTAGGGGTTAATTGAATGGGAGGCATACCCGAAGGAAAAGTTCCGGGTACTTTTCTATGACGAGGTTCTCTGGTTCCCACGTTTGTTCGTCACGCCCGCAGTTTGACCATAATATTATAACCATTGTTATGGTTTTATTCCGCAGATTCTTGGTTTTTAAGTCAACAATCCATACGGTCTCTATCTGCAGAGATCATTCAGATTGCATAGGTACTGGAGGTTTCAGTAGATGCTGTTCTGGTTGTTGAAGGACACGTCACAAAGAAGAGACGTGGAATTCATCATGTAAATTCCCCAATTTTGGCGGTAAAGCTAACTGTATGCAACTGGGCCAACTCGCTCAACGACTAGGTAATTGCCCAAATAGCGTGGGTCCAACATCTTCTGCTTCTTTATCTGAGAGGTACCATGCATAGGTTTGATCTTCGAGAATGCCATATCTCCCACTCTAAACTATACCAATCGATGTCGAGCAACGTAATATTTACTTTGTGCCTTCAACATCGATCTCGGATTAATCTTATTGCCGATGTGGTGTCATTAATATACGTCACATCTAATGCCTCAGGATCTTCGTCCTGTGCCCACGATAAGGGTGTTCGACAGCGTCTCCCTTAGAGAGCCTTATACAGAGCCATTTTGAAGTTGGCCTGGAAGCTATTGTTATATGAGAATTATACCAGTGGCAGAAGATGCTCCCAAGGCTCGTTATGTTCTACTATACTATGCATAGTCGAAGAAGATCTTCCATGGTTTGATTCATTCTCTCGGTTTGACCGTCAGTTTGGGGGTAGAATGTGGTGCTAAAAGCTAGTTTGGTGCCCAAATAAGCCTGCACCTGTCTCCACTCCTTTGAAGTAAAACGTCCATCGTGATCAGAGACAATTATTTTTGGTACCCGTGAAATCGTGCTATTTGCTCTATGAATAGTCTGACTAATATATCGACGCCATCGCCTTTCCGATTAGGTATAAATCGGGCTACCTTGGTGAGACGATCTACTACGACCCAGATATAGTCATTTACTGCACGGGATCGAGGTAAACCATAGACAGAATCCATCGAAATGACTTCAAATTTCCACTTCGGTATTGGTAAGGGTTGCATTAGACCCCCCAGACTTCAACATTCTACCTTGACCATTTGGCAGGTTTGGCAATGTGCTACATAATCTGTGACATCCTTTTTATTATGGGCCAATACAGAGTACGACGCAAGTCAGTATACATTTTAAGTACTCCAGGGGGAATATAATACTTGGATCGGTGAGCCTCTAGGAGTATCTACTCTCGGATCCCTCCGGCGAATGAAATAAATACTCGGTGCTTATATTGTAGGATTCCATTGTATAGATTGAAGTCCTCATGAGCAACACCTTGCAAGAATTGGATGAGCGGAGCCGCCTCCGGGTCAATCCTCTGGGCTTCGCGAATTCAGTTTTGAATATCACATTGAATTTCCATCCATTACAATTGAGCTTGATATTCTACCGGGTTCCTACGAATGATGAGGGTGATTCCATGTCTACTAAATACTGCAACAATTCGATCTCTGGGTATTACCTCCATCCAACTCCCGACCATTGTAGGTTGACGACTCAAGGTATCAATAAATTTGTTGGCCTTACCGGGGTGATATTGAAGAACGAAGTCATAATCACAAAGGAATTCTAACCACCAGCATTGATGGAGGTTCAACTCTTTTTGGGTGAAAACAAACTTAAAACTTTTGTGGTCGGAGAAGATTTCACATTTAATTCCATATAAGTAATGTCTCCAAATTTTGAGAGCAAAGACCACCTGTAACACCTCAGTTTCCCAGCTGAAGAAACCAAAGTTTTCTGGTAGCAGGACCTACCGTCAGGCGGTAGTTCTAGCGCTGGCGGTAGGGATGTCGACAGGATGGTCTTATCTTGTCGACGGGAAGGTCCTGCTATCGTCGAGAAGTCTCAACGATTAGGCTAACGCGCGGCAGTAACTCCTACCACTGGAGATAGCGATATCGACGTGACGTCGAGATAACATTTAATTCCATATAAATAATGTCTTCGGATTTTGAGAGCAAAGACCACCTGTAACACCTCAGTTTCCCAGCTGAAGAAAGCAAAGTTTTCTGCTAGCAGAACCTACCGCCAGGAGGTAGTGCTAGCGCTAGAGGTAGGGATGTCAACGAGATGGTCTTACCTCGTCGATGGGAAGGTCCTGCTATCGTCGAGAAGTCTCTACGATTAGGCTAACTCGCTGCGGTAACTCCTACCGCTGGCGGTAGCGATATCGACGTGACGTCGAGATGATCGAGACGGTATATTTATCGAGTGATGATCTTTGTCGACGAGACGCTAGCACCACGTGGTAGGGTTAGCGTTGGAGGTAGTAATATTTACGGGATGCGTCGAGATGAAAAATCATTGAGAAGCTTAAGCGGTGAGTAGATAAGCTCCACCGCCTAAGTACTACCGCAGGGCGGTAGCTGCCAGGATCAGATTTAATGGATTAAATCATGGCCATTCATTTCCTTTGGCTTGAGAATCCTGTGGCTGAGGTTAAGCTCGAAAATCCTTATGTGCTGAGAGGCCTCTAGTGATAAGTCATTTCTCATTTCATATTTTCTCTCTTTCTCTTCGAAGGCTAAGGAAAAAGGGCTAAGGAGAAGAAGGAAGAAGGCTGAAATCAGCCTTGGAGAGCTCTTGATCGCTAGCTTGTGCCAACGTTGGATCCACAGAGAGGACGCTTCTATCCATCTCAACAGCGATTCTATGGCACCGAAATGAGCATCATGGGTAACGATTCTCCTCCTTAATCTCTGTACATGCTAGTCCTTGAATTTGCAAAGTAGCAGGAAAATTTCCACTAATTAGTGGATAGGTTTCTTCTGATGGGTTAATATGGAATATCCCCGTAGAAATTGCATATAGAGTCTGAAATCAAAGTACTGACATATGCATGCTGTGTGAAGCCCATCTGGACAGTTTGGTCTGGATTGGTGATGATGATATCGCTTTATTGCATTACGGAGAAGACTCCTAGTATGTATGCTTGTTTTCGGGTTCTGGGTATTGTGATGTACTGCAAGGAGTTGTAAAGGCGATCTCCAGAAAATACTTAAAAGAGATGACAGAACCGCATTCAGTTAGCTAACGCGCGGCGCTAGTGCTAGCTCCGGCGCTAGTGCCAGTGATACTTGATATCACGTAGTGTGTTTAGAAATGTCCCTTGAGGCTGTGATGATGACCCAGTACTAGTGGTTGTCCCGTGATCGGGCTGAGGTGAAAGCTTACCTGCATCGTGCTGGTTGTTCATGATGATTGAGCCGAGAATAGTTGATCCAAACCCATTCATAGCAGTCGGTGAAGGGCGCGCCCCTCTGTGCACCAGCCTATGGAAAGATTGCCGGAAAGCGTTGGCGTGTACGGCGTAGCTCAATGACCATATAAGTTGAAAAAGGACTGAGGATGGAGTGTGCCATGAGAGCACGATACGTGTGGCCTTGAGCCGACGTATGTGGTGATTGTTTCTATGCGGTGCTTCGACGAACCTGTGAATTATATGTTGTTATTGCTTGCTAGCAGGGAAGGAGTGTTGGACATGTGTGTCACATCCCTTTGTTTGAAAATAACAAATCCCAAATTGTATTTGATCTTGTATTTTGTGTGTTTATAGTGTGCAGGAACTATAGGTGCAATACTCCACAGGTAAAAAGCAGCTGAATTCAAACATCTGGAAGAATGCACTACCGCCAGCGTTAGAGCTACCGCCAGGCGCTAGCTCAGGTTCCGTTCGACGAATTTGCCTGCGTTCGACAAAAATTTCGGTCGACAAAAATTTCGTTCGACGAATTTACCTGCGTTCGACGAAAATTTCGTTCGACGAAAATTCCGTTCGACGAATTTAAGGCTGTTCGACGAATTTGAAGCTCCGTTCGACAAAAGTGTTTCCGTTAGACGAAATTGCTCCGTTCGACGAATTTGAGGCCATTCAACGAAATTTTGTTTCTGTCACGCAGCCGACGGTTTCGCAACCGCTCCACACGAACGCTACTGCCAGCGTTAGCGCTACCGCCTGGCACTATCTCAAGTTCGTGCACAGCGCCACGCCGCCGACGGTTTCACAACCGTTCCACACGAACGCTACCGCAGGTGCCAGGAGCTACCGCAGACGCTATCTTCAAGATCTATAAATTGATGGGCTCTCTCTCATTTTGAGCCAGTGCTTCCGGAGATATTACTTGTGCCAAATTTCCATAGCTGCTGCTCTCCCGAAAGTTCATCTCCCACTCAAAGCCAAAGAGGATTTCTGGAGAAGGAAGCCACCACGGTGCATCCGAAGAACGCTCGCTTCAACCTCGCTTATGCTACAACGATCCTTCATCCTCATCTTCAGAGATCTCATATAGGTAGTTTCATTGTTGTTATATTTATTTTCATTCCATACTTTTTTTGTAATCGTTTAGTTAATTCGCCTTGTGTTGGCGACTAGGTCTGGTAGGACTTAGGGAGTAATTCGCCTTGTGTTGGCGACTGGTTCTAGGTGATTAGATCTAGGGGTGCTCGAGGCCATATCCGGGGAAGGATTGGCTAGAGCGGCTTGAGGCCTTATCTGGGGAAGGATAGGCTAAAGCCAACCGGTTTGTGGGTATACAAGTCGGTATAGAAAAGGAAATATTGTATTACTTTATACGCCTCCGATTTCAAGCGATATTGAAATCAATTTATGTAAACACATTTTCTATATAATATAATCATGTCTCTTTCTGTGTTTACTTGATTTCTATCATTTGGCATAATTTATAAAATTGCAAATTACAATTGTTTCCTCCTTTAAGTTAAGTTGTTATTTCATTCTAAATTACTCAAAACAATTTAGTAAATTGTCTAAAATTATAAAGAAGAATTTTATTCCCTTATTCACCCCCCCCCCCCTCTAAGGGCGCCAATCGATCTAACAAGTGGTATCAGAGGGTCAGGGAATTAGTAGACCTCCACTCTTTACCGGGTCAGATTATAATTACTGGAAAAATAGGATGAGATGTTTTCTTATGACCCTAGATATTAAGGTATGGAATATGGTAGAAGAGGAATACTCTCCTCCTACATTTGTAGTTGGAGAGATAACTTTAGATAAATCAAAAGATAAATGGGATGATAGGGATAAGCTAAAATGCAAAAATAACGCCAATGCTATGAATGGTTTATTTTGTGTGTTAGATAGAAATGAATTTAATAGAATTTCTGCATGTACTACTTGATATAAAATTTGGAATCATTTGGAAGTGACTCATGAAGGTACATCGCAGGTTAAAGATTCAAAGCTTTTCCAACTTGAGTCGGAATATGAAAAATTCCGGATGGATGAAAGTGAAGATGTTGATGGCATATACACGCATTTCACCAAGATCGTCAACGCCTCCAAAGCTCTTGGAAAGACCTTCTCCAACGGCGACTTGGTCCAAAAGATCCCTCGTTCCCTTCCACCAAAATTCAACCCGAAGGTTACGGCCATTTCAGAATCGCACAATCTAAGGATGCTCCAAGTTGAGAGCCTCATTGGGAATCTCAAAACCCATGAGGTAGAACTCAAAATCCAATATGATGAATACAACAAGGAGCCAAAGAAGAAGGCATTGGCACTAACATCAAAGAAGGAGTGCCAAGAGGATGAGGATGAAGATGAAGAAAGCCTTTTGGTGAAGAATTTCCGAAAATTCATGCGAAATCTGGAAAGGAGAAACACTTTCCGGAAATTTATCCAAAATGATGCAAGATGGAAAAAGTCATCCTCAAAGAAGGAAAAGGAGAGCGACGATGAAGAAGAAAGACCTCCACTGGAGTGCTTTCATTGTAGGAAGACCAGACACATTCAGAGCCAGTGCCCAAAGTTCTTGAAGGAGAAGAAGGAAAAGCGGCACAAAGGGAAGGAAAAGAAGAAGGTGTTAAAAGCTAGAACATGGGATGACTCCTCCTCCTCCTCCGAAGAATCAAGCGGGTCTTCATCAAGCGAAGATGAGGAAGCAAACATGTGCCTCTTGGGACATGGAAACGACGGCGACAACACCATTGTTCTTAGTGACACTGAGGTAACTCCTCCCACTTATGATGAACTCTATAATGAATTCCTTGAAACTTGCAAAGCTTTTGATAAAAATATGAAAGATAGTATTTTATTGAATCGTGAAAATGAATCTCTTATTAAAGAAAATCAAAAGCTTTCCAAAAAGGTAATTGTTTTAGAAAAGAGAAAGGTTTCTTGCCAAGAGTGTGATCACTCCACTAAATTGGCAAAAGATTTTGAAGAGTCACTTTCTAAAGCCCTCTCTCATGCCAAAACTCTTACAAAAGAGAAGGGGGAATTAGAAAGGAAATTAGAAGCTTCTCTTTTGCAAATCAAAAATAATAAAAAAGGTTTTGAAAATAGGTGTGTCATGCTTGTGAATGAAAATTCTTCACTTAAAGCACAAGTTCATGATCTCACCATGGCCATTAAAAAATTTGGAATTGGCCAAAAGTCACTGGAAATGATTTTAGGGAACCAGTGCCATGGTTCTGGAAAATTTGGGCTCGGATATCGAGGCGAGGGCTACCGCCCGGCGCTAGCCACTAACGCCGGCGCTAGCACCTCATACCGGGAACCTGAATTCTCTTTTTCAAAATGTTTTTCTTCTGTAAATCTAATTTCTTCCAGCAAGAAAATGTTCCAGAAAAGGGTCTCAACCCCCTTTATTTCGTGTGCAAACTGTTATAGGTTTTGTCACACATCTAGTTCTTGCAGGAAAATAAAACAAAATACTTTAAAACAAATCTGGGTACCTAAGGCTTCCACTTATTCTATGGGTGGTACCACTTGGGTATCCGGATCTTTACTCTCATCTTCTTTCTAGATGTGCAGGCAGGCTAAGGACAATGAAGACGTGTGCTACTTGGATTCAGGATGCTCCAAGCACATGACGGGCAATAAAGCTAAGTTCCTTAGCCTAGAAAAGAAGAAGGGAGGGATCGTGACGTTTGATGATAACGGAAAAGGAAGGATCATGAGAATTGGTACAGTTGGTAACAAATCCTTTACTATATCTAATGTTCTTTATGTGAAAGGATTAAAACACAATTTAATTTCTATTAGCCAATTATGTGATAAAGGATTAGATGTGTTATTTGAATCTTCCACTAACTTATGCAAAATATCTAATCCTACTACAAAAGATATTTTACTAACTGCTCCAAGAATACATAATGTTTATATAGTTTCTTTTCATGATCTTTGTAAATCATCTATAAAATGTTTTATCACTAAAAACGATGAGTTAGAACTTTGGCATAGAAGACTAGGGCATGCTAGCACAAAGCTCATTGTAAAACTTGCCAAAAGTAATTTAATTAGAGGATTGCCTAGGTTAAATGGAACATTACCTTCACTTTGTTCACCATGTCAAAAGGTAAATTTTCTAGATCCTCTTTCAAAAGTAAAAATTTCATTTCTACTACAAGACCCTTGCAAATAATTCATATGGATCTTTTTGGTCCCGTTAGCACTCCAAGTCTTGGTGGTAGATTATATACATATGTCTTAATAGATGATTTTTCAAGATATTGTTGGACATTATTTCTCTCTTCCAAATCCGATGCATTTTGTGAATTTGCAAAATTATGTACTCTTATTCAAAATGAAAGTGATTTAAAAATTAAATGCATTCGCTCGGATCATGGAGGAGAATTTGAAAATGAAAAATTTACATCCTTTTGTGATATGTTAGGCATTAAACATGAGTTCTCTGCACCACGCACACCACAATAAAATGGTGTTGTAGAAAGAAAGAATAGGACACTTCAAGAACTAGCACGCACTATGTTATGTGAATATAAATTACTAAAGTCCTTTTGGGCCGAAACCGTAAGTACATCGTGTTATGTTTTGAATAGAATCATGCTTCGCCCATCTCTTAATCTCACACCATATGAACTCTATTTTCAAAAGAAGCCTAGTGTATCTTATTTTAAAGTTTTTGATTGTAAATGTTTTATTTTGAATACAAAAGATAGCTTGGGAAAGTTTGATGAAAAATGTGATGAAGGAACTTTTCTTGGGTACTCTTCAACTAGTAAAGCTTATAGAATTTTTAATAAAAGAACTAGTAGAGTTGAAGAGTCAATAAATGTAAAATTTGATGAGTTTGTTCCTTGTGTAGAAAAACTTTCCACGGGCAACGAGGATGATCTATTACCACCTTTGGAGCATGGTGACAATGTACCTTCCAAAGAAGAAGAAGAGGAGGCCAAGGAAGATGAATATGTACCTCCAAGTGCCTTGAAATTCACAAAGGATCATCCATGAGAATTAGTAATTGGTGAACCATCCATCGGGGTAAGAACTCGCTTTTCTCTTCATGAATCTTTTTCAAATATTTGTTTTGTTTCCGAAATTGAACCAAAATCGTTTCTACCGCTTTGAATAATGAATTTTGGTTTTTGGCTATGAATGAAGAGTTAGAACAATTTGAGCGACATAATGTTTGGAAATTAGTTGAAAGACCATCTAATCACCTGGTTGTAGGTGTAAAATGGATTTTTAAAAATAAATTAGATGGTGAGTCTAGAATCACTAGGAATAAGGCACGCTTAGTAGTACAAAGATATTCAAAAATCAAGGGGATAAATTTTGATGAATCTTTTGCACCCGTTGCTAGATTAGAGTCTATAAGAATTTTTCTAGCATTTGCAAGCTTTAAAAGAATAAAACTATTTCAAATGGATGTGAAAAGTGCTTTTCTAAACGGGTTTGTAAAAGAAGAAGTTTATGTTGAACAACCCCCCGATTTTATTAGTGAAAAATTTCCAAATCATGTTTATAAACTAGAGAAAGCGCTTTATGGTTTAAAACAAGTGCCCCGTGCATGGTATGAAAGACTTACATCATTTTTATTAAAGCACGGTTATATTAAGGGAAGTGCGGATAATACTCTCTTCATTAAGCACAACAATGATGATATAATTATTTTACAAATATATGTTGATGATATTATTTTTGGATCTACTAATGAAGAGATGTGTAAAGAAGTTATTTTAGTGATGAAAAATGAATTTGAAATGAGTCTTGTAGGAGAACTTTCTTATTTCCTTGGTTTTCAAATATCACAAAGAATTGATGGTATCTTTGTATGTCAAACTAAATATGTCCATGATATGCTAAAACGTTTTGGATTTGAAAACCTTAAACATGCTTCTACACCAATGAGTGCATCACTAAAATTAGGAAAATATGAATCAGGAATCTCTATAGACCAAACTTTACATAGAGGTATGATAGGATCTCTACTTTATTTAAGTGCAACTAGACCCGATATTATGTTTGTCGTATGCTTATGTGCTCGATCTCAAGCCAATATAAAAGAATCTCATTTAAAAGTGGTAAAACGAATTTTTAGATATCTCATTGGGTCATCTAGATTAGGATTATGGTACCCGCACAATAATTCATTTACACTTCACGGCTACTCCAATTCGGACTACGCCGGTTGTTCACTTGATAGAAAAAGCACTAGTGGTACTTGTCATTTTCTAGGACCTTCATTAGTTGCATGGTCTAGAAGGAAACAAAACTCGGTTGCACTCTCCACCACGGAGGCCGAATACATTGCATTAGAAAGTTGTTGTGCACAAGCACTATGGATGAGCCAAACTTTAGAGGACTTTGGTTTTCATCTAAAACTTATTGAACTAAAATGTGACAACAAAAGTGTCATTGATCTCACAAATAATCTGGTACACCATTCAAGATCCAAACATATAGATGTACGTCATCATTTCATAAGGGATCACATTAAGAAGGAAAATGTTAGAATAAGTTTCATTGGCACGGACTCTCAACTTGCTGATATATTCACTAAACCTCTTCCCGATGCAAGGTTTCAAATGTTAAGGTTGGAATTAGGAGTCTTAGACATCTTAGGATGAATAACATGTAAAACGCTAATGTTTTATGCAATTTGAACAATCAAGACATCTCTGAAAATTACAAAACTTCTACATAAGACTACTCTTAAGACCCCTAATCAATATCAAAAAGAAAAAATTTAAAATTCTCAAAAAATCAAGTACTGTTTGCCGCGCTAGCACTAGCGCCGGCGCTAGCGTGGGTGTTTGATTTTTCTGATTTTTAAAATTTCTAAAAATCTATAAAAATATGTTAGTTCATATGTACTACTTATTTGTTGTGTTTCTGACTTTTGCTATTTGTGTTTTAGCCATATTATAAAAAATAACTATAAAAGTTCAAAATTCAAAAATACAAAAATATATGTTTGTGTGATTTCTCTATTTTTTTCTCATATAAAAAGTTTTAAAACAAAAAAAACTGTATGATCTTTATTGCCAATATCAAGCATGAATGAATTCTATTATTTAGAATTATTTACAATGTTAAAATTTATTCCTTCAAATTACTATGAACAGTGTTTTGTTTATCATGCTTTGATATATCTATTTAAAGTGCATCAATTGTATTGAAAAATATGTGTAGAACCAAGCTTAGCATGCTTCTAAGTATGAGTAAATTGTTTTATGATTGATAATGATACATTTCACTCACTTATTTTGATAATCAACATGTGTATTTAAATCCAAAATGCTTGCTTGTGTATTGTATTTGTACAATGAATTAAAACTTGCATAAGTTTATTGCCTACACTATATTTGAATTGCACTTATAAAATTTAGAAAAGTGGTTAAGTTAAAAAATTTGGGGTTTGCAAAACAAGTGTATTCGGAGAATGTTGTCTCACAAATGTGAACAAAAAATTTATATGTAGACAAATATAACTCCACCAAGCACTACTTGAACCTCCAGATAAGTCTTCATAAGCATTGTGAGGTTGAGCACCTTGGAAAGAATAGTAAAGTTTCTTGTGCAAACCTTGGTTATTACACCACTTTGTTAAAAATTATGTGCATTGAAAGTGTGTGAAAGTAATTTACTTGTGTTTTATTGTGCACTTTACTCTACATATGTCTTGTATTTTTGTGATTTAAATCAATTGTTAACATTGCTCAAAATACACTTATGTGCACATCATTATCTTTCATAACACTTCTTCTCATGCGTATTGGATTCTAATGCTTTATCTATACTACTCTTTATATAAGAAATGCACTAGATAACCTAGCATGATCTCTATAATGTTTTGGTATCTCTTGAACTTAAAATTAAGTAACATTGTAGTATAATCTTTCTTTGATATATTCATTTCATGCTTGGTATCTTTATGAAAGACTTTGAGATTTCAAAAAGATTAAAACATCTTTCAATTTTGAACTAAAACTCATATTTTTACTTATGTTTTTCATGCTTACAAAAGATGTTTCTTATAATCTTCCGCTTGCTTACAACTCTTATCTTTTTGTTTGAAATCTCTTATATATACTATGCTTAAACTCTTTATCATTACATATATTACAAAAGCTCAATCATGATTTATAACTAGCCTAAAAAATGCATCCTTACTACCCTCACCCTACCTTCTTTTGATAATACCAAAAGGGGGAGATTATTTGAAGAAATCTATATAGGAGAAATATAGAAGATTAAGGGGAGCATAATTCATGTAATCTATCATTTAGGGGGAGTAAAACATAAATTGCAGTTATGTAGGGGGAGCATTAAGATAGGGGGAGTATGCATATCATCATGCTTATCATATACTATAGTTGCACTATCATATTGCCTATCATATACTATAAACACTATTGTTGAATTCTTGCTAAGAGGATTTGTTATTATCAAAAGGGGGAGATTGTTGGACATGCGTGTCACATCCCTTTGTTTGAAAATAACAAATCCCAAATTGTATTTGATCTTGTATTTTGTGTGTTTATAGTGTGCAAGAACTATAGGTGCAATACTCCACAGGTAGAAAGCAGCTGAATTCAAACATCTGGAAGAATGCACTACCGCCAGCGTTAGAGCTACCGCCAGGGGCTAGCTCAGGTTCCATTTGATGAATTTGTCTGCGTTTGAAAAAATTTCGGTCGACGAAAATTCCGTTCGACGAATTTACCTGCGGTCGACGAAAATTTCGTTCGACGAAAATTCTGTTCGACGAATTTAAGGCCGTTCGACGAATTTGAAGCTCCGTTCGACAAAAGTGTTTCCGTTCGACAAAATTGCTCCATTCGATGAATTTGAGGCCGTTCGACGAAATTTTGTTTTTGTCACGCAGCCGACGGTTTCACAACCGCTCCACACGAACGCTACCACCAGCGCTAGCGCTACCGCCTAGCGCTATCTCAAGTTCGTGCACAGTGTCACCCCGCCGACGGTTTCGCAATCGCTCCACACGAACACTACCGCAGGCGCTAGGAGCTACCGCAGGCGCTATCTTCTAGATCTATAAATTGATGGGCTCTCTCTCGTTTTGAGCCAGTGCTTCCAGAGAGATTACTTGTGCCAAATTTCCAGAGCTGCTACTCTCCCGAAAGTTCATCTCCCACTCAAAGCCAAATAGGATTTCTGGAGAAGGAAGCCACCACGGTGCATCCGAAGAACGATCGCTTCAACCTCGCTTATGCTACAACGATCCTTCATCCTCATCTTCAGAGATCTTATATAGGGAGTTTCATTATTGTTATATTTATTTTCATTCCATACTTTTTTTGTAATCGTTTAGTTAATTCGCCTTGTGTTGGCGACTAGGTCTGGGTAGGACTTAGGGAGTAATTCTCCTTGTGTTGGCGACTAGTTCTAGGTGATTAGATCTAGGGGGTGCTCGAGGCCATATCCGGGGAAGGATTGGCTAGAGCGGCTTAAGGCCTTATCCGGGGAAGGATAGGCTAAAGCCAACCGGTTTGTGGGGATACAAGTGGGTATAGAAAAGGAAAAAATGTATTACTTTATACGCCTCTGATTTCAAGCGATATTGAAATCAATTTATGTAAAAACATTTTCTATATAATATAATCATGTCTCTTTCTGTGTTTACTTGATTTCTATCATTTGGCATAATTTATAAAATTGCAAATTACAATTGTTTCCTCCTTTAAGTTAAATTGTTATTTCATTCTAAATTACTCAAAACAATTTAGTAAATTGTCTAAAATTATAAAGAAAAATTTTATTCCCTTATTCACCCCCCCCCCTCTAAGGGCGCCAATCGATCCAACAAGGAGTGCCACCGCCCCGGGCATGGGGTGGGGTCATTATAATCTTGGTTAGCTAAAGCTGACCGGTTACTTGTTTTCCCACTGCTTGGTGGATTGTGTTTTATAGGTCCTGGAGAGACGAGCGGGAAATAGCGTGTTGGAACCCCAACTGCTGCGCTTTGCTGGCCCTTGAAGGCCAAAATGTTATGAGTGCTTTATTTCATTTATTGTCGTCCTGTGTGTCAATGCTGGTAAAGCATGTAATAAAATAAACACTTTGTTATGTATGGTCGTAGTGCCAAACTCTTTGATGTATATAAATCATTCATTCCTATTTAGTGTTGTGGACACCTATTCTGGTTTAAGATTATTAAATTTATGCTTTCGCTTATGTGTAACTCTGAGATGTCTTTGGTTGGTTAATTCAAATGCGTAACCCTCTAGCTTGTTCACATTATATGGCATAGGGTCCCGGCCGGACCTACTGTTATATATTGTGCAACGGGCAGGGTGTTACAATTTGGTATCAGCTACGAGTCTCATTCCCTTTTCGTCCGGATTCGTGGTCGAATTCTTTTAAGGGGTGATGAGCATGTGTGTGCGCACACCATTTAACTCATTTAAATAACTAGAATGTCCACTTAGGAATGCATTATATACATGTTTTAGCATGGTTGTGGAACCTGCGTGTTCTTTACTTGCTAGTTTGATATGCTATTAGTAACTAAATTGTGCCCGTCATGATTATAGGTGACTTGATGTGGTGCGGGGGAATCCCAACTCCGACACACTGCTGAGAGTAGTGCATCTGCTGAGGTGCCTATAGCTGAGGTGCCAACACCTCCTCCTTCTGTAGAAACAATAAGGTTGATAGCTGAAGCTGTGTTTACCATGATCAATGCCCAACCAGGAAGGCATGTACATCCTCCTACCCTTAGGGTGGCCCCGGTGCCGGTTACCGCGGTTGAGCCCTTTGTGGAGAGACCAATACCTACAGTACCGGCTGAGGCGACACGAGCTACAAACCACCATTTGCATTTTTTGAGTTTCCATCCTCCTATGTTTGATGGGGGTAGGAACACCAACTCAAGCAGAGGATTGGTTATCTCGGGTGAAGAGAAACCTAATGGCGTCGGAGGCACAGGAAAGGCAAAAGGTGACACTAGCTACCTTTCTGTTGGATGGAGAGGCTAGGCTATGGTGGGAAGAGTTGGAAGTGCATCAGTATGCCGACAGGCAACTGATAGACATCTCGATCGAAAAGTTCTCGAGAGTGTTCTTGGCGTGGTACCTCCATTCTGCTCAATGCATAGAAATGGAGAACCAATTTCAAAGGTTAACGCAAGGGGATAGGATGGTGGATGAGTACCTCCATGAGTTTACACGACTTGGAAGGTATGCGAGCTCTTCCTTTGATGATGAAGAGCGAAAAACCAACAGATTCAACGAAGGTCTGCACGATGATTTGCGGCTGCTTCTGTCAGGACTGATGACGCAAGGCTTTCTGACGCTGGTGAATACTGCTAGATCCCTTGAGAAGGATATGAAGAGAGTCCAAGCTAATACCTGGACTTTTAGCCACAGTTTTCCCCTAGCAAAAACTTCTCAATTATGTTAGAATGGACTTTTAGCCATGGTTTTCGCCCATGGCAAATAATATGACTATTAGCTATGGTTTGAAACCCTGGCTGATAGTATTTTCGATATTTTTAAAAAAAATCTATTTGCCATGGTTTTAAACTGTGGCAAATAATAAATTATGATTTTTAAAAAACAAACTATTTGACAGGGTCAGATCTAGATCCAGTGCTACCGCCAACAACGTCGAATACTAGAAATCCTTGCAAACCAGTGCAATTGTCTGAACTTCATAAGAAAACAATTTACACATCCAATTACATACACACATATATGTCAAAAACACATACAACTCAGAAGCTATCTCATTCAAAGTCTTCTACATCATTAAACCGAGTCTCAACTTCACACACAATTGCAGATCACAAAACAGTAAATTCTATACATTGGCAATGTCATTATTAACAAGGGTTTATTAAGAAAATTAACCATAGTGTTACAGAAACTTATAATGTCATAAACATAATGTCATCAATACTTGAGCCAAAAATGCATTGATTCCACATTTGTGAATATGCTCTCATTGAGAATTTATGCTAAACCAAGCCTTTGATTCATCATATCTGTTGGGAACAGTGCCCAACAATGTTCCTGATTTGAAGAAGTGCTCAGCTCTAGTTCATGCTTGTAGAGATAAGACAATATGTCCAGTACTTCAATAACCTGCCTAAGTATAATATCGTCGAAAAAGGCTGGACATATCGTCGACAAGAATAGGCACATCGTTGAAATGATGGGCAAAGCAAAGAAGATCAGTGTCGAAGATATCGTTGACAAGAAACTATGTCGTCGATAAGACTGAACAGGACATGTATCATCATAAAGAAGCCTTGTCGCTGAAGAGGCTAAGTAAGATTGATGACAACTATGCCGTCGAAAAGAAGACGTGACGTCGAGAACACTAAAGATGCAGTTGTGAAGACGGGCAGTTGGTGAAGAACGGTCTGTCGACATGATATCAATTATGTCATCGTCAAGATAAAGTTGTTACATCGATATCGAGCAGACAAGAAGATCGCGCCGACATTAGTTAGATGACTTCATGTCGTCTTAAGTACTATACAAATGCAGAAGGGATGTTCCGTGTCGTAGAGACATCTCTATCTGAAGAAGAAGGAAGCAGACTTGAAGATCTGTCCAAGTCCAAGACAACGACAAGTCCTGTCGACAAGATATTGTCCTTGTCGTCAGTGGCGGACGCAGGAATTTTTTCCAGTGTGGGCGGACTAAAAAATTGCAAATTTTTTTTGAAAAATATGAAACAAGTACATTAATCATTAATATGACAAAAATTATACAAAAAACCTCTTGTAGACCGAGGCATAATAAGAAAAACTGGAGCAAATAAAATTCAAAATTCAAAGAAATGTGTTCTGAGTTCTGGGAGACATGCATGCATTGATAGCTTACAAAATAAACTAAATGATTTTGAAAAAAATGCTAAAAAAACAGATCTACAAAAAAATGCTCAGAAAAAAGCAGCATCCAAAAAGATAATATCCTTAATGAAATAAGATCTGTTGGGTTCGTTCAGGAAAATTTCAAGACAGATCTTTTTGGATAATATAATGATTAGCTAAATAAAACAGATTCGCATCTACAAAATCAAAATCTACAAAAAATTGATAAAATCAAACCTTCTGAGGCATTGGACTGAGAGGAGGCCAGAGGGTCGGAGTCGGAGGGATTCCGTCGGTCGGATTGAGAGGGGGAAGGCTTCCGTCGGTCGGATTGAGAGGAAGAGGGCCTTCGTCGGTCCGATTGAGAGGGTGAGGGCTTCCGTTCGCCAGAGAGGGGGGAGGGATTTCACTGGCTTGTGACATGTCGCGAGCTGTCGGGGGGGTGGGGGGGGGGGGGGGGGGGGTTGAGAATAGGGCATTGTACTACTAAGTTTAAAAAAATGGTATTAGCCACAGCTAGTTGCCGTGGCTAATAATATTAAGTTAAAAAGGGGTATTAGCCACGAATTTTTGCCGTGGCTAATACTATTAATTTTTTTTAAAAAAATTTTGAGTGTGGGCGGCCGCCCACACTCTCCCCAAGGTGGGTCCGCCCCTGCTTGTCATCGTAACAATGGAATTATCGTCAAGATAGATACAAATATTGCCAGACGCGCTGTCAGCATTTAATGTCGCCGCCTGATTGTCCAATCAGCATGTGCACTTAAGGCTTGGGGGTTTGTCAGAATATGACATTATATGTGATCGTTAAGCGGCTCATCCGTCCTATAAAAAAGGAACAATGATGCCCTAGAAAAAAGAGAGAAAAAGAACGAACAAGAATCCCTCCTAGCAATACAACAGTACAAGAGGCGGTGAAGAAAGTAGGGAAGAACAAAACGATCATTCGGTGTTCTTCAAGTTGCCGTCAAGTTTCATCGTCTGCTAAGAATCGTTCAAGAAAGTAAGTCAGTCAACATCCGGCATAGCAAGAAGCTTAAAGAAGATTTGCACTGCCAAGGTTCATCTTCTTCAAGAAAAGAAGCCGATCTCCATCAGGCAGATTCAATATTGTAAATCTATCTTTGTAAGGCTTGAGGGCCAAAGTTGTAGGATCTATTTTCAGATCTGAGTGTCAAGCTTGAGGGCTTGAGATCTATGAGGCTTGAGGGCTAGGGTAGAGGACTTGCGGGCCCAAACGTGTCGAGCTTGCGGGCTCGGGTGCAGTGAAGGGGCTTGTGGGCCTAGGCTAGGGTAGGACTTGCGGGTCTGTGTTGTGTAGGGCTTGAGGGCCTGAGTGTCGAGCTTGCGGGCTCGGGTGCAGTGAAAGGGCTTGCGGGCCTAGGCTGCAGGGACTTGCGGGTCCGAGTTGTAAGGCTAGCGGGTCGGAGACATTGGCGGAGTTTGTTGAGCCTATCACACTGCCGGGTAGGCGCGGAGGTACAAAGGACTACTCAAGACACCCGGTCTTGAGGAATCTCTATACATATCGTCTTGTGTGTGTGCTGAGATTTTCTGTGATTCTTCTGCGCCGTGCTTTCACTAAACTCATTTCTTGCAAAATATTTTAAAACAGCAGTAATCACCCAACCCCCCCCCCCCCCCCCTCCCCTTGGTGATTGTTCTATACCCTACAATATCTGATCGATCTTTGACTCCTGGTGAGCACAAAGATGATAATGAGTATATATTAACATTAGTTAGATTCAAGAAATTTGTAATGAACTCACCAGATTCCAAACAACACGAGTAACATATACAACATCTATATGAACATGACTAACATCACCATTCAATTGCAAAACCTATTAAATCACCATTCAATTGTAAAACCTATTAAATCACCTTTTAATTCAAACAAATTCAATAATCAATTTTCAACACATCAAGATTTACTTAGGCTTTATTTGGCGCGGAGGTGGTGGGCGGAACCAGCAGGAGGAACCGCCGCATTCGAAATGGAGGGAGGGAGCGGCGGTTCCTCCCGCAGCTTTTCTCAGGCGCGGTGGGTGGAGATGCGGCAAACTCCGCATACGGGCATTTCGTTACGCGCCTTGCGGTGGCGATTGCGGCAAATGGCACCTCCAAACGCCGCGCCAAATGAAGAAAGTCATTTAGTCCCTCTTTGGGACAGTTGTGCCATTTGAGTGATGAAAATTAGTATAAAATCAAATGTTCAAGATATCATGAAACTGATTTATCTCTTCATAATCATCTCAAAGTTTCCCATAAGACAATAAAACATTAATAAAAACTGATGAAGTGCCTTTGTATCATATCAAAGTAAGACTTCACGCCACAGTATTAGACAAAGTGTCTTTGGTAAAACTCTAGGGGTCAAAACTAGTATATTAGAATTCATGAGATTGTTTTTAAATTTGCTTGCATATATGTGTTAAGAAAAAATACATGAATCTTGATAGCAACACATTTTAAGTATGAAAGAAATGAATATAAACATGTGTTAAAAATTAAAATTAATGGTGTTGAAAATGCTTACACTTTAAGTCTCATGCCCAAATCCTGCAAAAAAGTGCAATAGGTCTTCCGCAAATATGTCTCTTTCTTCAGATCAATGTCATCCCTCCTTGATGGAGAATTTTCTTCAATTTCCTTCCTTGAAAAGTACCATCTAGCCCCATAACCATGAAGATCCTCCAATAAACTGTTAAGTTGTCCATTTTTTTCCATTCTACTAACTGAAGAATCACTGGTTGCATATCTGACAATATGAATCTTGTTTTCGAGTAAAAGTTATGGCAGCTGATATTGGTAACCAGAGGTTTACTTTTAATCTTCAGATTAACCTGAATTTCCTGCACGGGGTGGAGATATATACTTGAGGCTTAAAAATATCAAACGTACAACATTCATCAAACCTTAATTTTATTAGACATTCTAGATTGTATAGGAATTTAAACCAGTGTTGCTTGACACACAATCTGTCTCATTAAAATAAGTGGAATGAACCACCAGTGTATACTAAATATAAGAAAAGTGTGGCCCAACAAAATGATCAAAAAACAATTTTGTTGGACTTACTATTTAGTAGGATTTGAGAAAGAAACTATCACAGGCCACGCCATAACTGAACATTGTACAAAGACGGAAAAGCATGTGCCAAAATTAGCAAGGAAAGGAAGGCTTTGGTGGACAGTGGAAAATGGAGGAGCAAGTAGCTCTCATACAAAATTGAAAATGGAGGAGCGGGTATATAATATATGCGTAAAAAATTACATAAAGTAAACTGGGTTAGAAAGGGACTAAGTGACATCACCATATTACATTAAAATTTATTTTACAAATAACAAACAACTCAATACGCAGAATGATTAGTTACTGAAAAAGAAAATAATAACAAAAATTTCACATGGGAACAAATGCATATAATGTGAACATGTCCAACATATTCACAACTGATATATATACGATGGTAAGAGAATGCAAAATAAAATAAAATAAAACTACAATTAATCATAAATTTCACATGGGACATTCCTGGAAGAAGATAAGTTTGCAACAGTTACTTTAGTATCATCTGATCCAGATATTAAGAAGGAGCCACTTGAGTTCCAGGAAATTACACTAACACAACCATGATGGCCCTATATGCAACAAAATAACATACAATTGTATCCAACAACTTGCTTACAATATTGAAAAGTTACAATAAATTATGTTGCAAGAGGCAAAAAATGACATACAATTATATCCAACAACTAAGAGATTCTGTTTGTGGAGGTAATATGTTCTAGTCTTGCCTTCGGTGGCTTAAAAAGCAAAAAAATAATTACAAAAAACCTTTCATCTAACAACTTCTAGTCTTCTAAGTTCTTTTGTTTTGCACATGTATGTTACCAATGTAGATTTAAAGAGGAGATTTTGGTAATTTTGAAACAGAGAGGGGAGGTTCATGAAGGCTGGTACTGATCTACTTCGGGAAACCTGGTTAGGTCTACATAAATATGAGATGCACCATAAATCAACGCATGTAATTATGAAATAATTCACAAAATGAGGTAATACATGAGTTGTAACTAAAACATCCATATATATGTTTAAGCTAATACATGATTGAGCATCCATTTGAAGCCAATGGCACCACACTCATTCATGAGTTGTAACTAAAACACATAGATCATAATTTATAGGTATAAGATGAGAGATCTCATTTATATGCATCTTAGCTTAATACAACGCGTAGTCCCATAATTACCCACCATTTTCTACTGCATCTTAAGCAACTAATATTTACAATTACAAGTTTTGGGCTATTTAACAAAAATAGAACCCTTTATTATATGATAGTCTCTTGCTGACCCAATATAGAGCTCTTTTCAGTGCCAAAATACATTGCCAGTTTGAGCTTTGTCTCACCAAGTTGAAGGAGAATATGAACTGAAGCTTTTCATATGATACTCGTAAAATTAAGCCGATATTATGGTCATGCCTTGTATATTTGTGCTTGATTTTACTCTATGCAGGATTTTTTCCCTCCTTAACATTCAGTGAATTCAAATGTACTGGACCTATATATGTTTTATCATTCAGGATTCCTGATCATACCAAATGGGTAGGATTTTTTCAGTGCAAACAAGATTTCATAGACGTGGTCGAGGTTAGTTTCTGTTATTAGTTTCATGAAAGACCACAAATTAGGATTACAAGATATCACCTCCTATATCCTCATCTAACATGAATTAGTTGACTTCAAGAATCTAATCACACAAATTAGTTCTGTGGCTGGTGAAATTTAATGGCAGGCCATATTTCTCGGCGCAATGAAGGGCAAACTGATAGTCAGCTGTCCACTCCCTCCAAATTGGAGTTTGATCCCACAATACTAAAACACTACTTTTCCTATAGTTACAACCATCCCAAGTAGAGTCTTAATCTAGTAAAAACACAAATTGGAGCTTGATCCCACAACACTAAAAAAATAATCATATATTCTTATATTTTAAGGGTTTTTTACCCAAGATCAAGTTATCAACCACAAAGAAGGTTTTATTGACATCCATAGTCAACACAAAAGATAAAAAAAAAAGGTTAGGAAAATAAGAAGAAAATGGAATGGGGAAAGGAAATTGCAATCAGTAGAGATGATCAAAAAACTATAACTGAGTAATAAACTATAACCGACTCCTCTTAACCTGAATAATAAACTATAACCGACATTAGTAGAGATGGTCAAAAATCCAATTAACCAGAATAATAAACTATAATTGACATCACTCAATATGGAATAAATCATACATACAAAAAACTTCCAATAACTATAATAAAATAGGTTACTGATTCTTAAATAGGAATGGAGGGAGGATTAAAGAAATGTAGTCTCGTTGAAATCATAACAAACTCTATATGTAAGAGTGCTTAATGTACTAATAATCCAATGCCATGCATATGCATTCAGAATAAATAATAAAAAAGAGATTAACGTTACCAACAATATTGAGGAAAGAAAGAAACCCGAGAAGAGCTCCAAAATAGTCACCATAATATAAGAAGAAGAATCCATCAACAAAGTTGAGATTTTCCTAAGATTGTCATGCTACTTTATATAGAATGCCCACTATTGTTTCATTGATCAATTGAACCATCACAACCCTTCCAAGAATCATAAAAATGCCATAAAAAGAATAACGATGAAGAAGAAGGTGAAATCAAGGAAACAATTAGCCCCCAAATCCTAGAGCCCTTTTCATTGAAAGGCCGAATCAAAGATCAATCTCAATTATTCATAGTGACACTTGTAGTCTATTTCTAATGGTGCAAATTTTTCTAAATTTAAGAAAGTCATGACCCATAATAATTTGATTTATTCAATTTTTATTACTAAGCTGATGATACATTGATGCCAAAAACATAACCAAAGTTATATTGTTTTTTCTATGATTATAACAACTATAACTATATTGATTAGTTTCATCCATTTATCTCGACTCATTATAATTTTTGTGTTCTATACATGACTTCCATATTTATACATACTCCATGCCTCCAATATGATTGAACAATAAATACGTATTTAAAATTTCGCTTTCCAATTTTGTGGTGTTACAATTTAAATTCAAAATTATCGGCCAATGGACCTTAGAAGCAAAACTTTAAGTCTTTGGGCGTATTTAAGAGGATTATTATTGCATAAATGGACTTTATTGCATCCTCTCCTTAGTGGTGATGTCAATATTAAAAATTACAGGCAATATGATCTACAACCTTTAAATATTCAACACGAATAGGTTTGAAATGATCTAATTCATCCTAAGATGAGCTTGCTCAAAATCTGCCCTAGCTAAAAGAGCTTCCCATGTTTTCATCTTTCTCATCCAGTAGGTCATCACCTTCTTCTCCTACATGCTTTTCCTAGCACTATTTTTTATAGCTCTAATTCCAACATTTATTTCCAACCACTATTTTCCTACAATCACATCCATCCCAAACAAAACCTTAATCCAGTAAAAAAACAAGGTGTAGTTTGATCCCCCAATATAGATAAAAGAAACTTATTCTTATATTTTTAAGGGTTATTATACCCAAGATCAAATTATTGACCCCAACTGCATTATTAGTCAAACAAAAAATAAAAGGAAGAAGACTTTACTCACATCCATTGCCAACCCAAGAAAATCAACTAATGATAAACTTGTATGGACTTAGCCAAATTCTTAAAAAGATAAGAAGATAATATCATAAGTTGTAACGGAAACACAGAATAATTATAGGTATAATAGGAGTGATCTCAGGTGGTGATGGAATGAGGGAAGGAAATAACCACCACTAAAGATGGTCAATGTAGCATCAACGTTAAAAGGACTCATGCAATTATCTCAAGCAACATAACTATGAAAAACTCAAACCATGAAATTAATTACCAACGATATCTTCCTGAGAAGACCGGATAAAACCTTTGCCAGACTGCTCACTGGCTCACAGATACAATGGGAGTGGCGGCGTGATGCATACCTAAAATGGGAGAAAACTCAGAAGACCGGAAGAGACGAAGAGGAATCAACGCAATCACTGGAGCCTAGGAGAAGATTCAGAAGACCAGTCCAAAGAATACCTGTGTAATTGAACTATCGCCTGCTGCTCCGCTCGTCCTCATCTCAGCGCGTCATGCGACTCCTGCCCTAATCGATGGAGAAGAAGATGGGATAGAAGAAGGCCCTCTCTGAATATGGAAGGGGGAAATAGAAACGAGCGGGCCTCTTCTATTTTGCGAAAAATAAGGTCGTGTCGTGGCTAATACTCCCTATTTTTCTCTTCCATGGCTAATACTTAAGTATTATCCACGTTTTTTATTTGTCATGGCTAATACTTAAGTATTAGCCACAATTTTTTTCAACCATGACTAAAACCTAACTATTAGCCACAATTTTGCAATCATGGCTAATACTAGTGTATTAGCCACAGTTTTTGAATCCTGGTAAAAAATGTGTAGCTAAAAATCAAATTTCTAGTAGTGGTGTCAGGAATGACTACTGGACGAGGTACATTCACATGTTACAATTGTGGCAAAGTGGGCCACTTAGCTTGGGAGTGTCGCAGCAGCAAAAGGGCCGTTGCAGATTATGCGGCAGAGAAAGGGAAGGCGGTGGAATTGACTGCATCCCATTACTCTCCAGCTCAACCCCGAGTAAATAATCTTGGCCAGCATGAGTCCATCAAGCAAAGCGACGTCGTGACATGTCCGGTTTAGTATATAGTATTTATTGCCTTATGTACTTAATACCTTGTGTACGATTGCTTGTATACCCTGTGTATGTAGGCTTTGTCCTAATTCGGAACTGTCCGGTGATGGCATTATTTAACACTGGAGCATCACACTCCTTTCTGTCTGAGGACTTCATACTGTGTGTTGGAGTGCCTTCTTTCGTGTCAAAGGATAGACTGGATGTCGTGCTACCAAACGGGTGTCGAATGTATGCGAACAGAATTTGTAGTATGATCAGGTACGGATAGGAAGTCAGGACTTTGACTTAGAAGCAGCAATGCTGCCGATATATGAGTTCGATGTGATCTTTGGCATTGACTGGATTTCGAAGCAGTATGCATGCATTGATTGCAATCGGAAGGAGATCACACTGGGGCAAAGTACTGAATGCGAGACTACATTTACTGGTTTACGGGGACCGAGCAAGATGTTGATGTCTGCTCTCCAAGTAGTCAAGGCGGTTCGAAAAGGCGCAGAGTTGTTCTTCACATTGTTGGAGATTTCTGAGCCAAAGCCCAGGTTGTGTGATGTTCCAATAGTATCGAAGTATGCTGATGTGTTTCCTAAAGATCTTCCTGGGGCTCCACCTAAGCGGGAGATCGACTTCTTTATTGAGCTGTTGTCGGGTGCCTAGCATGTGGCGCGCTCACCGTACCGAATTGTGCCAAAAGAGATGGTGGAGTTAAAGCTTCAGTTGCAGGAGTTATTAGAGTAAGGCTTTATACACCCAAGTTCATCCCCTTGGAGTGCACCGATCCTTTTTATGAAGAAGGACAGAAGCTTACGTCTTTGTATAGACTATCACAAACTGAATAAGCTGACGGAAAAGAATAAGTATCCGATTTTGAGAATCGATGACTTGTTCGATCAACTAGTAGGGTCTACTGTGTACCTGAAGTTAGATTTGAAGTTTGGCTACTACCAGTTGCAGATTAGGGAATGTGATATTCCCAAGACGGCGTTTTCGTTACGGGCACTTTGAGTTCAGAGTAATGTCGTTTGGCCTGATGAATGCGACATCGGTATTCATGGATCTGATGCACAGAACGTTTCGAAAGTGTTTGGACCAGTTTGTTATTGTCCTCATAGACGATATACTGATGTACTCTCAGTCTGAAGATGAGCATGTGTTTCACTTGCGCATTGTATTGGATACCTTGAGGTGAAGTCAGTTGTATGCCAAGTTCTCTAAGTGTGAGTTTTAGCTGTCCTTTGTGGCATTCCTAGGTCATGTGGTAAGTGGAGAGGGCATTGCAGTGGATCCTGCGAAGATAGTTGCGATATGGGAGTGTCCTGTATTGACTACAGTGGCGGAATTCTGAAGTTTCACAGGACTTGCCGGCTATTATAGGTGCATCGTAGAGAACTTCTCGAGGATAACTCTGCCTCTCACAATATTGACTAGGAAAGATCAAAAGTTTGTTTCGTCGCCAGAGTGCGCGCGAGATTTTGAAGAGTTGAAGAGTCATTTGACCACAGTGCCAATTTTGTGTTCGCCATGTGGTACAAAAGGCTTTGAAATATACAGTGACGCGTCAGAGAGCGGTTTAGACTGCGTTCTTCTTCATAATGGTCAGGTTATTGCTTATGGCTCTCGC
The DNA here is from genome assembly GCA_033032865.1 of Dactylorhiza incarnata. Classification (NCBI taxonomy): domain Eukaryota; kingdom Viridiplantae; phylum Streptophyta; class Magnoliopsida; order Asparagales; family Orchidaceae; genus Dactylorhiza; species Dactylorhiza incarnata. Next base: position 1,441,307 of record JAWHQI010000028.1, on the reverse strand, counting down.
CAATTGAAAGTGCATGAGAGGAATTATCTAGTCCATGAATTGGAGCTAGTAGCCGTGATATTCACACTTAAATTGTGGGGGCATTACTTATATGGTGTGAATGTTGATATCTTTACTGACCATAAGACCCTGAAATACCTATTAGATCAGAAGGAGATGAATATGCGACAACGAAGGTGGATGGAGTTTCTTGGGGACTACACTTTCAAGATTCACTATACTCCCGGGAAGGGAAATGTTGTCGCTGATGCTTTGAGTCAAAGGGCTTCAACACAAGTTAACTGGATTCAGATGCATGATGAGCGTCTAATCAGAGACTTGGAGGAATTAGAAATCTCTTGTGTTGAGAGGAGAACAAGTGTCAATGCATGTTTGAACTGGACGAAGGTGCAATATGACCTTTCAGATAGGGTTCGACTGGTATTGGAGAATGACGAAAGCATGAAATGGAATGTGGCAGAGATTGTGGATGGGTCTACTGCCAAGTTCTCCTTTGAAGACGGTCTTTTGTGGAAAGACAGTCGATTGTGCGTCCCAAATGTTGGCAAGTTACAGGAGAAGTTGATGTACGAGGCAAATCTTACTAAGTACTCAATCCACCCGGCGAGCACAAAAATGTATAAAGACATGAAGACGCTATTTTGGTGGCATGGTTTAAAGAAAGACATCGCCATATACATCGCAAAGTCTCACAATTGCGCGCTCGTGAAGGCATAATGTCAAAAACCTAGTGGTTTCCTGAAGTTTTTACCAATTCCAGAATGGAAGTTTGATGATATCTCTATGGATTTCGTGCATGGTTTGCTGAGACCGCAAACTGGGAACGATGCCATTTGGGTGATCGTGGACCGATTAACGAAATTCGCACACTTCATTCTGAACTGGCAAGATGATTCAGTGGAGAAGTTGGCAAAGCTATATGTGGATAGCATTGTACGATTGCATGGTGTTCCCCGTAGCATCGAAAGTGACCGAGATGAGCGCTTCATATTGAAATATTGGAGGATAATCCACCAACTGTTGGGTAACAAACTGAAATTTAGCATTACCTTCCACCCTCAAACAGATGGGTAGACTGAACGGACCAACAGGACATTGGAGGATATGCTCTGAATGTGCGCCATGGATTTCAGAAAGAGGTGGGAAGATCATCTCTTTATGATTGAATTCGCTTACAATAATAGCTACAAGCATGTATAAAAATGGCGCCCTTTGAGGCCCTTTGTGGTAGAAAGCGCTTACTCCTTTGTCTTGGGCAGAGATGTGCGAGACTAAGCTGCTTAAGCAAAAGGAAGTCGAAGATGCTACTTTGACTATTCGAACAATCAGGGAGCGGTTGTTGATTGCACAAGATATGCAAGTGAAGTATTGTAACACCAAACGCCGGAACATCGAGTTCGCTGTGGGCGACTGTGTTTATCTCAAAATCAAACCTTTCAAGGGTGTGTCAATGATTCGACACTTGAAAAAGCTGAGTCCAAGATACCTTGGACCGTTTGAGATACTGGAACGTGTTGGTGAAGTTGCATATCGACTCGCTCTTTCGACAGAGTTGAGCGGCTTGCACACAATGTGTTTCACATATCTGTGCTAAGAAAGGTTGTCCAAGAGCCTAATCAAGTGCTTGTGGCAAATCAAGTGCCGGTTGATGATGGTCTAAACATGATGGTCACGCATATTTGTATCGAGGACACTGATGTCAATCAGCTGCGGAATAAATTGATCTGAATGGTCAAAGTCTGTTGTAACAATTGCAGACGTGAGGAGATTTTATGGGAGCGAGATCAGACCATGCTTGAGGAGTTCCCCGAGTTATTCCATTGAGGTACAAATTATGCATTTTGCACTTTTGATTGCTTTCTTAAAATCTGGAATTTTGGGACGAAATTTCTTTAAGGGTAGGTGGTTTGTAACACCTCAGTTTCCCAGCTGAAGAAAGAATAGTTTTCGGGCAGCAGGTGTTGGGAAAATCTCCTTGTGATTTAACTTAAAAAATTACTTATAAGTAATTTTACTTCCTAGGAGAATTACCCACATTGTATAGTAAGGGTAAATTGGTCTTTAGATGTCTTAGAATGTTACACTCGCCTTATAGTGCCAAGATCAGGTCAAGACAAACACAATTTGAGTTGAATTAATACTTGCGTCGAATAGAAGTCGATGCAACTTCGACTTGATGTCGACGCAACTCTGACTAGAAGTTCAAGCAACTTATCCGTCCTGTCGAAGTATAATTCAAGTCGATGGAATGTCGAGAGAATATCGACGTAGAAGAAAGACTTAGTCGAAGCTATCTGAGAAGTCGACGCAACTTCGACTTCAACTCGACGTAGAAGATGAAGTTCAAGTCCTAGTCTTCAACTCGACAGTTACGTCGATAAGTAATCGATGCAACGTCGACATCTGAGTTCAGCCAAGCTTAGAACGAATTCAAAGCTACGTCGATAAGAACTCAGAGGTGCGTCGACATGAAGGATGATGAAGTCGACGCAGCGTCGAATACAGTCAGAAAAAGGAAGCTTTTTCTGCTGTCCTTTTGAGACATTTTCAGAAGGACCACAAGGCTAAAGGCCTCCAATGGCTCGTTTGTTGCCAAGAATAGAATGAAGCTTTCAAGGACACAAAAAAGACATTCTTGGAAGGTATTCAAAATTGATAGACGAGTCGAGAACAAAAGTGGAAAGGAAAATTAGGTGTCCAAAAAAAAATTTAATTCAAGACATCCTAAAAGAAGAAAGGTTTTGAAATCTCAATCATACAGCGTAAGTATGCAAAAGAGAAGAAGAAGAACAATACTAGCGAGCATTCATTACACATTCTCTGTCTATCAATTTGGGTTTATTCTTCTTCTTCCTCATCCAACCCTAAGAAAAAGAGAAGAAAACCAGTGCTTTCTCTGCACAGGAAATATACAGGGCTGCTTTCTATTCTACATCTCACAACAACCAAATTACAAGAAGCTTTCAGAGAGAAGGATCTGAAAAAGATAACCTTTGCAAATCTTGACAATCATAAGCAAGGGTTCATCATCAACAAATCCAGTGAAAGAAAATCAGAAGCTGAACATGAGAAAAGCTTCTAAAGAATTCTGAGAACAGAATTATTTTTCTTCCTCTTCTTTCTTTCTATCTCTTATTCTTCAAACTGTAAAAGAGTATTAAGAATCCCTCTTCCAAAGGATTTAGTGGCTAAAGATCTCCTTATCAAAAGATCTGTGGTTCTAAGAGTCTCCTTAGTAAAAGTCTTAGTGGTTCAAGTTCTCCTTATCAAAAGATCTTTGGTTCTAAGAGTCTCCCTATCAAAAGACTCAGGCACAGGTTGTGAAATCCTACCAGGGAGGTAGAAGAGAGGACTACCCACATTCTGGGGAACCTCTATAAAAATCCTTGTGTCTTCTATTTGTTGATTTTCTGTGTTGTCTCTACTTTCAGTTTTCTGTGCTTATTCCTTTACAACAATCTGTGTTTACTTTATTATGTTTTTTGATTGTTAATGCATAATACTTAGTATTATTTTTATTGTATGCACAGTTAGGATAGAAAATATTTAAATCTCTATTCACACTCCTCTAGAGAATACTCAGAGGCACACTACGCACTTTCAGCAGGACCTACCACCAGGCGGTAGTGCTAGCGTTGGCGATAGGGATATCGACGGGATGGTCTTACCTTGTCGGCGGGAAGGTCCTGATATCGTCGAGAAGTCTTGACGATGAGGCTAACACGCGGTGGTAACTCCTACTGCTGGCGGTAGCAATATCTACGTGACATCGAGACGATCGAGACAATCAAGACGGTATATGTATCGACGTGATGATCTTTGTCGATGAGACGCTAGCGTCATGCGGTAGGGTTAGCACTGGAGGTAGTAATATCGACGGGATGCGTTGAGATGAAAATCATTGAGAAGCTTAAGCGGTGAGTAGATAAGCTCCACCGCCTAAGGACTATCGTGAGGCAGTAGTGCTACCGCAAGGCGGTAGCTGCCGGGATCAGATTTATTGGATTAAATCATGACCATTAATTTCCTTTGGTTAGAGAATTCTGTGGCTGAGGTTAAGCTCGAAAATCCTTATGTGCTTATAGGCCTCTAGTGAGAAGTCATTTCTCATTTCATATTCTCTCTCTTTCTCTTCAAAGGCTAAGGAAAAAGGGATGAGGAGAAGAAGGAAGAAGAAGGCTGAAATCAGCCTTAGAGAGCTCTTGATCGCTTGTGCCAACATTGGATCCGCAGAGAGGACGCATCTATCCGTCTCAACAGTAATTCTATGGAACTGATATGAGCATCAAGGGTAACAATTCTCCTCCATAATCTCTGGACATGCTATTCCTTGGATTTGCATAGTAGCAGGAAGATTTCCACTAATTAGTGGATAGGTTTCTTCTGATGGGTGGATATGGAATATCCCCGTAGAAATTGCATATAGAGTCCGGAATCGGAGTACGGACATAGGCATGCTGTGTGAAGCCCATCTGGACAGGTTGGTCTGAATTGGTGAAGATGATATCGCTTTATTGTGATCCGGAGAAGACTCTGAGTATGTATGATTGTTTACGAGTTCTTGGTGTTGTGATGTGCTGTAGGGAATTCTGGAGGCGATCTCCATAAAATACCCAAAAGAGTTGACAGAACCGCATTCTGTTAGCTAACGTGCGATGCTGGTGCTAGCATCGGCGCTAGTGCCAGTGATACTTGATATCACGTGGTGTGTTTGGAAATGGCCCTTGAGGATGTGATGATGACCGAGTGGTGGTTGTCATGTGATTGGGCTGAGGTGAAAGCTTACCCGCATCATGCTAGTTGTTCGCGATGATTGAGTCGGGAATAGTTGATCTGAACCCGTCCATATCGATCGGTGAAGGGGCGCCCCTCTATGCACCAGCCTATGGAAAGATTGCCGGAAAGCGTTGGCTTGTACGACGTAGCTCAATGACCATCTAAGTTGAAAAAGGACTGAGGATGGAGTGTGCCATGAGAGCTTCTAGTGGTGCGGCCGCGCCTTGGCTGGTCTCTCCTATCTAGTCGGCCGCTGAGGCCTCCTCGACCTTATCCTTTTGCAGCTCTGAGGCCTGGTCTCCATATAGCATGTGGGCAGAATGCCTGGATGTGCCCGGGTTGGTGGCATAGGAAGAAGTTCCATGCGAAGGGAACCTCTCGATGTGCTACCAGTGCTAGCTGGGGTGCTGGACGTGGTGCTAACTGAGGTATTGGTGGAGGTGGGGGTGTCTGACGGGGTTGTGGTTCCTGATGGTATGGCTGGTGTCAGCGGTTTGGCCTCCTATTCTGGAACTGTCGTCATGGACCTACCTCTTTCACTCGGCCTCGGGTGGCCTCTAAGTGCCTCCTTTGCTATTGTCCCACCATCCTCTGATTCATCTATAAAGCAACGACATTGGTGGTGGTGTTGTGGAATGATGTCTGTGCTATCTGAAAGTGCACAGTTAACCTCACTAGAATTCTCTAGAGGGGAGGTGAATAGAGATTTAAAATATTTTGTGCAATTATATATATATATATATGTGTAGTGATCACAGATTAAGGCTTCCCACACACCAACAAGAATTAAACAAGTAAAGAAAGTAAATGCAAGAAAAGAAATCACAGCACAACACAAGGAAATATAGTGGTTCCCCAAACTTTGGGTAGTCCACTCTTCTACCCCCTTTGGTAGGAATTCACTATCTTGCACTGAGTCTTTTGATAAGGAGACTCTTAGAACCACCCTGAGTCTTTTGATAAGGAGACTCTTAGAACCAACTGAGTCTTTTGAAAAGGAGACTCTTAGAACCAGTACAACTGAATTTTTTGAAGAGAGATTCTAAAAACTCTTTTACAGTATTTGAGAGTGAAATGAATGTAAAGAAGAAAGAGAAATAATATAAAGACAAGAAGGAATCTTCTTCCTAGCAAGAAGATTGGAAGCACAAGAAGTAGTGAATGAAATCTCTTCTATAGTGAGAAGGAGATTTGTAGATTTTCTCTCTTTTAGTGAGAGCTATCAGAATTTGCAGCAGAATTTCTTCAGAAGCAGGAGAAGATGGAAGCTTGATGGTTGCTGCAGGACTATTTCTCAATTCTCTCTCTTTTTCACTTGGGAGCTTTTCCTCTTTTTCAATATGTATATGGTGGATCACTTCTTGTTGTTCTCTGTCGAACCTCTCCTTATTTATAGCTCTGTGTATTAAGATAACACTATAGGAGAGAAATCAATTAGTAGACATAGTATTAGAAAGAGAGAAATATTTCAATAACTATTATATCTATAGAAGGAAAAAATTCATTCTGATTTCAAATAATGTCCATAATGGATTTAATCAAATTAGCCAAGAATCTATTAGAGGAAAAGAATGATTCAGAACGGCTATAAAGAATAAATTGATTCCATATAAATCAGATCTATAAAAGAAGGAAAGAGATCTGGCGATTTTTGAATTAAACATAGAAATCGACGTGCGTCGATTACTATTCGACGTAAGCGTCAAATTCGTCCTGGCTGGACGTCGAGAGGAGAATAAGGAAGGTGCGTCGACTAAGATGCATCGACTAGAAGTCAGAGCTACGTCGACATAGGATACGTCGAATTCTTCTTAAAGTTACTTCGACTCATTCTGAAAGAACGTTGACACCACTTCGACGTTGCGTCGAATACTATTCGACGCATATTTACTTAACCTTGATTTTTCTTTCTTAGAATTCATATTCAACTCATTTTCAGGGGTTAAGAGAAATCATTTTCCCAACAATCTCCCCCTATTTGTCTTAACCCTATTTAGAGAGAAATTGTATCAGCATATAATTAACACAGCACAACATTTGTACAGATAAGGAATATGTTCAACAATCAGAAGAGAAATTAGAATAAGAAAGCATATGACAAGCATTTGTCTTTTACAAGAATTAAACTAGAAACTTCTTGTTGTACATGAAGTTGACAAAGGCAGAATAAAGTTTCCTAGATAAGTTTTCAATAACGTCAAAAATGTAGCCCCTGGCTCTATCAGGATGTTCCTGGACATTCCTGATGATTGTATGCAGTTTCTCCAAGACTTTATCACCATCAGGGAGAGTGTCATTTATGGAGTAGCCTTTGCTGATGATGATTGCTGCCTTTTCATCAATCATCTCAATTGTAATGTTTTGAGTTTCTTTTGAGTAGGCTTGAGCTCAGGTGGTCCCTTGCTATCAACCTTGGGCCTATACTTTGTTTTCTTTTCTGATTCCTGTTTCTCAGGAATTTTAGTCATCTTTCCTTTCCCTTTCCAGGGTGAGTCATGCCATTTGTCTAACTTTGCAGGTCTTGTAGGCTTCTTATAGGGAATGTAGGTATCTTTTGTACACCCTACACCCCTCTTGTGCTTTTGGCCTTTCTCTAGGATTACCCCTGCCTGAGGGTTTTTCTTTTGATAGGCTTCAATATCAAACAACTTCTTTGGAATTTTGATAGAAGATTCAACAAGAATTTGTTCCTTGGTCATTCCCCTGTTGATCTTTTCCAGCCAGACATTCCTCTTATCTTCTACTTCTTTCCTAGCTGCTTCATATTCATACAGCTCTCTTTCTCTTATTTCTTCATGCCTCTTTTCCATGTCAGGGTCATGGTATTCCTTTACAGGGCTGTTAGGAATGATGACAGGCATCTTTTCAAACCTTTTTATCTCCTCACATGCTTTTCTATACTTCTTTTCCTTTGCATACTCTTTCCTTTCTTCTTTGGAGAAGTTTTTCCAGTAGGGGATGACTTCTCTTTTCCTTTTCATTTGTCCTTCTGGACTTTGCCTAGGTAGGATCTTCTTAGTAAGTTTTACTATTGGAGGAGGTAATGGTAGCAGTGGAGGTAGAGAAGAAGGTTGAGGTGGAGGTCAAGATAGAGAGGGAAGTTGAGGTGGAGGTAGAGGTAGCAGAGGAGAAGGAGTTTTCTCTTTAGGTGGAGAAGGAATTTGTTCAAGAGGAGGAGTTTGTTCTCCAGTGAAAGGCAGAATGACCTCTGGTAGAGTAATCTTTGCTGAGGGATGTTTGTCTCTTCCAAGCTCTTCTGAAGGGATGTCCTCAAGTAGAGGTGTCTTCAGTTTGATGTAACTGGCAGAGAAGCCAGGAGAGTGATGCTGAATTTCTTCCTCACATGGGGTTGCTTCAATCCACACTTGTCCTCTCCAGTCATCAGAGGAGGCTGCTTCTTCCTCCCCCTGGACTTCTGTGTTCTTTATCACAGCAATCTCCCCCTGGGTATGTGGGGCATCTACTCTGAATGCTGAATCCACAGCATGATCTCCTTCAGTATGGTAAGATGAGGTCTCTCCAAAGTGTTTGTTGAAGGTGTAGTCAGAGTGATTGGAGAAGATTGGAGCCTATTGTAAGAGAAGAGGTTGGTGTAATACTTTAGAGATAATATTTAGAGTTGGAGAGGAAATTAACCCTGAGCTTATAAGAGAAATAGAGAACCTGACAAGGGGGGTTTCTGGAGCAACTCTCCCCCTGGTTTATATCCTGCATAAAGGATTTAAACCCTTTTGGCGACAGAGGCCGTTCTTGAATGAGAGCATTAAGCTCAGGAAGAGAAGCAGAGAGGTTTGCCAGTTTGGCTGCACAGGTGTGGATCATGGCAGCACATTCGTTGGCGAAGTGGTTCAGTCGATTCTGGAAGTCATTTACTAGGTGTTCGAGAGCATCGTTCATCGCTTTGATGAGGGCCGATTGATCAGGAGTTGGTGCCATTGACGCAGAGAGAGAGAGAGAGAGGTAGAAGACGAAGTTTTGGCGGTTGAGGAGAGTATGTGTTATGAAATAAGAGGTATTATTTAAAGAAGGTGAAATGTCGAGAAAGGAAACAAAAATCACGGTAATCCAATCGTCAAAAGAGGAAGCAAGGATTTGATTCTAATTTTAACCAGAAGTCGACGTTACGTCGAATTGATGTCGACATATGCGTCGATATGGATTCGACGCTCCGTGGGGATTTGTCAACTTAGTGTTCTGTCGACGTGTTCATAGCCCTGCGTCGATATAAATTCGACGGTGCGTCGATAAGTTATCGATGTAACTTTGCCTGGAAGAAATCAACGCCAGCGTCGAGTTCTTCTCGACGGTGCGTCGATATGTATTTGACGCATCTTCAAATACTTTCTTAGATTTCCTGATTTCTTTTAGATTTCCCAACAATGGTGGTTACAGACTACCATCAAGCATTCCTAAGGTGTTGATGAAATAATTATGCTTAGTTTCATCCAAGGGTTTTGTGAAGATGTCTGCTCTTTGATTGTCTGTAGGAATATATTCTAAGGTTATCTTACCATTTTCTACATTGTCTCTAAGGAAGTGATGTCTGATCTCTATATGTTTGGTTCTACTATGAAGGACTGGGTTGGATGCTATGGATATAGCACTAGAGCTATCACAATAGATCTTAGAGTTATGGACTTCCAATTTGTAGTCAAGAAGCTGATTTTGCATTCACAGGATTTGTGAACAACAGCTCCTAGCAGATATGTATTCAGCTTCAGCTGTTGAGGTTGAGACTGAGGTTTGTTTCTTACTAAACCATGATATTAATCTGTCACCTAGAAATTGGCAAGTACCATATGTGCTTTTTCTATCAACCCTACATCCAGCATAATCTGCATCTGAGAAACCTATTAATTCAAATTTGGTTTCTGTTGAGTACCATAGACCTAGTTCAGGGGTTCCCTTTAGGTATCTAAGAATCCTTTTTACAGAGGTGAGATGGGATTCTTTTGGATCAACCTGAAATCTAGCACATATGCAAGTGGCAAACATAATGTCAGGTCTGTTAGTTGTTAGATATAGAAGGGATCCTATGATTGCCCTATATGTCTTTTGATCTACTGATTTTCCTTTGTCATCTTTTTCTATAATGCCATTGGTTGCCATGGGTGTTTTCATGGTAGATGTTGATTCCATACCAAACTTTTTGATCAGCTCTTTAGTATATTTGGATTGTGAGATGAATATTCCCTCACTACTTTGTTTCACTTGTAATCCTAAGAAATATGAGAGTTCTCCCATACTACTCATTTCAAATTTAGATTGCATTAGATTGGCAAATCTTTTACAAAGTTTAGGATGAGTTGAGTTAAAGATGATGTCATCTACATATATTTGAACCAGGAGGAGTTGGTTTTTATGGGTTCTAGTAAAGAGTGTTTTGTCTACTTTTTCTCTTTCAAAAGAATTTTCTAAAAGGAAGTTAGAGAGAGTTTCATACCAACCTCTAGGTGCTTGTTTAAGACCATATAGTGCTTTGTTAAGTCTATAAACACAGTGAGGAGAGGAGGGATTTACAAAACCTGGTGGTTGCTCCACATATACCTCTTCTTGAAGGTCACCATTCAAAAAGGCACTCTTGACATCCATCTGATAGACTTTCATCTTCATGAAAGCTGCATAGGCAAGAAAGAGTCTGATTGCCTCCAATCTGGCTACTGGAGCAAAGGTTTGGTTGTAATCTATCCCTTCTTCTTGTCTATATCCTTGTGCTACAAGTCTTGCCTTGTTCCTGACAATTACTCTAGTGGAATCTAGTTTGTTTCTGTATACCCATTTTGTACCAATCACTGGGTAGTTTCTTGGTCTTTCAACTAGGTTCCATACTTTGTTTCTCTCAAATTGGCCTAGTTCTTCTTGCATGGCCATAATCCAGTGAGGATCACAATTTGCTTCCTCAAACTTCTTTGGTTCAACTTGTGATAAGAAGCATTGGAGCATCATCCTATTGGAGACTTGGTGTCTTGTTCTTACTCCTGTATTGGGGTCTCCAATTACTTGAGTTTGTGGATGATCTTTCAAATTGACCCTTGTCCTGCCTGAACTTGTCAGATGTTCTTCTTCCTCATTATTAATGGGATCATTGCCCACCTGGCCTTCCTGAACCATGTTCTCTTGTGGGAGTTGGTTTTGAATGCTCTTTTCTGAATCTTCTTCATGTCCTTAGAGTATCTACCCTTTGGTAAGCCTCTGACTAGATTATTTTGTGCTAGTTTACTAATGGTTTTATGGTTTAAGTGACCCAGCCTTCTATGCCATAATTCATTTTTATTAATAATATTGTTAAACAAACAAACTTCTGTGGGTGAGGAGCTAAAGTCCACTACATATACTTTTCCTTTTCTAATTCCATTGAGTACTGTGGCACTAGTCTTGATGTCAATAATATGGCAGAATAGTGTGGTAAATTTTACCTCATACTTACCACTGTCACATATCTGACTTATACTTATCAGATTGTGCTTCAGTCCTTTGACTACTGCCACATTCTTGAAGGTGACTTTCCCTTCTTTGAAATCTCCAAAGCCCCTGGTTTGGCCATAGCTAGAGTCTCCAAAAGTCACTGATGGTCCAAGTCTATCCTCAAAGTTGATCAATAGGTTTTTGCATCCTGTCATGTGCATGGAGCATCCACTGTCCAAGTACCACACCAGCCTGGAGATGTGATACATCTGCACATAAAATTTTACACATTAGTTTGGACCCTGCTGAGCTGGGGTCCCTTCCTCCCATCAGTGAAAGATTTAATGAAAGAATAACTGGGTTTTTCCGAATATCCTTCCTCCTTTAGGGGTATTGGTTTATCATACCAATTTTCTTTGGTGATGTTACAGAAATAGTGGTCATAGTAAAAGGAAATGGATTGATAGAGCTGTTTGGAAGAGGAGAAATTTCTGTCTGATTGGTTGCGTCGATATGGATTCGACGTAGGTTTATGGTTGCATCGATATGAAGTCGACGCTTTCTCCATTCTGCGTTTACTTTCAGTCGAAGCATGAGAGAGGTTGCGTTGGGTAGGAGTCGATGCACTTTGGTGTATGCGTCGATTACAAGTCGACGCACGTTGATAAGAATTTGACGCATGTTTAAATTTTTTCTGAGGATATTTTCCTAGGATTCCTTCATATGTAATGGGATTAGTTTTATTAAATACAGTGGTTGTTTCTGGATTTTCCTGTGATCTTTCTCCTGTCAAATGATCTTCCCTAGTGAAGTGAATGGGATGTCTCCAAACAGATTTGCTAGGTGATTGAGTTTTTGGTTCTAAGTCAGTATTATCTTCTAGTTGTCTAAGTCTATCATTAAGATTTCTAGAGATGTTCTTGAGCTTCTGACTTCTCCCATTTAGAGAGTCTTCAAAGGCCTTTGCCTTTGCTAGCTCATTTCTCAGTGTTAGATTTTCTGTATAGATTTTGTCTAATTCCTTTTTTGAGAGTCCTAGACTGAGCTCATAGTTATTATACTGTGTATTCACTTGTTTGAGATTTTTTAATTCATTTCTTAGTTCTTTTATTTCTTTTTCAGATTTGATTAGATTTAAACAGAATTCTTTGAAATTGTTTTTGAAATCAGTGGAAGAGAAATCTATATTATCAAGTATATTTACCATAGATGTATCATCAGGCTTCTTAGTGGCTATCAAACAGGTTTCCTCCAGCTTGGCCTCTTCTTGATCATTGTCAGATGAGGTGCTTTCTTCAGATTCTGAATCACTCCATGATTGAGCAATGCGACCTTTCTCTTTCATCTTTTTCTTCTGTAGATCTGTTCTTTTCAGATCTTTCTTTTTGTTGATCTCCTTAGGACATTCAGGTGCAATATGTCCAGGTTTCCTGCAAGAGTAACATATAATCTCTTTAGTAGATGTTTTATTATACCTGGTTTTTGAGTCTCTTTCTCTGGATCCTTCTGTTTTGATCCACTTCTTGAACCTTCTGGCCAGTAGACTGATCAACTCCTCATCACTTGTAGAGGGTTCACCTTCAACAACCTTCAATGCAATACTCTTTTCTTTTGAGAGTGAAGGAGCCTTTTCTTTCTCTTCTTTCTCAGCTCTTGTTTTCAACAGTTGTTCATAAGATTTTAATTTACCCAACAGGACATCTGTTGAGATTTTTCTTTGACTTCTGGAGTCTCTAATTGGCCAGATTCTTGAATCCCAAGAGCTAGGGAAGCAAGTTAGCAGTTTGTCATTTATCTCAGTGAGAGATATGTCCTTTTCAAGTGTTCTCAACTCATTCACTATGAGGCTGAATCTGGCATACATGTCAGCAACACTTTCACCTTCTTTCTTCTGGAAGTTTTCATATTGAGAGATGAGTAGTGCCTTTCTATCCTTTTTCTCATCAGCACTTCCCTCTACCATTTTGGTGAGAGCTTCCCATACTTCCTTAGCTGACTCACATTCAGCAATCTTTTGGAAGATTTCATCTGAGAGGGTTGAGACTAAGATATTCATAGTTTTGGCATCACATGCTTGAGCTTTCTTTTCTTCATCTGTCCATTCAGTCTTTGGAGCAAGTGTTTGTGTGACCTTTCCACTTGAGTCCTTCTTGTATGGCTTGGGAGGACCTGTCATAATAACATCAAATAATTCATCATCAATAGAGTTTAAGTAAATTCTAATTCTTGTTTTCCAAAGTGCAAACTTTTCAAGGTTGCAAATTGGTGGTCTGGTGGAAGCATAATCTTTGATTTGTGCCATGAAGATAGTTTTGTAGAAAAATATATATATATATAAATAAGAGAGGTAGGATCTTTTTGATCAAGGAGTTATCCTTTTTAGATCAACCTAGCTCTGATACCAATTGAAAGTGCACAATTAACCTCACTAGAATTCTCTAGAGGGGGGGGGGGGGGGTGAATAGAGATTTAAAATATTTTGTGCAATTATATATATATATGTGTAGTGATCACAGATTAAGGCTTCCCACACACCAACAAGAATTAAGCAAGTAAAGAAAGTAAATGCAAGAAAAGAAATCACAGCACAACACAAGGAAATATAGTAGGAATTCACTATCTTGCACTGAGTCTTTTGATAAGGAGACTCTTAGAACAACCATGAGTCTTTTGATAAGGAGACTCTTAGAACCAACTGAGTCTTTTGAAAAGGAGACTCTTAGAACCAGTACAACTGAATTTTTTGAAGAGAGATTCTAAAAACTCTTTTACAGTATTTGAGAGTGAAATGAATGTAAAGAAGAAAGAGAAATAATATAAAGACAAGAAGGAATCTTCTTCCTAGCAAGAAGATTGGAAGCACAAGAAGTAGTGAATGAAATCTCTTCTATAGTGAGAAGGAGATTTGTAGCTTTTCTCTCTTTTAGTGAGAGCTATCAGAGTTTGCAGCAGAATGGCTTCAGAAGCAGGAGAAGATGGAAGCTTGATGGTTGCTGCAGGACTATTTCTCAATTCTCTCTCTTTTTCACTTGGGAGCTTTTCCTCTTTTTCAATATGTATATGGTGGATCACTTCTTGTTGTTCTCTGTCGACCCTCTCCTTATTTATAGCTTTGTGTATTAAGATAACACTATAGGAGAGAAATCAATTAGTAGACAGAGTATTAGAAAGAGAGAAATATTTCCATAACTATTATATCTATAGAAGGAAAAAATTCATTCTGATTTCAAATAATGTCCATAATAGATTTAATCAAATTAGCCAAGAATCTATTAGAGGAAAAGAATGATTCAGAACGGCTATAAAGAATAAATTAATTCCATATAAATCAGATCTATAAAAGAAGGAAAGAGATCTGGCGATTTTTGAATTAAACATAGAAATCGACGTGCGTCGATTACTATTCGACGTAAGCGTTGAATTCGTCCTGGCTGGACGTCGAGAGGAGAATAAGGAAGGTGCGTCGACTAAGGTGCGTCGACTAGAAGTCAGAGCTACGTCGACATAGGATACGTCGAATTCTTCTTAAAGTTACTTCGACTCATTCTGAAAGGAACGTTGACACCACTTCGACGTTGCGTCGAATACTATTCGACGCATATTTACTTAACCTTGATTTTTCTTTATTAGAATTCATATTCAACTCATTTTCAGGGGTTAAGAGAAATCATTTTCCCAACACTATCACAATCAGGGCCTGGCGGAGGTCATTGCATAGACCTCGGTAAAACCTAGCAGCTTTGTCCCTGTTTGTCATCGCCAGTATTCCCACAAAGCGGGCTAAATGTGTGACCTCCCTTTGGCACTCAGCCATTCACATCTCCCCCTGTCGGATCTGTAGGAATCGCTCCTATAACTCGGCTCGATCGGCATCTGGTATGAAGTGCTCTAGGAAGGCCTCAAAAAATTCTCCCCAGAGGATGGTGCAAAGTGGTCGTCCTCTGAACGTGGAATGACTGGCTTCTCTCCACCATTTGTGGGCATATCCCTCTAGTAAGGTTACCATTAAGGAAACAACGGCTACTGCGGGGCACATCATCCCCACAAACAGCTCTTCTATCCTCTCCATCCACTCCTCTATCTGCATCGCTAACTCGGAGCCTCGAAAAATAGGTGGTCTCAACCCTCGGAACTTCGTCAAGAGGTCTGTGAGTATAGCTTGCCGCTGATGCGGCTGCGTGATGACAGCCTGGAAAGTGGCGAGTAGTGTTGTCAGTGTCTGCCCTAACTCTGTCTCGGCAAAGTAGACCATAGGAGTAGTAGGAGAAAAAGACGCATGTGGTGGAGTCAAGGGGTGGTACTGGTCTCTAGAAGAAGATCTCCCGTTACTTGACTCTGGTATCTGGAGAGGTAATAGGAAAGAAGTCAGAAACTTTGCAAAATAAGAGAATTTGCAAAAACTGACTAAAGCGGAAATGAGGTTGCACAGGTGTGCAAATGTGCAGCATAGAATCCTTAAACTGCTATCTAAGGGGTCTACCATGCTTCCGCTGCATGGTTCTTCCCGAAACAAGAAATGGAGCGTGAGAAGGAAGAAAGGACAATGAAGTTGCCCCACATGAGCAGATCGTGAATTCTCTGATCTAATTATAAGACCCCCCCCCCCCCCCCCCCAACCACTATCGGGTTGAGTCGGAGACGGGCCTTACTTCCCAAGACAACCACCGTATTCTATCCGAGTGGCAACAACCAACTCTCCCAGCATTAGATGAGCATCTTGTCAGACTATAGAAATTCATCACATCACATCAGATCACAACAGAAGCAATTCAGAAATAAACCATACCTATATATAAGGGTCGAAGCCAACTGTTTACACATCAGGCCCTATAGGGCTAAACACGACTACATTCTACATTTGCTGCTTCTAGGTATAATAGGCTCACGTCTCTAATGTCGGGCGATGAGACTAGTGCGTTTATTCGAGCGGGCTCTATGGCGGGTACTCCCTCACGTGGTCATTGGGCCTCTTGCTGCTCCATCTCCTAAAAAGTGTGTACGTCGACACGTTAGTCATAAGACTAGTGGAAACACACCTCCTCCCCAAGATCCCTAAGGATTGGGGACGAGAGTGAGCCTCTATCAAACAATAGCCGAAGCAACAATGTTAACAACATTACACATATATATATAAACATGGGTAAATAAATTACTAGGAGCGGGTATAACAGAAATAACTAAATGATGTGTTGAAACAGTTGTTTATAAAATTCTATTAGCTGGTACGGAATCACGCAAGTGTTCACAACCTACAACACCACCCCATGTCGACATAGTTTGACCGCTTTCTTTCAGCAAGGTAGCGAACCCTGCGTGCCTTACCGATGTGGTAGATCGGTAACAGCGGCTGTTCCTTCCGCTTCTAGGTGTGGATGAACTACACCACCTAGGCCCAAATGTACAACCCGTTGTACTCCTAGATGTGAGCGACATCCGACGATTCTAATATTGTCCAACCAACGGAGAGACCCAACGGGGCATTTATAATATGGCTGGGCCTATGGCATACAAGGTCAAACCTAAATGCAATGTCAATCAATGCATTACTGATCAGGGCCTATAGCCACAGGTAAGCTTCACACAAAATGCCTAAATCCGCAATGATTATTAGATTTCTACATGCATTTTATGTTAAGGAAATACACAATCGACCCGGGGTTCTGGCGAACCAAAGGAGGTCATGCCCTCAACTATTTAGTGTAGGAAAATATTCCTATGAAAGACAAAATTGCATGGAATTGACATAGATCGTCCTAATACCAGAGAGAAGGATCCTAACACTTGGATCTCTCTTTGGCACCATGGAACGAAGATTGAAATGGATGAAACCAACCACAATGGACCCCTCTCCGTAGATCCAGACTCGGCTCGACATTTGGAGCTTCGGAGCTCCTCCAATGGCGGGATCTTTCTTATCCTTCCTCTCCTCTTTCTGAATCTAAGAGAGAATAAATTTTAGAACAGCTCAAAATTCGTGTTAAAAAAAAGTTCACGGCCCCGTACATGGCCTGGAACACGACCGGGTTCCAAGTCGTGTAAATCTACTTAAGTTCCTGGAGTAGTACATGGGCTGGCACACACATGTTTCCCTGGGTATGTTCTCTGACACAACTCCCTACACGGCCGTGCCAATTAATTCAACAGGCCGCGTAGCTAACTTGAACAGAACTCCCTTACACTTGGGCAACTACGTGCCCAAGGACACGCACATGTACCAGGTTGTGTGCGCTGACACAGACCTATAAATGGCCGTGTGAATTAAATCAGCAAGCCGTATGGCGCTCGGGTGAGTTGGGCTTTGGACACAACATGTACACGCCATTGAATATGCATGTGTCTCAAGTTGTGTACATCCTTAAAGGCTCTAAATGACCTCCAAAGCACACCTGATAAACCCCAAACATCCATGGGACTACTCTAAGGCTCTTAGGGTCCTCATGACCTCTTTTAATTCATGTTTTTGGGGTATTACAACCGGTCAACTAATGTTGGTCACCAATTGCTGATTGTAGTGCTTTCTTTAAGAAGACTTTTCCTGAGATTTTCTTCTCTTCAAGGGCTTTATCTAGATATAGTTAATTTACTTCCTCACCTAATATTTGAGGAGTTCTATATCGTCAATTTCTTAACACGTCTTCCTAACTTTGTTCCATTAAATCGTTAGGGATTTTTTCCAGCACGTGTGCACGGCCTAGTGCTCCAGCTGGACATTACTCTGCTGTAAAGCTGCATAGCCGCCCAATATTAATTGCAGGACGCTAACCGCATAACGTTATTGCTGCCAAATGGCTACAACAACGGACTTGCCTAGACAGGCTTAGGCATGGCTTGATCTGGTAGGCGCAGGCAGGCTGCCCTTTCTTAGGGGGACCTGGGCCCATCATTGGCTCGATTTGATCTAGGTCCGACCATTTCGTTTGAAATGGGCCCAACGCTAAACCACACAATTACCTGGCATCAAAGATATTTCTTCTTCATGAAGTGTTTTCTTCACATTCAAACAATAAATTGAGGCGCAATTATTTGGCACTGCTAAATTTTGTTTGACCCGGATTAGGGATAAAGTTCAGTGACTACATTCGATTCGGGAATACTTAAAAGGCGCCAAAAAATCTCAAATAAGAGTTCGTTTGGTACAAAATGGGGCATTCAGGATCAATGCTTCCATCTAAACTAGATTTGTTGGGCTCGAGAAACATCAATATATCCATTTGGTTCGTGAGATCTAAGACTTTTGGATTTATGTGGGCTAGGAGTTACTTGCTATGTCCTGCCTCCGTGAGCTATAAGTGGCTCACCGTGGACTCAGGCTTCGTTTGGCTCGGCTTATTTGCTCTGGTGAATTTGGACAAAAACGTCATTGTCATAAAATGTATGTTTGGATGACAAATATTACTACCGTTACCAAGAAAAGAAACTAGTTTTGAGCATAAAATGTTTGATATGACAATGATGTTTTTGTCCAAGCTCACCGGAGCAAATAAGCCGTGCCAAACGAAGCCTCAATTAGGTTCCTTCCTCCCTAGAAATTTACTAAATCTTAGATCTTTTGGAGGCTAATCGTAGCAAACATGACGACAAACTTCTCTTCATAAACATATAATTTGAAAGATTTCAAGGAGATCGACTCAGCGGGGCTTCAAATTCATCCCTTCCTCCATTCAAGACAAATTATTGGAGATTGGTGATCCATCAAAAATCTATGACCTTTATCATCTTACATCGATAGGATGATGTTTCATTAAAAAATGGGATTAATCTGATAACTTTAATTTTTTTATGTTGGCGTCAAAAGCTCGAATCTCTATCTAGCACTGCAAGCCCATAACTACTCTTATCTATCTCTCAGGACTTGAGTTTATTAGTAAAATCTTCTTTTCTATAATTTCGGTGATCCTTGAGATAAACTTCAGGTAATACAGTTAGTCTATAACAAATATATATATATATATATATATATATATATATATAGAAATCAATGCACCCCCCTAGTAAAATCTATTAAAATGAGGGTCCTGCCTCTAATTTGAGCCAAGAGAGAAGCAATTCCCTATATGTGGTGTGAAAATGACTACAATGGTTGATTTCAAGACTTCTTGGTGCATGCCAGAATTCATCCAAATATTTATGTTTTCTTTTTCTTTTTGACTGCAATGTATTGCAACATATGGACAAAATATGAAAGTATTTTTAATGTAGAAAAGTTACAAAATAAGACATAAATGAGTTAAGCAAAGAAAATTTCAATCTTGTACTCAAAACTCTCAACTATAAATCAGGTTCTCTAGAACAAGCATTCATCTGAAATTAAATACATATCCTACCCTCATCCCTTGCAATGAAGTTCTCCCAAAGAATGGTTCCCGTATTTTTCTTCCTTATCCTTCTCCCGAGCATATGTGATACTTCTATCTCACTCTCTTTCTCTCTCTATATGTATATATAGCAATATTAATTAGTGCATATTTAAAATGACTACGTTCACACAATTGATATATGCACACTAAAATCAGCTTAAATAAAATTGATGAGTTTAATGGTAGCTTTTCGAAAATACAGCTGACATGCATAAAGATATTATTCCTCAAAAATACAACTAACATGCCTAATGACAACCTACTATAGTAGATATAAGAGCACTACTAAAATTTTTTTTTTATAGATTTCCATTATTAATTTTAATTTAGGGATGTAGTGTAATTACTTGTTTTAATTTTTTTTGAAATAAATTATAATAGATATTTTTACTTTTTTTTTTTTGAATGAGCTTGAGGTACTTTCCCATGCCAAGACTTTTTTTTTTGGAAATTTTTTATAATAACGTGGGGCGGATAAAATGGGAAAGATGAATATTTCATCCGAAAGTACCTTCACTAGTGGCTGCATCATTTCAATCAACATACAGTTTGACGGTACATTCATTTTATTTGAAAATAATTTTTTAACAATTTTATTTTAAAATTTTGTATTTAAATTTAAAATGATAATCGAATAATTGGATGAGATGACTTTAATGAAGTGA
This sequence comes from Dactylorhiza incarnata, assembly GCA_033032865.1. NCBI lineage: Eukaryota > Viridiplantae > Streptophyta > Magnoliopsida > Asparagales > Orchidaceae > Dactylorhiza > Dactylorhiza incarnata. The sequence goes on along the minus strand of JAWHQI010000028.1, from coordinate 1,421,104 downwards.
GCATTAAATATGAGTCTTAATTAATATAAAATATAAATATTGTGATCTGTAATTAATGCTATTTAAGTGAACATGCCATACAATATTTTTTGGGGGCATTTGAAGTTTAGTTATCGCAGATGTTCCCAATTCGTACTATTTTGGGATGATAATATCTTTGCCATCAGATCTTTCCAACAATATGATTTTTTATATATTTAATTTTATTTGACTATAGTTTAATTTCTTATTTTAATATTGAGTTTTATAAATTTTATATAATTTATATCTCTCTACTCATTTAAATTATCCTAATTATTATACATATAATTTTATTTGACTAAATTGTGTGTTGTTTTCTATTGTGTTTATTGGCTGGAATGACTGAAGTGATAGCGCGAGAGCTTGTACCTGTGAATTCTGCTGTAGAATCAGCAACCCTTTTCAGTTGTGATGATAGAGCGTGCCAGACTGCTTGCAACCTAATAGGTGGTGACGGGGTCTGCACCGAAAATGGATGTGCTTGTAGAATAAGCTGAACATCTTAGTTGGATTACATTCGTCTTGCTTTCAGAGTGTGTACTTGTGTACCTGTGGTTTCTTCATGCATGTGTGAACAACCTATACGTGTTTTGCATTTTAATTTTTTTTTTTTTTTGTTTTCACCGTCGTGTCATACAAGTTGTTATGTGTCAGTGTTTATGAATGTGTGAGAGTGTAAGTTTTTCGTATAATATTTGAATAATATGTGCGTGCGCAATTTCAAAGGCTTATCTAAAATTAGACTTACAAGTAGTGAAGTTGATGCGCTTGTCTCAAATCACACCTGGGCTACGAGGTATGCAGTTTAAAATCAATGCAATTTAAGGTTTAGGGTTACGAGTGTATTGAAACTTTTAGCAAGTTATTATTCAACAACATAAACTAATATTGTGACTTGGCGTAATATTGGATATTTTGATGATATAGGCCCCCCCAAACGAAGCCATAGTGACATCTTGAAATTGTAAGTTGTTGTGTCATCCTCTACATAATCACGAGACTATTCTTGTTTTTATGATATCATACACCAGCTTGAAGCACCTTGCACGCTATTTTAGCATACGTTAAGGTTCTAATATAAATGCAACATATGTACAATAATACATTACCTTTTTTCTAAACTACCACAATAATTTTATAATTTGGTCATCACGCCCTGTGCAACAATACTAATTATGGAATTGAAGTTTTCTCACTTTAAATTAATTACATATTTTATCATTTTAAATATTTACTTTGATTATTCCCCTTAGTTACTGCGACGTCACACATCAACGACAATGCTAAGCGAGTATCATCACACATAAACAGAGTAGGGAAGCAATAAAATTTTATTCCCGAAGGAATTATTTCTCGATGACACATTTTATTTCCGAAGAAATATTTCCCATCAAGTTAATATAATTTCTATCAAAATCAAATATTTCATTTTGTTGTTATAAAGCGAAGCGATGTAAATTAAGCTATTTTAATAAAAACCTTCATATAGTCAAACGAAACTAAGATCATGACACCCAAAAGTTGAGTCAAAGGTTGAAGTTGTATCCTACTCAATCAAGCTCAGAAATCATATTTGAACTATTGTGACTCTGGTAAACCCTAATCTCTGGCTCAGCTTGATAAGCATCATAGTCTCTTCAGTTACGAACCAATTTATCCAAAATAACGACTACAACAATGAGGTTCTAATCATAAGCATTTTGTATAAAGAAAACGAGACCTGCATTTCAAACTGATCGATTATCGTATACATGGCTTGTGTATAAAGAATGCGAGATTATACAGGAGACCAAATCTACTATAATTAATTTCTCATAATTTTATCAGAGTATTTTTATATGAATTTTATCCCCTGTTAAAATAATAAACAAAATTTAGCCTTAATTTAATATATTAAATACTACAATCACATATTAGAAAATTACATGACTTCTGTTAATGGTGTACCCACCTTTACTAAACTACACTAATTTTTTGCAGAATTTTAAATCTAGGAAAAGGGCCTCTAATAACTCAATGTGGAAAATTTTAACACCATTTAAATTATTAAAAATATTAAACCTTCACCAAATATTCTCAAATTTTTACCTAATGTAGACCTCATCATATACTGCAATATTTATGTTCATGGTTTCTGTATTTGATCAAACGTTTGTCCAAAGAAAAATCCAGAAGAATGTTTCTTAAAGAAATTAGCTCTGCACTAATCTAGAAGCGATCTGTCGATTGAGATGGAGCCGCGCAGAGGGGACGCAGCGACCCCACAACGGATTTGGCACAGATCAACTTTGGTAGAAAATCTTTACTGGAATGTATTAATAAAATCTGCGTCGTCCAATCTCTTAATGGAAATCGTACGACATCTGCATCGTGACGGATGGGGGAGACTTACGAAAGTGAGGTTAGGTTTTAGATTTATTCTAGGGGGGGTGGAGGTGAATAGAGTATTAAAAAGTTCTTAACTTATTTTATAGCGGAATTAAAATACTGATATATATATATATGTATAACAGAGTGATTATAAAAACAAAATAAGAAATCACACAACATAGTACAGAAAGAAAAACAGAATCACAGAAGACACAAGAATCGATAGTAGTTCCCCAATCAAACTGGGTACATCTACTCTTCTACCACCCTTGGTAGGAATTCACTAGGCTTTTCATCAGGTGCCCAAACACCACTGAGCTTTTGATCAGGTGCTCAAACCAATCACAGGTTTTTGATCAGGTGCCCTGCCACCAAAGGATTAACTTTTGAAGGGAGTTAGAACCCTGTACAAGATGGGATAAAAAGGGTAAACAAAAAGGTTTATGAAGTTCTTCTCTGTCAACAAGCTGGGAGAAGACTAGTGGATTGTTGTTGTGAAGCTTCCCCTGTCTGATAGAAATTCTTGACAGTTGGATGGATGGAGCTTTCTCTTGAATATGAATATCTTCCTTGATAGCTGATGAATCTGAGAGACAATGTTTCTCAGATTATTGTTGCTCTTGAAGATTTAGAACTAGCAGCTGAAAACTGAGAGAATAATTTTGATGTTCTCAGAGATTGAGAGTGCTGCTGTTGAGGATGAACACTGAAAACTTTTTGACTTTCTGTATTTCTCTCTCGATTGTGTCTCTGGTTCTACCTACTGTAATGCTGTGATTCTTACTTCATCCATTTTCCTTAGAGAATATATCTCAGATTTAAAATTCAAATCTTCTAATTAAGGAATAAAATAATCAGAGGAGAATATATTTTGGAACTGCAAACTGATTCAGCAATATCCTTTAATTCTTTTTCCTTTTCCATGAAAGTATCCTTTCCAATATATGTCAACGGCTACTTTCTCGAGAGAAGAGAATGGAAGGGAATAAATAAAAGGAAAGATAAAAACTTGTCTTATCTGAAAGAATAGATCCGTTGCTGATTTAGTCGATCTGAGTTCAGAGAATAGTATAACTGATCGTTCTGAAATTAACAAGCTGAAGAGAAACTTTCATCGAGCTGAGAGAAGAGTTCGTCGAACTGAAAGTTGAGTTCGTCGAACTGAATCTGGAGTTCGTCGAACTGAATCTGGAGTTCGTCGAACTGAGAGATAATCTGTTGAACTGGCTGAGGACTGAATTCATCGAGCTGAAAGTGAAGTTCGTCGAACTGAACATCTTGTTACTTATTCGTCGAACGCAGAGCTGAGTTCATCGATCTCAAACTGGAGTTCGTCGAACTGAAGAGATAAACTGCTGGACTGGCTGGAGAACTGAGTTCGTTTAGCTGAGAAGGGAGTTCATCGAACTGAAACACGCCATTCGTCGAACCCAGGAAGGACTTCGTCGAACGCAGACTGGAGTTCGTCGAACACAGAAACTTGGAAATTTTCCTAAGTTCTAGCAACTCAGAAGCACTTAGACCTTAACCCTTAGACTATACAATGGGGTCAACTTGAGTCCTAGTCGCAGATAGTGATCCTAGCCCAAATCAGTCATAAGGTTGTTCCAACAATCTCCCCCTATTTGGGTTAGGACACTATTTGACAAATAATAACAAAACAAACAACACAACACAAAGCATATATATCTGACAGAATTTTAAATCATTTCAGCAGATAGAAAATATATCACCCTGAGTTTAGAAATATTTATACTTTCAAATTCTTGTCTTCTGAAATCAGACATTGTAGAATACTGAGAGAAATCCTTGCCTTCTGCTTTGGCTTTGTTGATCTGAGCTCTATAAGGAACTATAGCTTTTGCATAATTTTGGAACTTAAGTTGGAGGTGACTTCACCAAATCAACTTTATCTGTTACTTCAACTGTAACTGGAATCTGAACTTGAGCTGGAACTGAAGCTTCTTCTATATCAACAACCATATATGTATCTGCATTAACTGGAGCAAAAACTACATCTGAAACTGCATCATATAGAGCTTCTTCATAAAGCATCTCCCCCTGCCTAGTTTCAGGGAGACCTGAAGCTAGGCCCCTAGAAGAAGGGACAGGTGTAGAGGAGGTAGGGAAGGATGCAATTTTTGAAGATAGATTGCCATTGTACCAGCAAAATGTCTCTGGTCGGGGTGGTGTTCCTCTTCTCATTTGATATGTTAGTTTCATCAAAAGATACATGCATGGACTCTTCTATCTTAAGAGTTGATTTGTTGTAAACTCTATATGCTTTACTAGAAAGAGAGTATCCATGGAATATACCTTCAGCAGCTTTTGCTTCAAATTTCCTTAGATATTTCTTATCATTGTTATGCACATAGCATTTACAGCCAAAAATCTTAAAATAGTCAACCTTAGGCTTTTTATTCTTAAGCAATTCATAGGGAGTTTTACCCTTGAGTTTATGTATCATACTTCTGTTCAACACATAAATTGTTGTGTTCACTGCCTCTGCCCAAAAAGAGAGTGACAAGTGAGCATCAGCAAGCAATGTAGTTGCTGATTCAATTAATGTTCTATTTTTATTTTCAGCTACCCCATTTTGTTGAGGAGTTCTAGGAGCAGAGAAACATTGCCTGATCCCTTCTTTTCCACAGAATTCTCTCATCAGAAGAGATTCAAACTCAGTACCATGATCACTTCTGATCAATGCAACTAGAGTAGAGTACTCAATCTTGATGGACCTGAGAAAGTCTGTCAGAACACTAAAGGTGTCAAACTTGTTCCTAAGAAAGAACACCCAAGTGAATCTTGAGAAGTCATCTACAATAACTAAAGTGTAATGCTTCCCTCCTAGACTCTGTATTGCAGTGGGTCCAAAGAGATCCAAATGCAATAAGTACAGAATCCTAGGTGAATCACTCTTGGATAAAGATTTAAAATTACTCTTAGTCTGCTTTTCTAGTTGACAAGCCCTGCAGAGTCCTTCCTTCTTGTATGAGCCAGAAGGCAGTCCTCTTACTAGACTATCCTTGGAGAGCTTAGAGATAGTTCTAAGGTTAATATATCCTAGCCTTTAATGACATAATTCATTTATTTTACTTATAGAATTAAATAAACAAATGTCTGAAATGGCAGAGTCAAAATTGACTAAATAAATATTTCCATGTCTAATACCAGATAACACATTAATGTTTTTATTATTGGTAATAAGACATAAGGAATGATTGAAAGTTACCTGATAACCTTCATCACATAACTGGCTTATGCTGATGAGGTTATGCTTGAGACCCTTGACATATGCTACCTCTTTGAAGGTAACTGCTCTAACTTTGATTTTTCCATATCCTTTGGTTTGTCCACAGTTGGAGTCTCCAAAAATCACTGTGGATCCAAGCTTTGTCTTATAGTTGCTTAGGTTGGCCTTATTTCCTGTCATGTGCTTTGAGCACCCATTATCCAAATACCACTGTTCTTTTATGTTTGGATAGCCTTGCACCCGCACAACAGAAAATAAACTAGTTGTTTTTGACCCAGACTACCTTGGGTCCTTTTGTCTTACCACAAAAATCTGAAATGTAAGACATCTCAGGCTGATCCTTATAGCCTTGTGGATGATATCTCCTTGGAGGAATTATCCACTCAGTGAAAGGATTTTTAGTTTGTTGAGAATAAGAATTCTTTTGAAATTTAGTATATTTTTCGTTTGACGAACTTGGCTGAGTTCGTCGATCGCCGTTCGACGAATTGAAGTAATTTCGTCGAGCGCCATTCGAATAATAACTATACTGAAAGTTTGTGTTTAGCTTTCGTCGATCTCCGTTCGACGAATTGATGTGATTTTGTCTTGCGTCGTTCGACGAATTGTTTTGAATTCCTTTATTCTTAACATCCTTGCTTGAAATATTCTTACATTTTTCTGCTGCCTCTTTGCTCTTGACAGAGATGAACTTTACTGGTGTAGATAAGATATTCTTCTTAAGAAGATGTGGCCCACTTGATGATGTACCCAAGCCCAGTCTGCCATTAAGTCTGGCATTCACTGTGCTTGTGATGTCCATCAGTTTGATGTTTCTCCCATTGTGGGATTCTTCAAACTTCTTAGCCTCAGATAGTTTGTTCTCAATAAGAACAATATGTTCTCTGGAGGCAGCCAATTCTTTCTTAAGATTTATATTATCTTCAGCCAGTTGATTCATTTCAACCAACTTACTTCTGAGGGAAATTGTTCCCTTCTCAGATTTAATTAAATCCAAACAAAGAGTTTTGAATTCATTTGAATTAAAATCAAAGGTAGAGATTACCTGATCACAATCATTGTCAGATTCTGATTCTTCAGAATTGTTTCCTGAGGCATTGATAGCCATCATGCAGAAATTTCTTTCATCTTCATAATCACTAGAACTGGATGATGATGCATGTTCTGACTCACTGCATTAGTCATAAATAGCCATCAAGCATTGATCCTTTTCATTTGGATCATTTAAATCTTCAGAAGAGCTAGATGATGACTCTGGCTCTGTATCACTCCATGATTCAGCTACAAAGCCTCTTCCCTTATGTTTGTGTTTGTGGGAGGATGGCTTGCTGGAGTGCCTTTTTTCTTCTTTATCTTTTCTATTATCCTTCTTTTGATTTTCTGGACACTCAGGTAGAATGTGTCCAGGTTTCCTGCAACCAAAATAAATAATTTCTTTAGGATTTGTTTTGTCATATCTTGGTTTTTCTTTGGATCTGAAATCCTTCTTTCTGATGTCCTTTCTAGCCATCTTGTAGAATCTCTTGGCTAGGAGGCTCATAAACTCCATTTCTCCTGGAGCTTTATTTTCCTCTTCTGTAGCTTGGAAATCAATGCTTCTTTCCTTCCTGGATGTTGGAGATGAGGTAGATTGTTCAGCTTCTCTGGACATGATAAGCTGCTCATAGGATTTTAGCTTGCCTAACAAGGTCTCAGTAGAGATCTCATTAAGGCTTCTGGCTTCCTTGATTGGCCAGATCCTTGAGTCCCATGTGCTGGGGAAGCACATTAAGATCTTATCATTGACTTCAGTGATTGAGATCACTTTGTCCAGAGACTTCAGTTCATTAATTATGAGATTGAGTCTATTGTACATATAAGCAACAGTTTCAGTTTCTCCATTTTTGAAATTCTCATATTGAGAGATAAGGTGAGATCTTCTGTCTTTTCTTTCATCTGTAGATCCTTCAACCATGTTGTTGAGGGAGATCTAGATATCCCTGGCTGAGGTGCATTCCACAACCTTTTGGAAAATATCATCAGACATTGTTTGTGTCAATATATTCATTGCTTTGGCATCTGCATTTCTTTGTTTCTTCTGAGCATCTGTCCAGTCAGGGGGTAGAACAACATTATTGTTTGTTGCTGATTCAGCACTTGCTGTTGCTGTTAGAGTAGGGGGTCCTGTCAAAATAACATTAAAGATATCCTCATCAATAGAATTCATATATAATCTGATCCTTGCCTTCCATAATGCAAACTTATTAAGATTGCACATAGGAGGTCTTGTGGTTGAGTAATCTTTGTTCTGTGCCATGAGATTTTAGAAAGGGAAAACTCTAGAAAAAGTTAAGATCTAATTGATCTTTTAGTTCAGGTGTTAGCCTATGTAATCAATCAATCAACCTCTGATACCAATTGAAAGTGAGGTTAGATCTTAGATTTACTCTAGAGGGGGGGGGGGGGGGGTGAATAGAGTATTAAAAAGTTTTTAAGTTATTTTATAGCGGAATTAAAATACTGATATATTTATATGTATAACAGAGTGAGTATAAAAATAAAACAAGAAATCACACAGCACTGTACAGAAAGAAAAACACAATCACAGAAGACACAAGGATCTATAGTAATTCCCCAATCAAACTGAGTACATCTACTCTTATACCACCCATGGTAGGAATCCACTAGGTTTTTGATCAGGTGCCCTATCACCAATGAGATTTTTGATCAAGTGCCCAAACACCACTGAGCTTTTGATCAGGTGCTCAAACCAATCACAGGTTTTTGATCAGGTGCCCTGCCACCAAAGGGTTAACTTTTGAAGGGAGTTAGAACCCTGTACAAGATGGGATAAAAAGGGTAAACAAAAAGGTTTATGAAGTTCTTCTCTGTCAACAAGCTGAGAGAAGACTAGTGGATTGTTGTTGTGAAGCTCCCCCTATCTGATAGAAATTCTTGATAGTTGGATGGATGAAGCTTTCTCTTGAATATGAATATCTTCCTTGATAGCTGATGAATCTGAGAGACAATGTTTCTCAGATTATTGTTGCTCTTGAAGATTTAGAACTAACAGCTGAAAACTGAGAGAATAATTTTGATGTTCTCAGAGATTGAGGGTGCTGCTGTTGAGGATGAACACTGAAATTTTTTTGACTTTCTGTATTTCTCTCTCGACTGTGTCTCTGGTTCTACCTACTGTAATGATATGATTGTTACTTCATCCTTTTTCCTTAGAGAATATATCTCAGATTTGAAATTCAAATCTTCTAATTAAGGAATAAAATAATCAGAGGAGAATATATCTTGGAACTGCAAACTGATTCAACAATATCCTTTAATTCTTTTTCCTTTTCCATGAAAGTATCCTTTTCCAATATATGTCAACGGCTACTTTCTCGAGAGAAAAGAATGGAAAGGAATAAATAAAAGGAAAGATAAAAACTTGTCTTATCTGAAAGAATAGATCCATTGCTGATTTAGTCGATCTGAGTTCAGAGAATAATATAACTGATCGTTCTGAAATTAACAAGCTGAAGAGAAACTTTCGTTGAGCTGAGAGAAGAGTTCGTCGAACTGAAAGTTGAGTTCGTCGAACTAAATCTGGAGTTCATCGAACTGAATCTGGAGTTCGTCGAACTGAGAGATAATCTGCTGAACTGGCTGAGGACTGAATTCGTCGAGCTGAAAGTGAAGTTCGTCGAACTGAACATCTTGTTACTTATTCGTCGAACGCATAGCTGAGTTCGTCGATCTCAAACTAGAGTTCGTCGAACTGAAGAGATAAACTGCTGGACTGGCTGGAGAACTGAGTTCGTCGAGCTGAGAAGGGAGTTCGTCGAACTGAAACACGCCGTTTGTCAAACCCCGGAAGGAGTTCGTCGAACGCAGACTAGAGTTCGTCGAACACAGAAACTTGGAATTTTTCCTAAGTTTTAGCTACTCAGACACACTTACACCTTGACCCTTAGACTATACAATGGGGTCAACTTGAGTCCTAGTCGGAGATAGTGATCCTAGACCAAATCAGTAATAGGATTGTTCCAACAGACTATCGTGTCTTTGCCACCATCGTCTGGCCGCCGGCCGGCCGTGCGACCACCTTTGGCCGACTCGCTGGAGGTTGGCGCCCCTTCCAGCGGTGGTCCTGCGATCTGGCGGCAACAGCGGCCGCCAGGAGGTGGAGTTATAAAGAAGATAAAAATTGGCACCGTAGGAGCTCCGTTCTCCCACGTAGTGTAAGACCCCTATTTTTGCTTCGCTACCGACTCTTATGCCCAGAACCGCTGCTTTGCGGTGACACCATCACTCGTTAAGTTCGCCACTATAAAACGTCGATCATGTCGGCCATACCGATCACAATAGAAGAAAAGTATATATTTGAACATATAGAATTCAAGTCCACATCACATGTAATATAATATCTCAGAATAAAAGAGGTACACTTGTAATAACTAAATAATAGATAGCGATAATAAGGGCTCTTGCCCAATACATTAAGTCCTCACTACAAATTCTCTCGTGGAAGCAAAACTATTAGTAACACTCACAGATACTGTGACTGGTGCGCATGTGCTAGACTGTCCCGCCTCCATCTGCACCGGCCTCTGGTGCTGCTGCGTCTCCTCGGTCCCCTAGAATGATAAGGTCCACCGACCATTAGTCAAAAAGACTAAGTCATTCCCCCATCCCTCCCCCGATGACTCCTAGGCACCGAGTGGGAGGAATGAAGCGGAGGACAGCAAGGTGTATAAAATAGTAACAGGTGACGGTGAATCTAATCTACAAGAAATGTCTACCACTACATTGTGTATATAAATAATGAGTAAAAAAAAATATAAGTAAGCAGCAATAAGTAATGCATCAAGTAAAGTCAAGTAAGTAATTGTAAGTAAAGAGGAGTAACCATAATTTATAAGAATGCCCATACAAACTTATAGACCAAGGGGTCGTTTAGCAGGGCCTATCGTATAAAAAATCTCATAACCAATTTATACGATAGGGGTAGGGGTTGAAATGTGATGCTTATGCTATGACATGCAAAGTTATGCAGTTTAATGTTATGTTCACAAAAGTGCAACTCACACACTTCGACTTTATGCGCACAGACCTTTTGTTCCCCCTTTTTGGAGCTAGCAACAATCCCAGGATACCCCCGTAGTGGTAAACAGAGGCGGTGAGTTGGACCTTGCCCACCTATAGGTTGGTATATGCACTACCTAACCTAGAGCTATCGTACGCCTCAACGCTAAGAACACAACATCGGAGCTCTTGCGTACTCTTGCTGGCCAGTCCACTGGACTTTTTCTTGGTAAAGTGTTAACCACACTTACCGAGCCAAAGTATCAACGTCGGTGTGACGATCGTCAATACTAAAGACCCACCATCTTATGCACATACATTTATGAATAATATTTATATCTCCGAGCCATAATCTCCCCGGGCTAACCTACCCGTCCAAGAACCATTTCTATTTCACCAGCTCGCTAGACTAATTAGTCCGCTCCTAAAACCACCGAGCCTACCGCTCGTAAGACCAAACCAACTAACCTCTCGTAACCACGGGGTGTGGGTGTGTGTATTATTAAGACAATCTTACATAACAATTTATTCCTGCAGTTTAGGGTTAATCTTGGACTTCCCGAGGTCTACCCTGTGAGGGGTTCGCAGCGGTACTAGGAGGTATGGTGGGATGATTGCCCCAATCCTCCCTTTCTGAAGACACTTAATGTTTTTGGTAGCTACCCATAAGAATACCCCTCTTATCATTACACTGGGATTAACCCTAAGTATTTTATGACTCTCTAAGGGAAAAACAATCTTTCGTCAATCCCGGGCACAAACTTGCCCTTAACTTCCTGGTACACTCAACACATCAACTCATATTGGTGACCTCCAATCTCCTCAACTAGACCAGGTACAGCAACTAGTACCCATTCCTATCAAATGGACTACATATTATCTTATCTCTATTGTTTTATACGCCGACTAAACGAGCTATATGAGTTGTATGAGAGGAGGTACTCCAAATAATCATCTGAATGACCCAAGATTATTATTGGGGGTGAGTTATGATATTATAACACCATCTCCAGAAATTTATAATTTTTCAACTTAATTTGGTATTTATTATAATCTCCAAAATCAGGGAACTTATAATTTTGTACATCGAGTATGGTTTTTTGACATTGTATGGCTTCACTAAAATTTGTACAACTATATAACAGTAATCTATCAACCATAAATGAATTTCACAAATTTCCAGAAAGGTTTTGAACTTTAATTAAAATATTAACTCATTAATCAAAATCAAGAATTTACAAAGAAGATACTAGAAATTCTTATTCAAAGATTACAAGAAAATTCACTGGTGTCCAAGATGTTCAGTAAAGTTCACTGATGGAGTTCCATAATTTTCTAAAACCATTTGACCATAGAATTCCATTATTTAAGTAAATTAGTCTAATGTAACTTTGTGAAGGAAACCATATATCCACTACTTCAAAAATTATTCAAAAATTAATAGATCATCTTTTTGGCCTAACAAGTCTTCTGACCAATTTTCATAATTTTTCAGTGAGTATTAAACCCATAATTAATTCTTATACAACTAGGGCAAGGATTGAGGGTTATGAATGAAGTACCATAAATAATACTTCAAAATTTTTGGAAAAATTATCAGAGAACAATAGCATCAATATAAACTTACTGACAAAGTTTCATAATCATCCTAGGTTATATGAATAGGTAATTCCTTCTTGAAAGAAAGAGCCCTAAATGATTCTTAATTAAATCAGAGGGAATAAAAGTCTCCAAGAATTCCAAATAAATTTCCTAGGGCTTGACATCACCCTGTGAACCTCTCTACCAAATTTCAAGTCAATCCAAGGACATGTGAGCCTACGTCCTTCAATAGGTTCAATATATAACCCTAAGGTTTGAACTAGGGATCTATGACACATCTACTCCAAATCACACCAAATCATTGGAGGAAGTATTTTATGTGATATTACACCAGTGGCCGAGGTTTCACAACATTTTGATGAGATTTGATCACTTAACCCAACAAGTGCACATTTGACCTAAAACCCCTAAACTTGGGTTAACTAATTACCCAACCAAATCAATCCCAAATGGGATGAAATTTTTACCAAAGTCATAAAATGACCCTAAGAACCACCCAGCAAAATTTGGAAGGGTTTGGATGTGTCTCTAGACCCTAGAATTAAATTATAAATGGATTATTAAATATTTGCATGAACCTTAGAAAAAAGTCCCCAAAAAATTCTCATTTTTGGATATGTTAAGGGTGTTGGTATAAACAGCCTATGTTTCAATTTTCAAGACATTTGGATGGCTGGATTGGTGGGGGCACTCAAGTCAATCTCTGGTCAACCCTTTGTACATGTTGCAGCATTTTGAGTGCTGTGGTCAGACCACTGACCCAAATTGAATGAAATCAATTTTAAATTAAAGTTGACCACATGGCCTACAACTATCATGTAGACCACTTATTCTAAATCGGAGCCTAAGTATTTTTAAAAATTAAAACCAAACACTGCATAATATGTGACACGAAATCAAATATCATAGTAATTAATTCATCTAGGTCTGCAAATAGCAGATCACGCCAGATCGGAGGGCTCCCTATCATCGTCCCAAATTATTGGAAGGCTCCCAGCAGCCCATCCTGGGTGTTTTTGCGGGTTGATTTCCCATCCACCTTCACCTCTCCTTGGCCGGCAAGTGCCACCACCACCTCCGTCGAGGTGATGGCCGGCGATAGGGGGTCCTTTGCCGGCCAGTGGTGGCCGGAGTACGGATTTAGTGGATGGGAAAGGAGCTCAAAAATGATCCCCTTGGGATGCCTTATTTGAGCCTGATTGGGCTCGAATCAAGCCCCAATTGGATGTAGATCTAGCATTAGGGGAGGAGAAGGGGATCAGACCTGAATTGGGCAGATTGCCTTGTTGATCTTTGGTTCACCATGGGAGATCGGGGAGCTTTTGGAGCCATGCCTATCTGAGCCTCCAATGCACAATTCTCTTTGGAAGGAGGGGGTTTCTCTTCTCTTGAATCAGGGAAGGTGATAAAGGCTCGAATTGGAGGCAAGAGGGGGTTACACTTGGTGGCCATTAATGGCCATTGATGGGGGATTTCGGCCAAGCCCTATTCTCACCAAATTAAGCTCCCATGGGAAAGGAAACATCAGGATTCTTCCTGTAACTGAAGGAGCAGATGAATGCCCATCGATTGAGGGAGGATTGAGGGGTCAATTGCATTCAATCACCATGAATGTTCTTCCTCTCTCTCTCCAATTTGGGGAAAACCTCCACTTTCTCTCTCCTAGTCCCATTTACTGAAATTGAATGTTCAATTCAGTAACCCCCAACTCCATTAGCTGGTGGACCACCTCAATTGGGTCTAGTCCAAGTGGATTGGGCTTGATTAGGTCAAAATAGGTCATTTTGACCTAAATTTAGGGTGGATTTGACTTTGGTCAATTTTACCATTTGGGTTTACCCCAATGGGTTGATAGTGACTCATTTGACTCCCTTAAGGGTTAGTAAGGTCTAGGTAGGGTCAATTTGGCAAAGTGAGGGTTAATTGACCCTTAATAGACCACTTTGACCAAAATTGGGATATAGTTAACTTAGGTCAAATTGGCCAAATGGGTGGCCCCATGATGGGGATTTTTGGTCCATTGGGTCCCTAATATCTTTATAAGGGTAGGGGCAAGGTCAATTTTGCATGGTGGAGGCCAATTGACCCTAATTAAGCTACTTTGACCAATTTAGGGTTAGGGTTGACTTTGGTCAACTTGACCTCTTTGGTTGACCCCAATGGGTCCTTGGTGATCTACGGGACCCATAATGTGTTAGGAATGCTATGGTGGTGTCAAAGGATCAAGGTGAAGCCCTAAAGTCCAACCCTAGGCTTGGTAACTAGAAATTACTATTTGCAGACCACTAAGGTTTTCCTCCTTCTTGCCTAAGTTCACATAGTCTTTTGTGCTTCCTATGGTTTTGTCATGACCTAGTCATGACAAAACCAACTTAGGGGTCTAGTTGTTTGAGGGATGTTACATGTATCTGTTGGATCTTGCGGCGCCCTTAGAGGGGGGAGGTGAATAAGGGCTAATATTTACTTTGAAATTTTTTCTAAAATATTAAGATAATTTTGCAATGATAAACAAGTAGATTTTTGCACAACCAAAATAATCACTTAGAAAATCATGAGGAAATTGGAAATCAAATTTTATTTTCACAAGTGATGAATACAAAGAACAATTGATCTTAATAAAGCTTAAGATCACGACTATGATGAAAAAAAACTTCTTTTAAATTTACCGGTCCTTCAACCAAGGACCGGCTGGCTATAGCGTATCTCTTCCTAGATCTTACTACTAGCCTCCCCCTAGATCTCTCCATGATCTATACAATGTACACAAAGCGACAATTTACTCCTAAGCCTCACAAGGACCTAGACGCCATGCGCAAGATGGCGATTTCCTCCTAAGCCACACTCGGGCTTAGACGCCACGCACAAGGCGGCGATTTCCTCGACGGATTACAAGATGATAATATAAATTACAAAATAGAGATTAAGATATGATAACTCCCTAGATCCACAGCTCTGAAAACGACGTCGAATCCTTGCAAAGGTTGCCTGAGATACCGCGCATGAACCGTCGCTCCTTCGAACTTGAACGTTCTTACCGAAAAGGGAGTTCTCGAATTTCTTGAGCTCTCTGGATGAAAAGCACTCGGGAATTGGTACTCCAGAATAGTGTGTAACTTCTCCTCCATGAAAAACAAGTCAATATATAATTTGTCGATATCGTCAACTACATCTAGCTGTCGTCCGCCGACGTTATCTCCTCCAGCTGCCACGTGTCCCATGCGAACAAAGTTTTTGCGCGTCATGGCGGTTGCAGTTTAAATGTGGGCTGTCGAATTCTGATAGCAATGTCGGAATTCTGACAGTGGAAGAAACCGGCAGAACGTGCGGTAACCGTTGAGCTATCGTCGACGACATCACGATATCGCAGACAATATTGACATTTTCCTGGAATATTCATTCTGAGCTCCAAACAATAATTAGCATAGTTGTATACCTATTATACCTGCATACCATAGAGAAAATAGGATCAAATATATCCGGGATTTGTTATTAGAAAACCAAGGAGGTCGGAATGCATGCTCCAACAATCTCCCCCTTTTGATAATAACAAATCCACTTTGAAAGAAATCATAGTATCCTACTAAGTGATATAAGATAAGCAAGACTAAATAAGTGGGTGTGCAATAACGTCAATTGGATGAAGCTCCCCCTACATGTATTCTCCCCCTAAATATGATAATCAATTAATGAGTTTAGTAATGATTGTGAGTTTAGTAATGATGTCTTATAAAGAATAATTCTCCCTCTTTTGGTATTATCAAAAGAAATATGAGGGTAGAAAGGGATATTTAGGAGAGAAACGGTAAGAATAGTGGTGAGCAACTAATAAGGGAAAGGTCATGATAGCGTGTAAACAAAGAAACCTAAACACCATTATGTGTAGTCAAACAAAATATCATTAGAGAGATACAATAGTATAAGGATTGCTGAAATTATTTCGGTCCAATTCTCATGAGAAGAAATGTTATATATAATAATAAAGTGTTCAAGTGAGATGTTGAGATAATACATATGAGTCCCTTTAAGTCACATATGAATATGAGTATCATAACTATCATAAAAGACATAAAATCTGAAATAGAAGTCATAGCACAAAGTTCCGTGAAGTACCATATAGTAGTTGTACAAGACACTTTACAATTCTTTCCAAGGTGCTCAACCTCACAATGCTTATGAAGACTTATCAGGAGGGTAAGTAGTGCTTGGTGGAGTGTCCTTGTCATTTCATCGAAATAGTATTTGTTTTTCTTTATCACAGATTGAGTGATATTAACATTGATAGCACGTTTTTTGTGTGTGCTTATTTGCTTCTTTGTGATTTTGACAAAGGACCTCCGAATTCACTTGTATTACAAAAACATGATAAACATATTTGATTTGTGCTAATGAATTCAAGTATAAGACTGTCATTTATGAATTTTATTGGATAACAATCAAGATTCATGTAAGAATTAAGTAGAATGTCACATATAGCAAATCAATGTAAGTGAATGTGATTGTTCATTATCATACATAAAGGATTTCTCATACTTAGAGGCATGCGATAACAATTTTTAGTAATTCTCATGTACTATTTGATAGGATCGATGATATCGCGAGAATGACTAAGCAATAACAATGTTAGAAGGCTCTTAGAGAGTACGAAATTTTATGAAGAAACGTTGTAATTATGATAAAATTGATGGAATGAGGTAATGTAACGGAAGTGCACTGAACAGAAAATGTAAGAAATGAGATCGTACGGCAGGGAGATGTCATCGACGGCATCAAGATGTCATGGACAATATCGAAAAAAAGTATAAAAGCTTGCGAATCTGAGGAAAAACAGATCTAGAGGCATTTCCTGGAGGGATTCGCGAGAGGGAGCGTCGAAAGTCGGCGGAAATCCAAAATCTTAGGTAATATAAGGGTTTTTGTTAAATTTTGGTGATAATTTTTTGAAATAAAAATTTGATTTAAGGATTTTTGTTTTGTTTTGTGAAGATTTGAGATGAAATCCTAGATCTAAGTGTAGATCTAAGAAAAACCTAGATCTAAGTGTAGATCTAAGAAAATCCTAGATCTAATTAAGAAGGAATAAAATGCTAGATCTAATTTTGAAGTGTAGATTTAAGGATTCCATTTTGTTTTTGGTTTTATGATTTTTAGGAAATTCTAGATCTAATTTTGAAGTAATAAAATACTAGAGCTAAGTGCTGATGAAAATAATTTTTTTGGTTTTGAATGTGAAGGTTGTTCGAGTAAAGGTATGGCTTCAAGTTCAAGAGCACGTAGAAGTATGTCTGGTGACTCTCATTCGTCATACCAGAGTTATCCGGGCACTGAAAGGTCACTTATTGGAGTAGCTAAGGTGGTGGAGTTTGACCTTCCACGACATGAACACATATATTATCTACTCGTCGAGGCAGGTATCATTTCTATTATAATCCCAAACATGTTCTCATCAGTGTTAATTCGAGAGTTTTACAATCACTTGGAAGATCCAAACTATACGGATCTGAATGGTGGTGTAAGATCGAAAATCCAAGGACAATATATGGAAATTACCCACATAGATTTGAGAAATGAATTTGGACTGATTGAGAGTGATCATGTGATTGACGTAGTAGAAAATTATAGAAACAAACGAGATTGGACACTCCTCAATATGATATTGCACGGAAATTCTATGAAGAATTTAATTACAACCACCACGACGCTCACACCAGATGCACAGATTGTGCAAGAAATCCTAAGGAATACGGTTATGTACAAAGCCGGTGACTAAAGAAGTATTACGACACAACTTAGCCTTGTGACGTATTTTATATTAGAGAAAGAGCCTTTTGATGTTGCAGATTTACTGCTATCTATTATGCGTTATACATTTAGATTGAAGAGTCCGATTTGGAAGAAGGTTTATAGCTTGCCGATGGGAGCGATCATCCAACGCATATTATATAAGAAATATTCTTGGATAAAACAAGAGTTTTATTTGAATGATTGTATTCCCGGGATTTTCAATACAGAAACTATGCGACCTAGTCTATCTCAGCGTGAGAAATCAGTAGAGATGAGAAATCCACGAATCTCATGTGGAGGATCTATATGCGAAGCTGTGGATGAGTTACGTGACTCACTTGAGGAGCATAGGAAGTCATTTGAGGAGAACAAGAAGGATGTGAAGAAGAAGATGGGCAAGATTCAGAAATTTATGAAATTTCTGGTGAAAGGTTTAAAACTGAAACCTACTCCTGCTGACGCCGTTGAATGGGAAGATTCGGAAGCGGAGCCGCCGCGTCAGTCGACTAGACGAACACGACATGGAAGAGATGCTGGTCAGTGCTCTAAAGGGGATCAGCCAGAGAGTAGTGGTGCTGAGAGTGGAGATTTTTGAGTGGTTTTCTGCAGGGTTTGTGTTCTGGTAGATGTCGTCTGGGACAGGTAGATGTCATTGACGACAATGGATTTTAAATTTGTGTGATTTTTCTGTTTTGGAACTCTTATGTATAAGTTATCTTCAGTTAATGTTTGTATTAATGAATCAGTTTGTGGTACTTTGATGATGTTTAATTATGGTTTAGTAACATTGTGTGGAGTTAGCAATTTGTCATTTAATTATTTTTTTGTTAAAAATTTATAGGAATATATTCAATTGGATATGTTTAGGATTCCTAATTCTAGTCTTAGCATTGAAAAGCGGGAATTCGAAAGTGGTTTTGTGAATATATCAGCAAGTTGTGAATCTGTGCCTATAAATGAAATTATAATGTGATTTTGCTTTATGTGGTCTCGTATAAAATGATGTCTAACATCGATGTGTTTAGACCTAGAATGATGTACTGGGTTGTTTGTTAAGTCAATCGCACTTTTGTTGTCACACCATAATTCTATAGTTTGATGATTAATGTTATAGTCTTCTTATGTTTGCTTCATCCAAAGAGCTTGTACACAACAACTGCCTAGTGCAATGTACTCGGCCTCGGTGGTTGAGAGGGCAACAGAATTATGTTTCCTACTCGACCAAGAAATTAGTGATGGGCCTAGAAAGTGACAAGTGCCACTAATGCTTTTGCGATCTAGTGAACACCCAGCATAATCAGAATCGGAATAGCCATGCAAAATAAAATTATCACTATGTGGATACCATAAACCTAGTTTGGAAGTTCCAATTAAATAATGAAAAATTCATTTAACCGCTTTTAAATGTGATTCTTTTGGATTAGCTTGAAATCTTGCACATAAACACACAGCAAACATAATGTCAGGTCTTGAAGCGGTTAAATATAATAATGATCCAATCATCCCTCTATATAAAGTTTGATCTATAGAAATTCCACTTTCATCCTTTCCTAACTTTAAAGGAACACTCAGTACTAGCTTGTTTAATATTGTCAAACCCAAATCTTTTTAACACATCATGAATGTTCTTTGATTGATTAATAAAAATGCCATCATATTTTTGTGTAATTTGAAAACCTAGAAAATAATTAAGTTTTCCTACCATGCTCATTTCAAATTCATTTTTCATCACTTTAACAACATCATTACATAACTCTTTATTGGTGGATCCAAAGATAATGTCATCAACATAAATTTGCAAAATAATTGTATCATCATTTACATACTTAATGAAGAGTGTACAATCAACACTACCGATTTTAAAATCATTCTTTAATAAATAAAGCATCAATCTTTCATACCATGCTCGGGGTGCTTGTTTTAAACCATAAAGAGCTTTATATAACTTATAAACATGAATAGGATATTTATCATTAATAAAGCCAGGAGGTTGTTCTACATAAACATCTTCCTTAATGTACCCGTTTAAAAATGCAATTTTAACATCCATTTGTAATAATTTAAATCGTTTATAACTAGCAAATGCAATGAAAATCCTAACTGCTTCAAGATGTGCTACGGGTGCAAAGGTTTCATCAAAATCTATTCCTTCAATTTGAGCATAACCTTTTGCTACAAGCCTAGCTTTGTTTCTAGTAATCCTAGATTCACTATCTAATTTATTTTTGAAAATCCATTTTACTCCTACAACAGGATGATCACTAGGTCTTTCTACAAGCTTCCAAACCTTATTTCGCTCAAATTGATTAAGTTCTTCCGTCATAGCTAAAAACCAAGATTCATCATTTAAAGTGGTTGAAACATCTTTTGGTTCTATGTTGGAAATAAAGCAAAGGTTTGGAAATAAATCATGTAGGGAAGCACGTGTACTTACCCCTCTTGTAGGTTCTCCAATGACCAATTCGTGTGGATGATCATTAGTGAATCTAAGTTCACGTGGTAGCACAAATTCCTCAACTTCTTCTTGTACTTCTTTCTCTTTTTCTTCTTTTTCATTTTCAAGTATGTCTTCTTCATCATCATCTCTTTTCAACATGAGTTCTTCATCATCACCTGCATATTTATTGTCCACTACACATGGAACATGTTCATCAAATTTAACATGAATTGTTTCTTCAACCACTTCAGTCCGTTTATTATAAACTCTATAAGCTTTACTAGTTGAAGAATAACCAATGAAATACCTTCGTCACATTTTTCATCAAATTTACCTAAAGTATCTTTTGTATTTAAGATAAAACATTTACCCCCAAATACTTTGAAATAAGATACATTAGGTTTCTTTCAAAAATATAATTCATATGGAGTAAGTTTCAACATAGGATGTAGCATGACACGATTTATAACATAACATGTAGTACTAACAGCTTCGGCCCAAAAATATTTTGGTAATTTAAATTCAGATAACATAGTGCGTACTAGTTCTTGAAGTGTTCTATTTTTCCTTTCCACTACACCATTTTGTTGTGGCGTGCGAGGAGCAGAAAATTCATGCTTTATCCCAAATTCAGTACAATATGAAATAAATTTTTCATTATCAAATTCACCACCATGATCTGATCGTATACATTTAATTTGTAAATCTAATTCATTTTGAATGTGAGTGCATAGCTTAGTAACTTCAAAATATGCATCAAATTTGGATACTAGAAAAATAGTCCCACAAAAACGAGAATAGACATCAATTAAGACAAAAGTATATTTTCTACCTTCTAGACTTTGAGTTGAAATTGGACCAAACAAATCCATGTGAATTAATTGCAAAGGCCTAGAAGTAGGCATAATATTTTTGCTTTTAAAAGATGATTTTGTAAATTTTCCTTTTTGACATGGCGAGCACAATGAAGAAAGCTTTCCATCTAATGGTGGTAATCCTTTAATCAATTTGTTTTTGGAAAGTTTCACTACAAGTTTAGTACTAGAATGTCCTAGTCGTCTACGCCACAATTCTAACTCATCATTCTTTGAAATGAAACATTTAAGTGATGAATGAGAAAGTTCATGGAAGGTAATCATATAAACGTTATGAATTCTTGGTGCGGTAAAAATAACTTCATGAGTTTTTGAATCTATTATTTTGCAAAGGTTTGACGATGACTCAAATAAAACATTCAAGTCTCTATCACATAATTGACTAATATATATTAAATTGTGTTTCAAACCTTTAACAAATAAAACATTAGAGATCTTGAAAGAATCGTTACCTACTTCACCAATTTCCATGATCCTTCCTTTTCCATTGTCGCCAAACGTTACAACTCCTCCTTTCTTCATCTTCATGCTAAGGAACTTTGATTTATTGCCCGTCATCTGCTTTGAACAACCAGAGTCCAAATACCACACTTCTTCTTTATCCTTAGCCTGCCTGCATACTAAACAAGATGATGAGAGTAAAGATCTGGTTACCCATGTAGTTCCTCCCATAGTATAGGTGGACGCCTTAGGTACCCAAACTTGCTTAATATTACATGATCCCTTCTTCCTGCAAGAGTCCGTGATGTGACCAAATCTATTACATTTGGCACACGCAACAATGAGAGATGACACTCTTTTCAAAGTTTTCTGTGGACTATTACTGGAAGAGGATGTTGCAGCAGTAGTATTATAATTATTTTTATTATTAACTTTCCATTTACTGGAATTTTCACTATCGTCGGCGACAGTAGCTGTCGGATTCCGACAGCCTCCAGCAACATATCCAAGTCCAAACTTAGCAGCTCCATGGCATTGGTTGGCTAATATCATATTCAGTGATTTCCGGCCAACTCCAAACTTATTTATAGCCAAGTTTAAATCATGGACTTGAGTTTTCAAAGTGGTGTTTTCTTTGACTAACATAACACACTGATTTGAAAATCCTTTCTTGCAATTATCCAATTGTGAATGAGAAGATTTCAAAGATCTTACTAAATCTCTCTTTTCTTTGGTAAGAAAATCTACTTTTAGATTTGGATTTAGAAAGTTCTTGTTCTAATTCTGTAATTCTTATCAAAGAGCGATCACACTCTTGACAAACAATCTTCTCCTTCTCAAGAACTTTCAATTCATTTGTTAGTTTTCTGTTTTCTTTTGGAAGAATTTTATTTTTAGATTTTAGACTATCAACATCTTTAAGACTTTTTTGAAAAAATTTACATGTAGGGAGAAATTCATCATAAAACTCATCATAAGTTGGGGGAGTTACCTCAGTGTCGCTCTGGACACTGCAATCGTTCTCAGATGATGCGTTGCTTTTTCCCATTAAGCACATATTTGCTTCTTCATGACCTTCAGAACTTGAATCATTTTCTCCTTCTAATGATGTGTCGTCCCATGTTTCCGCCTTTAGAACTTTCTTCTTGTATTTCTTATTTTGCCCCTTCTCTTTTTGCTCTTTCAGAAACTTTGGGCACTTGCTCCTTATATGTCCAATTTTCTTACAATGATAACATTTCGGTGGTGAACGCTCATCATCTTCCTCAGTTTCACTCTTTCCTTTTCCCTTCTTATATGAAAAATCCTTCTTGTTAAAGTACTTCTTAAAAGTGTTCCTCCTTTGCGGATTTCTCATAAACTTCTTAAATTTTCTCACAAACAAACTTTATTCATCTTCTTCCTCATCTCCATCAGTCTCAGTCTCAACTTCTTTCTTAGACTTTAGTGTCATTGCCTTCTTTCTTGGCTCCACACTGTACTCTTGTTGTTGGATTTTCAGTTGCACTTCATGTGTCTTCAGGTTTCTAATTAAACTCTCTAGTTGAAGAGTCTTAAGATCATGAGATTCTGAGATGGCGGTCACCTTCAGATTGAACTTCAGGGGAAGTGATCTTAAGATTTTTCTAACTAAATCTGCATTTGAAAAATTCTTTCAAAGGACTTTGGAATTGTTGACGATCTTGGTAAATCTGGTGTACATTGTATCGATGTCTTCATCAACCTCCATTCTGAATTTTTCAAATTCCGACTCGAGTTGGAACAGTTTGGAGTCCTTCACCTGCGAGGTACCTTCATGAGTAACTTCTAATAAATTCCAAATTTCAAACGCAGTTTCACATGCACATCTATTAAACTCAGTTCTATCAAACGCACAAAATAGAGCGTTCATTGCTTTTGCGTTATTCTTACATTTTAACTTATCATTATCATCCCATTTATCATTAGGCTTATCTATTATTACACTACCAAGGACTAATGTCGGTGGAGTATAACTCATCTCTACCATGTTCCAGACTTCGATATCTAGCGCAATTAGAAAATAACGGATACGAGTTTTCCAATAGTTATAGTCCATGCCCGTGAATAAAAGTGGTCGACTAATCCCTTGACACTCTACAAATGCGTGATCGTTATGCGCCATTACTCCCGGTGGTAAAACCATTTTGGAGCAACCTAGCTTTGATACCAAGTGTTGGATCTTGCGGCGCCCTTAGAGGGGGAGGGGTGAATATGGGCTAATATTACTTTGAATTTTTTTCTAAAATATTAAGATAATTTTGCAATGATAAATAAGTAGATTTTTGCACAACCAAAATAATCACTTAGAAAATCATGAGAAAATTGGATATTAAATTTTATTTTCACAAGTGATGAATACAAAAAACAATTGATCTTAATAAAGCTTAAGATCACGGCTATGATGAAAAAAAACTTCTTTTAAATTTACCGGTCCTTCAACCAAGGACCGGCTGGCTATAGCGTATCTCTTCCTAGATCTTACTACTAGCCCCCCCTAGATCTCTCCATGGTCTAGACGATGCACACAAGGCAGAGATTTACTCCTAAGCCTCACAAGGACCTAGACGCCACGCACAAGGCAATGATTTCCTCCTAAGCCACACACGGACTTAGATGCCACGCACAAGGCGGCGATTTCCTCTACGGATTACAAGATGATAATATAAATTACAAAATAGAGATTAAGATATGAGAACTCCCTTGATCCACAGCTCTGAAAATGACGTCGAATCCTTGCAAAGGTTGCCTGAGATACCGCGCATGAACCGTCGCTCCTTCGATCTTGAACGTTCTTGCCGAAAAGGGAGTTCTTGAATTTCTTGAGCTCTCTGGATGTAAAGCACTCGGGAATTGGTACTCCAGAATAGTGTGTAACTTCTCCTCCACGAAAAATGAGTCAATATATAATTTGCCGATATCGTCGACTACATCTAGCTGTCGTCCACCGACGTTATCTCCTCCAGCTGCAACGTGTCCCATGCGAACGAAGTTTTTGCGCGTCGTGACGGTTGCGGTTGAAACGTGGGCTGTCGGATTCCGATAGCAATGTCGGAATTCCGACAGTGGACGAAATCGGCAGAACGTGCGGTAACCGTTGAGCTATCGTCGACGACATCACGATATCGCAGACGATATTGACGTTTTCCTAGAATATTCATTATGAGCTCCAAACAATAATTAGCATAGTTGCATACCTATTATACCTGCACACCATAGAGAAAATAGGATCAAATACATCCGTGATTTGTTATTAGCAAACCAAGGAGGTCGGAATGCATGCTCCAACAGTATCCATCGCTTGGAGGCTTCCCGGAGAGGGTCACTGACCCCTCTCCAGCAAAGTGGGGCTCTCTAGTGAGTTTAGAAGGGCTCAGGGAGTCCTTCCCTTGCATGGCTGGGGAAAAGGAAGGTAGTGGTGCTCAGGTCTTCTCCGTCGGCGCCGACAGGGTCCCACACAGGGGGGGCTTCGTCTTGTTTGAGCTTGGCATAGAGGTTGTCTTACATTATATACCTGGAAGGCCTTTATATAGAGTACCGAGAGATCCATCCCCCACTCTTCTTCTTACTCGTGTAGGGTTCAATCCACCATGGTTTGGTGGAGGTGGTAGGTGGCAGCACCTAAGTGGAGGAGGTTGTACTTCCTTAAGTTAGTACTAACAAGGGTTAGAGTTGGGTAAAACTAGGTTGGGCTAGGGATTATGTTTTGTTAACCTTGGTTAGCTTAGGTTTAGCCCATAGTTTAAAATATCCCATCCCACAACCTTCCATGCCTTAGGTCAGTAAATATCTGCTCCTACTACCCTTGGGATTTGTGCCAACCTGAATCTAGCATGGGGAGGCTTTGGGTGAGCTTAGATGAGTGGGTGTGTTTAAAATTCATGAAATACCTCTTTATAAGAGAAGTTTGACCAAAGTCAACCCTAGGGTGGGTCCCCCATGTGGGTTAAAGTCCATATGAGTCCTAGTCATCGAGTATCGAGTCTATGTTGATGCGACGGGGTTGAATTCAAGCGTTCACACATTTTGAGACGTCGTATAATTTTACGAGACCTGTATCTATTAACTTGAATAAATGACATCTAAATTGAGTGAAATAGGTTCTATTGTACTCGTATTGACCGTGCAAGTCCAATGCAACTGACTGAGACCAATTTCGAGCTCATTTGCTCAAAATGATATTCCGGGGTGATCGTGTCGCATAACATTACCTAAAAAAATCATTTTCACCAAATGACCTCAGATTTGAATGAAACTAGTTGCGTTGCACTCGTATGAGTCATACGAGTCTAATGGAGATGTCAATTCTGAGCTCATTTACTCAAATAACATTTCGGGATCGTGGTGTCGAACAACGTTACCTAAAATGATCATTTTCACCAAACGACCACAGATTCGAACAAACCAAGTTACATTGCCCTCATATCGTTCATACATGTCTAATTAAACTGACGGAAGTCAATTATTAGTCTAGTTTTTTTCCCGAAGCTTCATCTACAAATATTTTCCATGAAACCAGACCCGAAGAGCTTTCGCCCTCATTTGTTTCTACCGAGAAATCTGGCAGGAAGTCTGCCACCGCTTGCGCTTTCATAGCCACCCTTGGCGAGAAGGAAATGTCGAATTCACTAAGCTCCACCAACCATTTCTCCAGCCGCCATGAGTGCTCTACTCCACTCATAATGCCTCGAAGGGGATGGTCCGTCACCACCCGAATGGAGTGTGCTTGAAAATAGGGCCTTAGCTTCCGCGCTGATACCACCAAGGCAAAGACTAGCATCTCTAGGATAAGATACCTTGTCTCTGCATTTTGAAGTACCCTACTTACATAATAGATGGGGAGCTAACCCTTCCCCTCCTCTTTCACTATTATTGAGCTCACTGCCTCTGCCCCTACTCCCAAATATAATGGTTCTTCGCCTTTCTTTGGGCCATCCAGCAAGGGGGCTTGCGTAAGTTGCTTCTTGAGCTTCTCAAAGGCCCTCTCACACTCCTCTGTCCACACAAACTGCTGGCGTTTTTCCCTAGATTTTGACAGGAAATGACTAAGGCATGCTAGCCTTCCGGTCAACCTTTGGACTTCCTTTGTACTTCTCAGTGACGTAATTTCCAGGATTGCTTTTACCTTGTCAGGAATATTGGGCTTTACTCCCTTCGGTGTGAGTAGATGCCCCAAGAATTTCCCTCTCCCCTCCCCGAACATGCACTTCACCGGGTTGAGCCTCATTTTGAACTTCTGAAGAGTCGCAAAGGTCTCCACCAGATCGTCGACATGCTCTAGGATGCTTTTTCTCTTTATTAGGAGGTCATCGACGTACATCTCCAGGTTTCACGGCTTATGCCCTTTGAAGACATGATCCATGATTCATCGATAGGTATCTCCCGCACTCTTCAACCCGAACAACTTCATCTTATAGCTATAACAACCATCGTTCATGATGAAGGAGATGTCACAGCGATCTGGGGGGTGCATCCGAATCTGATGGTATCCTGAAAAATCATCAAGGAAACTCATCACAAAAAATCCAACGGCTGAATCATCCAGCGCGTCGATTTGAGGCAAGAGAAAACAATCCTTCGGGCCTACTTTATTTAATAACGAAAACTCCACTCAGCCCACTCTGACCTTCTTCACCATTATAATATTGGATACCCAGCCTGGCTACTGGATCTCTGATACAAAGCCAGCCTCAAGAAGCTTCCTCATCTCCTCCCTAATGAGTTCGGCCAACGCAGTACTGGCGATCACCCTCTTCTTCTCCCGGATGGGCTTGACCTCTGAGTGCAATCTTAGGCGGTGGCATGAAACATCAGTGTATATCCTTGGCATCTATGACAAGCTCCAGGAAAATACATCCCCGTTCTCTTGCAGGCACGCCACCATCTTCATCTTCTCTTTGGCCTTCAAAGCCCTATATATCTTCAGTAACTGATGAGTCCCGATTATATACACATATATGGACTCATCTGGGCCGTTTATCTAGTCATTCCACTACACTTTAGCCTTGTTTTAGCTTATATTTGTTATCACCTGCTATGTGCACTTCTAGGCCCATTTTGGTGTTATTTCGTATCTTTCTTTGTTATTAGTTTTCTTGCTCTGTTAAGTCTCACTTTCAGTGGCTAGATTAGTGGTATACGCTGGAATAGGAGTCGTGCAGGTGTTTCCGGTGCAATTCTGCACAGGAACACTACGCACGATCACCGGTTCTATTGCGCACGACCACTGGTCGTGCGCCACTGATCGTGTGCACTTAACCCTTTTTTCATGAGTTCTGTTTGGTGCAGTGCGCACGACCATCTACGCTAGTGCGCACGACCACCGGTCGTGCGCCACTGTTCGTGCACACTTATCATCAATTTTATGAGTTCTGTTTCGGCTAGTGCACACGACCACCTACGATAGTGCGCACGACCACCGGTCGTGCGCCACTGGTCGTGCGAACTTTGTATTTTATAATTTTCTTCCCTTGCAGGCTCCGTCCAGGCAGGCGCACGATCACAGAATGATAGTGCGCACGACCACTGGTCGTGCGCCAATGACCGTGCGCACTGTTTATTCCAGCGCCTATAAATAATGCTGCTCGCGATTTTAGGCCAGATCCGCGATTCTTCCGCCGTTTCCTGCTCCGCTCCGCCCAGTTTCGCCCCTCCATCGTCGCCCACCATCTAGAGGTGCTCCGGGCTTGTTCTTCACACCAATCTTGAGCCGGAGTTTCCTCTCGGCCTCCTCCTTCATCCAAGAGCTCCAAAGGAAGACCTAGCCGCCATTGCCATCAAGCAAGAGGAAGTTTGCAACCTCTACCGGATCGTGACACGAAGAAGACGGGTCCATTGGGAGGTGTGACAGCCCTTCTCTACCCCGGACGTAGTTGCGGACCGAGCTTGGACGCGGATTGACAACCCGGCGATTCCAACCGTGAATCTACAACGAGACTTCGGATTCGGTCGATTTCTTGCCTTATTCTTCTCTTTTTGATGTATATGTAACTAGATCTAATCATGATGATGAAGTGGCACTTGAATTAGTTATATTTACATATATATTTCATGTCTATGTGATTGTGTAATTTATCTATTTGAGTTGCTTGAGGTGCGCCGCCGTCCATTTCCATTCCGCCGTCACGTTCGTGTGCCGCACTAGCAATTGCTAGTGGCGTGCTTGTCGAAGAGGTGCTTACGACCCTCATTCCGTTAGCCTACTCGCCCATCCGCCTACCGAAGCGTGGCATAGCGGCCCGTGTATTCCATCCCGCCTAACGAAGCAGCGCGCTCAAGGCCTGCATAGTTTGATCCGTTTGCCTACTCGTCCATCCGCCCTTGTGACGCAGTGCGCTCAAGGCCTGCCTAGTCTCCATCCCGCCAAGCGAAGCATTGCATAACGGCATTGCATAGGAGTAGTTGTAGTTGTTTTCTTTTGTTTTCCAAAAGCCAACCCAACTCCCCCACATTTCATCCGACGTTAAGGACTTCAATCTCAAGTCCTACCTCGAACGTTAACTCCACCTTACTGTGTTCCTTTGAGATCGATACTTGGGGATTCATTCCCATTTTATATTACTTGAATGATCGGTACACTGCCGTTTCGTGTTGCAGTCGAGCTACCGCCTATAGCGGTGTGTGAGATTTGCGCATCAAGTTTTTGGCGCCGTTGCCGGGGAACACAGTCGTGTGAGTTTTCTGGAGAGGGAGAATCTGAGAGAGAAGCCCTTCCATTTGTAAATTGCATTTTTGTTTTATTTCATTTCTGTTCTTGTTTTTCCATTTTCTTGTTTCGTATTAGGTTGTTTTAGTAAATTCTGTTTGGTGTAGCATTTGCACAATAGCATTTTCCTTTTGAATCGTTTTTATCTTCACACTATGTGGGCACATCTCAATTTCCGTTGCCGTTGGTGTGGAGCTACCTCCCACTCTAGTGATGAATGCCCTACGGAGAATAGTAGGCATAATTCTTCTCGCCCAGCATATAGAGCATCGACACCGTCTGATACTCCATATGGCGTGCGTAAGTCTTATGGCTACTCTGCTGAGCCATTACCGTCTTACTTCTTTTCGGCTCCAGCTCCCGCTGTGCCAAAGAAGCCTGCTAGGCAGTGCCGGTTTTGTCGGAGCACTGATCATGTCTTGAAGGACTGTGCCGAGTATCTTCGTCAATTGGATGAGGATGACGAGCCGGATATCCGGATCATCCCAACTCCTAACTCTGGCGGCACACCTTCAACATCCGGCTATGTGTCTTTGTCACCTTCACATTTTGAAGGGTATGGCATGGATACGGTCACCGGATGTGCGGCTGATCTATGCACCGACATTGCTGAGCCTATTCTCCATGTGCCTCCACCACTTCTAGTGGATTCGATTCTTTCCCCTGTTGTGCATACTACACTCGTCTCCGACGACATTGTTGATGATGTGTCGCAGGAGGAGGTTGTTGATCTCAGTGTTGTGCCTATTCCTATGGAGGAGGACAACCTTCTAGGTGAAGAGGAGTTTTCCTCAGCACCGGTGGAGGAAGTCCAAATCCTAAGCCTGGCCACCGTTGATCCCGCCGAATCCTGTAGCATTGATGACAACGCCAACATTATTTTACTTCCCCAACCTGATGGGAGTGAGACCGGGACCACTCTCCCGATTTTTGATTATTTATGTTCTTCATCTTGTTTATTTCTCAATCCCCCCTCTTCACCCGAGCCTGTGCAGGTTGAATCTTCACAGGTACTTCAGGAGGACTTGGAGCTTTGTGCTCAAGTCAATGATGAGTGTGTCCTTTTATGCGAGGAGGTTGATCCCTCCTCCATTAAGGAAGCCTCATTCATTGCCTTCTCCTCCTGCGGACCTGCTGTGGACAATACCTTGCTGGGCAAGGGTAGTTTTGGTGAGATGAGTGAGGACCAGGCCTCTTCCTCTTCTCACTTTTTATTCCCTCTACCTGTGACGAGCAGGTATTATTTATATTGGGGTAGAGGCGTGACTGTTCTATCACCGTATCGGTACCCGCTACCGACACGGATATTAGGTCAGTTACCTGTCCACTTCTCATTCCATACTCCCATTAGCTAGAACCGTTTTAGTTTTGAATAAGTCGTGCTGGGATGACAATAACCCCAGTAGTTATCTTACTTTTCCTGTATTTTTATTTCTTCTAATCATGTTTAGTTAGCTGTAGTTTATTTTAGCTTGTCTTTTTCTTTTGTTTTTGCGGAGCTGACCCCTGCAGGTATTTTTTTTTTCTGGATGGCGGATGCTGCAGCGTTGTCTTAGTTTGCACGCGTCTTCTGGTATGCTCACTTGCTGAGCATTGGGTACTCTCTTTCCCTAGCCCTATTTTGATTTTCCTGTCATATATTATGCGGATTGTTTAGTTTAAGTCTGAGGGAGAGTAGTTTTGTTTACCCGCTCATGTGCACTATTGCGCTGCATGCTAGAAGATTTCTTTTAAATTGTTGTTCATTTTCATTGCACACCACATCACCCACTTGAGCGCGTACTCATCTGTTTGCTTGCTCTGTTGCGAATTTAATTCTTCTGCTTATTTGGGAAGGTCTAGGTGATGGCTTAGGACTATGTAGCAGAGTAAAATGTTGACTCTAGTAGTGCTCCTAGTCGAGTGCTCGGTTGCATAGAAATTTGTGTAGAGTAGACTTCTCTTTATACTTATGGTTTTATATTTTTCTTATTAGTGTAAAAGTTGTTTACTCTACTCAAATGGTGAATTCGGTGGAATCAAACGGTAGCATAGGGATGTGTGTAAACGATCGCTAGATTCGTATTGCTTGAGTCGGGAGAAAGGAGAATCTTTCTCGGTGGCTAGAACTTGCCCCAAGCGATTCTTGAAGCATGGGTATACGGTTAGTCAATTGCGTGAATGTGATATAGGCCATCATTTTGGCCCGGTTGAGCCTTTGTGCCTATCCATACCGGTATATCCTCGCTAGCCCAGTTGTGCCTACCCGTTCTTTGATTCAGCCCCACTTTTATTTCACCAAAGCCCAAAAGCCAATCCTAGTCGCACACCCAAAATTTGAGCTTTAGCTGTTTATTATTTTCATGAGTTGGGTTGTTGATGTGGTAATATGTTTGTGAAGATGTGGATGTGTCCTTTTGTTTATTTGCTGAAAATGATAAGAAAAGAAAAAAAAGAAAAAAAAAAAGAAAAGAAGTTAAAAAGAAAGGAAAGAGAAGGAGTGTTTAATTGAAAATCTTTATGTATAGATTTATGTTTGGGAGTAGGCGGTGCACGCACCCATGCTGTTAAGTCCAAGTCTGGGGGTGTTGTGTACCCGCGTGTTTGTGTGATGAATGAGGATAGTTTCCTGCATTAGCTCATTTGGGTTTAGTATTTGAACCATCGTCTTTATCATTGTATACCTCACCTAAACCCAAGCCCCATTTAAAACCTAAAGTCCTATTGATTCACGCACTTGAGTCAAACCAGTGCCGTGGAGAGAATGTGACCGGGCAAGCTTATGGTCACCGACACTGATGGATTTCAGTGGAGTTTTTCCCGCATCCCGATCTTGAGCAATGCTCGTCTCAGCGTTTAGTTTACTTTCTCCGTATGCATGACCGAACGATTCACCGTAGTTCACCATTTTGAGTAGTTGTAATATGCTTTTACTCTTTTAGAAATATATAAACTATTTTTATAGTCAGAAATCTTTTCTACTATTTTTCTTATGCACGTGAGCATGCGACTTCGCATGGTACTCTGTATTGTAGTTTTAAGCCATCTACTTTTCTTTCCCCGTTCGCTTGGAATTTGTTTGCTCGGGACGCGCAAATAGGTAAGTCTAGGGGTGTGATGAGTCCCGATTATATACACATATATGGACTCATCTGGGCCGTTTATCTAGTCATTCCACTACACTTTAGCCTTGTTTTAGCTTATATTTGTTATCACCTGCTATGTGCACTTCTAGGCCCATTTTGGTGTTATTTCGTATCTTTCTTTGTTATTAGTTTTCTTGCTCTGTTAAGTCTCACTTTCAGTGGCTAGATTAGTGGTATACGCTGGAATAGGAGTCGTGCAGGTGTTTCCGGTGCAATTCTGCACAGGAACACTGCGCACGATCACCGGTTCTATTGCGCACGATCACTGGTCGTGCGCCACTGATCGTGTGCACTTAACCCTTTTTTCATGAGTTCTGTTTGGTGCAGTGCGCACGACCATCTACGCTAGTGCGCACGACCACCGGTCGTGCGCCACTGTTCGTGCACACTTATCATCAATTTTATGAGTTCTGTTTCGGCTAGTGCACACGACCACCTACGATAGTGCGCACGACCACCGGTCGTGCGCCACTGGTCGTGCGAACTTTGTATTTTATAATTTTCTTCCCTTGCAGGCTCCGTCCAGGCAGGCGCACGATCACAGAATGATAGTGCGCACGACCACTGGTCGTGCGCCAATGACCGTGCGCACTGTTTATTCCAGCGCCTATAAATAATGCTGCTCGCGATTTTAGGCCAGATCCGCGATTCTTCCGCCGTTTCCTGCTCCGCTCCGCCCAGTTTTGCCCCTCCATCGTCGCCCACCATCTAGAGGTGCTCCGGGCTTGTTCTTCACGCCAATCATGAGCCGGAGTTTCCTCTCGGCCTCCTCCTTCATCCAAGAGCTCCAAAGGAAGACCTAGCCGCCATTGCCATCAAGCAAGAGGAAGTTTGCAACCTCTACCGGATCGTGACACGAAGAAGACGGGTCCATTGGGAGGTGTGACAGCCCTTCTCTACCCCGGACGTAGTTGCGGACCGAGCTTGGACGCGGATTGACAACCCGGCGATTCCAACCGTGAATCTACAACGAGACTTCGGATTCGGTCGATTTCTTGCCTTATTCTTCTCTTTTTGATGTATATGTAACTAGATCTAATCATGATGATGAAGTGGCACTTGAATTAGTTATATTTACATATATATTTCATGTCTATGTGATTGTGTAATTTATCTATTTGAGTTGCTTGAGGTGCGCCGCCGTCCATTTCCATTCCGCCGTCACGTTCGTGTGCCGCACTAGCAATTGCTAGTGGCGTGCTTGTCGAAGAGGTGCTTACGACCCTCATTCCGTTAGCCTACTCGCCCATCCGCCTACCGAAGCGTGGCATAGCGGCCCATGTATTCCATCCCGCCTAACGAAGCAGCGCGCTCAAGGCCTGCATAGTTCGATCCGTTTGCCTACTCGTCCATCCGCCCTTGTGACGCAGTGCGCTCAAGGCCTGCCTAGTCTCCATCCCGCCAAGCGAAGCATTGCATAACGGCATTGCATAGGAGTAGTTGTAGTTGTTTTCTTTTGTTTTCCAAAAGCCAACCCAACTCCCCCACATTTCATCCGACGTTAAGGACTTCAATCTCAAGTCCTACCTCGAACGTTAACTCCACCTTACTGTGTTCCTTTGAGATCTATACTTGGGGATTCATTCCCATTTTATATTACTTGAACGATCGGTACACTGCCGTTTCGTGTTGCAGTCGAGCTACCGCCTATAGCGGTGTGTGAGATTTGCGCATCAGTAACCCAGGCTCTCCGCCCTCCGACCATACTTCTACTTCTCCCACCTCCTATGAGGCCTGCATCCTAGTTCCTCCCTCCATGGCATTATCCATCTCCTCCGCTTCTTACATCTATCTGATTGTGCTCACCGCACTATGGTAGCACTCCCAAGCATCCCTTGGATCACTCCTGATCCTGACCAAGACCTCCCCTTGGCAGTACTTCAAGCACTGATGGTTGGTGGACAGGACTTCCTTGAAGGTGATAAGTGACCTCCCGAAGATAGTGCTGTAACAACTTGGCGCGTCAACGATGACAAACCGACACTTGATGGGGTTTCTACCAAGAGTTACCAGCATCTCTACTGCTCCTTCCACCTCCTTTCATTCTCCTGAGAATCCAATGAAGGGACCATCCGAAGCCACCACCCAGCTTGCTTCCACTTCCAGCCAGTCAAACGCTTTCTTGAAGATGACGTTTACTGATCTCTCGTTGTCCACAAGGATCTGGTTGACTGTGAAGTCTTCCATGGCGGCCTATATCACGAGGGCATCATGGAAGGGATTCTCATTCCCCAACATATCCTCCTCTGAGAAGGTGATCTCCTCCGATGGTGGTGGTGCTTGAGAGGTCGAAGCGATACTCTGGCGATAGATTGTGTGAAGACTCACCTTGCGAGAAGCTCCAAGCCCTGCTCCACCATGAATCACTCCAACTCCTCCTCCTCATCCTCCTTGGGCTATTTCTCCTCGACCTCCATGGTTGACTCGATCTTCATTTATCCTCCAGGTCGGGGCATGAAATATTACTGGCTCGACAGGAGCCACCTGACTCTATTCTCCTCCTCTTGCTTCCTCTCCGGCTCTTCGCCTAGCTTCCAGAAACTCTAGGCAAGTCCTGGTGTCGTGCCCCTCCACCTAATACAACATGAAGTACAGTGGGGTGTCCTCTGGCATGTTCCTCCTCTGGAGATTCCTTCTTCGCGGTTGATTTCATTGCCTAGCAATCGTCATTGCTTCTCTACATCCTCCTCCCTGGTACCTTACTGGCTGTTTGCTGTTATTATTCCTCCTTTTTGGAGAGAACCTCCTTCCGCGGTCTGCTGGGTGAGGCCTTACTACCTCCCTCCATGGCGGTCTGTTCTCGGGTACCTGGAATGTCCTCTCTCCTCCTCGATTCTTCGTGGCCATTAGGGGCCTCCTCGCCTCCTGCCTCCTAGGTTATTCATGCCTCCTTGCTCCTCTTCTCCTCTCCTCCAACTTCTTTTTTCTCCCGCTTCCTCTGCTCTTCCCTCTTCCTCTGCTCTGGAGTCTCCTCCACTTCCCCCTCATCTTCTCTGGTCAGCTTTGTCAATTTGTCCAAGAAGCCTCAATTTGTTGACTCCCCCTAAACAAACTTGTTTGCCCTCTTGATCAACTCCTCATAGGACAAAGGAGGATCCCTGCTGATTTCCAACTTGAAGAGGCCTTCCCTTAGGCCGAACGTCAATGCCAGCTGAAGAGTATAACCATCCACATCATGTATAACCATAACCTCCTCCTGGAAATGAACGATGTAACGTAGAGATGCAAATTTGGCCTAGGCCCGGTTGCCCGACCCGGGTCTGCCTGGGCCCGAGCCCGATTAGGCCCGGGTCTATCTAGGCCCAGGCCAGACCCAAGCCAGGCCTTAGGGGTCTCACCAGGCCCCCTTATTTTGTCAGAGCCGAGTCTGGTGCCCGGCCCAGTCCAAACCCAGGCCCGCTTGAAAGCCCACTTAAATGCTGGGCGGACAGCCCAAAATGCGGGGCTGTCCGCCCAGCATTTATGCCAGGCTTGTTCATTGGGGCCTGCTTGGGCCTGGTTTTGTAGGCTCAGAAGACCCTATTATATT
Organism: Dactylorhiza incarnata; assembly: GCA_033032865.1. Classification (NCBI taxonomy): domain Eukaryota; kingdom Viridiplantae; phylum Streptophyta; class Magnoliopsida; order Asparagales; family Orchidaceae; genus Dactylorhiza; species Dactylorhiza incarnata. The sequence goes on along the minus strand of JAWHQI010000028.1, from coordinate 1,384,889 downwards.
GCAGGGGCCCGGGCCCAGTTTGAGCAGGGCACGACCTGGGCCCGGTAGCAAAAAACCCGGGCCCCCGGCCCAGGGGGCCCGGGCCCGGCGAGCCTTTTCTACACGCCTAATGTAATGCCCTAATGTTTCGTGCACCCCTTACGTTAGATGAAAAAAGGTCGGCGCTTCTTTCTTCCTTTTCTTCGAGGTGGCGAACCACGTCGTCACCCCTCGGTGCAAATCCTTAAAAGAGTATATGGAGCTTCTTGGAAACTAATGAAACCAGTCTCTTGCTTTACCTTAAAAGGTGATGACAAAGAACCTATACTTGAAAACATCCATCATGTTGCAGATTGAGACAACGTCCTTAAACCACTGGAGGTGACAGATCGGGCCATCTCTGCTAAAATAATAATTCCGGGGTGGCTCCCCGAACCCCTCCAGAACTGGAGCAGAAGGGATCTCATCACAGAAATGGATCCTCCCTCCGGGACGGCAATCTGCGAGTTGGCGAGAATCATGATACCAATCGTGTGAGTATCCTAATATCTCTCCGTGTTCTCTACCTCGCGGAACCGTATCCCCTGAGAATTCGCGAGGTAGAACTGCGATTGCGCGGATCGCTCTGGCTCTACCATCATCGCCTCCTTCCCAATTCGCCTGGACGACGTGTCTTCCTCTGATAGAGTCACGCGACGGGGCGAGGTCACCGTGACCTCCGTATGAGATAATAAAGCTTCCCACAAGGTATCCACCATTTGCCATCTAAAATTAGTGAAATCCGCCGGAGTCACATACTTACCCTCTGTTGGCGAGTTACCGACTCCGCCTTCTTGCTCACATACTTCCACCATCTCGCTTTCCCACTGGACTTTCCTCCTCTGGCTACAGTCCACGCTTACCGCACCAAAGTGTTGAAGCCAGGAAAATCCCGACTCCAAATGTTCGGCCTATAAGGCAGCATGAGTTTACTTATCTCGCGGTCCGACTACTCGGATCCGAAGGCTATATCTAAAAAGGTAGAGAAAAGACCATAAACTGACCCCAGGGCGCTTCAACAAGGAGGTCATGCCACGTACCTGGAGGATTTAGGAAAAACTTCCCATACACAACCACGAATGGCTGAGCTTGGTACGAGGAAATCACTTCTTTGCGAGTATCTAGCTTACTGGAGGGTGGGGGTTATATGGTATATATATATTGTATATATACATATGGTATATATGGTATATATATACCATATATATGTATATATGGTATATATATATACCATATATAAGTATATATGGTATATATATATGGTATATATATACATGTATATATATACATATATGGAATATATATATATGGTATATACCATATATATGGTATATATATAAGATTTGAACTCAACGAGGAGATCAGACCCCTTAGAGGGGGCAGGTAGCGCTTACTGAACCCGCGAAAGAAGCAGACCGAAGACTAAGATCTAGACACAGACCTTTGACTACAACACGGAGGTCCCACCACAGACCCGGAAGATCTTTAGAGCGCTTCCCCTCCCAAGTCAAAGCTGAAGCTGAGCACCCTTGAAGAACTTGAGGAGCTAACCAAAGGACCTAGGGAGGAAGAAGCCAGGAATTGGAATCCTCTCCAAAGGTGCCCTCAAGTGTCTATATATAGCTTTTTCCTTCTGGTCTGCAAATAGCGCAATCCCACCTTTTGGTTTTACTAAATGCACCCCAAACTGGTCTGCTAACAGTCAAACTCCGCTGTTCTGAAGGGCTATTGGTAGCCCACCAAGGGTATCTGGGTAAGTGGTCCATGATGGAACCTCTCTCCCGACCTCCCGCGCACCAGACCTCCTGGCATTCGCGGGGCGAGTGGCCCTTGAATTCGCCACTCACAGGGTCCTTGGTTTTCTGGGCGCCAATCGCGGGGTCCTTGGTCTTCTGAGCTAGTAGGGTCCCACCCCTCACTCACCCGGTTGCTGTGGCATCTGCATTCCTACATCGCGAGTGCCCCTGCGAATGGGGTCATACTCGCCTTGAAGCTCTTCTGCCCCTTCCTGATCTGTGCGAAAGCCCTCCTTGCGTGTTCCTTTTGCCCACCTTAAGCCTGGGGTCCCACTCGACAAATACAGGGTTATACACAATCCCCGCTCTTTGCGAGTGAGGTACTCGCTCGGAAAGAAAGTCCAACCCTGCATATTTGGTGAGCTCATGCTGACTTGGAGGGAATCTTTTGGTGGATCCCACCTTGATGTTACATATATCTCAGGTCGCAGCACTTGTAATGCCCATTTCCTTTTCAATTTCTCTCCTTCTCTTCTTCTGGAACTTTCGCTATCAATGGCCTCATGAGACCATCACCGAAACCTCTATCACAGGAGATGATCGACTGTCTCGCTACGGCGCGGAAGGAGGACTCTTCCCTTTCCGCTAGGTATGCCCCTTGGCTCGTATCCAAGAGGGACCCCACCTCTGCCTACCGTCTGAAGAGGGCCAAGAAAGTTAGGAGGGGCCTGATGGCCATTGAATCCGCATCGGCAACCCCGCCCCCTCCTCGCGACCCTCCTAATGCACCGAAGGTAATTTTATTTATTTCTCTCTTTGCCGCTACGCTGACTGGTGCGACATCTTAAGTGTTAAGCTCACTCGCAGGAAGTACTGTCGACGGGAGGCGTACCCGAGAAAAACCAGGTTGGTGCCGACGCGCTCCCGCCTCCTACTGATGACGTTCCGCTAATCCTGGAGTCCTTCCCTCCGGTCAGCCCTGTCAGGGTCCCTCTCGAATCTGGTAAATTAACACCGCTTTCTCGCTTAATTTGGCTTTTTGTAATCTTACCTATTTTTCTTCCCGCAGCCCCCACCTTCGGGACCACAGGGCTTCCTCCCACTCCGCGGGAACCAACACCACAAGAACCAACACCGCGAGAACCAACACTGTGGGAACCTTCCCCGACACTGTGCACCTCTCCAGCTCGCGAGTTAACTTCTCTCGTCGTGCTAGGGGAGGAGCGACTGACCGAGAGGGTCTCGGAGCGTAACCCCCGGGTGCTGATGTAGCCACAACCAGTACTGCCCACCAGGAACCCCCCCCCCCCCCCCCCCCCCCCCAGCTTGGGAAGGGGAAATAATTACATCCTCCTGGCCATCCATTCGCGGGGAAGCCTACCATCTCTCGTCGGCGCCCCGAAAAGGAACCTGTGCCAGGTTGGTCATCCTACCTGCTGCAATCTTCTTTTCGAGACCAGTGAACTCTTATTTGTCTAGCCTTGGCTCACGCAGATTTCCGAGAGGTTTCGCCGATGAACCCTCAATATGAGGAAGAAATGTTCTCGCCACCCCCTTCCCCCAGAGATCTGTCAGACTTCTTTGGCAATCATGCTGAACCCAGGACTATTAAGGAGCGGCTGACGGAGGTCCTCGGCAAGATCATCTAGATGCAACGAGACCTCATTAACCAAGTGGATGTGCAACGAACAACTTTCGAGCGCAGGCTGGGCATCCTCGAGCGAGACTACCAACACCTTATCGGCGAGATGGAATGTCAGGGGGGTGGGTGAGAGGAGACCTTGTTGGGAACAGTGCCCTGCAATGTTCCTGATTTGAAGAAGTGCTCAGCTCAATGATAAATGCAAGTTGTATTTAACATTCCATCTAGTTTATGCTTGCAGAGATCGACAATATGTCATGTACTTTAATGACTTCACGAAGTACTATGTCGTCGAGAAGAATAGGAGACATCGTCGACAAAGAATGTTTGTCGCTGTAATGATGAGCAAAGCAACTGCTGAGAAGCAAAGTGTTCGTCGACCGCTGAGACGAGATAAAAGAAACAACTGATAATAGCGTGTTCGTCGAGCTCAGAAGGAAGATCGAAGACCGCTGAGATTTGGCGTGTTCATCGAGCGCAGAAGCAAGATCGTCGAACTCGGAAGGAAGATCGTCGGCCGTTGAGACTCGGCAAGATCGTTGAACGAAGAATGCAGATCGTCGAACGAAGGATGGCAAGTTTGTCGATCGCAGAATGCTGTTCGTCGAACGCAGAGAAGACGCAGTATCGTCGACTTCACCAAAGTGGTCGTGTCGTCGAGAAAGAACAAACATCGTCGTAAAGAACGCATGTCGTCGAGAGAACAATATGATCACGACGACATGATGCAAGAAGGAATATCGCGACGACATAGTTAGAGATAGCTTGTCGTTGTAATGATGCAAATATCTTCAAGACAGAATTCAAATCTTACAGACGCGTTGTCAGCTTTTAATGCCGCCGCCTGATTGTGTAATTAGCGCGTGCTCTTAAGGAGGGGAGCGTCTGACACTTAAGGCGCTTTTTCAGAAGACTGTTGGGGACCTCGCAGTCTTATAAAAGAGATAAGAGGTTGCCCTAACACGGAATCAATCAATCGATCAAAATAGAGAGAAAGGAAGAACTAGAAAGAATCCCGCCGCTACACTTCAATAGAATAGTAATCTCGGCGGAGAAGAAGAAGATCAAGTAGAGAGTAAGCATCAAGTGCTCTCTGAAGAATCAGTCATCATCATCGCTGAAAAGTAGCTGATCAACACCAGGCAAAAGCAGTGAAGGATGAAGAAGATCCAGTGCTGAATCTCCAAATCAAGAAGCATCTTCTTCAACCTAAAGAAGCCAATCTTCATCAGGCTGAAGTTGCCAATCTACATCAGGCAGAAGAACGGTTGTATTACTGTAACTTTCTTGTAAGGCTTGCGGGCCAACTTGTCTAGCTTGAGGGCTGGAGAGCTGCGAGGCTTGAGGGCCATGGAAGTGCACTTGCGGGTGCGATTTGTCGAGCTTGAGGGCTCGGGGGCAGTAGGGGCTTGCGGGCCTAGGCTGTTGGGACTTGCGGGTCCGTTTTGTAGTGCTTGAGGGCCTGAGTGTCGAGCTTGCGGGCTCGGGGGCAGTAGGGGCTTGCGGGCCTATGCTGTTGGGACTTGCGGGTCCGTGTTGTAGGGCTTGAGGGCCTGAGTGTCGAGCTTGCGGGCTCGGGGGCAGTAGGGGCTTGTGGGCCTAGGCTGTTGGGACTTGCGGGTCCGTGGTGTAAGGCTTGAGGGCCTGAAGTTTTTGGCGGCATTTGCCAAGCCTAGCACACTGCTAGGTAGGCGCAAAGTGAAAGAGGACTACTCAAGACACCCTGTCTTGAGGAACATCTATACATCGTTGTGTGTTTTCTGTGTTATGCTTTATAACTTTTAGATCTACAAACCAGAATTCAAGAACACCAAAAGGGGATAATACAAATTGAAAAACCTATTCACCCCCCCCCCCTCTAGGTGATAAAGTAGACAACCAGTAAACAACAAGCGGTATCAGAGGGAGGTTGTTCAAAGAAAAGCTTAACATCTTGAACAGATCTGCCAGCGGGTGTCTAAGGATCATTAGTATGGAGTCAAGAATAACCATGTGTTGTAGAGAAAATTTTCCCCTGTGGAAAGTTAGAGCCAGAATATACATGGAAGCTATGGATCCAAGAATGTTCCTGGTTGTTCAAAAAGTTCCCTCCATGATGATGTTAAAAGATGAGACTCTTCTTGCCAGCTTGGACAAAGAAGCAAGAAGCATTCTAGCTGGTGCAGTAGATCTAGCAACACACCAGAAGCTGAGTCGTTGCACAACAGCAAAGGACATGTGGGACCTCTTAGAAGTCCTCATGGAAGGATCAGGGGAAGACCTTGAAGAAGAGACCTATCACGAAGAGGTATGCATCAGAGCACCACTGACCACTTCAGACAGTGAATTAGAAGATGAAGAATGCTCTGGAGCAGGAGAAAGAATAAGAGCACCCTTGACTCTCACAGACTGTGACTCTGAGGATGAGAAAGTCTGTGGGTTGATGGCTCTATCAGATGAAAAAAATCATGATGAACCACATCATGATCAGGCATGCACCACTCACAAACCTTTACTACCTGCTTCATTTTCATTTAAGAAGACCAATAGTGCATCAGAAAATTATTTATCTTCTGAAGATGATGCAGAAGACTGCTCATCATGCAACAATAAGAACCATGCTGATCTAATATAACAGTTTGGTGATCTCTTGGAAGCTCTGAGAAAGAGCAAGAAGCTTGCTAAGGAGCAAGCTAAGGAGTTAGAATCACTCAGGCCCATTAAGGCTGAGTTGAAGAAGGAAACGGGTATGTCCCCTAATGAGGGCACCAACTCCTGTGAACTCAATAAAATCATAGACAAGCTCTTTGATGAAAGAAGCCGAAGGGAAGAACTTATCAAAAAACTTAAAAATGACCTTCTTAAGGAATGATGCTTGGTGGCTCAATTCTCTAAGCCCAAAATTGTACTGCCCATCATTGACACCTTCTCCTCCTAAGGAAATAGGAGGGGATTGTGTTACAATGAAGGGGCAATAGATGCTGGGAATGGAGAAAGGGGCAAAACTAAAGCAGAGCCTCATACCACCTTTCAGAAGGTAGTGCTTCCCTCAAATAGGTATGATCAGGACAGTGTCCATGGTCACTGGATGAATGGAAGCTCCACTAGTAATGAAAATGCTCCTGACTATGGAAAGAGAAAGAGCATGGGGATGAGTGCATTAAAGGCTCCCCATGAGAAAATTCAAATGGCCCATCATGGACCATTTGTATTTGGTGTCCCAGCCCCCACTCTCAAGGATAAAGGTGCAATACTTTCTCAATCTCTTCCAGATAAGAAGCAGACTAGTAGCCCCAGTATGATCAATTCTCACCGAAACATATCAGATGCCATCAACACCCTGTCAGCTACCAACTTACATCTATTGCTGACAAACAGATAAAATCAAGAAGAAATAATGATACTAGAGCAGCTAGTCAGCTCTTGTGAAAGTGGAGGTTAGATCTTAAATTAACTCTAGAGGGGGGTGAATAGAGTTTAAAAACTTTTTCCCTTAGTTTTATAGCGGAATTAAAAATAGTGATATATATATGTGTATATGAGAGTGAGTAATAAAAACTAAGTAAAGAAAATCAGCACAGCACAAATACAGAAAAGAAATCAAACGCAGAAGACACAAGGAGCTATAGTAGTTCCCCACTAAACTTGGGTACGTCTACTCTTCTACCACCCTTGGTAGGAATCCACTAAGATTTTTGATCAGGTGCCCTCACACCAATGAGCTTTTGTTCAGGTGCCCAAAAACCAACTAGATTTTTTTATTAGGTGTCTTGCCACCAATGGGGTAAACTTTTGAAGGGAGTTTGAACCCTGTACAGAATGGGATAGAGAGGGGTTATGAAGTTCTTCTCTGTCAATATGCTGAGAGAAGACTCTAGTGGATGTTGATGTAAAGCTCCCCCTGTCTGATAGAAGTATTTGACAGTTTGGTGGAGAAGCTTTCTCTTGAAAACAGAAATCTTCCTGTAGCAGATGATTCTGAGAGAATGAATTCTTCAGAATATTGTTGCTCTTTTGAAGATCTAAACTTGCAGCAGAGATCTGAGAGAGAGAGATCTTGAAGATGTTGTTCTCAGAGAAATGGAGATGCTGCTTGAGAAAGAAGATGACTGGGTATTTTTTTTACTGTACATTCTTCTTCTTCCCTGTTCTTACTGTGTCACATTTTTTGTGTTCTGAAAGAATGAAGATAGTTCTGTCGAATTAGAGAGACAATAATCTCTGTCTTGATATCTTCTATCTTTGGAATAGAATAATCAGAATTTAATTCTTTCTTGGAACAGCAACAAAGACCAAATGACTTTGGCAGGTCCTTTAATTCCTTAGCCGTGAAATATTCCTTTGCATTAATTGTCAACGGCTATCTTTGTCTTGGAATAAGGAAAGAAAGGAATATAATAACTGAATATAATATCCTTACTTATCTGACTTGAATACGTCCAAAGATATTTGAATAGATCCGTTAAAGTCGTCGATCTGTGTTCAGAGAACTGACAAATAACTGATATTTAAGTATTAAATAATCTGGAATCTGTATTTGTCGATCTGAGCTTTAGTAAAGAATTTGTCGAGCGCTGTCTGGAATTTGTCGAGCGCTGGCTGGAATTCGTCGAGCGTTGGTAGTCATTTGTCGAACGCTGAGAACTTAAATTTTTCCTTAAGTTCTAGCTAATCTAACAGCCTAAAGACTTGACCCTTAAACTATACAATGGGGTCAACTTGATCCTAGTCAACATATAGTGGTCCTAGCCCAAATCAGTAATAGGGTTGTTCCGACAATCTCCCCCTATTTGGGTTAGGATACTATTTTACAATCATTCAATTAATAAACAACAAAAGAACAAACAGCAGAGCATATATATATCTGACAGAATGTAAATTCATTTCAGCAGATAGAATAAAGTATAGTGCTCTGAGTTTATAAACATTACAACCAAAATGTCAAACAAGAACAAAATAGAGTCTGAACCTTTTCATTTCTTTGCTGAGGAAGGCTTAAAGATAATTTCTCTGTTGGGATCTTCAGATTTCTTCTTACTCAAATAGAGTTCCTGAGCTCCCAGTATAGTTTGTGATTTGCCTTAAATAACTACTGCTTCTGGGTGTTGTACCAGATATTCTTCAGCATTGAGAAGGTGATTAGAGCCATATCTCTCAAATTCTTGCTTTCTGAATTCTGACAATGTTGAAAATTGAGAGAACTCTTTTCCTTCAACTTTAGCTTTATTAATCTGAGTTGTTGTTATAGATTCTCTGAATCTTGCCATGTGAGAAATCCTTTCTTCTTCTGGATTGGGAGAAGGAGGCCTATATTCATCATTATTGTCTTGACTAAAAGAACTTTCTTGAGGATTTCTATCTCTGTGAGAGATGCCTTTAGAGACACAATATTTATATTCTGAAGAAACATTTCTGGTGGAACTTGAAGGAGGTCTTGATGACCTAGGACTTTTAGAACCACTTGAACTAGCTGGTCTCCTTGATTGCTGAGGAATAAACTTCTGAGAGGAAGAAGAGAGTGCTGCTGAACCTGCTGCTGGAGGAGGAGGAGGAGGATTATATTTGATAGGCTTGTCAGAATAATAACCAGTCTTCCTCATCTTCTTTCTTCTCTTGTTCTCTTGTTCTCATTCCTGGAAAATTTCATCCAGCCTGGGGTATCTTTATCAATAGGAATATTATGAAGGATATAATAAGGAATATCATTATTTGGATTTGGAGGCTCAAGGACGGCCATTGACTTTGCTCTCCTTTTCTTTCTTTTCTTGGAAGATGAATCATCATAATCAGTATCATCTTTATTAGAATCAGAAGATTGAATTGGATCATCATACAAGTCATTGATCAATTTAAGAGCTTTAACTCTTTGCTCTTCAGCTTCATAAGCTTCATCTTCTGCTTTCCATATTTCATCAAAATCTGGAATAGGAGAGTCATCAAAAACAAAAATTGGAACATCAAAACTCTTGAGAATTTCTTCTGAAATTACAACTGATTGTTCTGCTTGAACTGGAGCTTGAGTTTGAATTTGAACTGGAACTTCAAAACTCTTGAGAAACTCTTTCAACACAACTTTACTTATAGGAGCAGTATATGGAACTATTGCTTTTGAATATTCTTGATACTTTGGCAGATTTGAGAAAACTGAATTAAACTTAGATAGCAAAGAAATAATATCCAGAGAGGGATGAATATAGATATTATTTATCTCTTCTATAACTGGAATTTCTGAAACTGTAAATAAATCAATCATTTCTGAATCATACTCTGTCACTGAATCTGCAAAAACTTGAGCTTCTGCTGCTTCTGGAGCTTCTGGAGCTTCTTCATGAGACATCTCCCCCTGCCTAGCTTCAAGGATACCTGAATCTAGGCCCCTAGAAGAAGGGACAGAATGAGAGGAAGGGAATGAAGACATTTTAGCAGATAGATCAGAAATAGCTTGAAGAACTGGAGCAAATTTTGCATCCAGGATGGTATCTAGCTTAGGAAGAATATTAATAACTGGAGCAAGTTTTGCATCCAGGAGAGTGTCTAGCTTTTGAAAGATATGATCAAAAATTTGATCAGCCACAGATTGGAAATTGATATAGATGAGTTCAGGTGGATTGGATGATGAGGATGTAGAAGAGGATGGAATGGAGATAGGTACAAATATGTTTGCAGCATGAGCATGTTGTTGAGGGGTGTTTTGATGGATAGGACATGAATGGTGGATGGGTGACTGGTGGTCATCATGTATGGGAGATAGAGGTGGAGAAGTGTGAGGAGGCAGAAAGTCAAATGAAGGAGGGGGGAGGTCATTTGTAGGTGTTGGAGAATTTGGAGAAATTGGAGTAGGAGATTGTGCAGGGGAAATATGCTGAGTAGATGGAGGTGGGAGAGGAGGAGAAGAAACAAGAGGAGAAGGAACTTTTGGAAGGGTTGAGGGAGTGACTGATACAGTCCTAGTGTCTTCAGAAGGTTGCCTTGCTGATCTGGGATTCTTCTTTGGAATCACCCTATCCCACTTGGCAAAGAGAGCTAAGGTCAGCCTCTTGCTTGCATTTATTGTTACCTTGGGAGAGACCAAAAGGTCTTGGTGCCTTTCCTGCAAAACAATGCCTATAACTCTTCCAAAACAAACATTATCCTTAGAAACCTTCTTTTTAATTAGCTCAAAAAAAAGTGATCCCCAATTTAGTTTCTTCTTCTCCATCAAGGCCACCATCAAAAGAAATTGGTGCCTATTAATGTAATCATGACCTGTTGTCTTGCCTAACAAGACTTTTCCAACAATATCAGACAAAAACTTGTATTCCATAGACAAGTTTTTCTTCAGCAAATGGTTAGGGTTTCCATTTGAGTGACCCATCTTAACCAAAGCATCATCAAATTCAACAGAGCATAGTTCTATGTCATCATCACCATTTACAAATCCAAAAACTTCAGATAGAATTTCTGGGGTTAGAAAAACCTGATGTCTTGATATTGTTCCAGATAAACTTTCATCTTTTAACTTAGCAGTATAAACTCATTCTTTGATTTCTGCTATAGATAGCTTTATCCTTATGCTCATAAACTTCTTCATCTATTGTTCTTCAAAGAGTTGAAGAATGTCCTTGAAAACTTGGTCAGACTGAGCGAATGATTCCATATCTATGTCGAATCCGGCGTTGAACTTCATGGAGTAAAGCGCGGCTTGAGAAACCGCCATTAAAACCTGCAATAGAAAAAAAAATCAAGTGCAGAGGGGAACTGGAGGGAAAGCGATTTCTGTATGCGCCAGTTTAGAAAGAAATAAGAATGAGATTAAATAGAAAGATCGGAGAAGGGGGCGCATTTGTGAAGCGATGTTCGGCAAAAACCTAATAAAAGCAGAAATCGAAAAGACTTTAGGTCTCCGTCAGACAACGTTCGACAAAAAAATAACTTTTTCGTCGACCACCTTTCGACAGGTGAGATTTTCTTTATCGATTCTGAAGTTAAAAGGTTTTGTCGACCATCGTTCGACAAATGATTCAAATTCGTCGTCCTTCGTTCGACGAATTGAGGGGATAAATAGAAATTTAATTTTTTAACAGATTGAATCTCCATCTATCATTCCTATCTGATTTATAAAGAAGATATGCTTCTTTTCATCCAAGGGCTTTGTGAAAATGTCAGCTCTTTGCAAATCAGTAGAAATAAATTGTAGGCAAATTTTATTTTTATCCACATTATCCCTAAGGAAGTGGTGCCTAATTTCAATGTGTTTAGCCCTACTATGGAGAACTGGATTTTGTGCTATAGATATTGCACTAGTATTATCACAAAATATAGTTGAATTATTTAAGTTGACACTATAGTCTAGGAGCTGATTTTGTATCCACAACATCTGTGAGCAGCAACTGCCAGCAACTATGTATTCAGCTTCAGCTGTTGATGTGGACACAGATGTTTATTTCTTACAAAACCAAGACACAAGCCTATCACCAAGAAACTGACAAGTTCCTGATGTGCTTTTCCTGTCAACTCTGCACCCAGCATAATCTGAATCTGAGAATCCAGTTAATTCAAATTCAGATGATGTTGGATACCAAAGTCCTAGATTAGGGCAACCCTTTATATATCTCAAAATTCTTTTTAATAAAATTAGATGAGATTCTTTGGGGTTAACTTGAAACCTAGCACAAATACAGGTGGCAAACATTATGTCAGACATACTTGCTGTTAAATAAAGTAGTGAGCCAACAATTGCCCTATATACTTTTGAATCAACAGGTTTCCCTGATTCATCATTATTAATAATAGCATTTGAGGACATGGGTGTTTTCATGGTGGAAGAATCAGACATACCAAATCTTTTCACTAATTCCTTAGCATACTTAGGGTTTGTTTGGGAGAGCTGCTGCGGATTGAGAAGCTGCTGATTGAACAGAGCTCTTTAGGCAGAGCTCTTTAGGCAGAGCTCTTTGAGGAGCTATTATGAGAAGCTGCAGGATGTTTGGATGGTCTGTGGATAAGCGCTGATTGAACAGAGCTCTTTCAAATAAAAACTGTTTGGTAGAACAGCTTTTTGGGTGCTGTTTTTTCTAAACACACTCACATACACACACACCTCATCCAAACACACACACACACACAAATTCACAAATTCATATACACACACAAATTCGCAAATTCAACAAAAACACACTCACATACACACACAAATTCGCATATTCAACAAAAACACACTCACAAACACACACCCTAAACCTCATCCAAACACAAATTCACAGTTGTATGAAGAAAAAATCCATTGTTTAATTATAAATTGTATAATTAGCTATAATAATAATTTCAGGATGATCAGGCATAGCACGACATGAAATTTTAGGGTCCTGGAGAAGGAAAAGAATGAACATTGAAGGGAATCGATCACAACATTTTCTCAGGAACTACGCACGTGGACATGTACGCCAAGTGCGGCATCTTATCCTGCGCTCAGCTGGCATTCGATTCTATGCCAAACCCCAACACAGTCTCATGGAACACCATGATCTCTGGTTATGCTCAAGCAGGCGATTCCGAGACTGTTTTTCTGCTTTTTGATCAGATGGAGAAGAAGGGCTTCAAACCCGACGAAGCCTCGTTCGCCAGCGTCTTACCTTTGCTGAACCATCATTCTTTTTCCAAAACACTGCATCAGATCCATGCTAAGATTGTCAAAGTTTGGGTGGGTGGAAGGAGCTGTTTCGGTCTTGAACGCGCTCATAGGGATGTACATCTGGTCCGCCGACACTTCCACCGTGAACGATGCCGGGAAGTGCTTCGATTCGATGGAAGGAGCTGTTTCGGTCTCGAACGCGCTCATAGGGACGCCTCCTGAGATCGCGGAGCTGCGTCACCGGAAGAGATCAGGAATCGGGCGGGGATACCTATCGCGGGGCGGGATCGGGGAAGAAGCGATTCCTAAACCGTAAACGTGGCCTCAAAGCAGATTTTTCTAATTGACCTAAAAAGAGCTCTTTAAAATAATCACTCCCCGAAGAGCTCTTTAAGTGTTTGAGTTGTTGAAAGTGAAGAATCTCTTTTCTCTAGATTTAGCTCACTTATCTCTTCACATAGATCTGATTCCTGCAAAGTATTTATGGTAGAGGTGGTATTCCTCTCCTCATTTAACAGGTTAGTTTCATCAAAAGAAACATGCATGGACTCCTCTATCTTAAGAGTAGATTTGTTGTAAACTCTATATGCTTTACTAGATAGAGAGTATCCACGGAATATGCCTTCAGCTGCCTTAGCTTCAAACTTCCTTAGATATTTCTTATCATTGTTATGCACATAGCATTTACAACCAAAAATCTTAAAATAGCTAACCTTAGGCTTTTTATTCTTGAGTAGTTCATAGGGAGTTTTACCCTTAAGTTTATGTATCAGGCTTCTATTCAACACATAATTTGTTGTGTTCACTGCCTCTGCCCAAAAAGAGAGTGGCAAATGAGCATCGGCAAACAATGTAGTTGTTGATTCAATTAGTGTTCTATTTTTCCTTTCAGCTACCCCATTTTGTTGAGGGCTTCTAGGAGTAGAGAAACACTGCCTGATCCCTTCTCTTACACAGAATTCTCTCATCAGAAGAGACTCAAACTCAGTGTCATGATCACTTCTGATCAATGCAACTACAGAGTACTCAGTCTTGATGGACCTGAGAAAGTCTGTTAGAACTTTGAAGGTGTTAGACTTGTTCCTAAGAAAGAACACCCAAGTGAATCTTGAGAAGTCATCTACAATAACTAGAGAATAATGCTTCCCTCCTAAGCTCTGTATAGCAGTAGGTCCAAAAAGATCTAAATGCAGCAAATACAGAATCCTAGGTGAATCACTCTTGGATAAAGATTTGAAACTACTTCTAGTCTGCTTACCTAACTGACAAGCCCTGCAAAGTCCTTCCTTCTTGTATGAACCAGAAGGCAGTCCTCTGACAAGATTGTCCTTAGAAAGCTTAAAGATAGTTTTAAGGTTAATGTGTCCAAGCTTTTTATGCCATAATTCATTTGTCATACTTATTGAATTATATAGACAGATGTCTGAATTGGCAGAGTCAAAATTGACTAGATAAATGTTTCCTTGTCTAATACCAGATAATACATTTATGTTTTTATTATTGGTAATAAGACATTGGGAAAGGTTAAAGGTTACCCGATAACCTTCATCACATAACTGGCTTATGCTGATGAGGTTGTGCTTGAGACCTTTGACATATGATACTTCTTTGAAGGTGACTGCTCCAATCTTGACTTGTCCATATCCTTTTGTCTGTCCACAGTTGGAGTCTCCAAAGACAACTTTGGGTCCAAGCTTTGCCTTATAACTTCTCAGGTTGGCCTTGTTTCCTGTCATATGCTTTGAGCATCCACTATCCAAGTACCAATATTCTTTTATCTTTGGATAGCTGTGTACCTACAAAGACAGAAAAATAAACTAGTTGTTTTTGACCCAAACTACCTTGGGTCCTGTTGTCTTACCACAATATTCAGAAATAAAGGACATTTCAGGCTGATCCTTATAGCCTTGTGAATGATATCTCCTTGGAGGTATTATCCATTCAGTGAAAGGATTTTTAGTTTGTTTTGAATTAGAATTCTTGAAATTTTCTGTATAGTATCTGTTCGACAAATTTGGGTAAGTTTGTCGATCGCCGTTCGACGAATGTACATGATTTCGTCGAACGCCGTCCATGTAATAACTATACTGAAAATCTGTTTTCAGTTTTCATCGATCTCCGTTCGACAAATTGAAATCTTTTCATCGAGCTTCGTTCGGCGAATTCTTCTGAATTCTTTTATTTTTAACAGACTTGCTTGAAATATCTTTATTTGCTTCTACAGCCTCTTTGCTTTTAGCAGAAACAAATTTTATAGGTGTAGAAAGCATATTCTTCTTAATTAGAGGTGGCTCACTTGATGAAGCACCCAAGCCTAGTTTACTATTAAGTCTAGCATTTACTGTGCTTGTTATGTCCATCAGTTTGACGCTTCTCCCATTTAGGTATTCTTCAAACTTTTTGGCTTCAGACAACTTGCTCTCAATGAGAACAATATGTTCCCTAGAGGTAGCCAAATCTTTCTTAAGATTTATATTTTCTTCACTTATAATTTTCATTTCAGCTAGCTTACTTCTGTGAGATTATTTCTTTCTCAGATTTTAGTAAGTCTAAGCAAAGAACTTTGAATTCAACTGAAGTAAAATCAAAGTTAGATAATACCTGATCTGCATCATCTTCTGCTTCTGATTCTGATTTTTCTTCAGAATTATGTCCTGAGGCATTGATAGCCATCATGCAAAAGGTTCTTTCAGCTTCTTCATCATCATTGGGGCTGGATGAGGAAGCATATTATGACTCACTGCCTGAGTCATATATTTCCATCAAACATTGTTCATTATCCTTTGATTTTTCTTCATCATCATCAGATGAGCTATATGATGATTCAGATTCAGTTTCACTCCAAGATTCTGCTATAAATCCTCTTCCCTTCTTTTTGTGTTTGTGGGAGGAAGACTTGCTGGAGCTTCTTTTCTCTTCTTTATCCTTTTTATTTTCTTTCTTTTGATTTTCTGGACATTCTGTCAGGTAGTGTCCAGGTTTCCTGCAGCCATAACAAATAACTTCTTTAGGATTTAATTTGCCATACCTTGATTTTTCTCTTGTTCTGGACTCTTTCTTTCTGAAGTCCTTCTTAGCCATTTTGTAAAATCTCTTGGCTATGAGACTCATGAACTCCTCATCTTTTGGAGTCTTTTCTTCTTCTTCAGTAGCTTTGAAAGTTATGCTCTTTTCTTTCTTTGTTGCTAGAGATGAAGTGGATGATTCAGCTTCCCTGGATTTGATGAGCTGCTCATAAGATTTGAGCTTGCCCAACAAAGCTTCAATGGTAATCTCATTGAGGCTTCTGGCTTCCTTGATAGGCCAGATTTTAGAATCCCATGTGCTGGGGAAGCACATTAAGATCTTGTCATTGACCTCAGTTATTGAGATCACTTTGTCTAGAGATTTCAGCTCATTGATTATGAGACTGAGTCTGTTAACATGTCTACAACTGTCTCTGTTTCTCCTTTCTTGAAGTTTTCATACTGAGAGATCAAGTGTGATCTTCTGTCTTTCCTTTTATCTGTAGAACCTGCAACCATATTGTTTAGTGAGATCCAAATCTCTCTTGTTGAAGTACATTCAACCACTTTCTGAAATATGTTATCAGACATAGTTTGAGCCAGAATGTTCATGGGTTTAGCATCTGCACTCATTTGCTTCTTTTGTGCTTCTGTCCACTCAGGAGGTGGGACAGCATGGTTGTCTGCTGTTCCTTCAGTGCTTGTTGACGCTGAGGGAGTAGGAGGTCCTGTCAAAATGACATTAAAAATTTCTTCATCAATTGAGTTCATATAAAGCCTAATCCTTGCTTTCTACAGTGCAAACTTACTGAGATTGCACATAAGAGGTCTTGTGCTTGAATACTCCTTGTTTTGTGCCAGGAGTTTTTATTAGAAATAAATAAAATAAAAACTCTAAAAGAATTTAAGATCTAATTGATCTTTGTGATTCATGTGTTAGCCTGTAAAGAATCAACTTCCTCTGATACCAATTGAAAGTGGAGGTTAGATCTTAAATTAACTCTAGAGGGGGGTGAATAGAGTTTAAAAACTTTTTCCCTTAGTTTTATAGCGGAATTAAAAGTAGTGATATATATGTGTATATGAGAGTGAGTAATAAAAACTAAGTAAAGAAAATCAGCACAGGACAAACACAGAAAAGAAATCAAACACAGAAGACACAAGGAGCTGTAGTAATTCTCCACTAAACTGGGGTACGTCTACTCTTCTACCACCCTTGGTAGGAATCCACTAGGATTTTTGATCAGGTGCCCTCACACCAATGAGCTTTTGTTCAGGTGCCCAAAAACCAACTAGATTTTTTGATCAGGTGTCTTGCCACCAATGGGGTAAACTTTTGAAGGGAGTTTGAACCCTGTACATAATGGGATAGAGAGGGGTTATGAAGTTCTTCTCTGTCAATATGCTGAGAGAAGACTTTAGTGGACGTTGACGTAAAGCTCCCCCTGTCTGATAGAAGTATTTGACAGTTTGGTGGAGAAGCTTTCTCTTGAAAATAGAAATCTTCCTGTAGCAGATGATTCTGAGAGAATGAATTCTTCAGAATATTGTTGCTCTTTTGAAGATCTGAACTTGCAGCAGTGATCTGAGAGAGAGAGAGAGATCTTAAAGATGTTGTTCTCAGAGAAATGGAGATGCTGCTTGAGAAAGAAGAAGACTGGGTATTTTTTTTGACTGTATATTCTTCTTCTTCCTTGTTCTTGCTGTGTCCCTTTTTGTGTGTTCTGAAAGAATGAATATAGTTCTGTCGAATTAGAAAGACAATAATCTCTGTCTTGATATCTTCTATCTTTGGAATAGAATAATCAGAATTTAATTCTTTCTTGGAACAGCAACAAAGACCAAACGACTTTGGCAGGTCCTTTAATTCCTTAGTCATGAAATATTCCTTTGCATTAATTGTCAACGGCTATCTTTGTCTTGGAACAAGGAAAGAAAGGAATATAATAACTGAATATAATATCCTTACTTATCTGACTTGAATACGTCCAAAGATATTTGAATAGATCTGTTAAAGTCGTCGATCTGTGTTCAGAGAACTGACAAATAACTGATATTTAAGTATTAAATAATCTGGAATCTGTATTTGTCGATCTGAGCTTCGGTAAAGAATTTGTCGAGCGCTGGCTGGAATTCGTCGAGCGTTGGTAGTCATTTGTCGAACGCTGAGAACTTAAATTTTTCCTTATGTTCTAGCTAATCTAACAGCCTAAAGACTTGACTCTTAAACTATACAATGAGGTCAACTTGATCCTAGTCAACATATAGTGGTCCTAGCCCAAATCAGTAATTGGGTTGTTCCAACATCTTGGCTGAGAGAGATAGGAAGAATGCTACTACCTTCTCTACTGAACATACTTCAAAAATTGTTCAGAAAAGAAGGTACAACATCCATGAATGTTGGTGCTGTGGCAAAGTGGGACACTTTGCCATCGACTGTTGGCACAACCCTAGTGTGCTTAATGTAAAGGAGAGACCTCCTGGAAGGGCTGCGGTGAGTAGAGGGATTTCCTATTATACTAACCAGAACCTAGGACCCAAGTCTCCTTGGGTTCCTAAGGGATATTAAATCTGTCTTGCAGGGTAGTCCATTTAGCCATTAAAAAGCAAACAAGGCTAATGGACAGTAAGTGCTCTAGGCTCAGCTCTGGACTAAGAAAAGCTTACCACATACCAAGGTGCACTAATCTAGGGGGAGCTAGAAATAAAGATAAGTGGACATTCCATCGAGGGGGAGCCACTAGCTCAAGGAGACTTAGAGGGTAAGGTGAAGGTAACCATGGTAATGTTTAAACTCATCTTCATCTAATATTGTAAAAGTAATTTTCAAAAACCATATCTTCGGAATGATGATTGGTATCGTCGAAAGATCTGCATCACGACGATATCTAATCATCAGCGGTCTCTTAATTAGGTCTAAGCTAAATCATTACAGCTAAACCCAAATTAGTCGGATATTTAACAAATGACACTTCAACTTCCAACTCGGACACTATAAATAAGATCAAATGTCTTAAGGTTAAAACGCTCTCTACATTAGCCATAAAAAGCCATCGTGTTCTCCCCGCCTTTACAAGAGTAAACAAGTCGACGACAATGAACCTCTTCTGGATCAAACAAAAGATGGTGCCAAGGAAGGAAGGATTCTTCTTTGAAGGAAGTGAGGTGGTAAGGAATGGCTTCAAGGAAGGACCAGAAGGAATTCAAGATGCCATTAAGCTATTAGACATCAGCTCTGTTTGGCGCGGGGGTTGGGAGCGCCATCCACGGTGGTTGGGAGCGCCATCCGCAACTGTGGTAGCTCCCCTGCGGTCCAGGGAGCTGTTTTTTTTGGCGTTTTCAGCGGCGGGCGCTGCGATCCGCGCCCGCCAACCACCGCCCCAAACGGCGGTTTCCTGCGGCTGCGGATCGGAGCGTGGATTCCTGATCCACAGCCGCCGCACCAAACAGAGCCATCGGCGGCCTGGAATTTGTTCTCTCCGAACCAACAGTGATTCTCAAAAGAGAAGTGATGGAGTTCTACTCAAATGCCAAAGGTAACTCAAAAGGAACGTCCATGAATAGCTTAATCAATGGGACAAAGGTCAAAGTAAATCCTAAAAGATTGGCTAGGGCACTTCAGTTGCCGACTTTCGCAAAGGGGGAAGTCGTTGAAGAGGTCACCCAAGAAGACCTTGACAAGGCTCTGGCATGGTGCGAGCATTCTAGCAGGACCTATGGGTCCATGGAAAGGAAGAACCTTAATAAACAAGGAAAACTGGTGGCCGACATAGTAGGTAAAGCTCTTCTCTGCAAGGTTGGATCGTATGATAGAATATCCAAGCCTATGCTCGAAATAATGGGAAGGATAATTCTTAGTAAAAGGACCAACTGGGGTCAGCATATCTTCAAAAGGATACAAGAAAGATGTCAAGCTCCAAATCTTGGAAGAATTTTATCATTATACCTCATGCAATCCTACCCTGAAAGCTTCAACAAAAGGTATGGAGTAAAAATACATCACATGAAAAGGATGGACATCAAAATCTTTGAAAGGTGGGAGAAAACTCTAACTAAACCCCCCATGGAGTTGAAAACTGCGGAAGACGCGAAGAGAAAGAGAGAGCTTGTCTGAAGGAAGTGAGTCAGGAAACAGCTCACCTCCATCAGGATCAGAGGCAGCTGCAGAAACAACGAATGTCGCCCTCTAGACCTCTGATCTAAGTCAAGGATCCAGGATATCTGCAGAAACGGATCCAAGAAGTGGTGAAACTGAGGGGGAGAAGAACAGTGAGCTCCCTGCTCAAATAGAAGCAGTGATCAATAAGATCATAGGGGCTGAGGATGCTGATTATTCTGAATCAGCAATGCAAGAGGACAACCAAGAAACTGGCAATGATCAGCAAGGTCCTGAGAAGGAGGGTGAGCCAAGCTACTCACCAATAGGCAAATCTCTATCTCCAATAATGGAAGGGAATGAAGGAGAGGAACAAGAGAACTCATCTCCAGAGAATAGACAAGAGGAGCCCTTACTCTTATCTCAAATAAAGATGCTCCTGGAAGAGCAAAGATTAAAACTGGAAAGCTATGTCACTTCTGCTATCAGTAATCTAAGAAGGGAACTGTCTGCTGAAACAGCAACCCTAAGAAATGATGTGAAAAGTCTACAAGAACTCACTGCCTGTTCTCACAAAGGTTTATCCAATCTAGGGACTAATCAATCATTAATTATCAAAAGCATAGAAAAGCCCTACATTACGTCCACCAAAAGGATGACTGAACACAAGACTGAGATCACAGAAAGCATAGATCAGCACAGTAAAGATCTAGACAGTCACCTTCTTGAAACCAAAAATCACTTGGAAGGAGGAATTCACATGCTCAAAAACAAGATTTTGGCCTCTGAGATGAATCTCCAAAGGGGGATATCTGAAGAAGTCATAAAGGGGGAGAAATCAGTGATACAGGCCAGCAGTAATCATGCCATCTGGACCTCAAACACTATCCGAGAAGCGATGAATCTTCCTCCTCTATACTATGATGAGCCTACTAAAGAGCAAGCTGATAAGAAGCAGGAAGTCAGCAGCAAGAAAGCAAAGGGCGATGCTGATATAAGAGCACCAGAGAAATAGATGGCTAAAACCTTAAGGGGGCTAAATATAGAAATGTCAAAACTTTTGATTACTCAATTTTGCTGAAATGTCATCCTTACATGTTTATCTGCTCAAATGTTAAAGTCTATTATGTGATCGGCATTTATCAATGAGTGGGTTATGACTTCTTCAAATAGGGGGAGATTGTTGGGAACAGTGCCCTGCAAAGTTCCTGATTTGAAGAAGTGCTCAGCTCAATGATAAATGCAAGTTGTATTTAACATTCCATCTAGTTTATGCTTGCAGAGATCGACAATATGTCATGTACTTTAATGACTTAAATGAAGTACTATGTCGTCGAGAAGAATAGGAGACATCGTCGACAAAGAATGCTTGTAGCTGTAATGATGAGCAAAGCAACCGCTGAGAAGCAAAGTGTTCGTCGACCGCCGAGACGAGATAAAAGAAACAGCTGATAATAGCGTGTTCATCGAGCTCAGAAGGAAGATCGACGACCGCTGAGATTTGGCGTGTTCGTCGAGCGCAGAAGCAAGATCGTCGAACTCGGAAGGAAGATCGTCGACCGCTGAGACTCGGCAAGATAGTCGAACGAAAAATGCAGATCGTCGAACGAAGGATGGCAAGTTCGTCGATCGCAGAATGATGTTCGTCGAACGCAGAGAAGACGCAGTATCGTCAACTTCACCAAAGTGGCCGTGTCGTCGAGAAAGAACAAACATCGTCGTAAAGAATGCATGTTATCGAGAGAACAATATGATCACGACGACATGATGCAAGAAGGAAGATCGCGATGACATAGTCAGAGATAGCTTGTCGTTGTAATGATGCAAATATCTTCAAGACAGAATTCAAATCTTACGGACACGCTGTCAGCCTTTAATGTCGCCACCTGATTGTCTAATTAGCGCGTACTCTTAAGGAAGGGAGAGTCTGACACTTAAGGCGCTTTTTCAGAAGACCGTTGGGGACCTCGCAGTCTTATAAAAGAGATAAGAGGTTGCCCTAACACGGAATCAATAAATCGATCAAAATAGAGAGAAAAGGAAGAACGAGAAAGAATCCTGCCGCTACACTTCAATAGAATAGTATTCTCGGCGGAGAAGAAGAAGATCAAGTAGAGAGCATGCATCAAGTGCTCTCTGAAGAATCAGTCATCATCATCGACTAAAAAGTAGCCGATCAACACCAGGCAAAAGCAGTGAAGGCTGAAGAAGATCCAGTGCTGAATCTCCAAATCAAGAAACATCTTCTTCAACCTAAAGAAGTCAATCTTCATCAGGCTGAAGTTGCCAATCTACATCAGGCAGAAGAACGGCTGTATTACTGTAACTTTCTTGTAAGGTTTGCGGGCCAACTTGTCTAGCTTGAGGGCTGGAGAGCTGCGAGGCTTGAGGGCCAGGGCAGTGCACTTGCGGGTGCAATTTGTCGAGCTTGAGGGCTCGGGTGCAGTAGGGGCTTGCGGGCCTAGGCTGTTAGGACTTGTGGGTCCGTGTTGTAGGGCTTGAGGGTCTGAGTGTCGAGCTTGCGGGCTCGGGGGCAGTAGGGGCTTGCGGGCCTAGGCTGTTGGGACTTGCGGGTCCGTGGTGTAAGGCTTGAGGGCCTGAAATTTTTGGTGGCATTTGCCGAGCCTAGCACACTGCTAGGTGGGCGCAGAGGGAAAGAGGACTACTCAAGACACCCTGTCTTGAGGAACCTCTATACATCATTGTGTATTTTTTGTGTTATGCTTTATAACTTTTAGATCTACAAACCAGAATTCAAGAACACCAAAAGGGGATAATACAAATTGAAAAACCTATTCACCCCCCCCCCCCTTCTAGGTGATAAAGTAGACACCCAATAAACAACAGACCTCTCCTAGGAGGCATATCGCGCGGGCTAGGGACCAAATGCACTGGTCAATAAAGAGCTCACAGCGGTGAGTGTGTATTACTACCTGCGAGTGCCTTCGAGGATGGGGAGGCGAGGCCGGGGTCGATGGCAGTGGGTTCAATACTAAGCCTATCGGCACTCGCTCCCCGTAATACTCCTCCACCATTGCTTTATATTTCTTTTTTCTTTCACGCACTGAACAAGTCGAGACCTGCTGTGTCTCGCGAATAATTTGCATGTTTGAATGTTAGTTTTATATTCTGTGACCTCCTTCACTTTGTCGAATGCTATCTCGCGTAATCTTTTTCTTTAGCTGCATTTTGGTTTGTTCTCGCCTGCAGGGTCCCGCGCGTGGTTCTCGCCACCAGGTGGTACGACTGGGGCGTAGGTGGGCCAACTCGAATTTGTAGGCGTCGGGGTGGCGCGGTCGCTACCCGCACCCCACGCCTATAGAATCCTTAAATTTTCATACCTTTTCTATAAATAGTCAGTCCACCCACCGCCATTATTACGCTTTACTCTCTTTCTTCTCTTGCTTTCGCGCCAGCACTCGCCATTCTCTCTAAAATCTCGCGAGACCCCTCTCCCTTTCCAATTCTGCGATGGCGAAAGAAGCTGATGGTAGAGCCAAGTGCGCTTAGTGATTCTCCCGTCACGACTTTGAGACCTGCGACTTATCAGAGGAGGATTTCACAGTGGCGATCGTAGATTATGTTCCGCTCGGGTTCGTCGCGCGGCGCCCGGGGAACCACGATCGGATCAATCAATTCTTGACGGACACTCTCGTTATCCCCCTCGAGCACTACAAGGTGGGATTTTTCCTTCCCCTTTGTCCTGAGGTGCGCTAGACCCTGCGTTACTTCGGCGTCGTCCCCGCACAACTCAACCCCAACTAGATCGCCATGCTATTGGCATTTGAGTGTTACTTGCGCGAGGAGGGGATCGAGTTCCCGCTCCCCATCTTTCGGAAGTTATTGAACTTCCGGGCGAAAGAAGGGGTAGCCTTCTTCTCTGGCCAGAGCTCCCTCAAATTCACCGACACAGTTAATAAAAACCACGACTGGGTCAGGCGATTCATCTTCGTCACCGGGAACTTCAGCAACGTTCCTCTCGCGTCCATCCATGGGGAGGAGTCGACCTTCCTCCTTCCGACGCTGGGAGGTTATGAGGCCAAGCTCCACGCCTTCATCCAGAAGCACGACATGGACGTCGTCTGCCTGCGGAAGCACGTCAACTCGCTTCCGCCAGTCCTTCCAGGAGAGGGTAAGGCAAATTGCTTCTGCTCCAACTCATGCTTGCCTTTATCTTCTCTTTTTCACTCAAGTTAATACAGGTGTGCGAGATCTTCCCCTTCATCCACTGCACGCGGGTAGGGTGACTTTGACTGCTCCTCTGGCTCTCATGAAAACTGTCGCCGAAGCCTGCCGCGAAGACCCAGCCCCCTCCATGTCTAGCGGCCAAAAGCGGAAGACAGATGCGGCCCCCGACGCTTCCTCCTCCAAATGGTCCAAGCCTTATACCGACAAAGGCAAGGGAGTAGCCGTCGAGACCCCTGGGACGAGTGCCCCAACTATGACTGAGAAGGCGGCCACTATCGTTAAGGGGGTGGCTAGGACCTCCAGCGCGCCAGCCAAGCCTTCTGCGAGACCTTCTCCAAGAGGGCATCAGAACTTTGCCCGGGGCAAAAAGTATGTGGACGAAGCAGGCAACCCCATGCTGGTGTGGGACCGAAAGGCCAACTTGGTCTCTGTCTCCACGCTCCTGCCTTCCTTGCTGGAGCAGGACATTTCCAATGGCGAAGCGTACGACCTCCTGTTCGTGCTCTACAACTGGGAGGATTCCTCTATCTATGACGTCGAGTCCACCCAGACTATTGCGCACGAGGCCGCACGTGCTCACCTTCGGGCCATGGAGCCGGCGCACATGTCGTTGCGCTGCAGTCTCACCCTCGCGTGAAACCTCGCCGAGGTGTAGAGGATGCGAGCCAAAACCTCCGCGGAAGTCGGTACCTTGCAGAAGCAACTGGAGACTGCCCAGGCCCTTCTCGCCGACCGCCCAGTTCGAGTGGTAAGTGTTGTCACCAATACTTGTGCTCTCACTGTTGGAGTTACCATTATGATCTAGAAGTGGTCAAACATGTAGTCTCATTGCCAATGCGATATGAGCCTACAGGGTCGCACATAAGAGCATGTGGAGAAGATGGAAGATTGACTGTGTTGGTAAAGGTTATCAATCACCATATAGAATGGGGGAGGTCTAGCAAATGTTGTTGTCTGAATTCGTCGGGTTTACACGGATAGAATTCGTCGGTTTTCACGGATATGATTCGTCGGATAGAATTCGTCGGGATTCGTCGGATGTGATTCGTCGGAATTCGTCGAATTGTCCCATGAAAACTCGACGAATGCTGTTCCGTGGAATCCCGACGAATTGTAACAGAAACCCCAATTCTGCTGTGTGGTCTGCGGATAGTGATTCTTCTAGAAGTCTGTTTATCCTTTGGGTATAAATAGAACTTCTTTTAGGGTTCTCCTAACTTATGAAGGAATCCAATCGACGGAAGAGTTCCGCCTCTCGCCCTAGCCGACAGAAGTGTTCCGCCGCCCATTCGCCTCCGCCAACCTCCTCTCCGACGATTGTCGTCGGTGTTGTTCTTCCTGAAGCAGATCTAGCAATCCGTGGAAGCGCAAGGTGTAGTCTTCTTCTCCTGGCTCGTGTGGACTGCTGTAGAGACGTAGACATTATTCTACGTGGGGACTCGGACAGCCGACGAAGGGACTTATCTTCTTGGAGCATCTAGGTTGGATTTGATCCAACTCCGCAAAGGTAATTTTCATACCTAGCAATTTTGTTAACTTCTTGATTCAATATTCATGGCCAGATCCAAATTCTTTTGGGTTATTCTGTTTATTTCTGTTGCCCCTACATACGATGTATGGTTGTAGAAAAACCCAACAGTGGTATCAGAGCTAGGTTCTGGTCATGAATGTTGTTTCAGAAGTTTTGTTATTCCAGTACG
The DNA here is from genome assembly GCA_033032865.1 of Dactylorhiza incarnata. Taxonomy (NCBI): domain Eukaryota; kingdom Viridiplantae; phylum Streptophyta; class Magnoliopsida; order Asparagales; family Orchidaceae; genus Dactylorhiza; species Dactylorhiza incarnata. Next base: position 1,358,915 of record JAWHQI010000028.1, on the reverse strand, counting down.
TGCAAATCTAGGTATTTGGAAACGTTCTAAATGTCAGGATTTCTTCTTGGAATATCACATTTGATGTGATTTTGTGTGGTTTCTGGTAGTGGGATTTCAAAAATTTGGTCGGGGCCCCTTGGAACCCCGTTAGGGGCTCTGCCCCTAAGACCCCGCCAGGGGCGCGGCCCCTTGGAACCCCGCCAGGAACGTCTGTGATTTCATGGTAATTTCTAATTGTTAGAAATTTTTGTCTCCTTAGCAGTAACCGTCCCTCAAGTGGTTAATGAACCCTTGTATTGTTTTGGATTTTGAATCCAACAATGAGAGACGAGCTTGTCTACTGCTTTAAGTCGAGTTGTCTTTGCCTTTGTTCAATGCATGTAAATCTGAAGATTTGGAAGAGTTCTTAATGTCCAGATTTAGCCCTTTCGTCTGTCAAAGGTTGATAGTCTTACGTTGTGCACATAAGGGATGCATGTGGATTTTAGAAAGCTTGTTTTTCTGTGGATGTGCACTTTGATCAAATGTTGATCATGGTTAAGTGTTAACCTATTATTAAAAATTAAAATCCCTTCATCAAATATTAAGCGTTCGGATGCCTTCCGATGGATGACACTCTTCCTGCCTCGATCGATGAATTGTGGGCTTGCCAAAGCAAGGTGCATTAATCTATCTTGGTAAGGGTGCGAGCGGATAATTGTGATATCCCACTATCGACATCGGGTCTAACTTAACTAGGTGACCTCAAAGGTTGAGTGCCTAGAGACATAGGGTTGGCATGCACCATATGATGGATGCGAATAAGGAGTTATTCACCAGTCATACAAGAGTTGCATGAGGATGCAATTGGCAAGTGTTGCCTACCTAAATAACCGCATTATGAGAGGAACGCCAAAGCGGACTCGTGGTGTTGGTGAAATACGGATCTTGTCCACTAAGAGAGTAGCTCGCATGGACTCTCCGAATTGATAGTGAGGGCTATCAATTTGAATAAAATAGTGGGAGTATTTAATTGAAGTCCAAATTAAAATAAATTGTATTTTGAAATTTTGGTACTGATTAAATTCTGCATGAATTCTTGTAGAATTCCATGGCAAGTGGTTCACATTCCACCTTATCCCTAAGAGCTATCCTTGAGAAGGACAAGCTTAGTGGGACGAATTATATGGACTGGTATAGGAACCTGAGAATTGTTCTCAGGCAAGAGCGAAAACTCTACGTCTTGGAAGAAGAAGCCCCCGAGGTGCCGACCGGGAACTCGTCCCGTGTTGATAAGGAAGCTTATAAGAAGTATACCGACGATGCCTTAGACGTCGAGTGCCTTATGTTTTCCACCATGAACTCTGAGCTTCAGAAGCAACACGAGAACATGGGGTGCAAGGAGATTGACGAGCACCTAAAGAAAATGTTTCAAGGGCAAGCTCGTCAAGAGAGGTTCGATGTCACGAAGGCCTTATTTCAGTGCAAAATGGGAGCTCGAGACTCAGTTGGTACTCACGTACTCAAGATGATTGGGTATATTGAGAACCTGGAGAGACTGGGTTTTCCTCTGGGTCAAGAGTTGGCCACAGATCTTATCCTGCAATCGTTGCCGAATAATTATAAGCAGTTCGTCTTGAACTACAACATGAATGAAATAGACAAGACACTGTCCGAGCTCCTAGGCATGTTGCGAACTGCCGAGATAAACATGAAGAAGGCCAAGCCTGCTAGTCCCATATTGATGGTACATAAAGGCAAGGGTAAGGCCAAGGGCTTCAAGAAGACGAAGGTGGGACCTAAGTCGCATCTTGAGCCCAAATCTTCTGCGCTGAAAAAGAAGAGCATCGTGAAGGAAGGGAAATGCCACCACTGTGGCAAGGCTGGTCATTGGAGGAGGAATTGTCCTTCGTACATTGACGGTCTGCGGAAAATGAAGGGAGGTATGACTTCCTCTTCGAATATTTACGTTATAGAGATAAACCTTTCTGCTCCTTCATCTTGGGTATTGGATACCGGATGTGGTTCTCACATTTGTACAAATGTGCAGGAACTGGGAAGGAGGAGATTGCTGAGTAACGAAGAGGTGGACCTGCGCGTCGGCAATGGAGCAAGAGTTGCTGCTGTAGCCGTAGGGGTTTACCGTCTTTCTTTGCCCAGTGGCTTGTAATAGAACTTAATAATTGTTATTTTTTTCCGGCCATAACTAGAAACATTATATCCATTTCATGCTTAGACATGATTGGATTTTCTTTTATAATTAAGAACAATTGTTGTTCTATATTTAAGAATGATGTTTGTTATGCTGTAGCTCAATTGTTTAATGGTCTTTATGTTTTGAACCTTGACCATCTGATCTATAATGTAGATAATAATAAAAGACTATGAACAAATGACTCAAATCCTACATATCTCTGGCATTGTCATTTGGGCTATATAAACGAGAAGCGCATATCCAAGCTCCATAAAGATGGACTATTGGACTCATTTGATTATGAATCATTTGAGCGATGCGAGTCTTGTTTATTAGGCAAAATGACTAAAGCTCCTTTCACAGGTTATACTGAGAGGGCTGAGGATCTTTTGGGTATAGTACATAGTGATGTATGCGGACCCATGAGTTCTATGGCTAGAGGTGGGTATTTCTACTTCGTTACATTTACTGATGATTTCAGTAGATACGGATACGTGTATCTTATGAAGTGCAAATCCGAAACTTTTGAAAAGTTCAACGAGTTTAAGAATGAAGTGGAGAACCAATTGGGTAAAAAGGTTAAAGCACTCCGATCTGATCGAGGTGGCGAATACCTGAGTCATGAGTTTCGTGATCATCTGAAAGAGTGTAGTATTGTATCACAGCTCACTCCACCTAGGACACCGCAACATAATGGTGTGTCTGAGAGGAGAAATCGTACTCTGTTAGACATGGTACGGTCGATGATGAGTCATGCAGACTTGCCTGTTTCCTTTTGGGGTTTTGCTTTAGAGACTGCTGCAATGACACTAAATCGCGCTCCAACGAAAATGGTTCTAAAGACACCATATGAGATATGGACTGGGAAGCGTCCTAATATGTCATTCATTAAAATTTGGGGCTGTGAGACATACGTACGACGTCAAATGCCTGACAAGCTGGGACCCAAATCAGATAAGTGTTATCTGGTGGGATATCCTAAGGAAACGAAAGGATATTACTTTTACCTACCGTCTGAGGGCAAAGTGTTTGTCGCAAGGACGGGTGTCTTCTTGGAGAAAGAGTTCTTGTCAAGAAAGACGCAAAAGGTAGAACTTGAAGAAGTTCAACAACCACAAGTAGTGAATGAACCAGAATTGGATTCTGAGCCAGGACTACAAGATGTTGTAGCTAGAGAACCTGCTCAAGAGACAAAAGTCCTACGTAGATCTGGTAGACCAAGATTTGAGCCTGAGAGATATGGATTTCTCGTGTCTCAAATAGGTAATGTGTTGCTTATGGATCATGATGATGAACCAGCGACCTACTAAGAGGCTATGAATGGACCGGACTCCGACAAATGGCTTGAGGCTATGAAATCCGAAATGGACTCCATGTATACAAACCAAGTTTGGAACTTGGTGGAACCACCTGAAGGGGTACGACCCATAGGGTGCAAGTGGGTCTTCAAGAAGAAGACCGACATGGATGGGAATGTACAGACATTCAAAGGGCGACTGGTGGCTGAGGGTTTCAAGCAAATTCATGGTGTTGACTATGATGAGACCTTTTCCCCTATTGCCATGGTAAAGTCCATTAGGATATTGCTTGCTATTGCTGTGTATTATGACTACGAGATCTGGCAGATGGATGTCAAAATGGCTTTCCTAAATGGAAACCTCCTTGAGGAAGTGTACATGACACAACCCGAGGGTTTTGTATCCCCAAATGAAGCCACTAAAATATGCAAGCTGAACAGGTCCATCTATGGATTGAAACAGGCCTCTAGAAGTTGGAATCTTCGTTTTGATGAGAAGATCAAAGAGTTTGGTTTTGTCAAGAATGAGGATGAACCGTGTGTTTACAAGCGAATCAGTGGGAGCATTGTTGTCTTCCTGATATTGTATGTAGATGACATACTGTTGATCGGGAATGACATACCTACCCAGAAAGTTGTTAAGAACAACCTAGGGAACTGCTTTTCTATGAAGGACTTGGGTGAAGCGACTTACATACTCGGTATTAAGATCTATAGAGATAGATCGAAGAAGTTGCTGGGTTTGACCCAGAGTACGTACATTGAGAAGGTGTTGAAGCGGTTCAACATGCTTGAGTCCAAGAAAGGATTTTTGCCCATGTCTCATGGTGTAAATCTCTCTAAGGACCAGTGTCCAAAATCTTATGAAGATAAGGACCGCATGAAGTTGATTCCATATGCTTCGGCAATTGGGTCAATCATGTATGCAATGTTATGTACTCGACCCGATGTCTCTTTTGCTTTGAGCATGACTAGCAGGTATCAGTCTGATCCTAGTGAATGTCACTGGATAGCCGTAAAGAATATCCCGAAGTACTTGAGAAGGACTAAGGATGTATTCTTGGTGTATGGTGGAAAGGAAGAGCTCGTTGTAAGTGGTTACACGGATGCCAGCTTCCAAACTGATAGGGATGATTCGAAGTCTCAGTCAGGGTTTGTGTTTTGCCTGAATGGAGGAGCTGTGAGCTGGAAGAGTTCCAAGCAAGAGACAGTTGCTGATTCTACAACTGAGGCCGAGTATATCGCTGCGGCAAATGCAGCGAAGGAGGCTGTATGGATTAGGAAATTCATCGGCGAGCTAGATGTAGTTCCTAGCATTGTTGGTCCCGTAGTTCTTTACTGTGATAACAATGGTGCAATTGCACAATCTAAGGAACCTAGATCCCATCAGCGCTCCAAGCACATACTTTGGCGGTTCCATCTTATTCGCGAGATTGTCGAACGAGGAGATGTGAACATTTGCAGAGTGCCGACTGAGGAGAATATTGCAGATCCACTAACAAAGCCTCTTGCGCAGAGAAAGCATGATGGTCATACTAGATCAATGGGTATACGATACCTGAGTGATCAACTCTAGTGGGAGTCTTGTGGGTTGCATGTAAAATATATATTCTGTTGGTTGTTTATTATTCATATGATGAATAGTGTACCAATTATTTCTTTTTACAATTAATGGCAAGTTCTTTTATTATGATATACTGTTTCTATATGATAGAATAAAATTCGTGATAAATACCCTTAGAATGTTCGCTTCCATAGGACATCAAGTACGTGACTTGAATGTGAGAGCCTATGATTTCGAAGCTTCATTCTTAAAAGGTCCCTGGTCGAGGTATCATCGTAGAAGCTAAGGGTGATGATGATACATTAAGACTAGCATGTGTGTTGACTGATGACCTGTTCTCACAGGTCATGATATTGTGATATCAAGTCATCACGTGGGTACTTGTTAGTGAACAAGTTGTACTGGACAGACCCAACCTGAGACTACTTTGTGGATTGTTACTTAAAAGTGTCACAAGTAGGTCTCATTTGACAATGGTGTTGTGGTCCTTTGACCTGAAGTCACAGCATTCATCGAGTGAGGAAGAGCACGCGTTGATGTCATCTAAAGTCTTCCTTGAAGAAGGTTGATGATAAGGGTGGTCGTTGGGTACGTTACGAATCATTTGGGTGTTTGGGTGTGAGCAGATATGGGATTTGTCCTCCTATATAACATGAGTTGCATCCATGGGCCCCTTGATGGAATTGGACTGAGAAATGCATGGCCATGCTTGGTTGAGTCAATATGTGATATTGAGCTTACCATTCTCTGGAAGTTCGTTCTAGATCAAGAAATTTGGATTGAGCTATTAAGAGGGTGACACGGTCCATGCCTCTAGTTCTTTCCGGATGTAAGGGACAAATGGACAAAGACAACGCTGGAACATTGGTCATAAAGGCTTATGAGTTATGAACTCTTATTGCTTGGGGAGCAATGATGCATTGCTAGATGTCGCTCATTGTTTGTGAGGTTTTTGTTTGATACTTTCAAGATCAAGTGGGAGACTGTTGGAGTTACCATTATGATCTAGAAGTGGCCAAACATGTAGTCTCACTGCCAATGCGATATGAGCCTGCAGGGTCGCACATAAGAGCATGTGGAGAAGATGGAAGATTGACTGTGTTGGTAAAGGTTACCAATCACCATATAGAATGGGGGAGGTCCAGCAAATGTTGCTGTCTGAATTCGTCGGGTTTACACGGATAGAATTCGTCGGGTTTTCACGGATATGATTCGTCGGATAGAATTCGTCGGGATTCGTCGGATGTGATTCGTCGGAATTCGTCGAATTGTCCCGTGAAAACTCGACGAATGCTGTTCCGTGGAATCCCGGCGAATTGTAATAGAAACCCCAATTCTTAAAAGGTCCCTGGTCGAGGTATCATCGTAGAAGCTAAGGGTGATGATGATACATTAAGACTAGCATGTGTGTTGACTGATGACCTGTTCTCACAGGTCATGATATTGTGATATCAAGTCATCACGTGGGTACTTGTTAGTGAACAAGTTGTACTGGACAGACCCAACCTGAGACTACTTTGTGGATTGTTACTTAAAAGTGTCACAAGTAGGTCTCATTTGACAATGGTGTTGTGGTCCTTTGACCTGAAGTCACAGCATTCATCGAGTGAGGAAGAGCGCGCTTTGATGTCATCTAAAGTCTTCCTTGAAGAAGGTTGATGATAAGGGTGGTCGTTGGGTACGTTACGAATCATTTGGGTGTTTGGGTGTGAGCAGATATGGGATTTGTCCTCCTATATAACAGGAGTTGCATCCATGGGCCCCTTGATGGAATTGGACTGAGAAATGCATGGCCATGCTTGGTTGAGTCAATATGTGATATTGAGCTTACCAATCTCTGGAAGTCCGTTCTAGATCAAGAAATTTGGATTGAGCTATTAAGAGGGTGACACGGTCCATGCCTCTAGTTCTCTCCGGATGTAAGGGACAAAGGGACAAAGACAACGCTGGAACATTGGTCATAAAGGCTTATGAGTTATGAACTCTTATTGCTTGGGGAGCAATGATGCATTGCTAGATGCCGCTCATTGTTTGTGAGGTTTTTGTTTGATACTTTCAAGATCAAGTGGGAGACTGTTGGAGTTACCATTATGATCTAGAAGTGGCCAAACATGTAGTCTCACTGCCAATGCGATATGAGCCTGCAGGGTCGCACATAAGAGCATGTGGAGAAGATGGAAGATTGACTGTGTTGGTAAAGGTTACCAATCACCATATAGAATGGGGGAGGTCCAGCAAATGTTGCTGTCTGAATTCGTCGGGTTTACACGGATAGAATTCGTCGGGTTTTCACGGATATGATTCGTCGGATAGAATTCGTCGGGATTCGTCGGATGTGATTCGTCGGAATTCGTCGAATTGTCCCGTGAAAACTCGACGAATGCTGTTCCGTGGAATCCCGGCGAATTGTAACAGAAACCCCAATTCTGTTGTGTGGTCCGCGGATAGCGATTCTTCTAGAAGTCTGTTTATCCTTTGGGTATAAATAGAACTTCTTTTAGGGTTCTCATAACTTACGAAGGAATCCAATCGACGGAAGAGTTCCGCCTCTCGCCCTAGCCGACAGAAGTGTTCCGCCGCCCGTTCGCCTCCGCCGACCTCCTCTCCGACGATTGTCGCCGGTGTTGTTCTTCCTGAAGCGGATCTAGCAATCCGTGGAAGCGCAAGGTGTAGTCTTCTTCTCCCGGCTCGTGTGGACTGCTGTAGAGACGTAGACATTATTCTACATGGGGACTCGGACAGCCGACGACGGGACTTATCTTCTTGGAGCATCTAGGTTGGATTTGATCCAACTCCGCAAAGGTAATTTTCATACCTAGCAATTTTGTTAACTTCTTGATTCAATATTCATGGCCCGATCCAAATTCTTTTGGGTTATTCTGTTTATTTCCGCTGCCCCTACATACGATGTATGGTTGTAGAAAAACCCAACACTCACGCCTCCCCTTTTAGGTTTTTTGCGCTAACTGTCTTTTGTTATTTCAGAGCACTGCTAATGTCGACATTTTTCGCGTGCGAGCGGAACAGGCGGATGCGCAGAATAGGGAGCTGCAGGCTGAGGTTAAGTGCCTGCGAGAGGATGCCGCCTTGCCGCCACCCCCCCCCCCCCCCCCCCCCCGGAGAGGCGTGCACTCGGCATCGATACACAAACTACAAAATCGAGGTGATGATGCAGGAGACAACCCAAGGAGCGGCGGAGCATGCGATCGAGAGGCTGCGAAAGGCTGGGATTCTGAGTGAAGGGAGCGAGAGGCTTAGCGCTCGCGACCTTTTGCCCGAGCTCTTTGATCCGGTGGAGGTGCCAAAAGGCGAAGCCGACCTCCAGCGAGTGGATGACCCCCTCCATCCCCTAGGCGAGATCAGCGACTCCTCCAGCAAGGAGTCCGGCGACCAACCTTGACGATTTTTTCTTTTTCTGCTCATTTCTTTTTATTGTAACTTGTACGGGGCGAGACCCCATTTTTGTAAACAGTTTTATGAATGAAATGAAATGTGATTTGTCCATTTATCTGAGTCTCTTGCTCTTCCTTTTTATCCCCCTTGATGTCATTCGCTAACCACTCGCGTACTGGTTTACCATATAAGTGTTCAATGTTCGCGTATTCGCACGCGTTCACTCGTACTCTTGCCAATGACGCTCGCTTATTAACTTCTCGCACAGTCGCACACCATCATTCACACGCTTGCCAATGATGTGTGCTTATTAACTTCTCGCACACTCACACACCATAATTCACACGCTAGCCAATGATGTGCGCTTATTAACCTCTTAGCACACTCGCACGCCATCATTCACACGCTTGCCAATGATGTGCGCTTATTAAACTCTTGGGACTTAGGTGGTCACGATGATTGTGCCGAGAGCGCGACCCCGCCGAGAGCATGCCTCATCCCGAGTGGCCCTTATGCCATATTTTGGATGAGGGGTTACCTTGGGTGTATTTGCAGAACGAAAGCCTCCCTTTTTGGGGGCCACTCGCAGGATTGTCAAGAGAATGCCTCCTTGGTTGGGGCCACTCGCATACTTTGACCCTTAGGATTTTCTCCTCATATTTTTCTATCATTCCTGTCATCAAGCGAGCCCGTTGCACTGCCAGCTGTATGAGAGCCTGGCCCTGTCATCTTCATGAGAGTTTATTACCCCGAGTCCAGTTCCACCTTCCCTAGCCAGCCTCTACAGAGATCAACCTGACTCACCATCTAATGAGAGCCCAGCAGCGGAATCGTCCGGGCTGTGCTTCATCCTCACTCACATCTTGCCACCGAGTGAGCCTACGACCCTGCCAGCTATGTGAGAGCCTTGTTAGTGGGTATACTCGGGGTTGTGCCTTGGAAAAGGCCTACGAGTATCGTCTACCCTGTCAGCTAGAGAGAGCCTGACATTGGGATCACTTCGGGCTGTGATTTATCCTAACTCTCATATTGCCACCGAGTGAGCCTACGACCATGCCAGCTAGGTGAGAACCTGGTCAGCAGGTCTGCTCGGGGATATGCCTTGGAAAAGGCCTCCGAGTACTGTCTGCCCTATCAGCTAGAGAAAGCCTGACATCGGGATCACCTAGGGCTGCGATTCATCCTCACTCTCATCTTGCCACTGAGTGAGTCTACGGCCCTGCCAGCTAGGTGAGAGCTTGGTCAGCGAGTTTGCTTGGGGCTATTCCTTGAAAAAGCCTTCGAGTACCGTCTGCCCTATCAGCTAGAGAGAGCCTGACAGCGGGATCACCTCGGGCTGTGATTCATCCTCACTCTCATCTTGCCACCAAGTGAGCCTACTGCCCTGCCAGCTAGGTGAGAGTCTGATCAGTGGGTATGCTCGAGGTTGTGCGTTGGAAAAGGCCTCCGAGTACTGTTTCACCTGTCAGCTAGAGAGAGCCTGGCAGCGGGATCACCTCGGGCTGTGATTCATCCTCACTCTTATCTTGCCACCGAGTGAGCATACGACCCTAGCAGCTAGGTGAGAGCCTGGTCAGCGGGTCTGCTCGGGGCTATGCTTTGGAAAAGGCCTCCGAGTATCGTCTGCCCTGTCAGCTAGAGAGAGTCTAACAACGGGATCATCTTGAGCTATGATTCATCCTCACTCTCATCTTGCCACCGAGTGAGCCTACGGCCCTGCCAGCTAGGTGAGAGCCTGGTCAGCGGGTCTGCTCGGGACTATGCTTTGGAAATGGCCTCCGAGTATCGTTTGCCCTGTCAGCTAGAGAGAGCCTGACAGTGGGATCACCTAGGGATGTGATTCATCCTCACTCTCATCTTGCCACCGAGTGAGCCTACGGCCCTGACAGCTAGTGAGAGCCTAGTCAGCGGGTCCGCTCGGGGCTATGCCTTGGAAAAGGCCACCGAGTACCGTCTGCCCTGTCTGCTAGAGAGAGCCTGACAGCGGGATCACCTCAGGCTGTGTTACATCCTCACTCTCATCTTGCCACCGATTGAGCCTACGACCCTGCCAGCTAGGTGAGAGCCTGGTCAGCGGGTCTGCTCGAGGCTATCATTCACATATCCAGCATCCTTGCCTTATAATCTGATACTAACTATTCATAAAAAGGAATTCAAACAGCTCAAAATCAAACATTCTTATACAACTTTAAGGGTAGAAATGCTTGTTATCGCGTTCCTGTGTCTCCGCAATCCTCTTTTGTATCTCTTCCATCGTGGCCTCTTTCAGTAGATGGACCCCCTCTTCTATTGCTCTTTCCTCCTTTCCTGCTCTCCCCAGCGTCGCTGGCTCATCCATCTCCCTACCCCAGCCTCTATCATCCAGGATACGGTGTTGACGGCGGTCACATAGCACTACCTAGCCACCTTCGCATCCCCCCGGATTCAGACCATAATTCCTCCGCTGTGAAACTTGAGGCATTGATGGAATGAAGAGGGGACGCACCGGAAGGTGTTGATGAGAGGGCATCCAAAAATGGCATTATAACTGCTCGGAGCGTCGACTGTGACAAACCGGCAGTTCCTTTGGACCCCTCCCAACGTCACCTGGAGCCTGACTCCTCCTTCAACCTCCTTCCTCTCCCATGAAAAACCGAACAGCGGCTCGTCCGAGGCCAGCACCCTCTTCGCCTCCACTTGCAATGCATCGAAAGACTTTTTGAAGATCACATTCACGGATCTCCCATTGTCGACCAGAATCCGACAGACCGTGAAGTTCTCGATAGCCGTTTGGATCACTAGGGCATCGCAGAACGGATCCTCATAATCCTGCATGTCCTCCGACGAGAATGCGATTTTTTTCTAGAGGGGGTGGGGTTTGGGAGGTTGATGCGACGCTCCTCCAGAACATCACTTGGAAACTCCTCTTGTGAGTGGCCTCGGTCCCTACCCCACCGTGGATCACTCTGATCCCCCCTCGGGCTCCCACATCATCCCAATCTTCACACCTGTCTTCCCCTCCTCCAGGTAGCACCTCCTCAATCCTCACTGGGCATTGTTGATGTTGCGCCTGACCCCTCGTCTCTCTCATTTCTAGAAACTCTGGGTAGGTGGCCGTGATGTGGGCTTCCTCCTAGTGGAAATCACAAAAGGGCAACGCCGCTCTGCCTATCCTTCCACCTCTTTGGCCGTTCATTTTTCCCCTTCTTCCTTCTCGGCCGATCGCCATGGCCTGTTGCTGAGGAGGGAGAGGCGGCCTCGGGCCCTGTCTCCATCCCAGCCGGTGGGGCCTTCCTTGGCCTCCTTGGAAGTTGCCCCCTCCATGGGGGAAGCCATTTCCCGGGCCCTGCCTCCCCCTCCTTGCTGTATCCACCCCAACTCCGGGGCCCTCGCTTCCTCCCTTCTCCGAACTTCTGGCTGCCTGACCTCCAGTTCACTTAACTTTGCCAGTCTTTTTGTGAATTCCGGGTTGGCTGCTTCCCCTTCGATCTCCTCCGATGCCCTTTCCATCAACTCTTCGAAGAACATGGGGGACTTCCACTTCAGGTTCATCTTGAAGAACCCCTCCCGCAGCACCACTGTGAAGGCGAGCTGGAGTGTGATCCCGGGCACTTCTTGGATAGCAGGACCTTCTCCTGGAATCGGTCGACATAGTGCGCCAGCGACTCCCCTGGTCGCTGCTTGATATTGAAGAGCGCCTCGACATCCTTCTTCCTTTTCTTTGAGGTTGAGAAACGCAGCTGAAAGCTGCGACGTAACTCCTCGAACGCATAGATCGATCCCATGGGCAGCTGGTGAAACCAGTCCCGGGCCTTCTCCTTCAGGGTGGTGGCGAAGAGTCGGCACTTGAAGGCGTCTGACATGGGTCTGATGGAGATCATATCCTCAAACCATTGCAGTTGCTGGACGGGATCATCCTTGTCGGTCTAGAACAACATGACCGGCTCCCTGAACCCCTCTGGGAGAAGTGCCGAGGGGACCAACTCGTAGAACGGGCTCCCCCCGCTCGCTGCCCTTGCCTGCTCGACTCGCCCCACGAGCTCTCTGGCCTGACTTGCTCCTGCCGGACTCGCACTCGCCGGGGGGCCATTCGTCGGGACCCCATTCACCGAGCTCGCACTAGCCGGGATGGCGCTTGCCGGGACCCCACTCGCCGGGACCCCACTCGCTGAGCTGGGGAAGAGTTCTCGCCCGACAAATTCTCGCCCTGATGCCTCGGTTGTTGCCTCCTTGCCTTCCCTCTGCCTCGGGGCGTTCTCGCTAACTCCCGGCGGAGGAACCATCTGGGGCGCTGGGGTTGCGAAATCGCCTCGCACCGACGCGAAAGCGAACTGGATTGCCTCGAGAACCTCCCTTCGGAGATCTGCGAGCATCCCTACTGTCACCGGCGAGCCGGATGGTGGAGAACTGCCATGGACGGCCTCTCGCTCGTCCTCTTCTGTCATGCTGCTTCCTTGGGAATTTCTTGCACTAACTGCTCTCCACGCTCACCGCGCCAAAAATATTGGAACCAAGATTTGGCTCCAACGAGGAGATCAGACCCCTTAGAGGGGGCAGGTAGCGCTTATTAATCCCGCGGAAGAAGCAAACCGAAGGCTAAGAGCTAGACACAGACCTTTGGCTACAACACGGAGGTCCCACCACACACCCGGAAGATGTTTAAAGCGCTTCCCCTCCCAAGCCAAAGCTGAAGCTGGGCACCCTTGGAGAGCTTGAGGAGCTAACCAAAGGACCTATGGAGGAAGAAGCCAGAAATTGGAATCCTCTTCAAAGGTGCCCTCAAGGGTCTATATATAGCTTTTTTCCTTCTGTCTGCCAATAATGCAATCTCGCATTTTGGTTTTACTAAATGAACCCCAAACTGGTCTGCTAACAGCCAAACTCCGTTGTTCTGAAGGGCTATTGGTAGCCCACCAAGGGTATCTGGGTAATTTTACCCCTGAATCCCCCCTAGGCGAGTGGTCCATGAAGGCACCTCTCGCCCGACCACCCGCGTACCAGACCTCCTTGCATTCTAAAACTCATAATTATGTTCTCTGAAAAACTCATTGGTCATTATTAACTCTTGCTTAAGTAATCTGTGATATGACCCCGTTATGTACAATATAAGAGGAGATTGTTGAAGTATATTGATATAACGGGTTAACGAATACTTGATAGTTTGGTTATAATTTGATAGGAATTCACTTACCCGCCGGGATTTAGGGTTCGCCTATAAATACTCTGCTAGGGGCAACAAGTAGGTTGTTCTAAACTTGACAGTCACGCGAATGCTTCGAGCGCACTAACACTAATATATGGGAAATCGTGTAGAAAAAGATAAAAGAAAAACTTGATTTCTTTATTAAGAAGGACATAAATTACTGACTAAGACCACTAATTAAACACCTCGAATGTTTTAATCAATTAGATTTTAGAGATAATTTTGCCGTCCTGAGATTTGATGTACGGTCTAACTATAATTGAAGCCAAAGAAATATTGTGCATATAAATGATATTATATTATGATGATATAAAATTGTACACATAAATAATATTATACTAGTTAGGTTGCGCAAAATTTGGCCGCCCTGAGATTTGATGCACAATCATATCTTTTTAATTAATATTAAAGAAAATTGTACATGTATATAATATCATAGCATTGTTATATGCAGCCAATTTTGGCTATAGGCGGTACAATAATTTTAAATAAACACCTCTTTTATTTCTCCCCATTTCAAACTACTCACAACCCAAACCCTAAATCCCTCTCATGTCTCTTGCGCGTCTCCTCACGATCCTGCCGTTCCCCGTTGCGCCTCTCTCATTCGCCGACTCCTCCACCGGTCATTTGTCCACCGCTCGTGAGCACAAACATTGTGGCCAACATGTATTTCAAAATTTTAAAAAATTTTGGTCATTGGCGTACGCAATTATTTTCGGTCATTGGCGTGGGTGGATGTAACGGGAGATGAACATTGTGGGTATCATTTAATTTGATTAGCAATGAATATGAGTGATAATTAGAAACGAGTGCGGCCACACACACACACATGAAAATGTGAGAAGATCTGAATTATAGGCCTCTTTGGATTGTGTGTTTACTCATACGCCGTTAGATAAGTGGTTGACTATGTCTGACATAAGATTGATAGTGGCATCATGTTACAACATCAAGCTTATTCATTTCTGTAAATTCCACACTTTCACCATTCTACCGCTACATTCGGCACCGCCAACATTCCCAAGGATAATTTTCATTGCGTTCGTACATGGTAATCATTTTGTATAAATGGTGATGTATATTGATTATCCATACCACCAATATTTACAAGTTGGAATAGATATCATACATGAAATCTCGATGGTTAGGTACGTGTTAAAAGATTATTAAATAGTTTAACTCTCTTCACCTCTTCGTTTATTGATAATATTAAAAAATTAATTAATTTCTATGCAACTTTAATGTTTATTTGATGGGCGTTTTTTTTAATCTTCAATTTTGTAAACTACGAGAGATAGACATTGTTGTATTGTCGTTCGATACTTGTAGTTAAAAATAATTTATCTAATCTATAGATACATGCTTCAATTACTAGACATCATTTTATATTTTTTTTCTTGCAGGGTGTCGCATTTACTTGTTTGGAAGCTACCAAATATTGTACAACTTTTATGCATGATGCCAAATTTTATACAACACATATACATGATATTTTTGTAATAGAAAGTACAAGCAAATATCTATTTTTTTAGATATTTCTAGAGAAAAGTTTTATTATTATACATATTTAAATATAATTGGCCAACAGTAACAATTTGGGTTATAAGGATGAATTCATGGACCGCAATAAACCTTGGGCTACTACTAGCAAAAATTGGGCTGCCTATAACAACACTCTAATATTGTATTCATAGTCTGGGGCTAGTTTTTGGCCTAGCCGGGTTTGTGAATAAACATTATTAATGACCGCTAGTTGCGAATGGGCTCAGCACATCCATAAAAAATTTGGGTGTGCTGATATGCGCAAATCGTCTGTAATTAATGATGATAGATTCATGTACTATATTCTTAGAATTGCAAGCGCACATTCATTTATAGTATATGATAAATTAATATCAAGATCGAGTTCCACAGAATTCATGTAAACACGTTACTTTATTTCATTCTATTATTATACCTAAATTTATAGAGCATTTAAAAAAACAAAATAAGTGAGACATGCTTGAGAGCTTTGATATTAAAATCAAATGAAAATAACCAAAAATACATTTCTATTCGGTAAAAATAACTTTATATCTAGTTTTTACGATCTATTACAAATGAGTATTGATGGAGTTCCTCAAAATGGGTTCAGTTGAACCGAAGATTTTTTGCCGCGACCTCGACCGTCTCGCCGATATAATTCCAACAGACACATTCTCGTGAAATTCCGAGTTTGTTTGATCCCTCAAACGGATGCCTGAACACTTGTACCTGCAATGTGCGTCTGCTCGCAAGCCGCACCATGCTATGCCCACCATGAGCTCAAACATCTCACACGCGGGAGCGCCCCCCCCCCCCCCCCCCCCCCCCCGGCACGCTCCCGCACTCGGGAGCCTCCCCCGACGCGCACAACACGCGGGAGAGCCTCCCGAGCGCTCATGCACGCGAGAGCGCTTCCCCCGCGATCCAGCACACGAGTGCGCCTCCAGCGCGATCCAGCACGCGGGTGCGCCTCCCGTGCACGCATGCAAGCAGAGAGCACCCTACGGGGCGTTGGTGCGCCTCCCGCTCTCGACCGCATGCGGGAGAGCCCTCCCGCGCGCTCCAGCACACGAGAGCCCCACTCGCGCGTGGGAACGCCCTCTCGAACGCTCCAACGTGTGGGAGCCCCTCACGCGCACGCTCGCGCGCAGGAGCGCCCGTCCGCTCGTTCCAACGCGCGGGGGCCCCTATCATGCACTCCCGTGTGCTGGGGCGCCCTCTTGCACGCTCCATCACGCGGGAGCACCTACCGCGTGCCCGACTGCGCGTGCAGCGCCCACTTGCGCGCTCCAGAATGCGGGAGCACCTCCCGCGTGCATCTCCCTCTAGCACGCATGGGACCCTCCCGCTGGCACCTGCGTGCGGGGAGTGCCCTCCTACGTGTTCCATCGCGCATGGGCCCCTCCCACGCACTCTTGCGTGCATGAGTCCCTCCCACACACGTGAACCCCTGCTGCGCGCGCCTGCGCACGGGGAGTGCCTTCCCGCACGCACCTGTGGAATGAATATCAAAGGTGTAGTCCCCAAGGAACTCCTTCCACCTCCTTTGTCTCATATTTAGCTCTCTGATTTAACATCTACATTAGGCTCTTGGGGTCTATAAGGATATCGATCTTCACTCTGTATAAGTAGTGTCACCGCATTTTTAGAGTGAACACCAAACCCGCACACAACTTGCAAGGACGACCGCCGGCACCCCCAGCATCCAGCTCGAAAGGGTTCAGCCTCAACTGGTCTGCATACCGTACACCCCAACCCCTCTCCATCCCACCATAGGGCCCAACGGGTTGTTGGAGGCCGCAACCCCCTCATTCATGAGGAATGATTCAGTTAAGCGACAATGCAGGGACTTTCAAGGAAGTTACCCATCATGTGACTACTCCAGCCCAAGCACGCTTAACTATGGAGTTCTTTCATTCTTCATCACCAATTAAGCGTGTTTCGGCTGGAGTAGTCACGGGATGGGTGACCTCCTGGGAAGTCCCTGCGTTGCAGCTTAACTGAATCATTCCTCTTGAAAAGTGGGGCTGCGGCCTCCAACAACCCACTGGGCCCTATGGTGGGATGGAGAGGGGTTGGAGTGCACGGTCTGCAGACCGGTTGAGGCTGAACCCTTTCGAGCTGGATGCTGGGGGTGTCGGCGATCGTCCTTGCGAGCTGTGTGTTGGGGAGACCGTTACATGGAAGCTATTAAAAATGTATACCTATCACCACATCTCTTTGGTGAATGGCTTCTTGCTGGCAAGGGAGTAAACTTTTGTCTAGGTCAAAGGATATTTGGAGGCGGAAGACTCCACTGCCTTTCCTTTCTCGACGTATCTTGGACCCCCAACATGAGTGTTATTTAATGCTTTACTCTCCATCTTTGTAGGAGCACTTCAACACATTGTGTCATGTGCCCCACTTTCCCATAAGTATAACATGTTATCAGGGCTCGGGCAGTTAAAACCCCCCAAATAGCAGCGAGAGCCACCTCCATAAACTTTGATCTCTTCTTGTACCTCTTGATTTAAAAATTTGCCTGAGTGGTAAGTACCTTGAACTATGAATTCATGGTATTTAAGTCTTTCCTGTGCTTGACCCTTTGCATGTCCATTTCCAGAGATCTTGCAGTCTCCATTAGGATGTGGAAGTCAAATGTCATTGAACAAGCAAGTAACAACCTTAATTCGTCTTACGGACCTTCATAGAATTTATTGGTCTTGGTCTCCTCGTCTTCCAACATAGTGCCTGCATAGTGGCCTAGTAAGGTGAACATGTGTAAGTATTCATATATCGTATGATCTCCCTTTATCAGACATAAGAATTGGTTCTGCAGTTTATTGCGCTGGGTGGAGGGTATGTATCTTCATAGGAATGACTCTGAGAGGTTTCCTAATGAGATTTGAGTAAGTTATCACCCACTAAATTTGTACATTGCTTATTCGTCCCACCAAAGCTTTGCCTCCATGATAAGTAGGAAGGTGGCCAAAGTGACCTCCAAAACTTCTTCAGTATCCATTTTCGTCAAGGTAATCTTGATTCTTTACAAGCAGTTCTCGCCTTCTGTTGGGGATTTAGTCCCCGATAAAGATAGAGGGTTGAAGCTCAAAAAGTTTTTTAGCTGCTAGAAAAGTGCTTACAGTTCCACTAATGACTTAACTATAACAACCGACACTAGGGCCACATCAGGAGTATGAGGATGTTCAAGCCTCTCTGGTTGTTAATTAAGCATGGTAAACATTGCTTCTGCAACCGGTCTAATCATTTCAGCGGAATGAGGTGTTGTAGGTGCATCAACAAACACACTATTCTTGTTAATGTTACAGAGTTGAGGACCCCCCGCTACACACCTAGTCATCAATAATCATGAAACACATAATTTAGTGACCGAAAACTAGTATGTTGGAACAACCCTATTTCTGATTTGGGCTAGGATCACTATATGTTGACTGGGATCAAGTTGACCCCAATGTATAGTCTATGGGTCAAGGGTTTAGGCTGTTAGAACTCAAGAAAGTATTCAGGCACTGCGTTCGACGAAATGCTATCTGCGTTCGACTAACAGCTTACATTCTGCGTTCGATGAACGACATGCTCTCTGCGTTCGACGAACGGCTTACATTCTGCGTTCGACGAACGACACGCTCTCTGCGTTCGACGAATGACTTACATTCTGCGTTCGACGAACGACATGCTCCGGCGTTCGACGAACTCGCTCTCCAGCTCGATGCTCTCAATTCTCAAGCCAGTCTCAGCGGTCGACGATTTTATTCAGTCTCAGCGGGCGACGAAATTGTCCAGTCTCAGCGGTCGACGATTTTATCAAGTCTCAGCGGTCGACGAATTTATTCAGTTCGACGATCTTAGTTCTCCAGCCAGGCAAGCAGATAAGTTCTCTCACTTCGACGAACTCCATCGTCCGTTCGACGAACTCAGTCTGCGTTCGACGAATATCTTCAGATCGACGAACTCAGCTTTGAGATCGACGAATCCAATTCTGTTCGACGAAACTTGTTCAGATCGACGAAATGTGTTATTTCAGTTCAGTATTCCAGACAGATTATTCTATTCTATTCTCTGACCTCAGATCTTTCAGCAACGGCTCTATTATATCAGATAAGTAAGGATTATATCTTTCCTTTTATTATTTCGAAAATAGTCGTTGACATTTCCTTGGAAAAGGAAAAGATAAACGGCGTATCAGATTTGCAGTATATGATATATCTCTTCTGAATATTTTATTCTTTAATTTAAGGGATTTGAACTTCAAAGATTTCAAAACAAATAAAAAAGTAAGAAGATATACAGTATCACATCATAGAATAGCAGTACATGAAAAAGAAAGAAGAAGGATATACAGTTGAGAGGAAGAAGAAAGAAATAACAGAAAAAGCTTTTCAGTCTTCATCTTCCTCAAGTAGCACTCATTCACTGAGAACATCAACTCTACTCTCTCAGTCATCAGCTGCTAGATCAAATCTTCAAAGAGCAACAACAATCTGAGGAACTCATTCTCTCAGATTAATCAGCTACAGGAAGATCAGTACATTCAAAAGAAAGCTTCCATCCTCAACTGTCAACAATTTTATATCAGACAGGGGGAACTTTACAACATCAACAATCCACTAGAGTCTTCTCTCAGAATATTGACAGAGAAAAACTTCATAACCCTTCTTTACCTCATCTTGTACAGGGTTATAACTCCCTTCAAAAGTTAACCCATTGGTGACAGGGCACCTGAACAAAAACCTATGGTTTGGTTAGAGCACCTGATAAAAAACTCACTTGGTGTGTAGACACCTGATCAAAAACCCCTTGGTGATATGACACCTAATCAAAAACCTAGTGGATCCTACCAAGTGTGGTAGAAGAGTAGACGTACCCAGGTTTATTGGGGAACTACTATAAAAATCCTTGTGTCCTCTTTGTTGTGATTTTCTGTGTGCTGTGTTGTGTGTTGATTTGTTTTATTTAATTTTATAACTCACTTTGCAATACACATATAAGTATCACTATTTTAATTCTGCTATAAAAATAAGTGAAAAACTTTTAATACTCTATTCACCCCCTCTAAAGTAAATCTAAGATCTAACCTCACTTTCAATTGGTATCAGAGGTTGGTTGAAAAGTGTTGAAAAGTGTTGAAAAGTGTTGAAAAGTGAATGAGTGTTGATGCCAAGGCTATGGACCTTCAACTTTATCAACATCAACAGATGCTCAAAAGATGCTGAAAAGTGTTGATGCCAAGGCTATGGACATATTAGCTCAAGCAATGTCAAAAGATATTTATCAAAGAGTTGCTGATTGCACTTCAGCAAGAGACATCTGGAACTCCCTCACAAGGATGGTAGCTGAATCTTCTTCCACCTCAAGTGATGCAGATACAAAATCATCATCTAGTTCAAGTGAAGAAGAAGAAGAACAAAAAGCTATAAAATTCTGCATGATTGCCATAAATGGCTCAAACCATAACTCAGATGCAGAATCTGAATCTGATGAAAATAAGGTAATTTTAAGTTTTGATTTTACTCCTGAAAAATTCAAATCAGATTTTAAAATGCTATGTACAGATTTATTAGAATCTGAGAATGAAATCACATCTCTCAAAAAAGAGTTAACAGAAATAAACAATGTAACTTCTGAAAATACTGAACTTAAAGTAGATTTAAAAACATCAGAAAAGCAACTTATTTCTTTGAAAAATAAGTCAATTAAAGCTGAAATTTTTGAACAAACTGTTAATAAGAAAAATATCAAAATAATGAATATTACAAGCACTAAAAATGCCAGATTAAAAGGCAGCAAACTTGGCCTAGGATCTTCATCCAATCTATCTCATATTAAAAAGAAAAATCCTCTAACTACATCTACAAAATTTGTCTCTGCTAAAGAAAAAGAAGTAGCAAAAGACTTAATAAAATTGTTAAAATTTTGTGTGTTCAACAAAATTCGTCGAACCAAGATCGACGAAATCAAATGACTTCGTCGAACACTGATCGACGAAAGCCGAACACAAAAATCAAACATAATTTTCATGAGATCAGAGCTCAACGAATCAGAGTTCAACGAACTCTGAACACAGAGAATAAATATAACTATTCATTAATCAGAGATCAACGAAATCACTGCACTTTGTCAACCCGAGATCGAGGAAATCAGAATAGTTTATCAAACATATATTTTAATGATTATAAAAGAAACTTTCAATTGGTAAAAGAAACTTTCAATTGGTATCAGATACAAAGGCCAATATCAATTCACTTTCAATTTGGTACTACCTTAACAGATAAGGCCAATATAATTAACTATAAGACAATACTTAAACCTATTATAAATCTTTTAACTCCAATTGTAATCAAACAAAAAGTTATAAGATTCACTTAATTTTTTCTTATCTTATAAACAAAGTCAGATGACTTCATGTTCTAACAGACTTTCTCAGGTCCATCAAGATTTGAGTATTCTACTCTAGTTGCATTGATCATAAATGATCATGGCACTGAGTTTTGAATCTCTTCTGATGAGAGAATTCTGTAAGAACGAAGGTATCAGGCAATGTTTTTCTGAGAAGATAAAAATTCCTTAGAATTCATTAACAGCTGTAGCAATTCATCACATTAATAGAATCCTATTGAAACAAAATCAACTAGGATATTTTCCTTCTAATAAAGCATATAGGGTTTATAACAAATCTACTCTTAAAATAGAAGAGTCCATGCATTGTTGGAACTAACCTATTAAATGAGGAGAGGAACACCACCTTACCAGAGACACTTTGTAGGTACAATGACAATCTTGCATCCTTCCCTACCTCCATCAAATGCCCCTTCTTCTAGGGGCCTAGTGATACGCGCAAAATAGAGCTTGAAAACGCAAGTATACGTGCCGTACAAGTAATACAGAGTAAGTGAGATCGTTCCCACGGAGAAGTGACTAGTTTAGTGCTTACAATTACTAGCTACACCGTTTCTATGAATCCAAGTAAAACGGTTAATTGATTTTCTGAAAATAGATTAAAACTTTTGGATAAATATTAAAACTAATTTAACTAGATCTTAAGATACTTTTTAGCAATTAGAGAAAATAGCCTTGCATTTCTGATTTCATATGTATACTATGATGATGATGAAATAAATATTTCATTTGGTTGAGTTTTGAATTATCTTGCGATAATTTTAAAAGAAGAGACCTTTATCTCTCGATACAAGGAGTCTTAATATCTACGCAACCCTAGTTATCTCTAACTTAGGCGAAACGAAAATATTATGAAGCGCAAAAATCTAGTTCGCTAGCATGAAAAGGAAATCTCTTTCACTTTTCAAAACTAAAGAGATCTTGTGATACACGTACGTTTCTCCTCTCTCGATTCTCGTAACGCAGTTAAAATATAGAAATTTTGGTTAATGATTCACAATGCTCATCTCTCGATTCTCGCACTGCGATAAACTAGCCCTTAAATTAACATTACGACGCTCATCTCTCGATTCTCGCGGCGCAATATAATAAAAAGATATGATCCAACAATTTCACCATAAGAATCACACGATCTATAAAGATAATCACAAAACAAATTCGAAATCAAAGATGTTCATCATCGACATACACATACTACTCTCATCATGCAAGACTAGAGAGTTTTAGTTCATGATTGAGGGAAAATAACACAAAACTGAAGAGATCTTACTAAACATTTCGAAAGAAATGTGAATCTTCCCTTCTCCAGTGACGTGGAAGTGTTTCCTTCAGCCCCAATGCCAAATCTGGACTGGTTCTCCCTTTTGACAGAATTTCTTCTCAGGTTTCCTCCTCCTCTCTAATGGCCGAAAATGATAGATTTTCTTTTTAAATGGCCGAAAGTCCCTCTTTTAATCTCCCCCTCCTTTTTTCTCAGTGGGCCCCACTTGTAGTCATAATTAATTACTGAACGGATGCCTAAAAAAATAGGTTGCAACTGTTGAAAACTTGGTAAATTCGGATTTGAATTTCCTGTAACCGTCAGAGGTGTTATGAATATGTTGCAACATTTCTGGGTCTGCATTTCTGCACAATTTGACCTGCCAGATTTGTTGAGAACATGTTGCAACATTTTTCTCAGATTTTTTTTTTCACAATACTTAGCCTTCAATCCTTGACTTAAATTCTCTCCGAATCCTATCATAAAAAGATATAGAAATGAGAGTAACAACCATTTTGACTTCAAATCATGCGGCAATTGGATTTTTATCTACTTTTCATATATAAATATCACATAATAAGGCTAAAATGATAAAAATAGGGATAAAGATAACTTCTTTTTGCGAAGTTATCACACCCCCATGCTTAGTTCTTTGCTAGTCCCTAACAAATGTAAATCATTGTAAACCATGACATGACAAATACTTATGAAAGTACAATTTCATTCCCTTCTACTCTTCATTATAAGTTAACCAAAATAGCTTCAAGTAATTCACATTAACTGATGCTAGACTTGCTAATCCAGAAGAATTCAAACCTTCATAAATCCATCAGTTAGATATAAGAAAAGGCTCAATTAAGAATTCAAGTGTTAGGTGTGATGCTCTTAACAATTTGTCTACATCCCTTACAATTCATTTTCGATAAACTTCGTCACCAATAGGATAGATCAAGAGTAGTCTAAGGCTTTGATATGACCTCTACATGAGTGTGGTAGAAAATGGTGCCAAATAAAACGAATTGATGAATTTTGAAGAGATGGATAGCCATTTCCCAATTAATGATCTTAGTAGCTTTCCAACTTATGGGGCTTCACTTTCAATAACTATATTTTTTATTTATTTTTTTATTTTTTTTATTTTTTATAGTTGGGATCATTCCAAGTAAGCCGGAGCTAACTTAGGCCACATGTCACTATGATATATATTATTTTTTTTATAACACCCATAACTGGTCAGTCTACTAGCTGAGGAACATAGGAAAATGAATAATCAAGTCTTAAAGCTCAGAAGTGATATGTGATGGCAACAAGGTAAGGATTTTGGTGGAAGCAAGGTTAACTACGTACGCTCAATATATTGGCACTATCATTGAATTAGAGCATACTCAATCTAATCCCATTAGGATCCGAAGTTAATTAAATAAATTAAAAGGGCGTAAACTCCTTTAAGAACTGTAGTGCATGCATGTGAGATAGAATTCTTAATCGAGCTTTAACCAATCCGACTAATTTCAATATCATAGTCTGATTCATTGGAGTGACTCGTCTAGCCTTACAATTAATTTGAAAAAAACTTGAATAGATTTATTAATAATAATAAAAAGAAATTTAAGAGTAGATATTTATAAAATATATCCCATAAAAGATTTGTCAAGCAAGGTATAGAGGGACATGCCCCCATACTTGAACCTTTACTAGTCCCTAGTAAAGAAGTGAAAGCAAATAAAATAGCCGTGTATGCGATTTCATACTTCATAAATCAGAAAAGTTGAATAAATTCAAGCAATTTAATCAATGTGAAACGACCAATTTATTCCACGGGCTATCAGTAGCAATAAATTGAAAGATACATGAATGTGCAGTATAGTACAATTCGCACATTAAAAAGAGCCTTTCTCCATAGTGTAGATAGCGTGTCAGCAGTAGGAAACCACAGTGGAACATGATATTATTGAAAAGCTATAGTATGGAGTATTACATCAACATGAAAGGCATGTAATGTAGGTGCAGTAAAAAAAATAAAAAAAATGGAAGAACATTGCACCCAACATTTAATCAATTCACCATAGATAACCCTTTCACCATTGGAGCAAAATTAAAGCGCAGTAAAATTATTTCCACAAGCAAATATAAGTAGAAGTCCACAAGTGAAAACAAGTTTAAGTCGCCGTCTATCATAACAAAAATTGTACATCATCAAAATGATAAAATGTCAATCCTCCTCCTCGTCGTCGTCAACGTAATCGCTCTCGTCGGAGTCGTCCTCGGTCAAGAATTCGTCTAAATCGTCGTCATTACCGGATGCAAAGGCTGCATCGTCCATGGCTGCTTCAGCGTGATCATGTGGATCCGGAGAGGATGCCACCTCCTTTCCCTTAGAGCTAGACGGTGGGGGGTCAAACCAGGCGGGATTCACTTCCCGAACAGCTATCCTATCTTCCGGGACATTCAAGTGACGGAGAAGCTCGACTTGATTATGGTATACAACGTTTAAATAAGAAATGACATGACGATGTTGTTGGCGCTGAAATTTGGCGTTGGCTTGCAAGTTTTTAAGGATGTTCGGCCAATCCGGAGGATTAGGGGAGAGTGGCGGAGGATTCAGAGATTGGGTGGTTTTGCTCGAAGATAGGGGAGGTTGTTGTTTCTTACCGGATTTGGGGGGAGGCTTCTCTAATGGTACCTTAATATAAGAAGAAATAACCGAAAATGTTATTGGCTTACCTACAATGGTGGTAGTGTCCGTGTCGGCGATTGGTACCCTGGCGTAACGGCATAACGAAGTGATGAGTGTAGGAAACCATAACTGAGTTCCCCCATCAGTTTTGACCTTCTTTTGTAGTTGACTCGAGATGATATGCCCAATATTAATGGGAATCCCTTTTAGAATACTATAGATTATGCAAGCCCTATCGAAGGAGACATGGTTTGGGTGTTTTGTTGGCATGATACTTGAGTTTACAAAAAGAAGCCAAACCTTAGCTTCACGAGTAAAAAGGGCAGAATTCAGAACATGTGAGGATTCATGGACCCAGGTTATGTTTCTAGTTAGGCACAAGGTGGTGGCAATATCGAATGGGTTGGTGGTCCGAACAGATTCGTACACATCTCGGTCCAGATTTGTTAAGTCAAAATAAGAATTTATACCTTCCGCAGAGAAATCGACTTCCCTCCCCCGTATATAAATTTTTCCATTCCTATGGAACTTGGCGTTAGCGTAGAATTCATACACCCATTGTTGGATTGCCTCAGTGCGGGGGTGACAGAAGGAACTCCAGCCGAATTTGCCTATTTGCTGCACATACGCCTGACTCCAACCACGAACTTTGAGTTGAAACCCTCTTTCGTTAATGAAGGGCTTTCAGCAGTTCGTAGCGAGCTTCGGCATCTTCATTGATGAATCGGAACTGCTTATGTGCCACCTCCTTTTGTCGACTTTTCTTTGGAGCCATGTCACTTCCAGAAGATTAATGAGGACAATCGACGGCCGCCTAGTGATCGTTTCCGCCGGTGGATGATTCGAAAAGAGCGAGGTAGGGTTTTTCGAGCAGAGGGGTCGAGGAGGGTTTTGATTTTCTGAAGATTGGGATTTTGGAAGGGATGAAGGACGGCGGTTTCTTTTTATTTCATACATGGCGGTTCAGCTCCGTTTCGACGACATCAGCGGTTCACTTCTTTTAAAATGTCAGACGAATTTAAATAGCCGGTTCAATTGAACCGGCTGGTTTCTAAAAAAAAATTGAAGTTTTGTAGTGTAAAAGTCAGAGAGAAAAATGTTGCAATATTTCGAGGAAATGTTGTAACATTTTTTTTCCGAACCTATTTCTAGCTTGTCCCTGAATCGAATGAAGGGAAAATGACTTTTTAAGTGCTCAAGATCATAAGATTTCAGTCATGCATCATTTTGAGAGAAACACAAACAAACAAAACAAAGAATAACAATAACCACGATAGAAACTTATCATTAAAAAGTGGGGTTGCCTCCCCGAAAGCGCCTTAGTTAATGTCCCGGCTGGACATTCGGCGGCTTGAAAATTTTATTTCAAGTGTATGAACGATATTACTCGTTCATTTTCGTTTCCTAAATAAGTCTTAAGACGTCCGCCATTGACCTTAAACTCTGAATGATCCTTTTCATTGATGATCGTAACGACCCGTAAGGAAGCACTTCCTTAACTCGAAACGGGCCCGACCACCTAGACTTTAATTTACCAGGAAAAATTTTTAGTCGTGAGTTGAATAATAAAACTAGTTGCCCTGGTTGCAAATGTTTCTCCGTAAGATGGCGGTCGTGCCACATTTTAGTACGGTCCTTATAAACCCTTGCACTTTCATATGCCTGCGTCCGGATCTCCTCCAATTCATTTAACTGTAGTAGTCTAGATTTACCGGCTTCTTGAAAATCAAAATTGATTTTCTTAATGGCCCAGTATGCCCGATACTCCAACTCTAACGGTAAGTGACAAGCCTTGCCATAAACTAAACGATACGGGGTAACACCAATCGGGGTCTTGAAAGTGGTTCTATATGCCCATAAGGCATCGTTAAGCTTTTGAGACCAATCCTTGCAATTTACACTAACCGTTTTAGCCAAGATTTTCTTGATCTCTCTATTAGATACTTCCGCTAACCCATTTGTTTGGGGGTGGTATGCCAATGCTACCTTATGCCTAACCCCGTACGTTTTCAGCAACGCAGCAAATTGGTGATTACAAAAATGACTTCCACCATCGCTTATAATAGCCTTGGGTGTTCCAAATCGACTAAATATAAAAAATTTCAGGAAGTATAACACCACCTTTGCATCATTTTTGGTCGTGGCTATGGCTTCAACCCATTTTGATACATAGTCTACAGCTAAGAGGATATATAAATTACCATTCAAATTAACGAATGGTCCCATGAAGTCTATACCCCAGACATCAAAAAGCTCAACTTCTAGAATTGGGTTCATAGGCATTGCTTCGTTCTTCTTAATATTTTCTTCCTTTTGACATCGACCACACATTTTCACATGTTCTCTAGAATCATGAAATAATGTAGGCCAAAAGAAACCGGCCTCTAAAACTTTCATAGTTGTCATATCCCCCTTAAAGTGTCCTCCGTAGGGAGAATTATGACAATTTTCTAAAATAGGATGCATTTCTACTTCCGGGATACATCTCCTCACTACTCCATCTGCACCAATTTTAAACAAATAAGGTGGGTCCCAAAGATAAGACCGCACTTGGTGTAAGAACCTCTTTCATTGTTGGTAGTTAAAATCTGAAGGTAAGATGTTCCTAACGAGGTAATTGACGTAATCGGCATACCATGGCACTGACCCCTCTGATATACCTAAGATTTGCTCATCTGGAAATCTCTCCTCAATCTCTGAATGATAATAAGATTCTATGGGTTCGATCCTAGAAAGATGGTCTGCTACAGGGTTATCTACCCCCTTTCTATCCTTAATTTCCACATCAAATTCCTGCAATAATAGTACCCAACGAATTAATCTCGGCTTTGTATTTTTCTTTTCCATCAAATAACGGATAGCCACATGATCAGTAAAAACTGTAACTTGAGTGCATAAAAGATAAGATCGAAACTTTTCGAAGGCGTAGACTACTGCCAACAACTCCTTCTCAGTCGTGGTGTTATTGATTTGAGCTTCAATCAGAGTTTTGCTCGCGTAGGCTATGGTGTGAAAAGGTTTCTCCCTAACTTGACCTAGTACTATACCAACAGCATAATCACTCGCATCACACATAAGGACAAATGGTTCACCCCAGTCGGGTGCCACCACAATTGGTGCCGTGGTTAATTGCTTCTTCAATTTATTAAATGCACTCAAACAGTCTTCATCCAAATGAAATTTTGTATCCTTTTCTAACAGTCCACTAAGAGGTTTCACAATCCTTGCAAAATCTTTGATAAACCTTCGGTAAAATCCCGCATGCCCTAAGAAACTCCTTAACTCTTTCACATTCCTAGGAGGGGGTAATTTCTCAATGACCTCAATTTTGGCCTTATCTACTTCTAACCCCTTGCTTGACACATGATGACCTAGAATGATGCCTTTGCGTACCATGAAATGGCACTTTTCCCAATTCAGCACAAGGTTAGTTTCGATACATCGCACCAGCACTCTTTCTAAGCACTCCAAACACTCTTCAAATGATTTTTCGAAGATGGAGAAATCATCCATGAAGATCTCAATACCATGATCCATAATTTCTGAAAATATAGCAATCATACACCGTTGGAACGTGGCTGGTGCGTTGCACAGACCAAACAGCATTCTCCTAAAGGCGAATGTTCCGTAAGGGCACGTGAAGGTAGTTTTCTCTTGATCTTCCGGGTCAACCGTGATTTGGTTATACCCGTAATAGCCATCTAGGAAGCAGAAGAAATCATTACCGGATAATTTATCTAGAACTTGATCGATGAAAGGCAATGGAAAGTGATCCTTTCTAGTAGCCTTGTTAAGCTTACGGTAATCCATACAAATGCGCCATCCGGTAATAGTTCTAGTTGTTATTAATTCGTTCTTATCATTTTTTATGACGGTCATCCCTCCTTTCTTCGGAACACATTGAACCGGAGAGACCCAAGAACTATCGGAGATAGGGTATATTATCCCTGCATCTAACCATTTTATTATTTCTTTCTTTATGACCTCTTTCATAGGTGGACTGAGACGACGTTGAGGCTCAATGGAACCTTTGTAAGATTCTTCTAGGAGGATCTTGTGCATGCATACCGAAGGACTAATACCTCGTATGTCCGCGATTGTCCAACCTATGGCTAATTTAAATTGCTTCAGCAAATCTATGAGTTGTTGACGTTGATCTAATGATAATTTTGAGTTAACAATGACCGGTAATGTATCATTGTCCCCTAGATATGCGTAGGCTAGATGTTCAGGTAATGGTTTCAACTCAAGTGTGGGTGAACTAATGATGGAAGGTTTATTTGCACATGTCTTATCTGTCATATCTAGAATATCCGGCTTACGAGTGAATGTCGGTGAATGAGCACTTATTTCAAAACACTCTTGAATTTCGTTCTCACTATCAGAGTTCTCTTCATCCGTCCCCTCCTCTTCGTCTTCTTCTAGATTCTCACTTAAGTTGTAATCATAAAGGGTCATACTCTTAACTTCCTCTATGACATCGTCTTCTAAACGAGGGAATTTCATGGCTTGTAGTACATTAAAAGTCACTTGTTCATCGTTAATCCTCATGGTTAATTCACCCTTGTGTACATCAATCAGGGTTTTCCCGGTGGCTAAGAAAGGCCTTCCCACTATAATGGGGACTTCCTTGTCTTCCTCCATGTCCAATACCACAAAATCTGCCGGAAAAATAAACTTGTCTACCTTGACTAAGACGTCTTCTACAATCCCCTTTGGAAAGGTTAGAGATTTATCGGCTAATTGTAATGTAAGTGATGTTTTGGAAATCTCCCCCAATCCTAACTTCTTATAAATTGAAAGTGGCATAAGATTTATGCTCGCCCCTAGATCGCACAAAGCCTTTCCCTCGAATTGATGCCCAATAGAACACGGAATCGTGAAGCTTCCGGGGTCCTTTAGTTTTGGTGGCAATCTCCTCTGGAGAATTGCACTACATTCATGTGTAAGGGTTACAGTTTCGTTCACACCAAATTTCCGTTTTTTATTTAAGATGTTTTTCATGAACTTTACGTAACTCGGCATCTGTTCTAATGCTTCGGCAAAGGGTATATTAATTTGCAACTTCTTAAAAATTTCTAAGAATTTCTGAAACTGTTGATCTAGTTTGCTCTTTTTTAATCTTTGGGGGAACGGTGGTGGTGGATAGGTTCTTGGGTTCTCCTTCCTTCTTTCCTCTTTTTCTCCTTCTATTTCCTTATCAGTTCTTCATATTATTACTACTTCCTCTTCACTCTTATCACCCTCATCTCTTCCTATTATTACTTGCTCAGTAGGATTCTGGACTTCTTCTTGGTCTTGACTTTTATTTTGTTCATGTGGATTAGTGTCTTGACCAACTATTAACTCACGCCCACTTCGTAATGTGACAGCCTTACAATGATGATTATCTACCTTAGGATTAGGTGTGGTATCCGCAGGGAGTGTGCCTTGCGGTCGCATACTTAAAGCGGTGGCGATTTGTCCTAGTTGCGATTCAATCATTCTCATTGACCCTTCCAAACTAGAGAAACGAGCTTCATTCTTTTGCATAGATTCTATGATGAAGTCATCTGTTACCTTTCTAGATGGTCCTGCTTGGTTGGAATTATTGTTTTGATGTTGAGGATTAGCATTAGAATTAAATAAGTGTGGTGGAGTAGGACCGGAGTTGTTCTTCCAAGAGAAATTAGGGTGGTTTCTCCATTCAGGATTATAGTGGTTTGGGTAAGGTTTCGTATTTTGTTTATAATGCCCTCCTAAATAATTAACTTCTTCATTACCCCCTACGAGTTGTTCAATTGTTAAGGTGGGGTTAGGAGAAACCATGGGAGTAATAATGCTATTAACTTGAGGATTCATTTGATTTTGGTTCAACGCCAAAGCATCTAACCTCTTATTAATGGTATTAAATTGGGACGTCATTTGGGCTACAAATGACGTTAATTGGTAAACTTGATACAATCCTGTCGTAGTGGGAGGATGTACTTGACGCTCAATCGTATTATAATTATTAGAAGATAGATCTTCTAAAATACCGTAGGCATCTTCAGGATACTTGTTCATCAGTGAACCTCCTGTTGCTCCATCTACTTGGATCATTGTAGATGTCTGAAGACCGTTATAAAACGTCCATACTTGTTGGTGAATGGCTAGCCCATGGCGGGGACATCTACGTAACAATTCCTTAAATTGTTCCCACGCATCATATAAGGTTTCTCCATTTACTTGCATGAATGTAGAGATATCCCGCATTAACTTAGCAGTTTTAGATGGAGGGAAATATTTGGATAAAAAATTTTCGGTTAAAATAGCCCAAGTAGTAATGGACTCATGAGGTAATGAGTTCAACCAGTCCTTAGCTTTCCCTTCTAAGGAGAAAGGAAACAAGCGTAGCTTAATGACTTCATCAGATGCACCGTTAATCTTAAACGTGTCACATATCTCTATGAAAGTTCTAAGGTGAGAGTTAGGGTCTTCATGATTAAGACCCCCAAACTTGTTGTTTTGAACAAGTTGCATTGCCATGGAATCTATCTTAAAGTTATTGGCCTCTATCGCGGGTCTAGCAATACTAAACTGTACCCCTCCCCTAAAAGGCATGTTATAATCCCGGCAAGTTCGTCTTGGTTCATTTGGGTGTCTATTTTGTTCTATTTGACCACCTAAATCCTGCCGTTCTGGTGAGGCTCATTGTCTTGATTCTGATTATCCATTGCTAGTTGATTAAGTTGTTCTAGCCTAGTTGACTTTCGATTTCGTCTACAGGTTCGTTCGATTTCAGAATTTAGAGGAATTAATTCAACGGATCGATACCTGGACATACACTATCAGAAAATAAAGATGATAACACAAATACAATAAACTAACAAGTGAAGATAAAACTTGACCTCCAAGTACTAAGGTTCACTAATATTGTAAGAAAAACACTAAATCCGTTGCAGATCCCCGACAACGGCGCCAAAAACTTGATACACGCAAAATAGAGCTTGAAAACGCAAGTATATGTGTCGTACAAGTAATACAGAGTAAGTGAGATCGTTCCCACGGAGAAGTGACTGGTTTAGTGCTTACAATTACTAGCTACACCGTTTCTATGAATCCAAGTAAAACGGTTAATTGATTTTCTGAAAATAGATTAAAACTTTTAGATAAATATTAAAACTAATTTAACTAGATCTTAAGATACTTTTTAGCAATTAGAGAAAATAGCCTTGCATTTCTGATTTCATATGTATACTATGATGATGATGAAATAAATATTTCATTTGGTTGAGTTTTGAATTATCTTGCGATGATTTTAAAAGAAGAGACTTTTATCTCTCGATACAAGGAGTCTTAATATCTACGCAACCCTAGTTATCTCTAACTTAGGCGAAACAAAAATATTATGAAGCGCAAAAATCTAGTTCGCTAGCATGAAAAGGAAATCTCTTTCACTTTTCAAAACTAAAGAGATCTTGTGATACACGTACGTTTCTCCTCTCTCGATTCTCGTAACGCAGTAAAAATATAGAAATTTTGGTTAATGATTCACACTGCTCATCTCTCGATTCTCGCACTGCGATAAACTAGCCCTTAAATTAACATTACGACGCTCATCTCTCGATTCTCGCGGCGCAATATAATAAAAAGATATGATCCAACAATTTCACCATAAAAATCACAAGATCTATAAAGATAATCACAAAACAATTCGAAATCAAAGATGTTCATCATCGACATACACATACTACTCTCATCATGCAAGACTAGAGAGTTTTAGTTCATGATTGAGGGAAAATAACACAAAACTGAAGAGATCTTACTAAACATTTCGAAAGAAATGCGAATCTTCCCTTCTCCAGTGACATGGAAGTGTTTCCTTCAGCTCCAATGCCAAATCTGGACTGGTTCTCCCTTTTGACAGAATTTCTTCTCAGGTTTCCTCCTCCTCTCTAATGGCCGAAAATGATAGATTTTCTTTTCAAATGGCCGAAAGTCCCTCTTTTAAACCCCCCCTCCTTTTTTCTCAGTGGGCACCACTTGTAGTCATAATTAATTACTGAACGGATGCCTAAAAAAAATAGGTTGCAACTGTTGAAAGCTTGGTAAATTCGGATTTGAATTTCCTGTAACCGTCAGAGGTGTTATGAATATGTTGCAACATTTCTGGCTCTGCATTTCTGCACAATTTGACCTGCCAGATTTGTTGAGAACATGTTGCAACATTTTTCTCAGATTTTTTTTTTCACAATACTTAGCCTTCAATCCTTGACTTAAATTCTCTCCGAATCCTATCATAAAAAGATATAGAAATGAGAGTAACAACCATTTTGACTTCAAATCATGCGGCAATTGCATTTTTATCTACTTTTCATATATAAATATCACATAACAAGGCTAAAATGATAAAAATAGGGATAAAGATAACTTCTTTTTGCGAAGTTATCACCTAGCTTCAGGTCTTCCTGAAACTAGGCAGGGGGAGAAGTTCAATGAAGAAGCTCCATATGATGCAGTTGCTCAGGGGGAGATGTTCTATGAACTAGGCAGGGGGAGAAGCTGAAGAAGCTCCAGTCTCAGGGGAAGATGCTTTATGAAAGGGAGAGATACTTTATGAAGAAACTACATATGTTGCAAATTTCAGATGAAATGTTTGCTCCAGCTTAATGCAAATTCAGATAAAGTTTTCATGTTCAAGTTCAGATTCAGATACAACTTTTGATATAGAAGAAGCAACAGATTCAAAGCAGATTCAGTATCAGTTATTGCTACTGTGAGGACCCTGACAATAGCCTGGCGCAACAGCGCTGCCTTTTGTCCCAGGCCCCCACATGGGCCACAGCCCATGCCACCCCAACCCCTCTCCGCGCCTATTCGGCCACGACGGGTTGTTGGAGACCGCAGCCTCCCTTTGATGAGAAGTGATCCAGTTAAGCGCCTCTACGTGGACTTCCCAGGAGGTCACCCATCCCATAATTTCTCCCGTCCGAGCACGCTTAACTATAGAGTTCTTTCACTTCTCATCACCAATTGAGCTGCACTTTTTATGTGAGGACCCTGACCACAGCCTGGCGCACCAGCGCTGTCTTTCGTCCCAGGCCCCCACATGGGTCGCAGCCCATGCCACCCCAACCCCCCTCCGCGCCCCTTCGGCCACGGCGGGTTGTTGGAGACCGCAGCCTCCCTTTGACGAGAAGTGATCCAGTTAAGCGCCTCTACGTGGACTTCCCAGGAGGTCACCCATCCCAGAATTGCTCCTGTCTGAGCACGCTTAACTATAGAGTTCTTTCACTTCTCATCACCAATGGAGCTGCAGCTCAATTGGTGATGAGAAGTGAAAGAACTCTATCGTTAAGCTTGCTCGGACGGGAGCAATTCTGGGATGGGTGACCTCCTGGGAAGTCCACGTAGAGGCGCTTAACTGGATCACTTCTCATCAAAGGGAGGCTGCGGTCTCCAACAACCCGCCGTGGCCGAATAGGCACGGAGAGGGGTTGGGGTGGCATGGGCTGCGAGCCATATGGGGGCTTGGGACGAAAGGCAGCGCTGGTGCGCCAGGCTGTGGCCAGGGTCCTCACAGCTACAGCTCAGCTAATCAGAATTCAGAAAAATCAGAGAAAGACAATACCAGAATTCAGAATATAGAAAGCAGAATTCAGAAAGTAAAAAGTTTTCAATTGCAATGTTTCAAAACTCAGAGTATCATAATTTTATATCTGCTGAAATATTTAAAATCTGTCAGATATATATATGCTCTGTTGTTTTGTTGTTTATATCGTTTTATTTAATTTTTTTCAAATAGTGTTCTAACCTAAATATGGGGAGATTGTTGGAACAACCCTATTTCTGATTTGGCTAGGATCACTATATGTTGACTAGGATCAAGTTGACCCCAATGTATAGTCTATGGGTCAAGGGTTTAGGCGGTTAGAACTCAAGAAAGTATTCAGGCACTGCGTTCGACGAAATGCTATCTGCGTTCGACGAACGGCTTACATTCTGCGTTCGACGAACGACACGCTCTCTGCGTTCGACGAACGGCTTACATTCTGCGTTCGACGAACGACACGCTCTCTGCGTTCGACGAACGGCTTACATTCTGCGTTCGACGAATGACATGCTCCTGCGTTCGACGAACTCGCTCTCCAGCTCGACGCTCTCAATTCTCAAGCCAGTCTCAGCGATCGACGATTTTATTCAGTCTCAGCGGTCGACGAAATTGTCAAGTCTCAGCGGTCGATGATTTTATCAAGTCTCAGGGGTCGACGAATTTATTCAATTCGACGATCTTAGTTCTCCGGCCAGGCAAGCATATAAGTTCTCTCAGTTCGACGAACTCCAGTGTCCGTTCGGCGAACTCAGTCTGCGTTCGACGAATATCTTCAGATCGACGAACTCAGCTCTGAGATCGACGAATCCAATTCTGTTCGACGAAACTTGTTCAGATCGACGAAATGTGTTATTTCAGTTCAGTATTTCAGACAGATTATTCTATTCTATTCTCTGAACTCGGATCTTTCAGCAACGACTCTATTATATCAGATAAGTAAGG
This sequence comes from Dactylorhiza incarnata, assembly GCA_033032865.1. Taxonomy (NCBI): domain Eukaryota; kingdom Viridiplantae; phylum Streptophyta; class Magnoliopsida; order Asparagales; family Orchidaceae; genus Dactylorhiza; species Dactylorhiza incarnata. The sequence continues at coordinate 1,322,947 of JAWHQI010000028.1, read as the reverse complement.
ATTATATCTTTCCTTTTATTATTTCGAAAATAGCCGTTGACATTTCCTTGGAAAAGGACATTTTCATGGAAAGGGAAAAGATAAATGGCGTATCAGATTTGCAATACAGGATATATCTCTTCTGAATATTTTATTCCTTAATTTAAGGGATTTGAACTTCAAAGATTTCAAAACAAATAAAAAAAGGAAGAAGATATACAGTATCACATCACAGAATAGCAGTACAGGAAAAAAAAGAAGGATATACAGTTGAGAGGAAGAAGAAAGAAATATACAAAAAAAGCTTTTCAGTCTTAATCTTCCTCAAGCAGCACTCATTCACTGAGAACATCAACTCTACTCTCTCAGTCATCAGCTACTAGATCAAATCTTCAAAGAGCAACAACAATCAAAGGAACTCATTCTCTCAGATTAATCAGCTACAGAAAGATCAGTACATTCAAAAGAAAGCTTCCATCCTCAACTGTCAACAATTTTATATCAGACAGGGGGAGATTTACAATATCAACAATCCACTAGAGAATTCTCTCAGAATATTGACAGAGAAGAACTTCATAACCCTTCTTTACCTCATCTTGTACAGGGTTATAACTCCCTTCAAAAGTTAACTCATTGGTGACAGGGCACCTGAACAAAAACCTGTGGTTTGGTTAGAGCACCTGATAAAAAACTCACTTGGTGTGTGGACACCTGATCAAAAACCCCTTGGTGATAGGACACCTAATCAAAAACCTAGTGGATCCTACCAAGTGTGGTAGAAGAGTAGACGTACCCAGGTTTATTGAGGAACTACTATAAAAATTCTTGTGTCCTGTGTGTTATGATTTTCTGTGTGTTGTGCTGTGTGCTGATTTGTTTTATTTAGTTTTATAACTCACTTTGCAATACACATATAAGTATCACTATTTTAATTCCGCAATAAAAATAAGTGAAAAACTTTTAATACTCTATTCAACCCCCCTCTAGAGTAAATCTAAGATCTAACCTCACTTTCATAGTATAAAATCAATCATGGAACACTCAGGTTGTGCAAACAAGCATGTTTTTCATTTCTAAGTGGACAGTCATCTCGAAAACAAGTCGTTTAGTTTAACACGCTACCTGTGCACTCCACCCATTAAAAGGGTTCATCTACAAACCTAAAGACTACGGCTCGACGCCCTATAACACGATAACAAATTATTGCATCTTGTATGTACAAATAATATAACATGAGTAAGGTTATGATTCCATGACATACCATACACACAAGCTAGACATTATATAAGCCACATAAATAAGCAAAACAAAGAGCAGTAAGCAGTACTAGAAGCTTTACATCAAATATATGAATGTCCACATTTACTAAAGGAATGTTTCAACATCATTTCGACATTAAGGCCTTACATCACATCTCATAAAGAGTTTCAAAATATCAAGGTAACCAACATGTATGATGATCAAAACATCGACTCGCAGGCCTGCTAATGAAAACAGTAAAAAGAGTAGCATTCATTTGCTCAGAATTCATGTTAAAAATAAGTTCACGACCCTGCACATGGCCTGGAACATGACCGAGTTCCAAGTCGTGTAGAACTACTTAAGTTCCTAGAGTAGTACATGGGTTGGCACACACACATTTCCCTGGGTGTGTTCTCTGACACGACTTCCTACACGTTCGTGTCAATTAATTCGTGAGGTCGTGTAGCTGATCACTTGAACAGAACTCCCTTAAACTTGGGCAACTACACGCCCAATGACACGCCCATGTCCTAGGTTGTGTGAGCTGACACAGACCTATACATGTTGTGTTAATTAAATCAACAAGCCGCATGGCGCTCGGGTGAGTTGGGCTTTGGACAAAACATGTACGCGTCATTGAATATGCCTGTGTCTCAAGATGTGTACAACCTTAAAGGCTCTAAATGACCTCCAAAGCACACCCAATAAGCCCCAAACTTCCATGGGACTTCTCTAAGGATCTTAGGGTCCTCATGACCTCTTTTAATTCATGTTTTTGGGGTATTACAATCGGTCAACTAATGTTGGTCAACAATTGCTGATTGCAGGGTTTTCTTTAAGAAGACTTTTCCTTAGATTTTCTTCTCTTCATGAACTTCATCTAGATATAGTTAATTTACTTCCTCACCTAATATTTTAAGGAGTTTAATATCGTCAACTTCTTACTTGTCTTCCTAACTTTGTTCCACATTAAATCCTTAGGGATTTTTTCCAGAACATGTGCACGGCCTAGTGCTCCAGCTAGGCGTTGCTCTTCTGTAAAGCTGGATAGCCACCCAATATTAATTGTTGTACGCTGACCGCCTAGCGTTGTTGTTGACAAATGGCTGCATCAACGGACCTTCCTAGACAGGCTTAGGCATTACCCGATCTGGTAGGCGCAGGCAGGCTAACCCTTTCTTAGGGGGACCCGTGCCCATCATTGACCCGATTTGATCTAGGTCCGACCATTTGGTTTGAACAGGGCTCAACGCTAAACCACACAATGACCTGGCATCAAAGATGTTTTTTCTTCAGGAAGTGTTTTCTTCCCCTTCAAACAATAAATTGGGGCGCAATTATTTGGCACTGCTAAGTTTTGTTTGACCCGGATTAGGGACAAAGTTCAGTGACTACGTTCGATTCGGGAATACTTAAAAGGCGCCAAAAAACTCTTAAATAAGAGTTCGTTTGGCACAAAATGGGGCATTCAGGATAATGCAGTAGATTTGTCTGGCTCGAGAAACATCATCAATATCGCCATTTGGTTCGTGAGATCTAAGACTTTTGGATTTATGTGGGCTGGGAGTTACTTGCTATGTCCTGCCTCCGTGAGCAATAATTGGCTCACCGTGGACTCAATTAGGTTCCTTCCACCCTAGAAGTTTACTAAATCTTAGATCTTTTGGAGGCTAATCGTAGCAAACAAATAACAAAATATATCTCTTCTTAGAGATCAAGATCATAAACATATAATTTTAAAGATTTCAAGGAGATCGGCTCAACCGAGCTTCAAATTCATCCCTTCCTTCTTTCAAGACAAATTATTGGAGATTGGTGATCCATCAAAAATCTATGACCTTTATCATCTTGCATCGATAGGACGACGTTTCATTACAAAAATGGGATTAATGATCTGATAACTTTAATTTCTTACATTGGCGTGATGGCGTCGAAAGTTCCAATCTCTATCTAGCACTGCAAGCCCATAACTACTCTTATCTGTCTCTCAGGATTTGAGTTTATTAGTAAAATCTTCTTTTCTCTAAATATGTGTGTATACACACATATCAACTATTCAAATTGAATTCAAAGCACACCCCCAATCAAATCTATTAAAATGAGGGTCCCACCTCTAATTTGAGCCAAGAGAGAAGCAATGCCCGGTATGTGGTTGGTGTGAAAATGACTACAATGGCTGATTTCAAGACTTTTTGGTGCATGCCAGAATTCATCCAAATATTTATGTTTTTTTTTCTTTTTGACTGCAATGTATTGCAACATATGGACAAAAAATAAAAGTATTTTTAATGTAAAAAAAGTTACAAAATAAGCTATAAATGAGTTAAGCAAAGAAAAATTCAATCTAGTGCTCAAAACTCTCAACTATAAATCAGGTTCTCTAGAACGAGCATTCATCTGAAATACATATCCTACCTTCATCCCTTGCAATGAAGTTCTCCCAAAGAATGGTTCCCATATTTGTCGTCCTTATCCTTCTCCCGAGCATATGTGATACCTCTCTCTCTCTCTCTCTCTCTCTCTATATATATATATATATATATATATGTATATATATAGCAATATTATAGCAATACTGTATTTTAATTTTTTTATTTGAAATAAATTATAATATATGTTTTTACTTTTTTTTTGAATGAGCTTGCGGTACTTTCCCATGCCAAGACTTTTTTTTTTTGAAATTTTTTATAATAATATGGGGTGAATAAAAATGGGAAATATGAATATTTCATCAAAATGTGTTTTTCGTGCACATATGAGTATGTGGCTGCGAAAGTATCTTCACTAGTGGCTGCAACATTTCAATCAACATACAGTTTGACGGTACATTCCTTTCGTTTGAAATTAATTTTCTAACAAATTTATTTTAAAATTTTGTATTTAAATTTAAAATAATAATCGAATAATTGGATGAGATGACTTTAATGATGTGAGCATTAACTATGAGTCTTAATTAATATAAAATATAAATATTGTGTGTGAATGACAGAATGATCTGTAACTAATGCATTCGCAGATTAAGGCAATTGTTAACCGCATCCCAGTTTTGGCTATCCGCAACCCTTTTATTTGAATTATTACGAGTTTTTTTGGAAATACGCCTTGTACAAGCATTTTTAGGAAAAGTGTTCAACACGAAAGTTGTACATATCGTGGAGATCTACTACTTTCGTGTTGAACATTTTTCCTAAAAATGCATGCACAATGCGTATTTCAAAAAATTCGTTATAGTTACGCCCATGTTTCAATTCTGGCGGCAATACGTCTTGTGCGTGCATTTTTAGCATAAGTGTTCAACATGAAAGTTGTAGATCTCGACGATATCTACAACTTTTGTGTTGAACACTTTTCCTAAAAATACTTCTACAAGGCGTATTTTAAAAAACTACGCGTAATAATTCATATAAAAGGGTTGCGGATAGCCAAAACTGGGGTACGGTTAACAATTGCCTTTATTTATTGCAGTTTGGGATGATAATATCTTTGCCATCAGATGTTTCCTCCAATACGATTTTTTATATTTTTATTTTTATTTGAATATAGTTTTCTTATTTTAATATTGGGTTTTAAATTTTTTATATAATTTTATATCTCTACTCATTTAAATTATCCTAATTATTTTATGTATATATAAATTTATTTGACTAAATTGTGTGTTGTTTTCTATTGTGTTTATTGGGTGGAATGATTGAAGTGATAGCGCGAGAGCTTGTACCTGTGAATTCTGCTGTAGAATCAGCAACCCTTTTCAGTTGTGATGATAGAGCATGCCAGACTGATTGCCAACTGAAAGGTGGTGACGGGGTTTGCACCAAAAATGGATGTGCTTGCAGAATAAGTTGAACATCTTAGTTGGCTTACATTCGTCTTGCTTGCAGAGCGTGTACTTGTGTACCTGTGGTTTCTTCATGCATGTGTGAACAACCTATAAGTGTTTTGCTTTTTAATCTTCTCTCTATTTTTTGTTTTCACCGTCGTTTTATACAAGTTGTTATGTGTCCGTGTTTATGAATGTATGAGAGTGCAAGTTTTTCCTATAATATTTGAATAATATGTGCGTGTGTAATTTCAAAGGCTTATCTAAAATTAGACTTACAAGTGGTGAAGTTGATGTGCTTTTGTCTCAAATCACACCCGGGCTACGAGGTATGCATTTTGAAATCAATGCAATTTAAGGTTTAGGGCTACGAGGGTATTGAAACTTTTAGCAAGTCAGTATTCAACAACATAAACTATTGTTGTGACTTGGCGTAGTATTGGATATTTTGATATAGTGATATCTTGAAATTGTAAGCTGTAGAAAGCCTTTTCTTTCCTTGTGCTTAAAAATACTATGCAAATCTAACACTTATATGGGTGCCAATGATTTGAGATCTCTTCAAATGCAATGTCATGTCAACTGCTAAGGAGAGCCACAAGACATACGAACCGATCTAAGAGAGAGGAATCAAGCTCCAGACCATACGGCAGCTTCTTACAGCTGCATCGAGAAAAATAGTAAGAAGAATAGCTGTCGACCCAACATTAAAACATGAGCTAACAAAATTATCATTAGGTTGGAGATATCAACAATCTAATTTACAACACACCAAAATTAAGGCGGCCTAAGGTTAGCGGCCAGCAACTACTGAGACCGAAAGTTGGTTAAAAGAGTTATTTACATGTAATTTGAATGGGTGTTTTAAATCTGAAGCGATTTTCGTGGTGAAAAATGTTGGTTCCTTGACACCATTGAAGCATAAATTCTCATTGCCAAGCATTGAAACAACATCAGACATCTCCGGGCGATCTTCTGCGTTCTCTTGCACGCACAGAAGGGCCACGTAGATGCACCTTGCCACCTCATCGCGTTGAAATTGTTTGTCCAATGTGGGGTCCACGAGTTCCATCCAAGTTTCATCTTTCCATAGAAGCCAAGCCTAAATAAATCACATGAAATCATTTAATATTCCAGGTATCCTTAAAAACTTCAAAGATAAACAAAGCAGCTATAAAAAGAAAAGAAGGGGAAGGAAGAAGGATCACTTACATATGCAAGAAGGTTGCATGAAGAGCCAAGTTCATGAAAACCAGCGGTTTTCTTCCCACTCACTATCTCAAGAAGCAGGGCCCCGAAGCTAAATACATCGGATTTAACTGAGAACAGACCCTTGAAAGCGTATTCCGGAGACATATAACCGCTAAATATGCAACGGAGAACCAATTAGCATCCACAACATAAAAAAAATTGTTTTTCTAAAATTGATTTCTATTTACAAGACACAGGCTCGGTTTGGCACGGCGTTTTTGCTCCGGTGAGTTTGGAGAAAAACGCCACCTTCATACAATGTATGTTTGGCATGCCAACTGTTATGACCGCCACCAAGAAAAGATTACTAGTTTTGAACATAAAAAGTGGATGAAATTCCTTAGGTAAGGCCGGTTGTTCGCGAACTACGGCTCATAACCACCGCGTGCATGACCACCAGTACTACCGCGCCAAACGGAGCCTAAATGAGCTCAAATACGAGATTCATTTAAAAAAGGAGATTCGGACGGTATGCTTACTAGGTTCCGACAATCCTTCGAGTATTTTCTTGTGTTTGATTAGCATCAAAAATTCTTGCCAATCCAAAATCTGAGATCTTCGGGTTCATGTCAGCATCCAGGAGAATGTTGCTCGCCTTTAAGTCTCGATGAATGACTCTTAATCTAGAGTGCTTATGAAGATAAAGAAGGCCCTGAGCTATTCCTTCAATTATGTGGAAACGCCTTGTCCAGTCCAGCTCTTTTCCCTGGTCAACATCTGCAGAAGATCAAACGTCAGAAAATGGAATCATATATGATAATAAAAAGGAAAAAAAGACCGAATTATTTATAGGGATATCGAGCTCAAAGGGTAAAATAGACAATGATAGTAACTACATGTGAGTCGATATGGCTAAAGATGCTTCTAATGAGTTTGGCTTCACTTGGGAAGAATAAATGAAGCTCTAGCGTGATATTAAGGGTGTTATGCATATTGCATCGAATCATGTGTTTTCATGAGTACGGAACATATTGAGATCGATCGGCACTTCGTCAGAGACTGAAGATACAATCGAAAGAGATTGCCATATCTACTGTTAGTTCAAATGATCGGTTGGCTGATCTTATGACTAAAACGGTGAAGGGTCCTTGGATTAGCTATACAAGTAATAACATGAACTTCTAAGATATATACTCGCTAGCTTGAGGGGAAGTATTGAATATGTGTATATTTATGTACATCATGGTATATAAAAAATTCCTACAAAAAACCCAATTTGGGTATGTGTAAGCATTAAAAATACTTCCACAATAGGAAACTAATGTGGTCTGGTGCAATTAATACAGATCATAGGCCCATCTACCTGCAATCAATTGGTTGCAAAATAGATGCCTAAGTTCTAACATGGTATCAAAGCAGGCTAGGGACAACGGCCCACTACCACATCACTCAATTTATGAAGGCGACTCACGTGTTAGAGGCCAAAAACCCTACAAGTGAAAGACATGCTAATAATAGTCTCACATTGAAACTGTTGTAATATGTATTATTAGGGAGGCTATATATATGTAGCCATAAGGTGAATTTTAGGGTAAGAGTGTATTTTGTAACTTGGTATCAGAGCGAAGGAAAAAAACCCGCTGCACGAGACCTCGGCTTCGTCTCTCCAGCGGCGTCCAACATCTCTCCCGTCGATCTCCAGCGTTTCTCCCGTCGATCTCCAAGCGTTTCTCCCCGTCGAACTCCAGGAGTGTTTCTCCCCGTCGATCTCCAGCAGCTTTAGCCCTCGGAACCGCCTCTAGCGGCTGCCGCATCTCTGGCTGCGGCCAGGCAGGCCGCAGCGTGTCGTATGTGCCGCACGACGGCCCCTTCTGCGCCGCAGTGGGCCTTCCTAGTAGCCAGTTGGAGCAGTCAGTCTCTGGTTGGAGCAGCAGGCCTTCCTAGCTGCCAGTTGGAGCAGCTGGCTTCTTCCTCCCCTCTGCTGCACGACGGGCATACCCCGATTTCAGGATGAGATGATCGGATCTAGGGCAGGAGGAGGCATTGCTTGATTCGGTACGGGATGTGGTGATCCGCGAGGAAGTTGATCCATGGCGCCAGAGGACAGTACGATGGAGGAGGTCTTCAAAATGTTAGGTTCGGATGAGCTGGCCACATTGTTGAGGGTATTGGGTTCATCACACCGACCGGCGAGGCTGGAACTTCCACCTATTGATCTGAAGCTTGATGGACCGTGTAACACCCCAATTTCCAAAACAGGAATTATATTCTCGAGAATTAATAAGCAAGAATTATAGCTCTCGAGAAATTAATATGCAGGAATAATACTTCTCGAAATATAAATCATAAAAGCAGAGAAATATACTTCTCGAGAAATCCATAAGCAGGAGTTATACTTCTCGAGAAATCAGAAAAGGAAGGCAGTGCCAGTTCTCGGGAAAAAGAAATGCCTTTAGCCAGCCCTTCGTCGAACGTAGCATTTCAGCCGTTCGTCGAACGTAGCATTTCAGCCGTTCGTCGAACGCAGGTTTGTTAGCCGTTCGTCGAACGCAGGCAGCCGTTCGTCGAACGCAGGCAGCCGTTCGTCGAACGCAGCATTTCAACCGTTCGTCGAACGCAAGTTTGTTAGCCGTTCGTCGAACGCAGGCAGCCGTTCGTCGAACGCAGGGTTATAGCTATTCGTCGAACGCAGCATTTCAGTCATTCGTCGAACGCAGCATTTCAGCCGTTCGTCGAACGCAGGTTTGTTAGCCGTTCGTCGAACGCAGGTTTATTAGATGTTCGTCGAACGCAGCTTTACTGCCATTCGTCGAACGCAGGTTTATAGCTGTTCGTCGAACGCAGCTTTACTGTCATTCGTCGAGCGCAGCTTTACTGCCATTCGTCGAACACAGTCTTAAAGCTGTTCGTCGAACGCAGTTACAGTTCGGCGATTTGCGAAATAACAAACCCGTGACTTCTTGATCATAGCCGTCAGATCCAGGGCGTTAAATCCAAGGGCTGGGATTTATTTCTGGGTTATCTTAGGGTTTGTCCAGAGGGGTATATATATACTCTTTATCTTATAAGTCTTTATCATCTTCAAGCGTGAAAAAGACGGAAGTCGAGGAAAAACAGCGACAGCGAGGAAGAAGAAGGAGGCGTTTTCTGCCATTGCCGGAGCTTCGGAGCTCCGAATCGCGAGCCGTTTTCAGATCTGGAAAGAGCAGCCAGTTGCGGTTCTTTCTATCCGAGTGAAATCTCAGATCTATGGCAAAGAAGAAAGCTCCAAGGGTAACGATCCTTCCTCCCGGTCTTAGGACGTGTTTTGTCCTCTCATTCCTTTTCTATGCTTGCATGAGGAATCCCTTTCACCAAATGGGTGAAGTGTAGGATTTCCTCTAGTTCTTCGGAACTCCGGGTCGATTGTATCCGTCCCCGGCATATTGCATTTAGAAATCCGGTAGTCGTGCTGATTTAGGCATTTTGTGTGAAGCCTATTCGTGGCCATGAGCCCGGATCGGTGATGCTTGGATTGCGACGTTGCATTTAGGTTAAGCCTAAAATGCGTGCCGGAGAATGTCTCCGTGAGATTTTCTATCGTGTTGCGGGACTTGAGTTTTAGGTGCCTTTCGAGAGCCTAATGGAAGCCCCTTGCTTGGGTGGTTGAATGCAAACCTTCACCACTAGATTTGAAGAGGAGTGATCTTGTACCTCCTACTTGTTTGTTATTTGCGAAGTCTAAGTCCACGTGAAAGAATTGGATGCGTAGCTTAATTATGTGGGCACTTGTTGTGCTAAACTCTTACGGGCCGAGGTGAAGCTGTACCCGCGTCGTGCGATAGATCGCGACGGTGAGAGCACGGGCAAAGCTGAACTGAACCCGTTTCCATGCAGATCGGTAAGAGGTCCCTACCTCATGTAAGCCGTGTGATCATGGGAGAGGTCGTGGAAGGTGTCTTACCTAGACCGACCAAAAACTCTTTTTCCCCACCTAAGGCTATCCCCTTAGGGTGGAGTGGTTGTGATGAATTGATGTTATGTTAACCTACTGTGGTTGCTTAGGCGGTTGTGAGGAACCTTCGGGTGAACCCAACCAACATCATGTGCATACCTAGGTTCCCTTTTACTTGATGCTCAACCTTGAAGATTGATTGTGTTTGAAACCTTACCTTGTGTAGTGTAGTTTGCACTTTCATTATATTATTACATGTTGCATGTACGGCTTGCTTGCAGGTTAGCGGTGACACGCCCCTGAGCCGGCTAGATGGCCGGGGGGGGGGGGGGGGGGGGATCGTTACGCGGTTTGTGGTCAGCTCATAGCTGACCCTCGTTTACCTCTTATTGGATGTTGGTTGCAGGTACAGGTGAGCCTAGCGGGAAATAGCGGGCGGTGACCCTTTTGCTTGTTGGCCCTGGAAGGCCAGCCTCTTTTCTGCTTTTCATGTATTGTCGGTCTGCGTGTCGATGTATGTTTTGAGTTTCTGTACATTTGGTAAATATAAGGCCTTAAGGTCGTAACTCTATTTGGTTCATTCCTGGGATAGTGGACAATTCTAAAAGATATTTAATCCAAATGCTTCCGCTTACGCTTTTTATACTCTCGTGTAGTCGTTGATCTTTTCTGGTTATCACCTTATAATGCCTAGCTATTGTGTATAGTGTGGCGTGGGGTCCCGGCCGGACCTACTGTTATATTATTTGTACTGGCAGGGTGTTACAATTTGGTATCGGACTTAGGGCGTCGATCCATAGTTTCGCGAATTCGGGACGAATTCCTTTTAAGGGTTGGTGTGCACAGGATGTGCGCTCACCTAAAACGATAAAAACTAATAAGAATGTCCACTTAGGAATGAAAAAACATATTTGTTTGCAGAACCTGAGCGTTCCATGATTGTTGTTTGTTATGTTTCCGGTCACTAAATTATGTATTGTACGATTATAGGTGACTAAGAGTGGTGCGGGGCAATCTAGGCCCCATAACACCGCTGAAAGTAGTGCGTCTGCTGAGGTGTCAGCGACCACTCCTTCGGCTGAGATGATCAGGTTAATCGCTGAAGCGGTCTTCGCGATGATCAACACTCAACCTCAAAGGCTTGCACAGCCTGCTACGCCTACTCCGGATGTGGCCCCGGTGGCAGCTGCCGCAGTGGAACCGAGGGTGGAGATCCCTGTACCAATGGCTGCAGTGGAACCTGCGGTGGAGCCAAGGGTGGAACGTCAGGTAGAGCGAGTAGCTGTTGCGCGGGCGCGTGATCAACAACTTCAGCACTTTCTAAGCTTCCATCCTCCAACCTTTTCGGGGACCGGATCCCCAAAGGAGGCAGAGGACTGGTTGTCAACAATTAGAAAAACTCTAAAGGCGACAACGACGGAAGAAGCCATGATGGTCACCCTAGCCACTTTCCTCCTTAACGGAGAAGCAGCGCTATGGTGGGATGAGCAAGAAGTGCATAAGTTTGGTGGTAGAGATATTACCGAGATCACTTTGGCGGAGTTCTCAAAGTCGTTCCTCCAGAGGTATATTCCCTCTGCCCAACGCATCGCATTGCAGAACCAGTTCTTGAAGTTAACTCAAGGCGATAGCTCGGTGGACGAGTACTTGCACGAGTTCACTAGACTGGGCCGCTATGCGGGGTCTTTGGTGGAAGATGAGGAAACGAAGACGAATAAGTTTTATGAAGGTCTTCGAGATGAGTTGAGGCTGCTCCTTGCAGGCCCAATGACTTTTGGCTTCCATGTGATGGTGCAAGCCGCCAGATCTCTGGAGTTGGACATGAAGAGAGTGCAAGCAAAAGGCATTGCAAAGAAGCCTGAATTCCTTGCGCCGGCCTCTCAGTCCAAATTTGAGTTCAGGAGGAACAAAAGAAAGTTCAAGTCTACGGAACCAACTCGCTCAAATTTGTCGGGAGCTACGACTGCACGTGGTCCAATTACATGTTTCACTTGCGGAAAGGTAGGACACAAAGCACGTGTGTGTCGCAGTGGTCCCCCGAGGCCAGAGAACCGAGCGATGGACTATGCTCGTGCTGCGGGTCATACGGAAAAGGCAAATCTGCGGAGTCTTCTGCTTCCCAGCATATTCTGACCCAACCGAGAGTTTACTCGCTTGGCCAGCAAGAAGCCATACGACAAACTGATGTCGTCACAGGTATGGAATAGAAGTTAGCTTTTACAGCTATTTATGATTGATACTGTTGTGCGACTTTATGTTTGATTTGTGTGCAATTAGGTTTCGTCCTAATTTTCAACTATCCGGTGAGAGCTCTATTTGATACGGGTGCATCGCACTCTTTTCTGTCTAAGGACTTTGTGGTGCGAATCGGAGTGCCGTCTACCTTAGTAGAAGATAGATTGGAGGTAGTGCTACCCAATGGATCTCGCTTGAGTGCGGATAGGAAGAGTCGTGTGAAGGTGCGGATTGGAAATCAAGACTTCGACTTGGAAGCATCGTTATTGCCGTTAGCTGAATTTGACTGGTTCTCCCTTTTGACAGAATTTCTTCTCAGGTTTCCTCCTCCTCTCTAATGGCCGAAAATGATAGATTTTCTTTTCAAATGGCCGAAAGTCCCTCTTTTAAACCCCCCCCTCCTTTTTTCTCAGTGGGCACCACTTGTAGTCATAATTAATTACTGAACGGATGCCTAAAAAAAATAGGTTGCAACTGTTGAAAGCTTGGTAAATTCGGATTTGAATTTCCTGTAACCGTCAGAGGTGTTATGAATATGTTGCAACATTTCTGGCTCTGCATTTCTGCACAATTTGACCTGCCAGATTTGTTGAGAACATGTTGCAACATTTTTCTCAGATTTTTTTTTTCACAATACTTAGCCTTCAATCCTTGACTTAAATTCTCTCCGAATCCTATCATAAAAAAGATATAGAAATGAGAGTAACAACCATTTTGACTTCAAATCATGCGGCAATTGCATTTTTATCTACTTTTCATATATAAATATCACATAACAAGGCTAAAATGATAAAAATAGGGATAAAGATAACTTCTTTTTGCGAAGTTATCACCTAGCTTCAGGTCTTCCTGAAACTAGGCAGGGGGAGAAGTTCAATGAAGAAGCTCCATATGATGCAGTTGCTCAGGGGGAGATGTTCTATGAACTAGGCAGGGGGAGAAGCTGAAGAAGCTCCAGTCTCAGGGGAAGATGCTTTATGAAAGGGAGAGATACTTTATGAAGAAACTACATATGTTGCAAATTTCAGATGAAATGTTTGCTCCAGCTTAATGCAAATTCAGATAAAGTTTTCATGTTCAAGTTCAGATTCAGATACAACTTTTGATATAGAAGAAACAACAGATTCAAAGCAGATTCAGTATCAGTTATTGCTACTGTGAGGACCCTGACAATAGCCTGGCGCAACAGCGCTGCCTTTTGTCCCAGGCCCCCACATGGGCCACAGCCCATGCCACCCCAACCCCTCTCCGCGCCTATTCGGCCACGACGGGTTGTTGGAGACCGCAGCCTCCCTTTGATGAGAAGTGATCCAGTTAAGCGCCTCTACGTGGACTTCCCAGGAGGTCACCCATCCCATAATTTCTCCCGTCCGAGCACGCTTAACTATAGAGTTCTTTCACTTCTCATCACCAATTGAGCTGCACTTTTTATGTGAGGACCCTGACCACAGCCTGGCGCACCAGCGCTGTCTTTCGTCCCAGGCCCCCACATGGGTCGCAGCCCATGCCACCCCAACCCCCCTCCGCGCCCCTTCGGCCACGGCGGGTTGTTGGAGACCGCAGCCTCCCTTTGACGAGAAGTGATCCAGTTAAGCGCCTCTACGTGGACTTCCCAGGAGGTCACCCATCCCAGAATTGCTCCTGTCTGAGCACGCTTAACTATAGAGTTCTTTCACTTCTCATCACCAATGGAGCTGCAGCTCAATTGGTGATGAGAAGTGAAAGAACTCTATCGTTAAGCTTGCTCGGACGGGAGCAATTCTGGGATGGGTGACCTCCTGGGAAGTCCACGTAGAGGCGCTTAACTGGATCACTTCTCATCAAAGGGAGGCTGCGGTCTCCAACAACCCGCCGTGGCCGAATAGGCACGGAGAGGAGTTGGGGTGGCATGGGCTGCGAGCCATATGGGGGCTTGGGACGAAAGGCAGCGCTGGTGCGCCAGGCTGTGGCCAGGGTCCTCACAGCTACAGCTCAGCTAATCAGAATTCAGAAAAATCAGAGAAAGACAATACCAGAATTCAGAATATAGAAAGCAGAATTCAGAAAGTAAAAAGTTTTCAATTGCAATGTTTCAAAACTCAGAGTATCATAATTTTATATCTGCTGAAATATTTAAAATCTGTCAGATATATATATGCTCTGTTGTTTTGTTGTTTATATCGTTTTATTTAATTTTTTTCAAATAGTGTTCTAACCTAAATATGGGGAGATTGTTGGAACAACCCTATTTCTGATTTGGCTAGGATCACTATATGTTGACTAGGATCAAGTTGACCCCAATGTATAGTCTATGGGTCAAGGGTTTAGGCGGTTAGAACTCAAGAAAGTATTCAGGCACTGCGTTCGACGAAATGCTATCTGCGTTCGACGAACGGCTTACATTCTGCGTTCGACGAACGACACGCTCTCTGCGTTCGACGAACGGCTTACATTCTGCGTTCGACGAACGACACGCTCTCTGCGTTCGACGAACGGCTTACATTCTGCGTTCGACGAATGACATGCTCCTGCGTTCGACGAACTCGCTCTCCAGCTCGACGCTCTCAATTCTCAAGCCAGTCTCAGCGATCGACGATTTTATTCAGTCTCAGCGGTCGACGAAATTGTCAAGTCTCAGCGGTCGATGATTTTATCAAGTCTCAGGGGTCGACGAATTTATTCAATTCGACGATCTTAGTTCTCCGGCCAGGCAAGCATATAAGTTCTCTCAGTTCGACGAACTCCAGTGTCCGTTCGGCGAACTCAGTCTGCGTTCGACGAATATCTTCAGATCGACGAACTCAGCTCTGAGATCGACGAATCCAATTCTGTTCGACGAAACTTGTTCAGATCGACGAAATGTGTTATTTCAGTTCAGTATTTCAGACAGATTATTCTATTCTATTCTCTGAACTCGGATCTTTCAGCAACGACTCTATTATATCAGATAAGTAAGGATTATATCTTTCCTTTTATTATTTCGAAAATAGCCGTTGACATTTCCTTGGAAAAGGACATTTTCATGGAAAGGGAAAAGATAAATGGCGTATCAGATTTGCAATACAGGATATATCTCTTCTGAATATTTTATTCCTTAATTTAAGGGATTTGAACTTCAAAGATTTCAAAACAAATAAAAAAAGGAAGAAGATATACAGTATCACATCACAGAATAGCAGTACAGGAAAAAAAAGAAGGATATACAGTTGAGAGGAAGAAGAAAGAAATATACAAAAAAAGCTTTTCAGTCTTAATCTTCCTCAAGCAGCACTCATTCACTGAGAACATCAACTCTACTCTCTCAGTCATCAGCTACTAGATCAAATCTTCAAAGAGCAACAACAATCAAAGGAACTCATTCTCTCAGATTAATCAGCTACAGAAAGATCAGTACATTCAAAAGAAAGCTTCCATCCTCAACTGTCAACAATTTTATATCAGACAGGGGGAGATTTACAATATCAACAATCCACTAGAGAATTCTCTCAGAATATTGACAGAGAAGAACTTCATAACCCTTCTTTACCTCATCTTGTACAGGGTTATAACTCCCTTCAAAAGTTAACTCATTGGTGACTAGGGCACCTGAACAAAAACCTGTGGTTTGGTTAGAGCACCTGATAAAAAACTCACTTGGTGTGTGGACACCTGATCAAAAACCCCTTGGTGATAGGACACCTAATCAAAAACCTAGTGGATCCTACCAAGTGTGGTAGAAGAGTAGACGTACCCAGGTTTATTGAGGAACTACTATAAAAATTCTTGTGTCCTGTGTGTTATGATTTTCTGTGTGTTGTGCTGTGTGCTGATTTGTTTTATTTAGTTTTATAACTCACTTTGCAATACACATATAAGTATCACTATTTTAATTCCGCAATAAAAATAAGTGAAAAACTTTTAATACTCTATTCAACCCCCCTCTAGAGTAAATCTAAGATCTAACCTCACTTTCATAGTATAAAATCAATCATGGAACACTCAGGTTGTGCAAACAAGCATGTTTTTCATTTCTAAGTGGACAGTCATCTCGAAAACAAGTCGTTTAGTTTAACACGCTACCTGTGCACTCCACCCATTAAAAGGGTTCATCTACAAACCTAAAGACTACGGCTCGACGCCCTATAACACGATAACAAATTATTGCATCTTGTATGTACAAATAATATAACATGAGTAAGGTTATGATTCCATGACATACCATACACACAAGCTAGACATTATATAAGCCACATAAATAAGCAAAACAAAGAGCAGTAAGCAGTACTAGAAGCTTTACATCAAATATATGAATGTCCACATTTACTAAAGGAATGTTTCAACATCATTTCGACATTAAGGCCTTACATCACATCTCATAAAGAGTTTCAAAATATCAAGGTAACCAACATGTATGATGATCAAAACATCGACTCGCAGGCCTGCTAATGAAAACAGTAAAAAGAGTAGCATTCATTTGCTCAGAATTCATGTTAAAAATAAGTTCACGACCCTGCACATGGCCTGGAACATGACCGAGTTCCAAGTCGTGTAGAACTACTTAAGTTCCTAGAGTAGTACATGGGTTGGCACACACACATTTCCCTGGGTGTGTTCTCTGACACGACTTCCTACACGTTCGTGTCAATTAATTCGTGAGGTCGTGTAGCTGATCACTTGAACAGAACTCCCTTAAACTTGGGCAACTACACGCCCAATGACACGCCCATGTCCTAGGTTGTGTGAGCTGACACAGACCTATACATGTTGTGTTAATTAAATCAACAAGCCGCATGGCGCTCGGGTGAGTTGGGCTTTGGACAAAACATGTACGCGTCATTGAATATGCCTGTGTCTCAAGATGTGTACAACCTTAAAGGCTCTAAATGACCTCCAAAGCACACCCAATAAGCCCCAAACTTCCATGGGACTTCTCTAAGGATCTTAGGGTCCTCATGACCTCTTTTAATTCATGTTTTTGGGGTATTACAATCGGTCAACTAATGTTGGTCAACAATTGCTGATTGCAGGGTTTTCTTTAAGAAGACTTTTCCTTAGATTTTCTTCTCTTCATGAACTTCATCTAGATATAGTTAATTTACTTCCTCACCTAATATTTTAAGGAGTTTAATATCGTCAACTTCTTACTTGTCTTCCTAACTTTGTTCCACATTAAATCCTTAGGGATTTTTTCCAGAACATGTGCACGGCCTAGTGCTCCAGCTAGGCGTTGCTCTTCTGTAAAGCTGGATAGCCACCCAATATTAATTGTTGTACGCTGACCGCCTAGCGTTGTTGTTGACAAATGGCTGCATCAACGGACCTTCCTAGACAGGCTTAGGCATTACCCGATCTGGTAGGCGCAGGCAGGCTAACCCTTTCTTAGGGGGACCCGTGCCCATCATTGACCCGATTTGATCTAGGTCCGACCATTTGGTTTGAACAGGGCTCAACGCTAAACCACACAATGACCTGGCATCAAAGATGTTTTTTCTTCAGGAAGTGTTTTCTTCCCCTTCAAACAATAAATTGGGGCGCAATTATTTGGCACTGCTAAGTTTTGTTTGACCCGGATTAGGGACAAAGTTCAGTGACTACGTTCGATTCGGGAATACTTAAAAGGCGCCAAAAAACTCTTAAATAAGAGTTCGTTTGGCACAAAATGGGGCATTCAGGATAATGCAGTAGATTTGTCTGGCTCGAGAAACATCATCAATATCGCCATTTGGTTCGTGAGATCTAAGACTTTTGGATTTATGTGGGCTGGGAGTTACTTGCTATGTCCTGCCTCCGTGAGCAATAATTGGCTCACCGTGGACTCAATTAGGTTCCTTCCACCCTAGAAGTTTACTAAATCTTAGATCTTTTGGAGGCTAATCGTAGCAAACAAATAACAAAATATATCTCTTCTTAGAGATCAAGATCATAAACATATAATTTTAAAGATTTCAAGGAGATCGGCTCAACCGAGCTTCAAATTCATCCCTTCCTTCTTTCAAGACAAATTATTGGAGATTGGTGATCCATCAAAAATCTATGACCTTTATCATCTTGCATCGATAGGACGACGTTTCATTACAAAAATGGGATTAATGATCTGATAACTTTAATTTCTTACATTGGCGTGATGGCGTCGAAAGTTCCAATCTCTATCTAGCACTGCAAGCCCATAACTACTCTTATCTGTCTCTCAGGATTTGAGTTTATTAGTAAAATCTTCTTTTCTCTAAATATGTGTGTATACACACATATCAACTATTCAAATTGAATTCAAAGCACACCCCCAATCAAATCTATTAAAATGAGGGTCCCACCTCTAATTTGAGCCAAGAGAGAAGCAATGCCCGGTATGTGGTTGGTGTGAAAATGACTACAATGGCTGATTTCAAGACTTTTTGGTGCATGCCAGAATTCATCCAAATATTTATGTTTTTTTTTCTTTTTGACTGCAATGTATTGCAACATATGGACAAAAAATAAAAGTATTTTTAATGTAAAAAAAGTTACAAAATAAGCTATAAATGAGTTAAGCAAAGAAAAATTCAATCTAGTGCTCAAAACTCTCAACTATAAATCAGGTTCTCTAGAACGAGCATTCATCTGAAATACATATCCTACCTTCATCCCTTGCAATGAAGTTCTCCCAAAGAATGGTTCCCATATTTGTCGTCCTTATCCTTCTCCCGAGCATATGTGATACCTCTCTCTCTCTCTCTCTCTATATATATATATATATATATGTATATATATAGCAATATTATAGCAATACTGTATTTTAATTTTTTTATTTGAAATAAATTATAATATATGTTTTTACTTTTTTTTTGAATGAGCTTGCGGTACTTTCCCATGCCAAGACTTTTTTTTTTTGAAATTTTTTATAATAATATGGGGTGAATAAAAATGGGAAATATGAATATTTCATCAAAATGTGTTTTTCGTGCACATATGAGTATGTGGCTGCGAAAGTATCTTCACTAGTGGCTGCAACATTTCAATCAACATACAGTTTGACGGTACATTCCTTTCGTTTGAAATTAATTTTCTAACAAATTTATTTTAAAATTTTGTATTTAAATTTAAAATAATAATCGAATAATTGGATGAGATGACTTTAATGATGTGAGCATTAACTATGAGTCTTAATTAATATAAAATATAAATATTGTGTGTGAATGACAGAATGATCTGTAACTAATGCATTCGCAGATTAAGGCAATTGTTAACCGCATCCCAGTTTTGGCTATCCGCAACCCTTTTATTTGAATTATTACGAGTTTTTTTGGAAATACGCCTTGTACAAGCATTTTTAGGAAAAGTGTTCAACACGAAAGTTGTACATATCGTGGAGATCTACTACTTTCGTGTTGAACATTTTTCCTAAAAATGCATGCACAATGCGTATTTCAAAAAATTCGTTATAGTTACGCCCATGTTTCAATTCTGGCGGCAATACGTCTTGTGCGTGCATTTTTAGCATAAGTGTTCAACATGAAAGTTGTAGATCTCGACGATATCTACAACTTTTGTGTTGAACACTTTTCCTAAAAATACTTCTACAAGGCGTATTTTAAAAAACTACGCGTAATAATTCATATAAAAGGGTTGCGGATAGCCAAAACTGGGGTACGGTTAACAATTGCCTTTATTTATTGCAGTTTGGGATGATAATATCTTTGCCATCAGATGTTTCCTCCAATACGATTTTTTATATTTTTATTTTTATTTGAATATAGTTTTCTTATTTTAATATTGGGTTTTAAATTTTTTATATAATTTTATATCTCTACTCATTTAAATTATCCTAATTATTTTATGTATATATAAATTTATTTGACTAAATTGTGTGTTGTTTTCTATTGTGTTTATTGGGTGGAATGATTGAAGTGATAGCGCGAGAGCTTGTACCTGTGAATTCTGCTGTAGAATCAGCAACCCTTTTCAGTTGTGATGATAGAGCATGCCAGACTGATTGCCAACTGAAAGGTGGTGACGGGGTTTGCACCAAAAATGGATGTGCTTGCAGAATAAGTTGAACATCTTAGTTGGCTTACATTCGTCTTGCTTGCAGAGCGTGTACTTGTGTACCTGTGGTTTCTTCATGCATGTGTGAACAACCTATAAGTGTTTTGCTTTTTAATCTTCTCTCTATTTTTTGTTTTCACCGTCGTTTTATACAAGTTGTTATGTGTCCGTGTTTATGAATGTATGAGAGTGCAAGTTTTTCCTATAATATTTGAATAATATGTGCGTGTGTAATTTCAAAGGCTTATCTAAAATTAGACTTACAAGTGGTGAAGTTGATGTGCTTTTGTCTCAAATCACACCCGGGCTACGAGGTATGCATTTTGAAATCAATGCAATTTAAGGTTTAGGGCTACGAGGGTATTGAAACTTTTAGCAAGTCAGTATTCAACAACATAAACTATTGTTGTGACTTGGCGTAGTATTGGATATTTTGATATAGTGATATCTTGAAATTGTAAGCTGTAGAAAGCCTTTTCTTTCCTTGTGCTTAAAAATACTATGCAAATCTAACACTTATATGGGTGCCAATGATTTGAGATCTCTTCAAATGCAATGTCATGTCAACTGCTAAGGAGAGCCACAAGACATACGAACCGATCTAAGAGAGAGGAATCAAGCTCCAGACCATACGGCAGCTTCTTACAGCTGCATCGAGAAAAATAGTAAGAAGAATAGCTGTCGACCCAACATTAAAACATGAGCTAACAAAATTATCATTAGGTTGGAGATATCAACAATCTAATTTACAACACACCAAAATTAAGGCGGCCTAAGGTTAGCGGCCAGCAACTACTGAGACCGAAAGTTGGTTAAAAGAGTTATTTACATGTAATTTGAATGGGTGTTTTAAATCTGAAGCGATTTTCGTGGTGAAAAATGCTGGTTCCTTGACACCATTGAAGCATAAATTCTCATTGCCAAGCATTGAAACAACATCAGACATCTCCGGGCGATCTTCTGCGTTCTCTTGCACGCACAGAAGGGCCACGTAGATGCACCTTGCCACCTCATCGCGTTGAAATTGTTTGTCCAATGTGGGGTCCACGAGTTCCATCCAAGTTTCATCTTTCCATAGAAGCCAAGCCTAAATAAACCACATGAAATCATTTAATATTCCAGGTATCCTTAAAAACTTCAAAGATAAACAAAGCAGCTATAAAAAGAAAAGAAGGGGAAGGAAGAAGGATCACTTACATATGCAAGAAGGTTGCATGAAGAGCCAAGTTCATGAAAACCAGCGGTTTTCTTCCCACTCACTATCTCAAGAAGCAGGGCCCCGAAGCTAAATACATCGGATTTAACTGAGAACAGACCCTTGAAAGCGTATTCCGGAGACATATAACCGCTAAATATGCAACGGAGAACCAATTAGCATCCACAACATAAAAAAAATTGTTTTTCTAAAATTGATTTCTATTTACAAGACACAGGCTCGGTTTGGCACGGCGTTTTTGCTCCGGTGAGTTTGGAGAAAAACGCCACCTTCATACAATGTATGTTTGGCATGCCAACTGTTATGACCGCCACCAAGAAAAGATTACTAGTTTTGAACATAAAAAGTGGATGAAATTCCTTAGGTAAGGCCGGTTGTTCGCGAACTACGGCTCATAACCACCGCGTGCATGACCACCAGTACTACCGCGCCAAACGGAGCCTAAATGAGCTCAAATACGAGATTCATTTAAAAAAGGAGATTCGGACGGTATGCTTACTAGGTTCCGACAATCCTTCGAGTATTTTCTTGTGTTTGATTAGCATCAAAAATTCTTGCCAATCCAAAATCTGAGATCTTCGGGTTCATGTCAGCATCCAGGAGAATGTTGCTCGCCTTTAAGTCTCGATGAATGACTCTTAATCTAGAGTGCTTATGAAGATAAAGAAGGCCCTGAGCTATTCCTTCAATTATGTGGAAACGCCTTGTCCAGTCCAGCTCTTTTCCCTGGTCAACATCTGCAGAAGATCAAACGTCAGAAAATGGAATCATATATGATAATAAAAAGGAAAAAAAGACCGAATTATTTATAGGGATATCGAGCTCAAAGGGTAAAATAGACAATGATAGTAACTACATGTGAGTCGATATGGCTAAAGATGCTTCTAATGAGTTTGGCTTCACTTGGGAAGAATAAATGAAGCTCTAGCGTGATATTAAGGGTGTTATGCATATTGCATCGAATCATGTGTTTTCATGAGTACGGAACATATTGAGATCGATCGGCACTTCGTCAGAGACTGAAGATACAATCGAAAGAGATTGCCATATCTACTGTTAGTTCAAATGATCGGTTGGCTGATCTTATGACTAAAACGGTGAAGGGTCCTTGGATTAGCTATACAAGTAATAACATGAACTTCTAAGATATATACTCGCTAGCTTGAGGGGAAGTATTGAATATGTGTATATTTATGTACATCATGGTATATAAAAAATTCCTACAAAAAACCCAATTTGGGTATGTGTAAGCATTAAAAATACTTCCACAATAGGAAACTAATGTGGTCTGGTGCAATTAATACAGATCATAGGCCCATCTACCTGCAATCAATTGGTTGCAAAATAGATGCCTAAGTTCTAACATGGTATCAAAGCAGGCTAGGGACAACGGCCCACTACCACATCACTCAATTTATGAAGGCGACTCACGTGTTAGAGGCCAAAAACCCTACAAGTGAAAGACATGCTAATAATAGTCTCACATTGAAACTGTTGTAATATGTATTATTAGGGAGGCTATATATATGTAGCCATAAGGTGAATTTTAGGGTAAGAGTGTATTTTGTAACTTGGTATCAGAGCGAAGGAAAAAAACCCGCTGCACGAGACCTCGGCTTCGTCTCTCCAGCGGCGTCCAACATCTCTCCCGTCGATCTCCAGCGTTTCTCCCGTCGATCTCCAAGCGTTTCTCCCCGTCGAACTCCAGGAGTGTTTCTCCCCGTCGATCTCCAGCAGCTTTAGCCCTCGGAACCGCCTCTAGCGGCTGCCGCATCTCTGGCTGCGGCCAGGCAGGCCGCAGCGTGTCGTATGTGCCGCACGACGGCCCCTTCTGCGCCGCAGTGGGCCTTCCTAGTAGCCAGTTGGAGCAGTCAGTCTCTGGTTGGAGCAGCAGGCCTTCCTAGCTGCCAGTTGGAGCAGCTGGCTTCTTCCTCCCCTCTGCTGCACGACGGGCATACCCCGATTTCAGGATGAGATGATCGGATCTAGGGCAGGAGGAGGCATTGCTTGATTCGGTACGGGATGTGGTGATCCGCGAGGAAGTTGATCCATGGCGCCAGAGGACAGTACGATGGAGGAGGTCTTCAAAATGTTAGGTTCGGATGAGCTGGCCACATTGTTGAGGGTATTGGGTTCATCACACCGACCGGCGAGGCTGGAACTTCCACCTATTGATCTGAAGCTTGATGGACCGTGTAACACCCCAATTTCCAAAACAGGAATTATATTCTCGAGAATTAATAAGCAAGAATTATAGCTCTCGAGAAATTAATATGCAGGAATAATACTTCTCGAAATATAAATCATAAAAGCAGAGAAATATACTTCTCGAGAAATCCATAAGCAGGAGTTATACTTCTCGAGAAATCAGAAAAGGAAGGCAGTGCCAGTTCTCGGGAAAAAGAAATGCCTTTAGCCAGCCCTTCGTCGAACGTAGCATTTCAGCCGTTCGTCGAACGTAGCATTTCAGCCGTTCGTCGAACGCAGGTTTGTTAGCCGTTCGTCGAACGCAGGCAGCCGTTCGTCGAACGCAGGCAGCCGTTCGTCGAACGCAGCATTTCAACCGTTCGTCGAACGCAAGTTTGTTAGCCGTTCGTCGAACGCAGGCAGCCGTTCGTCGAACGCAGGGTTATAGCTATTCGTCGAACGCAGCATTTCAGTCGTTCGTCGAACGCAGCATTTCAGCCGTTCGTCGAACGCAGGTTTGTTAGCCGTTCGTCGAACGCAGGTTTATTAGATGTTCGTCGAACGCAGCTTTACTGCCATTCGTCGAACGCAGGTTTATAGCTGTTCGTCGAACGCAGCTTTACTGTCATTCGTCGAGCGCAGCTTTACTGCCATTCGTCGAACACAGTCTTAAAGCTGTTCGTCGAACGCAGTTACAGTTCGGCGATTTGCGAAATAACAAACCCGTGACTTCTTGATCATAGCCGTCAGATCCAGGGCGTTAAATCCAAGGGCTGGGATTTATTTCTGGGTTATCTTAGGGTTTGTCCAGAGGGGTATATATATACTCTTTATCTTATAAGTCTTTATCATCTTCAAGCGTGAAAAAGACGGAAGTCGAGGAAAAACAGCGACAGCGAGGAAGAAGAAGGAGGCGTTTTCTGCCATTGCCGGAGCTTCGGAGCTCCGAATCGCGAGCCGTTTTCAGATCTGGAAAGAGCAGCCAGTTGCGGTTCTTTCTATCCGAGTGAAATCTCAGATCTATGGCAAAGAAGAAAGCTCCAAGGGTAACGATCCTTCCTCCCGGTCTTAGGACGTGTTTTGTCCTCTCATTCCTTTTCTATGCTTGCATGAGGAATCCCTTTCACCAAATGGGTGAAGTGTAGGATTTCCTCTAGTTCTTCGGAACTCCGGGTCGATTGTATCCGTCCCCGGCATATTGCATTTAGAAATCCGGTAGTCGTGCTGATTTAGGCATTTTGTGTGAAGCCTATTCGTGGCCATGAGCCCGGATCGGTGATGCTTGGATTGCGACGTTGCATTTAGGTTAAGCCTAAAATGCGTGCCGGAGAATGTCTCCGTGAGATTTTCTATCGTGTTGCGGGACTTGAGTTTTAGGTGCCTTTCGAGAGCCTAATGGAAGCCCCTTGCTTGGGTGGTTGAATGCAAACCTTCACCACTAGATTTGAAGAGGAGTGATCTTGTACCTCCTACTTGTTTGTTATTTGCGAAGTCTAAGTCCACGTGAAAGAATTGGATGCGTAGCTTAATTATGTGGGCACTTGTTGTGCTAAACTCTTACGGGCCGAGGTGAAGCTGTACCCGCGTCGTGCGATAGATCGCGACGGTGAGAGCACGGGCAAAGCTGAACTGAACCCGTTTCCATGCAGATCGGTAAGAGGTCCCTACCTCATGTAAGCCGTGTGATCATGGGAGAGGTCGTGGAAGGTGTCTTACCTAGACCGACCAAAAACTCTTTTTCCCCACCTAAGGCTATCCCCTTAAGGTGGAGTGGTTGTGATGAATTGATGTTATGTTAACCTACTGTGGTTGCTTAGGCGGTTGTGAGGAACCTTCGGGTGAACCCAACCAACATCATGTGCATACCTAGGTTCCCTTTTACTTGATGCTCAACCTTGAAGATTGATTGTGTTTGAAACCTTACCTTGTGTAGTGTAGTTTGCACTTTCATTATATTATTACATGTTGCATGTACGGCTTGCTTGCAGGTTAGCGGTGACACGCCCCTGAGCCGGCTAGATGGTCGGGGGGGGGGGGGGGGGGGGGGGGGGGGATCGTTACGCGGTTTGTGGTCAGCTCATAGCTGACCCTCGTTTACCTCTTATTGGATGTTGGTTGCAGGTACAGGTGAGCCTAGCGGGAAATAGCGGGCGGTGACCCTTTTGCTTGTTGGCCCTGGAAGGCCAGCCTCTTTTCTGCTTTTCATGTATTGTCGGTCTGCGTGTCGATGTATGTTTTGAGTTTCTGTACATTTGGTAAATATAAGGCCTTAAGGTCGTAACTCTATTTGGTTCATTCCTGGGATAGTGGACAATTCTAAAAGATATTTAATCCAAATGCTTCCGCTTACGCTTTTTATACTCTCGTGTAGTCGTTGATCTTTTCTGGTTATCACCTTATAATGCCTAGCTAGTGTGTATAGTGTGGCGTGGGGTCCCGGCCGGACCTACTGTTATATTATTTGTACTGGCAGGGTGTTACAATTTGGTATCGGACTTAGGGCGTCGATCCATAGTTTCGCGAATTCGGGACGAATTCCTTTTAAGGGTTGGTGTGCACAGGATGTGCGCTCACCTAAAACGATAAAAACTAATAAGAATGTCCACTTAGGAATGAAAAAACATATTTGTTTGCAGAACCTGAGCGTTCCATGATTGTTGTTTGTTATGTTTCCGGTCACTAAATTATGTATTGTACGATTATAGGTGACTAAGAGTGGTGCGGGGCAATCTAGGCCCCATAACACCGCTGAAAGTAGTGCGTCTGCTGAGGTGTCAGCGACCACTCCTTCGGCTGAGATGATCAGGTTAATCGCTGAAGCGGTCTTCGCGATGATCAACACTCAACCTCAAAGGCTTGCACAGCCTGCTACGCCTACTCCGGATGTGGCCCCGGTGGCAGCTGCCGCAGTGGAACCGAGGGTGGAGATCCCTGTACCAATGGCTGCAGTGGAACCTGCGGTGGAGCCAAGGGTGGAACGTCAGGTAGAGCGAGTAGCTGTTGCGCGGGCGCGTGATCAACAACTTCAGCACTTTCTAAGCTTCCATCCTCCAACCTTTTCGGGGACCGGATCCCCAAAGGAGGCAGAGGACTGGTTGTCAACAATTAGAAAAACTCTAAAGGCGACAACGACGGAAGAAGCCATGATGGTCACCCTAGCCACTTTCCTCCTTAACGGAGAAGCAGCGCTATGGTGGGATGAGCAAGAAGTGCATAAGTTTGGTGGTAGAGATATTACCGAGATCACTTTGGCGGAGTTCTCAAAGTCGTTCCTCCAGAGGTATATTCCCTCTGCCCAACACATCGCATTGCAGAACCAGTTCTTGAAGTTAACTCAAGGCGATAGATCGGTGGACGAGTACTTGCACGAGTTCACTAGACTGGGCCGCTATGCGGGGTCTTTGGTGGAAGATGAGGAAACGAAGACGAATAAGTTTTATGAAGGTCTTCGAGATGAGTTGAGGCTGCTCCTTGCAGGCACAATGACTTTTGGCTTCCATGTGATGGTGCAAGCCGCCAGATCTCTGGAGTTGGACATGAAGAGAGTGCAAGCAAAAGGCATTGCAAAGAAGCCTGAATTCCTTGCGCCGGCCTCTCAGTCCAAATTTGAGTTCAGGAGGAACAAAAGAAAGTTCAAGTCTACGGAACCAACTCGCTCAAATTTGTCGGGAGCTACGACTGCACGTGGTCCAATTACATGTTTCACTTGCGGAAAGGTAGGACACAAAGCACGTGTGTGTCGCAGTGGTCCCCCGAGGCCAGAGAACCGAGCGATGGACTATGCTCGTGCTGCGGGTCATACGGAAAAGGGCAAATCTGCGGAGTCTTCTGCTTCCCAGCATATTCTGACCCAACCGAGAGTTTACTCGCTTGGCCAGCAAGAAGCCATACGACAAACTGATGTCGTCACAGGTATGGAATAGAAGTTAGCTTTTACAGCTATTTATGATTGATACTGTTGTGCGACTTTATGTTTGATTTGTGTGCAATTAGGTTTCGTCCTAATTTTCAACTATCCGGTGAGAGCTCTATTTGATACGGGTGCATCGCACTCTTTTCTGTCTAAGGACTTTGTGGTGCGAATCGGAGTGCCGTCTACCTTAGTAGAAGATAGATTGGAGGTAGTGCTACCCAATGGATCTCGCTTGAGTGCGGATAGGAAGAGTCGTGTGAAGGTGCGGATTGGAAATCAAGACTTCGACTTGGAAGCATCGTTATTGCCGTTAGCTGAATTTGACTGGTTCTCCCTTTTGACAGAATTTCTTCTCAGGTTTCCTCCTCCTCTCTAATGGCCGAAAATGATAGATTTTCTTTTCAAATGGCCGAAAGTCCCTCTTTTAAACCCCCCCTCCTTTTTTCTCAGTGGGCACCACTTGTAGTCATAATTAATTACTGAACGGATGCCTAAAAAAAATAGGTTGCAACTGTTGAAAGCTTGGTAAATTCGGATTTGAATTTCCTGTAACCGTCAGAGGTGTTATGAATATGTTGCAACATTTCTGGCTCTGCATTTCTGCACAATTTGACCTGCCAGATTTGTTGAGAACATGTTGCAACATTTTTCTCAGATTTTTTTTTTCACAATACTTAGCCTTCAATCCTTGACTTAAATTCTCTCCGAATCCTATCATAAAAAGATATAGAAATGAGAGTAACAACCATTTTGACTTCAAATCATGCGGCAATTGCATTTTTATCTACTTTTCATATATAAATATCACATAACAAGGCTAAAATGATAAAAATAGGGATAAAGATAACTTCTTTTTGCGAAGTTATCACCTAGCTTCAGGTCTTCCTGAAACTAGGCAGGGGGAGAAGTTCAATGAAGAAGCTCCATATGATGCAGTTGCTCAGGGGGAGATGTTCTATGAACTAGGCAGGGGGAGAAGCTGAAGAAGCTCCAGTCTCAGGGGAAGATGCTTTATGAAAGGGAGAGATACTTTATGAAGAAACTACATATGTTGCAAATTTCAGATGAAATGTTTGCTCCAGCTTAATGCAAATTCAGATAAAGTTTTCATGTTCAAGTTCAGATTCAGATACAACTTTTGATATAGAAGAAGCAACAGATTCAAAGCAGATTCAGTATCAGTTATTGCTACTGTGAGGACCCTGACAATAGCCTGGCGCAACAGCGCTGCCTTTTGTCCCAGGCCCCCACATGGGCCACAGCCCATGCCACCCCAACCCCTCTCCGCGCCTATTCGGCCACGACGGGTTGTTGGAGACCGCAGCCTCCCTTTGATGAGAAGTGATCCAGTTAAGCGCCTCTACGTGGACTTCCCAGGAGGTCACCCATCCCATAATTTCTCCCGTCCGAGCACGCTTAACTATAGAGTTCTTTCACTTCTCATCACCAATTGAGCTGCACTTTTTATGTGAGGACCCTGACCACAGCCTGGCGCACCAGCGCTGTCTTTCGTCCCAGGCCCCCACATGGGTCGCAGCCCATGCCACCCCAACCCCCCTCCGCGCCCCTTCGGCCACGGCGGGTTGTTGGAGACTGCAGCCTCCCTTTGACGAGAAGTGATCCAGTTAAGCGCCTCTACGTGGACTTCCCAGGAGGTCACCCATCCCAGAATTGCTCCTGTCTGAGCACGCTTAACTATAGAGTTCTTTCACTTCTCATCACCAATGGAGCTGCAGCTCAATTGGTGATGAGAAGTGAAAGAACTCTATCGTTAAGCTTGCTCGGACGGGAGCAATTCTGGGATGGGTGACCTCCTGGGAAGTCCACGTAGAGGCGCTTAACTGGATCACTTCTCATCAAAGGGAGGCTGCGGTCTCCAACAACCCGCCGTGGCCGAATAGGCACGGAGAGGGGTTGGGGTGGCATGGGCTGCGAGCCATATGGGGGCTTGGGACGAAAGGCAGCGCTGGTGCGCCAGGCTGTGGCCAGGGTCCTCACAGCTACAGCTCAGCTAATCAGAATTCAGAAAAATCAGAGAAAGACAATACCAGAATTCAGAATATAGAAAGCAGAATTCAGAAAGTAAAAAGTTTTCAATTGCAATGTTTCAAAACTCAGAGTATCATAATTTTATATCTGCTGAAATATTTAAAATCTGTCAGATATATATATGCTCTGTTGTTTTGTTGTTTATATCGTTTTATTTAATTTTTTTCAAATAGTGTTCTAACCTAAATATGGGGAGATTGTTGGAACAACCCTATTTCTGATTTGGCTAGGATCACTATATGTTGACTAGGATCAAGTTGACCCCAATGTATAGTCTATGGGTCAAGGGTTTAGGCGGTTAGAACTCAAGAAAGTATTCAGGCACTGCGTTCGACGAAATGCTATCTGCGTTCGACGAACGGCTTACATTCTGCGTTCGACGAACGACACGCTCTCTGCGTTCGACGAACGGCTTACATTCTGCGTTCGACGAACGACACGCTCTCTGCGTTCGACGAACGGCTTACATTCTGCGTTCGACGAATGACATGCTCCTGCGTTCGACGAACTCGCTCTCCAGCTCGACGCTCTCAATTCTCAAGCCAGTCTCAGCGATCGACGATTTTATTCAGTCTCAGCGGTCGACGAAATTGTCAAGTCTCAGCGGTCGATGATTTTATCAAGTCTCAGGGGTCGACGAATTTATTCAATTCGACGATCTTAGTTCTCCGGCCAGGCAAGCATATAAGTTCTCTCAGTTCGACGAACTCCAGTGTCCGTTCGGCGAACTCAGTCTGCGTTCGACGAATATCTTCAGATCGACGAACTCAGCTCTGAGATCGACGAATCCAATTCTGTTCGACGAAACTTGTTCAGATCGACGAAATGTGTTATTTCAGTTCAGTATTTCAGACAGATTATTCTATTCTATTCTCTGAACTCGGATCTTTCAGCAACGACTCTATTATATCAGATAAGTAAGGATTATATCTTTCCTTTTATTATTTCGAAAATAGCCGTTGACATTTCCTTGGAAAAGGACATTTTCATGGAAAGGGAAAAGATAAATGGCGTATCAGATTTGCAATACAGGATATATCTCTTCTGAATATTTTATTCCTTAATTTAAGGGATTTGAACTTCAAAGATTTCAAAACAAATAAAAAAAGGAAGAAGATATACAGTATCACATCACAGAATAGCAGTACAGGAAAAAAAAGAAGGATATACAGTTGAGAGGAAGAAGAAAGAAATATACAAAAAAAGCTTTTCAGTCTTAATCTTCCTCAAGCAGCACTCATTCACTGAGAACATCAACTCTACTCTCTCAGTCATCAGCTACTAGATCAAATCTTCAAAGAGCAACAACAATCAAAGGAACTCATTCTCTCAGATTAATCAGCTACAGAAAGATCAGTACATTCAAAAGAAAGCTTCCATCCTCAACTGTCAACAATTTTATATCAGACAGGGGGAGATTTACAATATCAACAATCCACTAGAGAATTCTCTCAGAATATTGACAGAGAAGAACTTCATAACCCTTCTTTACCTCATCTTGTACAGGGTTATAACTCCCTTCAAAAGTTAACTCATTGGTGACAGGGCACCTGAACAAAAACCTGTGGTTTGGTTAGAGCACCTGATAAAAAACTCACTTGGTGTGTGGACACCTGATCAAAAACCCCTTGGTGATAGGACACCTAATCAAAAACCTAGTGGATCCTACCAAGTGTGGTAGAAGAGTAGACGTACCCAGGTTTATTGAGGAACTACTATAAAAATTCTTGTGTCCTGTGTGTTATGATTTTCTGTGTGTTGTGCTGTGTGCTGATTTGTTTTATTTAGTTTTATAACTCACTTTGCAATACACATATAAGTATCACTATTTTAATTCCGCAATAAAAATAAGTGAAAAACTTTTAATACTCTATTCAACCCCCCTCTAGAGTAAATCTAAGATCTAACCTCACTTTCATAGTATAAAATCAATCATGGAACACTCAGGTTGTGCAAACAAGCATGTTTTTCATTTCTAAGTGGACAGTCATCTCGAAAACAAGTCGTTTAGTTTAACACGCTACCTGTGCACTCCACCCATTAAAAGGGTTCATCTACAAACCTAAAGACTACGGCTCGACGCCCTATAACACGATAACAAATTATTGCATCTTGTATGTACAAATAATATAACATGAGTAAGGTTATGATTCCATGACATACCATACACACAAGCTAGACATTATATAAGCCACATAAATAAGCAAAACAAAGAGCAGTAAGCAGTACTAGAAGCTTTACATCAAATATATGAATGTCCACATTTACTAAAGGAATGTTTCAACATCATTTCGACATTAAGGCCTTACATCACATCTCATAAAGAGTTTCAAAATATCAAGGTAACCAACATGTATGATGATCAAAACATCGACTCGCAGGCCTGCTAATGAAAACAGTAAAAAGAGTAGCATTCATTTGCTCAGAATTCATGTTAAAAATAAGTTCACGACCCTGCACATGGCCTGGAACATGACCGAGTTCCAAGTCGTGTAGAACTACTTAAGTTCCTAGAGTAGTACATGGGTTGGCACACACACATTTCCCTGGGTGTGTTCTCTGACACGACTTCCTACACGTTCGTGTCAATTAATTCGTGAGGTCGTGTAGCTGATCACTTGAACAGAACTCCCTTAAACTTGGGCAACTACACGCCCAATGACACGCCCATGTCCTAGGTTGTGTGAGCTGACACAGACCTATACATGTTGTGTTAATTAAATCAACAAGCCGCATGGCGCTCGGGTGAGTTGGGCTTTGGACAAAACATGTACGCGTCATTGAATATGCCTGTGTCTCAAGATGTGTACAACCTTAAAGGCTCTAAATGACCTCCAAAGCACACCCAATAAGCCCCAAACTTCCATGGGACTTCTCTAAGGATCTTAGGGTCCTCATGACCTCTTTTAATTCATGTTTTTGGGGTATTACAATCGGTCAACTAATGTTGGTCAACAATTGCTGATTGCAGGGTTTTCTTTAAGAAGACTTTTCCTTAGATTTTCTTCTCTTCATGAACTTCATCTAGATATAGTTAATTTACTTCCTCACCTAATATTTTAAGGAGTTTAATATCGTCAACTTCTTACTTGTCTTCCTAACTTTGTTCCACATTAAATCCTTAGGGATTTTTTCCAGAACATGTGCACGGCCTAGTGCTCCAGCTAGGCGTTGCTCTTCTGTAAAGCTGGATAGCCACCCAATATTAATTGTTGTACGCTGACCGCCTAGCGTTGTTGTTGACAAATGGCTGCATCAACGGACCTTCCTAGACAGGCTTAGGCATTACCCGATCTGGTAGGCGCAGGCAGGCTAACCCTTTCTTAGGGGGACCCGTGCCCATCATTGACCCGATTTGATCTAGGTCCGACCATTTGGTTTGAACAGGGCTCAACGCTAAACCACACAATGACCTGGCATCAAAGATGTTTTTTCTTCAGGAAGTGTTTTCTTCCCCTTCAAACAATAAATTGGGGCGCAATTATTTGGCACTGCTAAGTTTTGTTTGACCCGGATTAGGGACAAAGTTCAGTGACTACGTTCGATTCGGGAATACTTAAAAGGCGCCAAAAAACTCTTAAATAAGAGTTCGTTTGGCACAAAATGGGGCATTCAGGATAATGCAGTAGATTTGTCTGGCTCGAGAAACATCATCAATATCGCCATTTGGTTCGTGAGATCTAAGACTTTTGGATTTATGTGGGCTGGGAGTTACTTGCTATGTCCTGCCTCCGTGAGCAATAATTGGCTCACCGTGGACTCAATTAGGTTCCTTCCACCCTAGAAGTTTACTAAATCTTAGATCTTTTGGAGGCTAATCGTAGCAAACAAATAACAAAATATATCTCTTCTTAGAGATCAAGATCATAAACATATAATTTTAAAGATTTCAAGGAGATCGGCTCAACCGAGCTTCAAATTCATCCCTTCCTTCTTTCAAGACAAATTATTGGAGATTGGTGATCCATCAAAAATCTATGACCTTTATCATCTTGCATCGATAGGACGACGTTTCATTACAAAAATGGGATTAATGATCTGATAACTTTAATTTCTTACATTGGCGTGATGGCGTCGAAAGTTCCAATCTCTATCTAGCACTGCAAGCCCATAACTACTCTTATCTGTCTCTCAGGATTTGAGTTTATTAGTAAAATCTTCTTTTCTCTAAATATGTGTGTATACACACATATCAACTATTCAAATTGAATTCAAAGCACACCCCCAATCAAATCTATTAAAATGAGGGTCCCACCTCTAATTTGAGCCAAGAGAGAAGCAATGCCCGGTATGTGGTTGGTGTGAAAATGACTACAATGGCTGATTTCAAGACTTTTTGGTGCATGCCAGAATTCATCCAAATATTTATGTTTTTTTTTCTTTTTGACTGCAATGTATTGCAACATATGGACAAAAAATAAAAGTATTTTTAATGTAAAAAAAGTTACAAAATAAGCTATAAATGAGTTAAGCAAAGAAAAATTCAATCTAGTGCTCAAAACTCTCAACTATAAATCAGGTTCTCTAGAACGAGCATTCATCTGAAATACATATCCTACCTTCATCCCTTGCAATGAAGTTCTCCCAAAGAATGGTTCCCATATTTGTCGTCCTTATCCTTCTCCCGAGCATATGTGATACCTCTCTCTCTCTCTCTCTCTCTCTATATATATATATATATATATATATATATGTATATATATAGCAATATTATAGCAATACTGTATTTTAATTTTTTTATTTGAAATAAATTATAATATATGTTTTTACTTTTTTTTTGAATGAGCTTGCGGTACTTTCCCATGCCAAGACTTTTTTTTTTTGAAATTTTTTATAATAATATGGGGTGAATAAAAATGGGAAATATGAATATTTCATCAAAATGTGTTTTTCGTGCACATATGAGTATGTGGCTGCGAAAGTATCTTCACTAGTGGCTGCAACATTTCAATCAACATACAGTTTGACGGTACATTCCTTTCGTTTGAAATTAATTTTCTAACAAATTTATTTTAAAATTTTGTATTTAAATTTAAAATAATAATCGAATAATTGGATGAGATGACTTTAATGATGTGAGCATTAACTATGAGTCTTAATTAATATAAAATATAAATATTGTGTGTGAATGACAGAATGATCTGTAACTAATGCATTCGCAGATTAAGGCAATTGTTAACCGCATCCCAGTTTTGGCTATCCGCAACCCTTTTATCTGAATTATTACGAGTTTTTTTGGAAATACGCCTTGTACAAGCATTTTTAGGAAAAGTGTTCAACACGAAAGTTGTACATATCGTGGAGATCTACAACTTTCGTGTTGAACATTTTTCCTAAAAATGCATGCACAATGCGTATTTCAAAAAATTCGTTATAGTTACGCCCATGTTTCAATTCTGGCGGCAATACGTCTTGTGCGTGCATTTTTAGCATAAGTGTTCAACATGAAAGTTGTAGATCTCGACGATATCTACAACTTTTGTGTTGAACACTTTTCCTAAAAATGCTTCTACAAGGCGTATTTTAAAAAACTACGCGTAATAATTCATATAAAAGGGTTGTGGATAGCCAAAACTGGGGTACGGTTAACAATTGCCTTTATTTATTGCAGTTTGGGATGATAATATCTTTGCCATCAGATGTTTCCTCCAATACGATTTTTTATATTTTTATTTTTATTTGAATATAGTTTTCTTATTTTAATATTGGGTTTTAAATTTTTTATATAATTTTATATCTCTACTCATTTAAATTATCCTAATTATTTTATGTATATATAAATTTATTTGACTAAATTGTGTGTTGTTTTCTATTGTGTTTATTGGGTGGAATGATTGAAGTGATAGCGCGAGAGCTTGTACCTGTGAATTCTGCTGTAGAATCAGCAACCCTTTTCAGTTGTGATGATAGAGCATGCCAGACTGATTGCCAACTGAAAGGTGGTGACGGGGTTTGCACCAAAAATGGATGTGCTTGCAGAATAAGTTGAACATCTTAGTTGGCTTACATTCGTCTTGCTTGCAGAGCGTGTACTTGTGTACCTGTGGTTTCTTCATGCATGTGTGAACAACCTATAAGTGTTTTGCTTTTTAATCTTCTCTCTATTTTTTGTTTTCACCGTCGTTTTATACAAGTTGTTATGTGTCCGTGTTTATGAATGTATGAGAGTGCAAGTTTTTCCTATAATATTTGAATAATATGTGCGTGTGTAATTTCAAAGGCTTATCTAAAATTAGACTTACAAGTGGTGAAGTTGATGTGCTTTTGTCTCAAATCACACCCGGGCTACGAGGTATGCATTTTGAAATCAATGCAATTTAAGGTTTAGGGCTACGAGGGTATTGAAACTTTTAGCAAGTCAGTATTCAACAACATAAACTATTGTTGTGACTTGGCGTAGTATTGGATATTTTGATATAGTGATATCTTGAAATTGTAAGCTGTAGAAAGCCTTTTCTTTCCTTGTGCTTAAAAATACTATGCAAATCTAACACTTATATGGGTGCCAATGATTTGAGATCTCTTCAAATGCAATGTCATGTCAACTGCTAAGGAGAGCCACAAGACATACGAACCGATCTAAGAGAGAGGAATCAAGCTCCAGACCATACGGCAGCTTCTTACAGCTGCATCGAGAAAAATAGTAAGAAGAATAGCTGTCGACCCAACATTAAAACATGAGCTAACAAAATTATCATTAGGTTGGAGATATCAACAATCTAATTTACAACACACCAAAATTAAGGCGGCCTAAGGTTAGCGGCCAGCAACTACTGAGACCGAAAGTTGGTTAAAAGAGTTATTTACATGTAATTTGAATGGGTGTTTTAAATCTGAAGCGATTTTCGTGGTGAAAAATGCTGGTTCCTTGACACCATTGAAGCATAAATTCTCATTGCCAAGCATTGAAACAACATCAGACATCTCCGGGCGATCTTCTGCGTTCTCTTGCACGCACAGAAGGGCCACGTAGATGCACCTTGCCACCTCATCGCGTTGAAATTGTTTGTCCAATGTGGGGTCCACGAGTTCCATCCAAGTTTCATCTTTCCATAGAAGCCAAGCCTAAATAAACCACATGAAATCATTTAATATTCCAGGTATCCTTAAAAACTTCAAAGATAAACAAAGCAGCTATAAAAAGAAAAGAAGGGGAAGGAAGAAGGATCACTTACATATGCAAGAAGGTTGCATGAAGAGCCAAGTTCATGAAAACCAGCGGTTTTCTTCCCACTCACTATCTCAAGAAGCAGGGCCCCGAAGCTAAATACATCGGATTTAACTGAGAACAGACCCTTGAAAGCGTATTCCGGAGACATATAACCGCTAAATATGCAACGGAGAACCAATTAGCATCCACAACATAAAAAAAATTGTTTTTCTAAAATTGATTTCTATTTACAAGACACAGGCTCGGTTTGGCACGGCGTTTTTGCTCCGGTGAGTTTGGAGAAAAACGCCACCTTCATACAATGTATGTTTGGCATGCCAACTGTTATGACCGCCACCAAGAAAAGATTACTAGTTTTGAACATAAAAAGTGGATGAAATTCCTTAGGTAAGGCCGGTTGTTCGCGAACTACGGCTCATAACCACCGCGTGCATGACCACCAGTACTACCGCGCCAAACGGAGCCTAAATGAGCTCAAATACGAGATTCATTTAAAAAAGGAGATTCGGACGGTATGCTTACTAGGTTCCGACAATCCTTCGAGTATTTTCTTGTGTTTGATTAGCATCAAAAATTCTTGCCAATCCAAAATCTGAGATCTTCGGGTTCATGTCAGCATCCAGGAGAATGTTGCTCGCCTTTAAGTCTCGATGAATGACTCTTAATCTAGAGTGCTTATGAAGATAAAGAAGGCCCTGAGCTATTCCTTCAATTATGTGGAAACGCCTTGTCCAGTCCAGCTCTTTTCCCTGGTCAACATCTGCAGAAGATCAAACGTCAGAAAATGGAATCATATATGATAATAAAAAGGAAAAAAAGACCGAATTATTTATAGGGATATCGAGCTCAAAGGGTAAAATAGACAATGATAGTAACTACATGTGAGTCGATATGGCTAAAGATGCTTCTAATGAGTTTGGCTTCACTTGGGAAGAATAAATGAAGCTCTAGCGTGATATTAAGGGTGTTATGCATATTGCATCGAATCATGTGTTTTCATGAGTACGGAACATATTGAGATCGATCGGCACTTCGTCAGAGACTGAAGATACAATCGAAAGAGATTGCCATATCTACTGTTAGTTCAAATGATCGGTTGGCTGATCTTATGACTAAAACGGTGAAGGGTCCTTGGATTAGCTATACAAGTAATAACATGAACTTCTAAGATATATACTCGCTAGCTTGAGGGGAAGTATTGAATATGTGTATATTTATGTACATCATGGTATATAAAAAATTCCTACAAAAAACCCAATTTGGGTATGTGTAAGCATTAAAAATACTTCCACAATAGGAAACTAATGTGGTCTGGTGCAATTAATACAGATCATAGGCCCATCTACCTGCAATCAATTGGTTTCAAAATAGATGCCTAAGTTCTAACATGGTATCAAAGCAGGCTAGGGACAACGGCCCACTACCACATCACTCAATTTATGAAGGCGACCCACGTGTTAGAGGCCAAAAACCCTACAAGTGAAAGACATGCTAATAATAGTCTCACATTGAAACTGTTGTAATATGTATTATTAGGGAGGCTATATATATGTAGCCATAAGGTGAATTTTAGGGTAAGAGTGTATTTTGTAACTTGGTATCAGAGCGAAGGAAAAAAACCCGCTGCACGAGACCTCGGCTTCGTCTCTCCAGCGGCGTCCAACATCTCTCCCGTCGATCTCCAGCGTTTCTCCCGTCGATCTCCAAGCGTTTCTCCCCGTCGAACTCCAGGAGTGTTTCTCCCCGTCGATCTCCAGCAGCTTTAGCCCTCGGAACCGCCTCTAGCGGCTGCCGCATCTCTGGCTGCGGCCAGGCAGGCCGCAGCGTGTCGTATGTGCCGCACGACGGCCCCTTCTGCGCCGCAGTGGGCCTTCCTAGTAGCCAGTTGGAGCAGTCAGTCTCTGGTTGGAGCAGCAGGCCTTCCTAGCTGCCAGTTGGAGCAGCTGGCTTCTTCCTCCCCTCTGCTGCACGACGGGCATACCCCGATTTCAGGATGAGATGATCGGATCTAGGGCAGGAGGAGGCATTGCTTGATTCGGTACGGGATGTGGTGATCCGCGAGGAAGTTGATCCATGGCGCCAGAGGACAGTACGATGGAGGAGGTCTTCAAAATGTTAGGTTCGGATGAGCTGGCCACATTGTTGAGGGTATTGGGTTCATCACACCGACCGGCGAGGCTGGAACTTCCACCTATTGATCTGAAGCTTGATGGACCGTGTAACACCCCAATTTCCAAAACAGGAATTATATTCTCGAGAATTAATAAGCAAGAATTATAGCTCTCGAGAAATTAATATGCAGGAATAATACTTCTCGAAATATAAATCATAAAAGCAGAGAAATATACTTCTCGAGAAATCCATAAGCAGGAGTTATACTTCTCGAGAAATCAGAAAAGGAAGGCAGTGCCAGTTCTCGGGAAAAAGAAATGCCTTTAGCCAGCCCTTCGTCGAACGTAGCATTTCAGCCGTTCGTCGAACGTAGCATTTCAGCCGTTCGTCGAACGCAGGTTTGTTAGCCGTTCGTCGAACGCAGGCAGCCGTTCGTCGAACGCAGGCAGCCGTTCGTCGAACGCAGGCAGCCGTTCGTCGAGCGCAGGCAGCCGTTCGTCGAACGCAGCATTTCAACCGTTCGTCGAACGCAAGTTTGTTAGCCGTTCGTCGAACGCAGGCAGCCGTTCGTCGAACGCAGGGTTATAGCTATTCGTCGAACGCAGCATTTCAGTCGTTCGTCGAACGCAGCATTTCAGCCATTCGTCGAACGCAGGTTTGTTAGCCGTTCGTCGAACGCAGGTTTATTAGATGTTCGTCGAACGCAGCTTTACTGCCATTCGTCGAACGCAGGTTTATAGCTGTTCGTCGAACGCAGCTTTACTGTCATTCGTCGAGCGCAGCTTTACTGCCATTCGTCGAACACAGTCTTAAAGCTGTTCGTCGAACGCAGTTACAGTTCGGCGATTTGCGAAATAACAAACCCGTGACTTCTTGATCATAGCCGTCAGATCCAGGGCTTTAAATCCAAGGGCTGGGATTTATTTCTGGGTTATCTTAGGGTTTGTCCAGAGGGGTATATATATACTCTTTATCTTATAAGTCTTTATCATCTTCAAGCGTGAAAAAGACGGAAGTCGAGGAAAAACAGCGACAGCGAGGAAGAAGAAGGAGGCGTTTTCTGCCATTGCCGGAGCTTCGGAGCTCCGAATCGCGAGCCGTTTTCAGATCTGGAAAGAGCAGCCAGTTGCGGTTCTTTCTATCCGAGTGAAATCTCAGATCTATGGCAAAGAAGAAAGCTCCAAGGGTAACGATCCTTCCTCCCGGTCTTAGGACGTGTTTTGTCCTCTCATTCCTTTTCTATGCTTGCATGAGGAATCCCTTTCACCAAATGGGTGAAGTGTAGGATTTCCTCTAGTTCTTCGGAACTCCGGGTCGATTGTATCCGTCCCCGGCATATTGCATTTAGAAATCCGGTAGTCGTGCTGATTTAGGCATTTTGTGTGAAGCCTATTCGTGGCCATGAGCCCGGATCGGTGATGCTTGGATTGCGACGTTGCATTTAGGTTAAGCCTAAAATGCGTGCCGGAGAATGTCTCCGTGAGATTTTCTATCGTGTTGCGGGACTTGAGTTTTAGGTGCCTTTCGAGAGCCTAATGGAAGCCCCTTGCTTGGGTGGTTGAATGCAAACCTTCACCACTAGATTTGAAGAGGAGTGATCTTGTACCTCCTACTTGTTTGTTATTTGCGAAGTCTAAGTCCACGTGAAAGAATTGGATGCGTAGCTTAATTATGTGGGCACTTGTTGTGCTAAACTCTTACGGGCCGAGGTGAAGCTGTACCCGCGTCGTGCGATAGATCGCGACGGTGAGAGCACGGGCAAAGCTGAACTGAACCCGTTTCCATGCAGATCGGTAAGAGGTCCCTACCTCATGTAAGCCGTGTGATCATGGGAGAGGTCGTGGAAGGTGTCTTACCTAGACCGACCAAAAACTCTTTTTCCCCACCTAAGGCTATCCCCTTAGGGTGGAGTGGTTGTGATGAATTGATGTTATGTTAACCTACTGTGGTTGCTTAGGCGGTTGTGAGGAACCTTCGGGTGAACCCAACCAACATCATGTGCATACCTAGGTTCCCTTTTACTTGATGCTCAACCTTGAAGATTG
This sequence comes from Dactylorhiza incarnata, assembly GCA_033032865.1. Lineage (NCBI taxonomy): Eukaryota > Viridiplantae > Streptophyta > Magnoliopsida > Asparagales > Orchidaceae > Dactylorhiza > Dactylorhiza incarnata. The sequence goes on along the minus strand of JAWHQI010000028.1, from coordinate 1,281,876 downwards.
ATTGTGTTTGAAACCTTACCTTGTGTAGTGTAGTTTGCACTTTCATTATATTATTACATGTTGCATGTACGGCTTGCTTGCAGGTTAGCGGTGACACGCCCCTGAGCCGGCTAGATGGCCGGGGGGGGGGGGGGGGGGGGGGGGGGGGGGGGGGGATCGTTACGCGGTTTGTGGTCAGCTCATAGCTGACCCTCGTTTACCTCTTATTGGATGTTGGTTGCAGGTACAGGTGAGCCTAGCGGGAAATAGCGGGCGGTGACCCTTTTGCTTGTTGGCCCTGGAAGGCCAGCCTCTTTTCTGCTTTTCATGTATTGTCGGTCTGCGTGTCGATGTATGTTTTGAGTTTCTGTACATTTGGTAAATATAAGGCCTTAAGGTCGTAACTCTATTTGGTTCATTCCTGGGATAGTGGACAATTCTAAAAGATATTTAATCCAAATGCTTCCGCTTACGCTTTTTATACTCTCGTGTAGTCGTTGATCTTTTCTGGTTATCACCTTATAATGCCTAGCTAGTGTGTATAGTGTGGCGTGGGGTCCCGGCCGGACCTACTGTTATATTATTTGTACTGGCAGGGTGTTACAATTTGGTATCGGACTTAGGGCGTCGATCCATAGTTTCGCGAATTCGGGACGAATTCCTTTTAAGGGTTGGTGTGCACAGGATGTGCGCTCACCTAAAACGATAAAAACTAATAAGAATGTCCACTTAGGAATGAAAAAACATATTTGTTTGCAGAACCTGAGCGTTCCATGATTGTTGTTTGTTATGTTTCCGGTCACTAAATTATGTATTGTACGATTATAGGTGACTAAGAGTGGTGCGGGGCAATCTAGGCCCCATAACACCGCTGAAAGTAGTGCGTCTGCTGAGGTGTCAGCGACCACTCCTTCGGCTGAGATGATCAGGTTAATCGCTGAAGCGGTCTTCACGATGATCAACACTCAACCTCAAAGGCTTGCACAGCCTGCTACGCCTACTCCGGATGTGGCCCCGGTGGCAGCTGCCGCAGTGAAACCGAGGGTGGAGATCCCTGTACCAATGGCTGCAGTGGAACCTGCGGTGGAGCCAAGGGTGGAACGTCAGGTAGAGCGAGTAGCTGTTGCGCGGGCGCGTGATCAACAACTTCAGCACTTTCTAAGCTTCCATCCTCCAACCTTTTCGGGGACCGGATCCCCAAAGGAGGCAGAGGACTGGTTGTCAACAATTAGAAAAACTCTAAAGGCGACAACGACGGAAGAAGCCATGATGGTCACCCTAGCCACTTTCCTCCTTAACGGAGAAGCAGCGCTATGGTGGGATGAGCAAGAAGTGCATAAGTTTGGTGGTAGAGATATTACCGAGATCACTTTGGCGGAGTTCTCAAAGTCGTTCCTCCAGAGGTATATTCCCTCTGCCCAACGCATCGCATTGCAGAACCAGTTCTTGAAGTTAACTCAAGGCGATAGCTCGGTGGACGAGTACTTGCACGAGTTCACTAGACTGGGCCGCTATGCGGGGTCTTTGGTGGAAGATGAGGAAACGAAGACGAATAAGTTTTATGAAGGTCTTCGAGATGAGTTGAGGCTGCTCCTTGCAGGCCCAATGACTTTTGGCTTCCATGTGATGGTGCAAGCCGCCAGATCTCTGGAGTTGGACATGAAGAGAGTGCAAGCAAAAGGCATTGCAAAGAAGCCTGAATTCCTTGCGCCGGCCTCTCAGTCCAAATTTGAGTTCAGGAGGAACAAAAGAAAGTTCAAGTCTACGGAACCAACTCGCTCAAATTTGTCGGGAGCTACGACTGCACGTGGTCCAATTACATGTTTCACTTGCGGAAAGGTAGGACACAAAGCACGTGTGTGTCGCAGTGGTCCCCCGAGGCCAGAGAACCGAGCGATGGACTATGCTCGTGCTGCGGGTCATACGGAAAAGGGCAAATCTGCGGAGTCTTCTGCTTCCCAGCATATTCCGACCCAACCGAGAGTTTACTCGCTTGGCCAGCAAGAAGCCATACGACAAACTGATGTCGTCACAGGTATGGAATAGAAGTTAGCTTTTACAGCTATTTATGATTGATACTGTTGTGCGACTTTATGTTTGATTTGTGTGCAATTAGGTTTCGTCCTAATTTTCAACTATCCGGTGAGAGCTCTATTTGATACGGGTGCATCGCACTCTTTTCTGTCTAAGGACTTTGTGGTGCGAATCGGAGTGCCGTCTACCTTAGTAGAAGATAGATTGGAGGTAGTGCTACCCAATGGATCTCGCTTGAGTGCGGATAGGAAGAGTCGTGTGAAGGTGCGGATTGGAAATCAAGACTTCGACTTGGAAGCATCGTTATTGCCGTTAGCTGAATTTGACGTAATCTTCGGCATGGACTGGCTCTCGGAGCAGCGAGCATGCATTGATTGCAATTCAAAGGAGATCACTCTGAGAAAGAACATCGGGGACGAAACCACATTCGCGGGCATGCGAGGAGCGAGCAAGGCACTGATGTCTGCTCTCCAGGTGGTTAAGGCGGTGAGAAAGGGCGCGGAGTTGTTCTTCACTTTGTTGGAGGCTTCGGAGCCAAAGCGGAGTTTAAGTGATGTCCCAGTTGTAGCGGAGTATGCCGATGTGTTTCCTAACGAACTCCTTGGGGCTCCGCCTCAGTGAGAGATTGATTTCTGTATTGAGCTGGTGCCAGGTGCCAAGCCTGTAGCACGCTCACCATACCGAGTCGCGCCAAAGGAATTGGCAGAGCTGAAGGTTCAGTTGCAAGAGCTACTAGAGCAAGACTATGTACGTCCAAGTTCTTCACCTTGGAGTGCACCGGTCCTCTTTGTGAAAAAGAAGGACGGGAGCTTGCGTCTATGTATTGACTATCGAGAGCTGAATAAGCTGACCGAGAAGAACCGTTATCCGATTCCAAGAATCGACGACTTATTCGACCAACTGGTTGGGTCGACAGTATACTCTAAGCTTGACTTAAGGTCCGGCTACAATCAGCTTCGTATTAGGGAATGTGATATTCCAACAACGTTCAGTACCCGCTTTGGGCACTATGAGTTCACGGTTATGCCGTTCGGTCTGTCTAATGCACCGTCGGTATACATGGACTTAATGAATAGAACGTTCCGAGAGTATTTGGATCAATTTGTGATCGTCTGCATCGACGACATTTTGGTATACTCTCAGTCGGAAGAGGAGCATACAGAGCATCTGCACGCAGTTTTGAGCACCCTGAGGAGGAGTCAACTATATGCCAAGTTCTCCAAGTGCGAGTTTTGTCTATCGTCAGTAGCATTCCTGGGTCATGTTGTTAGTGGGGATGGAGTTGCGGTCGATCCTTCGAAAATAGAGGCAATCCGAGCATGACCTGTGTTGAAAAATGTAGCAGAAGTCCGAAGTTTCTTAGGACTTGCCGGCTATTATAGGCGTTTTGTGGAAAACTTCTCGAGGATTGCACTTCCTCTCACTAAACTGACTAGGAAAGATCATAAGTTCGTTTGATCGCCCGAGTGCGCACGAGCTTTTGAGGAGCTGAAGAGTCGTCTGACCACGACGCTCATTCATGTGGAACGGAAGGCTACGAAATATACAGCGATGCCTCGGGGAGTGGCTTGGGTTGCGTCTTAGTGCAATTTGGAAAGGTGATTGCATATGGCTCCCGCCAGTAGAAGGTGCATGAGAGGAACTACCCGGTCCATGATTTGGAGCTAGCGGCCGTGGTATTTGCCCTTAAACTTTGGAGGCACTACTTGTATGGCGTGAAGATCGACATCTTTACGGACCACAAAAGCCTCAAGTACCTGCTCGATCAGAAAGAGTTGAATATGCGTCAAAGGAGGTGGATGAAGTTCCTTGGGGACTACACCTTCGACATTCGATACACTTCTGGGAAAGGAAATGTGGTTGCGGACGCGTTGAGTCGTCGGGCTCCTGCACAAGCAAACTGGATTTTGATGCATGATGAGCGTCTAATCCGGGAGCTAGAAGCCTTGGAGATCATTTGTGTCGATAGAAGAGCGTCTCCTTCAGCATGTTTGAACTGGACGGAGGTTCAATACGACCTTGCCGACCGAGTTCGACAAGCTTTGGAGCTGGATACGAGCATGAAGCGCTTTAAAGCGGAGACTGTTGATGGGTCAAACGCTGATTTCTCCTTCGAAGATGATCTTATGTGGAAAAATGACAGATTGTGCGTCCCAAATGTTGGTACATTGCGGGCGGAATTGATGTACGAGGCTCACTTTACCAAGTACTCGATCCACCCTGGGAGCACAAAGATGTACATGGATATCAAGAAGCTCTTTTGGTGGCCAGGAATGAAGAAAGACATTGCACTCTATGTGGCCAAGTGTCACACTTGCGCGTTGGTGAAGGCTGAATGTCAAAGACTTGGTGGGTTTCTAAAGTCTTTACCGATCCCGGAATGGAAGTTCGATGATATTTCGATGGATTTCGTGCACGGATTGCCGAGATCGCAACATGGAAACGACGTCATCTGGGTGATCGTAGATCGATTGACGAAGGTTTCGCACTTTATTCCGAACCGGAAAGACGACTCCGTGGAAAAGCTAGCAAAGTTATACGTTGATAATATCGTACGGTTGCACGGGGTTCCCCGTAGCATCGTGAGCGATCGTGATGGGCGGTTCACATCGAACGATTGGAGGCTGATTCATTAATTATTGGGTACCAAGCTAAAATTTAGCACGACCTTCCACCCGCAAACGGATGGACAGACCAAAAGGACCAATAGGACGATGGAAGACATGCTAAGGATGTGCGCCCTGGACTTCGGAAAGAAATGGGAAGATCATCTCTATATGATTGAGTTTGCCTACAACAACAGCTACCAAGCAAGTATAAAGATGGCACCTTTCGAGGCTCTTTATGGTAGAAAATGTCGTACACCGTTGGCTTGGGCTGAAACGGGCGACACGAAGTTGTTGAAACGCAAGGACGTGGATGAAGCAAATACATCAATCCGGGCAATACGAGAGCGGTTGCTCATTGCGCAGGATAGACAGGCAAAGTATTACAATGCAAATCACCGGAACGTCGAGTTCACTGTTGGTGATTGGGTTTACCTAAAGATCAAACCGTTCAAAGGAGTATCGAGGATCCGACGCTTGAAAAAGCTAAGTCCGAGATACTTAGGACCGTTCGAGATCTTGGAGCGCATTGGTGAAGCTGCCTACCGGCTTGCTCTATCTTCGGAGCTGAGCGGGCTGCATGATGTATTTCATATCTCTGTGTTGCGGAAGGCAGTCAAAGAGCCTAGTCTTGTAGTTGCGGTCAACGAAGTGTCGGTAGATGGTGGGCTAACGACGAAAGTCAAGCCCATTCGCATCGAAGACACAGAAGTAAAGCTGTTGCGGAACAAGTCCATACGGATGGTAAAGGTCCGTTGAAATAATTGCGGAAGAGAAGAACTCTCTTGGGAAAGAGAGCAAACAATGCTTGCGGAGTACCCCGAGTTTTTTCTCTCAGGTATATTTTATTTCTGTTGCTGCTGTTTTCGTAATTTCGGGACGAAATTCCTTAAAGGAGGGGAGATTTGTAATACCCCAATTTCCAAAACAGGAATTATATTCTCGAGAATTAATAAGCAGGAATTATAGCTCTCGAGAAATTAATATGCAGGAATAATACTTCTCGAAATATAAATCATAAAAACAGAGAAATATACTTCTCGAGAAATCCATAGGCATGAGTTATATTTCTCGAGAAATCAGAAAGGGCAGGCAGTGCCAGTTCTCGGGAAAAAGAAATGCCTTTAGCCAGCTGTTCGTAGAACGTAGCATTTCAGCCGTTCCTCGAACGCAGGTTTGTTAGCCGTTCGTCGAACGCAGGCGGCCGTTCGTCGAATGCAGGCAGCCGTTCGTCGAACGCAGCATTTCAGCCGTTCGTCGAACGCAGGTTTGTTAGCCGTTCGTCGAACGCAGGCAGCCGTTCGTCGAACGCAGGGTTATAGTTATTCGTCGAACGCAGCATTCAGCCGTTCGTCGAACGCAGGTTTGTTAGTCGTTCGTCGAACGCAGGTTTATTAGATGTTCGTTGAACGCAGCTTTGCTGCCATTCGTCGAACGCAGGTTTATAGCTGTTCGTCGAACGCAGCTTTACTGCCATTCGTCGAGCGCAACTTTACTGTCATTCGTCGAACGCAGTCTTAAAGCTGTTCGTCGAATGCAGTTACAGTTCGGCGATTTGCGAAGTAACAGACCCGTGACTTCTTGATCATAGTCGTCAGATCCAGGGCTTTAAATCCAAGGGCTGGGATTTATTTCTGGGTTATCTTAGGGTTTGTCCAGAGGGGTATATATATATATCCTCTTTATCTTATAAGTCTTTATCTTCTTCAAGCGTGAAAAAGACGGAAGCCGAGGAAAAACAGCGACAGCGAGGAAGAAGAAGGAGACGTTTTCTGCCATTGCCGGAGCTTCGGAGCTCCGAATCGCGAGCCGTTTTCAGATCTGGAAAGAGCAGCCCGTTGCGGTTCTTTCTATCCGAGTGAAATCTCAGATCTATGGCAAAGAAGAAAGCTCCAAGGGTAACGATCCTTCCTCCCGGTCTTAGGACGTGTTTTGTCCTCTCATTCCTTTTCTATGCTTGCATGAGGAATCCCTTTCACCAAATGGGTGAAGTGTAGGATTTCCTCTAGTTCTTCGGAACTCCGGGTCGATTGTGTCCGTCCCCGGCATATTGCATTTAGAAATCCGGTAGTCGTGCGGATTTAGGCATTTTTTGTGAAGCCTATTCGTGGCCATGTGCCCGGATCGGTGATGCTTGGATTGCGACGTTGCATTTAGGTTAAGCCTAAAATGCGTGTCGGAGAATGTCTCCGTGAGATTTTCTATCGTGTTGCGGGACTTGAGTTTTAGGTGCCTTTCGAGAGCCTAATGGAAGCGCCTTGCTTGGGTGGTTGAATGCAAACCTTCACCACTAGATTTGAAGAGGAGTGGTCTTGTACCTCCTACTTGTTTGTTATTTGCAAAGTCTAAGTCCACGTGAAAGTCTAAGTCCTAATTATGTGGGCACTTGTTGTGCTAAACTCTTACGGGCCGAGGTGAAGCCGTACCCGCGTCGTGCGATAGATTGCGACGGTGAGAGCACGGGCAAAGCTGAACCGAACCCGTTTCCATGCAGATCGGTAAGAGGTCCCCACCTCATGTAAGCCGTGTGATCATGGGAGAGGTCGTGGAATGTGTCTTACCTAGACCGACCAACAACTCTTTTTCCCCACCTAAGGCTATCCCCTTAGGGTGGAGTGGTTGTGATGAATTGATGTTATGTTAACCTACTGTGGTTGCTTAGGCGGTTGTGAGGAACCTTCGGGTGAACCCAACCAACATCATGTGCATACCTAGGTTCCCTTTTACTTGATGCTCAACCTTGAAGATTGATTGTGTTTGAAACCTCACCTTGTGTAGTGTAGTTTGCACTTTCTTTATATTATTACATGTTGCAAGTACGGCTTGCTTGTAGGTTAGCGGTGACACGCCCCTGAGCCTGCTAGATGGCCGGGGGGGGTGGGATCGTTACGCGGTTTGTGGTCAGCTCATAGCTGACCCTCGTTTACCTCTTATTAGATGTTGGTTGCAGGTGCAGGTGAGCCTAGCGGGAAATAGCGGGCGGTGGCCCTTTTGCTTGTTGGCCCTCGAAGGTCAGCCTCTTTTCTGCTTTTCATGTATTGTCGGCCTGCGTGCCGATGCATGTTTTGAGTTTCTGTACATTTGGTAAATGTAAGGCCTTAAGGCCGTAACTCTATTTGGTTCATTCCTGGGATAGTGGACAATTCTAAAATATGTTTAATCCAAATGCTTCCGCTTATGCTTTTTATACTCTCGTGTAGTCGTTGATCTTTTCTGGTTATCACCTTATAATGCCTAGCTAGTGTGTATAGTATGGCGTGGGGTCCCGGCCGGACCTACTTTTATATTATTTGTACTGGCGGGGTGTTACAGACCGACTACCTACCTGAGTTGGTCATGTCGTGTGAAGAAAACCCTTGCTGCAAAACAGGTTGGGGGCTTCCTGACGGGGGCGTTGAAGAAACCAGCGACTGGAGGAGATGAGTGGGAATCAGCCCATATGACGGTGTTTATGTGGCTTCTCAGCTCGGTTGTCCCATCAATTGCCTCCACAGTTGATGGCCTAGAGACGGTCATGGAGGTGTGGGACAAGCTAAAGAATACATATGATGGCGTGGGGAACACTCTGCGGGTCTTCCACGTGAAGGGAGCGATTGATGACACCGTTCAGGGAGAGAAGACGATGCACGAGTACGCCTCCGAGTTGGAACGTCTATGGGTGGATTACGATCACGCTTCCGGCGGGATGTGTTGCAGCGACTCGCAGTGTCGGGCTTCCAAGATCATCGTGGAGGAAAGGACGATGAAGTTCCTGAAGGAACTAGAGGACAAATTGGATCAGCGGAGAGCCCTGCTTCTATCTGGTACGAAGATTTCTACGCTTACCGAGGTCATCTCTGCCATGATCTAGGAGGAGACACGTCTCAAACTTCAGGAAGAGACAGGAGGGTCCACTATTGTGAAGTCAGCACTAGCAGTTATTGGCCCTGGTGTTATTCGACAAAGGGAAGAAACCCGACACTGTTACAACTGTAGGGAGGTGGGTCATTTGAGGCTTGCTTGCCCCAAGCCACCCAAGGAGAGAGATTCGGGTGGTGGACGGGGGCGTGGTCGTTGACGGGGTCGGGCTCGTGGTGGCCGAGGAGGCTATCGAGCCAATTTGGGCATGACTGACAGTGCGGAGGAAGTCGGCATTTTCTATACAGAGGAGGAACAGACTCTACTGAGCATGATGGAGGGCATTAAGAGGAAACAGACGGGCGAGGGGAGTAGGGATGGAGTTGGGGGGGGGGGGGGGCTATATATGCCCACACAACTGATGGATCTCTTGCTTTTGCATCCATATCTTCCTCCAGAGCATCAGATGGGATCATTGACTCAGGAACATCACGCCACGTGACAGGAAGGCAGACGAGTTCTCCTCCTACACTTGCCTACCTACTGCAGATAGCATCTAGACGGCGGATGGTACGTTCCAACCAGTGGTCGGTAAGGGTACTGTTAATTGTTCAGGTTCAGTAAAACTATCCAATGTTCTGCATGCTCCTTCTTTTCTAGTTAGTCTCTTATCCATTAGTTCCATAATCATTCAACTGAAATGTGTTGTGTCTTTTGATATTCCCAAGGTGACTTTCCAGGAGAAAGGGATGAGGCGAATACTTGAGACTGGGACTTGGCATGACGGGCTGTGGTATCTGGATCGGGGAGGATTGGACGCGGCTCTTGTATCTGTGGTAAAGAAGGCAGTAGTTGGAGGACAGAAGCTGAGTGCAGAGGATACACTGGTACTCCATCACAGGCGGTTGGGGCACCCTTCATTTGACATTATAGCTAGGTTGTTTCCTACTCCTTTTGAAAAAGCAAATAAAGTTAATTGGTGTGTGATGTTTGTGATCTAAGCAAGCTTACTAGGAGTTCATATGTTAGTACGGTTCTTTTTTGATGTAGTTCATTCCGATATATAGGGGCCCTGTGTTGTAAGTTTCTTGAAAGATTATAAGTATTTTGTCACCTTTATTGATTGTGCATCCCGTGTCACTTGGTTATATTTGATGAAAAGTAAAAGTGAGGTACTTACCTGCTTTCACGATTTCCATAAGCATGTTCAGACACAATACACTAAGGTGATTAAGGTACTAAGGTCGGATAATGGGACAGAAGGGAGCCCTATCCACACTAGATTTGTCAGATACCGAAGATGGAGAGGGAGAGGTTAGTGACAGATCTGGGAGTATGGCAAGGAGGATCAGTGGAGGGGGAGCGGGAGAGTAATGAGGAGCAGTTGGAGGAGATTGAGGAGGAGAGGCGAGATGTTAGACCTACGGCTCGAGGAGAGCTACTTACATACCGTAGGAGGGAGAAACTGCCAACAATATCAGTTCCAGCGCCTATGCCCAGTCCAGCTCCTAGTCTCTTGGCTACGTCTGTCCCTACTCCTGAAGCACCTACAAAGTTACAAGCCTCAGGTGATATCCTTTCCCCTACTTCTCCTTCCCTAACTGTCATATTGTGGAGGACTACTCGCAGTAATTCGGGAAATCCTCCTGATAGATATGGTTGGGACCTTGCTTCCTTTGTCTCTTATGATCATATCTCCTCCTCTCACGGAGCATTCATTGCATCGTTGGATAGTATTATTGGACCTAACAATTGGCAGGATGCCAAAGACAATCCAAAGTGGAAGGCAGCGATGAAGGAGGAGATGAGGTCCCTTGAGAAGAACAAGACCTGAGAGCTGGCACAGCTGCCAAAGGATAAGAAGGTCGTCGGGTGCAAATGGGTGTTCACTGTGAAGCAGAACCCAGACAGACAGGTTGAGCACTACAAGGCTCAATTGGTTGCCAAGGGGTACAGCCAGACCTATGACATCGATTATGACAAGACATTTTTACCCGTTGCGAAGATGAGCACCGTCGGGACTCTGATCAGCTTGGTTGTGAATGGAGGATGGAGGTTGCATCAACTAGATGTGAAGAATGCATTTCTTCATGGAGATCTAGCAGAGGAGGTCTACATGGAGATACCACCAGGGTTTGGAACGGCCAAGACAGAAGATAGAGTATGCAGGTTGAAGAAGTCCCTCTATGGGCTGAAGTAGTCACATCACGCGTGGTTCGACAGGTTCAGGAAGGTGATGATTACAATGGGTTATCATCAGATAAACGCTGATCGCATAGTGTTTTTCAGGCAGAATGAAGGTCACATCACCATGCTCGCGGTGTATGTGGACGACATGATCATCACAGGGGATGATGAACAGGAGATTGGTTGCCTCAAGGGGGCTCTGGGCAAGGAGTTTAAGGTGAAGGATGTGGGTCTTCTTAGGTATTTTCTTGGGATTGAGATTGCTTACGAGGCAGATGGAATAGTCCTTTCCCAAAGAAAATATGCTTTGGATCTCCTCGCAGAAATGGGGATGTTGGGGTGCAAACCTGCTGCGACACCTATCGATCAGAAGTGTAAACTGGGTGCTGAGGCTGAGGAACCAGTTGATCGTGAGATGTATCAAAGGCTAGTCGGGAGGTAGATTTACTTGAACCACACTCGCCCGGACATCTCTTTGTTGTGAGCGTGGTGAGCCGCTACATGCATGACCCATGGAAGGGCCATATGGATGCAGTGTAGCAGATTCTGCGGTACCTGAAAAATTCTCCTGGCAAGGGGCTGACATTCAGAAGGAACGGGCACGTGAACATTGAGGGCTACTGCGACTCTGACTGGGCAAGCTGTGCGGATGACAGGAGATCCACTTCATGCTATTGCATAATTGTGGGAGGCGACATGATCTCCTGGAGGAGCAAGAAACAATCAGTAGTGGCTAGATCGACAGCAGAGGCAGAGTATAGATCCATGGCATTAGCGGTTGCAGAACTTCTGTGGCTGAAAGGGATGTTTGTGCAGCTGAAGTTGGGTCAAGGGGGTAAGATGAAGCTGTGGCGCGACAATCAGTCAGTTATCAGTATTGCAAATAATCTAGTCCAACACGATCAAACCAAGCATATAGAGATTGACAGGTTTTTCATAAAGGAAAAAATTGATAGTGGACTACTGGAATTGAGTCACGTCTTGACCAAGCGTCAAGTAATAGATTGCTTGACCAAATGACTCAATTCAGAGGATATGATCAGGGGTTGTAACAAGATGAGCTTAGTGAATATCTTTCGCCAATCTTGAGGAGTGTTGTAATATGTATTATTAGGGAGACTATATATATATATAGCCATAAGGTGAATTTTAGGGTAAGAGTGTATTTTGTAACTGTAGTCATTTGCGATTAATATAGATCATGGGCATTTCCACTTACAATCAATTGGTTCTAGATTGGATATTTAAGTTCTAACATTGTACTAAAGCAGGCAAAGGCCGCAAGGCCCAATAGTCCTCTCCACATTGCCTAATTTAAAAATGTGATCCATGTAGTAAAGTCCAAAGACTCTGGAGGCATGTTGAGAATGGTCTAACATTAGGAAACTAATGTAATTGTGTGCATTAAATATGGATTGTGGGCCCCTCTACATGTAACCAATTGATTTCAGGTAAGATGCTTAAATTATAACAATAAGTATATAATGCATGATCACTGTAGAGATAATAATTTAATATTCATTTCCACAATTATTATAGCCAATTGATTATCAGTTGGTGAGAACTTACTGAAAAGCAAGAGATCCAGGCTTTTGTTAGGCATGAATTCGTATATCAGCATTTTCTCTTCTGCGTGAATACAACAACCTAATAATCTCACTAAATTCCTGTGTTGTAGTTTGGCAATTAACATGAGCTCATTTTTGAACTCCTCTACCCCCTGCCCTGATCTTGCAGACAGCCTCTTGATCGCTACATCTTCTCCCTCCAGCAGTTTTCCCTGAAATTATGTCCATTATAAGAACACTGGCATATTCATCAAATATCATATGAAATAAAATTTTACTTAAATGCTACCTTATAAACAGGCCCAAAACCGCCTTCCCCGAGCTTGTTAGTGTCGGAGAAGTTGTTTGTGGCACTGACGACCTGAGAAAATTGAAACAGTGATATTTCTGAATTCCGATCTTTACCAACTCCATGTTTATGCATAATTCTGCTTCCTAAATTTAGAGATGACATTGACTGCTCTTCATAAAACCCTGAATCGAATAAATGAAAGTTTAATCCAATTGATATATAAACTAATAAAAGAAAATTAAGAATAGCGCAAAACCTTACTTCTGCGTCGCCTTATCATCAAGAAAGAAATCAAAATTATCAGAAGGAAGAGCACAGTAGCTGCTGCTGCAACGGCAAAAATCCATGGCTTTCTCTTGCTCCCAGCTATTCACAAAAATAGTAAAGATATTTGTGAATAACACAAAAGGAGTATGGAAGAGAAAGAACTTTGAGTTAAAGAGTTCCGTTGATAGCTCATATAAATTTCTTGTGTTCTGTATATATGTATGCGGTCTACCCAGTTTCTTCCATCCTTCTTTTTTTGAGTAACTTTTGTTTTTATTTACTATTAATTACCTAAATATTCCCTAGGAGTTTGAATAATTACAAGTTGCACCACTCCATCTTTTGAAATTACATAATCCTCCCCTCCGAGTTTACATTCATAGTATAGATGCACAAAAATACCAATGATAAAAAGGAGGAAAAGAGGATATGATCTAAAACTTCAATGGTCATCTAGGTATAAAACAAGAACTACACCAAAAATAATAATAATTAAGGGAATACAAAGAATAGAAGAAGATTGAATATAAAGAAAGAAAGAAAAAAGAACAGCATCCATAAAAGTGACGTTCGTTTGGACGGAATTGGAGATTAATTCCAGTGAAAATTGACCTCTAATTTCAATTCCAAGGCACTAATTCCATTCAAACGAATGGACCCTTAAACGGAGATTAAGCTTGACTCTGAGTATCCTTGGTAGTCACTAATCATTGTATTTATGGATTCCCTCCATTCATCTAAAGTAGAAAATTCCTACTACATATAGATTAACACACACGTACAAGTTTCAAAGACATTATCTTACAAGCTAAATTCTAAAAACTTACTATCATCTAAGCATTTATAAAGAAAATGAACCCCCGATGTTCTTTTTACTTTGTCATTTCCCTTCTTAAGTAGAACTTCTGTAAATATGCCGGCTAGTTGTTGTTTTGTCTTCAAATGTGGTAGCTTTGATCATTATTCTCTAATAGCTTTGAGCATAAAATGATATTTGATTGCAATATTCTTGGCGAATTCATGGTTTATTAAGTTGTCTGATGGCTGACTTATTGCCACGAACATTGTTACTGCAACTGTTGCTCTTCATATCTCTTAGAGTACATACATACATATATACAGAGCGAGTGCATACATACATATATATAGATTATATATAGAGAGAGAGTATAAATATAGCTATATATATAGGGCCATTTACCGGGACCACGGGTAATTGAGGATTTTCAAATGCTTGAAGTCGGTCACTTGCTTTAAATTTTATTGTTGTTGCTATTTATTGTGTTATCTCTATGAATTGGTCAAAATGATGAGAAGAAGATTAAGAGAAAAAGTCATATGAGTTGGTCTTTGTTGAACATTATTGTTTCTTTTGGTCTAGTAGAAATATTATTTGAGCAGTGCAGTGCACAAAGAACATACAGACTCGGGATACAGATTATGAGCAAAGTGCCCACTTATATAGATCTTTTTTTATCTCTTCACGATAGTCGAAAGTCATTCAACTATCGGCATCTAAATAAGCTATGAAATCTCTACATATAACTTCTTTACACATTAGTCGATGTTGGGAAAAAAATCTTTGATTTAACTTAACAAATTACCTAAAAAGTGATTTTATCTCTTAGGATTGAGTTACCCATTGTATAGTGAGGGTAATCTGGTCATTCGATGTCTTAGGATATCACACTCAACCTAGGGTGTCAAGTCCAGATCAAAAGAAGCAAAATTTGGGCAAAGTTAACATTTGCGTCGAATAGAATTCGACGCAACGTCAAGTTATTGTCGACATTACTCTGACTAAAAGTTCAAGTGGTTCACCCTTCTGTCGAAGTAATTCAAGTCGACGTTACGTCAAATAGATATCGACGTAGAGGCCATGGACCTGTCGAAGTACTTTGAGAAGTCGACGCTGCTTCTACTTCTACTCGACGCCAGCGTCAAGAAGCACTCAGAGTGGATAATTCGAATAGATCTCGACGCAACGTCGAGCTCCTATCGACGCATGCGTCGTCTTATTGGTCTCTGGATAAAGTCGAAGTTGCGTCGATTTCAAATCGACGTAACGTCGACAGGACCACGTCGACTTAAGGTCTGCTGAATAATCTCGAAGTTACGTCGAGTACTAGTCGACATAACAGCGCGCGCAGAATTGCTTCTAGAAGCAATCTCGACACAGCTTTGCGCGCCAAATAATAAGTTTTATCGACGGTGCGTCGACCTAAACCTTAAGTTGCGGCGATTCATCTGCTTTTAAGCAATCACTGCGTCGAAACATTTGCGCTTTCGAATTGCTCTATTCTTGCTCTCTTGCTCTCTTGTTCTCCAGCTCTTTCGTGCCCCTCTCTCTCGTTTTCTGTCTTTGCAGGTACCTAAAATCAAATGGCTCCACCAAAAGTTAACTCTGGTTTTGATGTGGACATTGATTCATTTAACGCTGCTGCAGAGAGTTTCAAGGCCATTCTTGGCCTATTCCAAGATGCTGGTTTAACCAAGCTGATATCCACAAGATGCAAAATCCTGAATATCGAGCTAACAGAGTTTAAAGATAATGTTCAGATAGGAGAGGATGGTTCTCTTAAAGGAAAAGTATCTGACATAGATGTTCTGATAACAGGAGAAATATTGAACCAAACATATGATCTTCTTCCTGGAAGTGAGTCAGATGAATTATTAGGGGATGAGACCAAGAGGGCCCTGGAGATTATGCAGTTCAAAAAGGACAAGCCCACTAATCTGAAGAAGATGGACCTTGGGGAAGAATACAGATTCCTTGCATATATTGTAGGGAAGGTGCTGCTATGTAAAATTTCAGCACATGATGTTGTTCCAAAGCAACAGCTTCAAATAATGGGAGCTCTAGTTCTGAAGAAAATGATCAATTGGGGGAAATGCCTCCTAAGGATGATTGGGCATAAGTATGGACATAAAGAAAATGCTTACATGAGAGTTATGAGTCAAGTACTTCTCCACCACTACCCAGCAGTGTGCATGTCCAAGGGTGTGCCAATTCCACCAGGGAAGAGAATAAACATTGGAATGTTCTCTAAGTGGACCAGGCAAATCTTAAAGTCTGGTCAAGCCCCAGCTTCACCTCCTCCATCTCCTCCTCCTCAAGAGCCAGAGAGGCAAATACCAGACCCTCCAAGGGATAACATCCCTCCTCTCTCTCCACCTCCACTGGACACTGTTCCAGATCCCCTTCAGGAGGATATTCCATCTTAACAACAACAACAACATCAATCCCCATCAGACCCAGAGCCATCACCCCAAATTCCTCATCAGCTTCCATCCATTTTTGCTCCACCTCCACCACCACCTCTTCATATCTCACCTGAAACGTATCAGGCTCTCTCCCCTATCCAAGAAGAACTCCCTCCATCACCTCCTCCATCTACCTCTCATATCCCTACCATTGATATTGAGCAAATCATCTCTAAGGCAGTTGGCATTGCCTCCTCCACATTTGCAGACCTGGTGGCTTCCCAAGCAAAGAAATTTGACAGGAAATACTCCCAAATGAAGGTTGAACTGTTAAACTCAAAAAGAGTCTTCCAGGGTCTAAAGGATTTTGTATCTTCCTCCATGGTCACAAAAGAGTTCTTAACCTCTCTGGTCAGCAAGGTCAAGAAGGGGGAGAACATTTTCGAGGAAGAAAGACCTGCTATAGACTTGAGTGGACATGATAAAGGTGATGAAGCTCCTGACAAAGTTACTGTCTTCCAAGATGCACAGATCCAGGGGGAGCCTGCAGATCAGGGGGAGCCTGCAGATCAGGGGGAGTCTTCTCCAAAAAAGCAGAATGAGGAAGAAAGAGTAGAAGCAAATCAGGGGGAGCTCCCTATTCAGGGGGAGCTTGCTCCAGATGTTCAAAGGAATTTGGATACTGAAATGGAAGCTATAGGAACAGCAGCTGATCAGGAGAAGCTTCAGAATGACAATCTACTAGATGAAGTAGCTCAGATTGCTCAAAAAGCTGCCCAGGAGGCTGAACAAAATGCACACAATCAGGGGGAGCTTCTCAAGGACAAAGATGATGCTGAAGAAGCAGATGATGATGATGAGCCTCTGAAGATGGCTCAAAGGAAGGTTATTCCAAAGGTATTCTCAAGAAAAAGAAGAACTCCTGAGAAGGATTCTTAAGTTCAGGTATCTGTGATTATTATTCTTGTGGAAAGACAATATAATTGCCTGACAAATGAATAGCCTATGCAAATACTGTTGTGGAAAGAATAATATAACTGGCTGACAAATGATTGGAATAGCTTGTCTACAGTCTGTCATGTTCTTATGTCTATGTTGTCATGTATGTATGTTTATTTATGCAAAGAAATGTGTAAAATCACTTTAATCAATCTGTAAAATTTGTTAAGATAAATAGGAGGAGATTGTTGGGAAAAACTCATTTGATTTAACTTAACAAATTACCTAAAAAGTGATTTTATCTCTTAGGATTGAGTTACCCATTGTATAGTGAGGGTAATCTGGTCATTAGATGTCTTAGGATATCACACTCAACCTAGGGTGTCAAGTCCAGATCAAAAGAAGCAAAATTTGGGCAAAGTTAATATTTGCGTCGAATAGAATTCGACACAACGTCAAGTTATTGTCAACGCTACTCTGACTAGAAGTCCAAGTGGTTCACCCTTCTGTCGAAGTAATTCAAGTCGACGTTACGTCGAATAGATATCGACGTAGATGTCATGGACCTGTCGAAGTACTTTGAGAAGTCGACGCAGCTTCTACTTCAACTCGGCGCAGAAGGAAGTATTTGTCGAAGCCATCAAAAGTCGACGCAACGTCGATTTCATCTCGACGCAGATAATGAAGCTCAGAGTCATACCTTCAACTCGACGGTTACGTCGATAGGGTATCGACGCAACGTCGACTAGCAGAGTTCAATCAGAGCAAGGATGAATTCGAAGTTACTCCTACAAGAACTCGAAGGTGCGTCGATAAGAGAGGAAGTGAACTCGACGCTACGTCGAATACAGTCTGAAAAGGGAAATCTTTTCAGCTGTCATTTTGGACTCTCTCTCATGGCCTACCTCACTCAAGACCGTTCTCCAACGGCTCATTAATTACTTTAAATGGAAAGAAGGATTTGAGAGGACAAAAAGCTCTCTTAGAAATATGCTGAGTGTTGGTGGACGGGTCGGGAATTAAAGAAGGAAGGAAAGAGTAATTGTCCAGACAAATATACCCTTTCAGGATTTACCAGAAATGGAAAACAAATTCAAAATAAACAGAGGGGCAATAAAAGGCAAGAGGACAAGGAGAAAAGCAGAGCACTCATCACAATCGGCTATACTGTTCTATTGGAGCTTTTTTCTCTTCTTCTTCCTCCTCTCTCAGGAACCCTAATAGATAGGATACAGAAAAGAAAGAACAACTGAAGAATATACTCTGCTCAGTGAAACAACTGTTGCTTCTTCATCAATATCATATAGCAGCAGTTCTATTTTAAAAGCAGGGAGCAGAAGGATCAAGAGCTTAACAACCCTAGCAATCATCACTATCAAAAGCTAGGGTTAATCTGATACAGATCCTGAAGAGCATTCAAAGAACAGCACCTCAAAGATTGTTGTTACAGAAATCTGATAAACAGATTTCTAAATCTTTCTTCCCCCTCTTACTCTTCCTTTCGACTTATACGTTGATACGAAATCGACATACGGCTTCTAACATCTTCAATATATAACTGTTGTTTTTCTCTGTGCTCTAAATTACTTTAGTTGCGCCCTGAATGACTTTAGTTATGCTCTGAATTCCTTTAGACTATTGGCTCACGCCTTCTTCTAATAAGCCTATCAGATTTTCTTCATAAGACTTCATGCTTTAATTAGAAAATGATGCATGCTTACTTACATCTTGTTCTTTACCGTTGCTCCGCTTACTTACATCTTGTTCTTTACCGTTGCTCCATACTTCTAGTGGAAATCGACGTGTGCTTACTTATAGTTTGTTCTTCAGTGCCACTTAATGCTCTGAGTAGAAGATGAAAGCAATATATGTTTGCTTACGACGAATACAATTCAACGAAACTAGACTACACTCGACGAATTTTCATTGTCTCTGGATTTTGAATAAGTGTTTTGGCCTATAAAAAAAAGAAACGAAAGTCATTTTATACATGATTAAGACTTAATTTAGATCACTTTAGATTTAATCTAGTGTATTAAATCTAGGAGCTTTCCCGACACATTCTGATGCATGGGGACATACTCGGGTTGCTTTAAAAATTGGTCTTCGGTATTTTGTATCCTTTATTTATGACTATTCTTGTATGACATGGTTATTCTTGTTGGAAGATCGTAGTAAATTGTTACAAAGTCTTAAATATATAAGTCTGTTAGAAATAAAGTCTATATTATGTGAGTCGTTATGAGTCAATGTTATGCCAGTGTTATCAGTTGGAACATCCGGGATTGCCAAGTCTGCAACAAACGGATCCTACCTTATTTACTCTTACAACTCTCGAGTGAGATTCCTTACTTTCATTCATTCTGATGTATGGGGACTTAGTTGGGATGCATTAAAACTTAATCTTCAGTATTTTGTATCTTTTAATTACGACTATTCTTGCTAAAAGATAGTAGTGAACTGTTACACTTAAATAAATGTATGTTTGTTGTGAGTCTATGTTATGCAAGTCGGTACGAGTCAATGTTACGTGTCTTTATTTTGAATCATTGTCGTTTAGTGTATATTTTGGGTAGCATTGAGGTTTGGACGTATTTACTGTCCATGTCATTATGTAATTCTGTATAAGGACCCTTTGGTTCATAAATGAAATCAAACAGAGAGTTCTCTTACTTTCTTCTTTCTTTTGTTCTTCCTCCATCAAATTAAGTCAAATGGTTTTGGAGCTCCCCCTCGAGTACCTTGTCTCCGGTAGCCACAGTAAGGCTATGTTTATCTTCGTTGGCTTCTCCTACGATTTTGGCCGCACAGATAGATTCAAGATGCGCTCCCATCTACGGTTGAGACCCTCAATTCCATCTTCGCCTCAACCTCGACTCTGAATCTCGCAAGGAGGCTCGTAACATGAACTATTCCAAATTTTTCAATTTTTTGTAGAAATTACTCATTTCTAGCACTCATGTGCTCATTCTTCAAACAGATAATGCTCGTGAATATATTTCTCACATGTTTCAGGCTATCATGTCCTCACATGACATAATCCACCATACTTGTGTCTTCATACTCCGCAACAGAATGAGATTGTACCTAGTTAATTCATCTTGTACCTTACTTATTGTGTTTCGTATTTACATTGGGATGATGTTATATTAATTGTGTGTTATCTCATTAACCAATTGGCATCTTCAACATTCCAACGCCAAGTACTGTTTTCTATTCTATTTCCTCGGGACTATTCTCAGTCGTCCACCGGGTGTTTGATTACACATTTTTTGTTCATAATCTTTCATTGGGTCAGGATAAGTTATCACTCAAGGAAACCAATCGTGTGTTCCTAGGATATTCCCGACTCAAAAAAGGATGTTGGGGTTATTCGTCTTCCCATCACCGAGCCTTTATGTTTGTCAATGTCATCTTTTTGAGACCACCTCTTTATTTGGCATGTCCACTCATGTGAGTCAGGCAGTCTCTACTCCTAGGTCTTCCCAGCCCCCAGGTCGTGCTCTCTATTTCAGGTCATATTCATGTTGTGGTACCTCATCTGGATGTCTCCCTTGCAGTGGTTTCCCAGACACAAACCATTGTTTATAGTCAAGGGTCGTGTCTTCGGTCCTTGATGATCTATAACAATACTTTCTGATATCATGTCATTACTCATGGACTCTCTGGTCAATGATTCCTTTTCATCAAAGATTCATTATCACGTATTGTCAACCGCCTCATCGTCGTCTGTAAGCCTACTCCTATTTGTGTCACTTATCACCTCATATCATATTTGTTGCAAATGATCCTTTGTCTCTAAGTTATCAAACATTTATCACTTTCCTATCCTTAATTGATATATCGACAACCTTATTTGTTGCTCTATCTCACCCTGAGTGGACAGATGTCATGTCTGAGGAAATGAAAGGTTTGGACTTGAATGGTACTTGGGATCTGGTTCGCCTTCCAGTATAATAGTCTAGAATTTGGTGTCGGTGGATTTATACAATAAAATGTTCTCATGTTGGCGATGTGGGTCAATTAAAGGCTCCATTGGTGGTAAAGAGGTACACTCAAGTGTTGGCACTGCTAAGATTTCCTTCGTCTGTATCTTCTTGAGTCATATTGTAGTTCATGATTGGCATCTTCATTAGTTGGGTATCAAGAATGTCTCTCCATGGTGACCTAAACGATGAGGTGTACATGAAGCAACCATTCAGTTTCATTGCTCATAGGAAGTCTGGCATAATTTGACGCCTCAAGAAGTCTCTGCATGGTTTGAAATAAACACCACGAAACTAGTTCGGTAGGTTCAGCTCAGCGCATCTACAATTTGGTATCATCACACTTCTGAGTCAAGAAAGAGGATTCTACTTATAGTACATATGGACGATATCATCATAATGATGAAGGTAAATGTCACCTCGAGGTAATTCCTTGAAATTTATATCTCAAGAAAATACTCTTGACACTTTCGAAGAAACATGCATGATCAGGTCAAAGACATTGGATGCACTTATGAATCTAACCCACAAACTTGTGCCCGGTCAAGGAGAGTCTTATGGAGATCTCGTATGATATCGATAACTAGTTGGGAAATTAAACTATCTCATTGTCGCACGACCATATATCACATTCGCAGTAAATGTGAGTAGTTTGTTTCTATATACAGCTTGCAAGGAGCATTGAGAAGTAATGGTCAGGACACTTCGGTACTTGAAAGGAGCACCAAGTCGAGGTTTGCTTTCTTTAGAACTGAGGACATCAACAAATTGTGTGATATACTAATGCAGATTGGGCTTGATCCCCTTCTGATAGAAATTCTACATTAGGATATTACCGCATGGAAGGAATCTGAATTCCTTGAAAAGCAAGAAATAGCAAGTAATGGAAAGGTCGAGCGCAGAAGTTGAATATCGTGTTATGGTTGTAGTCACATGTGAGTAAATAAGATTAAAAGAGTTTTTGGTTGAGTTGGGGTTCCCACAAAATGAGTCAAATCTTGTGTTTCGCAAATGAATTAAATAGAATGAGATTGATTGTCACTTTATTAGACAAAAGTTGGAGTCCAAGTAGAGCAACATCCAGTTTTAGAACTCCAACGATCAACTTGTTAGATTTTGTGACCTAAGATCAAGCAAGGGATTAGAAGCACAACCAACGTAATATTAACTTATAGGATCGCATATTAAGTGATGTAGGGGTAGGCTGTGGGTGCGCAAAACCTAGGATTCTAGTGAGAGTGCACGTGCGGGATACTAACTTATGCTTCATGCAATGCGATAATTGGCAGCGGCGAATAATAATTTAGAGCAATGAATATTTTTATAACACCACACAGTAATCACAAAACTTAAGCAATATTTAATTTAGCGATTAAGCGCGGCTTTCCTCCGGATCGGAAGGCCAAAGCGAGCGTGCGGCTGCTAAAATGGGAACAGGGGGCTGGCGGGCTGAAGTGGGGCTGTAGGAGGGGCGGCAGGTGGCTGGGAGGAGGGGCAGCAGCAAGGCTGGTGGCTGGGAGGAGGGGCGGCAGCAAGGCTGGCGGCTGGGAGGAGGGGCGACAGCAAGGCTGGCGGCTGGGAGGAGGGGCGGCAGCAGGCTGGCAGCTGAGAGGGGGGGGTGGCAGCGGGTTGTAGGATGGGAGGAGGGCTGCTGGGCTTTGGAAAGCAAGGGGCGGCGGTTTGGGGGAAGGTTTGGATGGCCGGCGGTGGCTAGAAGGAGGGGAAGAAGAAGGGGGTGGATAGGGAGTACCTTGGGGAGGAAGAAAACCACCTGGGAGTCGTCAACTAGGGTTCCACGGCGTCGGCACCGGTGGATGATCGCAGAGATCCAAAAATTTCTGTCTTCAAATTCTGCAATGCCTCCTTCAGCCCTTACAACCTCTATTTATAAAATAAGAAAAGCCTAGGGCATCCCCATCAACGGCTATGATTGGTCGGTGGGGATCGACCACTAAATATATAAAAACAAACTCGAAAATAATAAACTAATATATGATTTCGACTCGCAACGGCGCGCCAGATGCAACCGCGGAGTCGGATCTGCGATCCGATCACTTCTTCCTACGCGAATAGATAAACGTGGGTCCCGCCTTGCGGCGAACCCCTCCGGGTGCAACAACTGATGGATCCCCATCAACTCCCCCCGACTGAAAAGCCTTCATCTCCGATGAATGGAGGTGATCGTACTGAAGTCGAAGTCCAGCGGCGAGTCGATCGAGCTCCGGCGGCAATATTCAAGCATCGCCAGCATCAGGGCGGCCTCGCCAGCATCAGGGCGGCCTCGCCAGTGTACCAAGTAACGACAGCGCGGCCCATCCGTAGTAGAAACAAACTGGTGGGCTCTGATCTCAGTAATACTCTCAGCTCTCATCTCTCGAGTGGTGGAATCCGATGCGATCGGTGGTGTCGATGGTGAGACCAAAGAAGACGAATCCCCGAGTGGGTGGGTCGCAACAGAGGGTGTACTGTGGTGGCTATCGGTCAGTGGCGGGGTATGAGTGGGGGCAGGTAATGAAAGTTGAGGTGGAAAAGACTGGGCATCTCCACCGCTCCCACATACTCGTAAGGTTCGTAGTACAGTGTCAGATCTTCGACATTAAATACTGGATGAATGCCCATACTCGTCGGAATATCGAGCCGGTAGGCGTTTGTCCCAATATGATTTATAATAGAGTAGGGGCCCATTCGCCTGACGCTCAACTTTTTGGCAAGCCCCGAGGAGAGCCTCTCCGGTCGGATTCGCACCATCACTTTATCGCCTACATTAAATACTTGCTCTCGCCTATGCTTATCTGCATGGGTTTTGTAATTTTCATTGCTCATTATTATTTTTCGGCGGACCGACTCATGCAACTCATGCACATGCTGTGTGAAGGACTCAGCAGACTCACTAGGGAGAGACTCTAAAGGGCTCGGTAAGAGGTCAATGGGCTTCCTAGGGTCGTAGCCTGATACTACACGGAATGAACTTAGTCCGGTGGACGTATTGACTGAGCTATTGTAGGCGAACTCTGCAATCAGTAAATCTAAGTCCCAACTATCCACATGCTCACCAACTAGACATCTCAAAAGGTTTCCTAAGCTCCTATTTACTACCTCGGTCTGCCCGTCCGACTGTGGGTGATATGATGAGGAGAACCTAAGAATGGTACCGGTCTTGTGTCACAGAGTTTTCCAAAAGTAACTCATAAATCTCACATAGCGGTCTGACACAATCGACTTAGGTAGGCCATGCAATCGAAAGACATCCCTCATAAAGATAGACGCTACGTGAGTCGCGTCTGCCGTCTTGCGGCAAGCGATGAAGTGTGCCATCTTTGAAAACCGATCGACCACCACGAAGATGGAATCGTGTTTCCGCAGAGTGCGGGGAAGTCCGAGAACGAAATCCATGCTAATGTCCTCCCAAGGGCGGTGCGGTACAGGTAATGGAGTGTACAGACCCGTGTTCTGTTTGGTACCCTTAGCCGTATGGCAGATACGACAGTGACGGATAATACGAGCCACATCTTTCTTGAGGCTGGGCCAATATAGGCGGTCCTCGACGATGGCTATAGACTTATCCCGACCAAAGTGCCCAACAGCCCCGCCCGCATGCAACTCCCAAACCAGATAGTCACGGTATGATGTCTGGGGAACGCATAAGCGGGAGCCTCGGTACAAGTATCCCTCAAAGATCTGATATCCCTCAATAGGGTCGGGTGGATCTCTGGATAGGGCGGTGTAAATCTCTCCAAAGTCAGGACACGTCGGGTAGTCCAGGATCAACCCCTCAAGTCCATCTACGCTCGCGGTCATCGTCTGCAGCAAGGAGACACGGCGACTCAACGCATCAGCCGGTTTGATCTCGACACCAGCTCGGTGTTTGAGAACATAGTGAAAATCCTGCAGATACTCGACCCACTTTGCATGCCGGTGTCCCAGCTTGCGTTGTGAGTCAAGATAGCGAAGCGCCTGGTGATCAAAATATAAGACAAACTCCCGGGGGAGGAGGTAGTGTCTCCAGTAGCGCAAAGACTGGACGATGGAATAAAATTCTCGATCATAATTCGAGTATTTTTGTTTGGCCTCGTCCAGCTTCTCACTAAAGTAAGAAACTGGATGTCCCTCTTGGCTCAATACGCCACCGACTCCAACCCCGGAGGCGTCGCAAGCAACCTCAAAGGCTCGGCTAAAATCCGGTAGTCTCAGGACAGGAGCCATCGTCAATCTCTCCTTAATCTCCTCGAAGTCCCTAGTGGCGGCAGGGATCCACTGAAACTCGCCCTTCTTTAGGCAGCTCGTGAAGAGAGCCATAATCGTACTAAATCCCTGGATGAACCTCCTATAGAAGGTGGCAAGTTCGTGAAAGCTGCGAGCCTCGTGGATGTTCGCCGGCACAGGCCAATCTCGAATGGATTTGACCTTATCAAGGTCCACAGATACGCCAGTAGAGGATATATAAAGCCTAGGAAATGAACGGACTCGGAAAGGAAGGAGCACTTCTTCAGATTTACATACAATTTCTCTCGGCGGAGGGTGCCAAAGAGAAGCCTCAAATGATCAAGGTGAGCAGCCTGAGTCTGGCTGTAGATCAGTATATCGTCAAAATACACGACTAGAAACTTGCCCATGTAGGGCCGCAACACCTGAGTCATGACTCGCATGAATGTGCTCGGGGCATTAGATAGCCCAAATGGCATGACTAGCCACTCTTATAGACCGTCCTTGGTCTTGAAAGCGGTCTTCCACTCGTCTCCCTCACGAACTCGAATCTAATGGTACCCACTACGGAGATCGATCTTGGAGAAGATCTGGGCACCGGACATAGTGTCTAGTAAGTCATCGAGTCGTGGAATCGAAAAGCGGTACTTGACTGTGATTTTATTAATGGTGCGGCTATCAATGCACATACGCCAACTGCCGTCCTTCTTAGGGGTAAGAAGGGAGGGGACCACACAAGGACTCATACTCTCATGGATGAACTGCTTCCGAAGAAGCTCATCGACCTGCCTCTTGAGCTCGGCGTGCTCATCAGGGTGCATACGATAGTGGGGCAGGTTCGGCAGAGAAGCTCCCGGGATCAAGTCGATAGCATGCTGAATGTACCGAGGGGGAGGCAACTAATCAGGGAGCTCATCAGGCATAATGTCCGCGAACTCGTCTAAAAGGGGACGCACCGCTAGTGGGTGGTCCCGGGGTGTCCTCAGAAGCCTGAGTGGCGGCTACAATGTAAATGACACCCGTCTCAATACTGTCTCGCAGAAACTCGCTGCGTCTCAAGATGTGCAGGTCGAGGCACCCGTACTCACAGACGGCTCAACCACGCCCTTGGATCTATCCGGGGCTGGGTGGGCGTCAACGTAATCTTCCGCCCCTTGTCATAAAAGACACACGTGTTCGAGCGGCCGAAACACGTGACGTCACGATCAAATAGCCAAGGGCGGCCCAGCAACACATGGGCGTCATCCATGGGAATGACATCGCACCAGACCTTGTCCTGAAATGATGCAATGGTAATCGGGACAAGGCAACGCTGGGTAACCTGAATCGCCGTCTTATCTACCCAGACGACACGATAAGGATGAGGGTGAGGCTCTGCCTTCACCTGCAAACGATCAAGCCCCTTTTGGGCTACGATGTTCACGCAACTCTCGCTGTCAATGGCTAACTTACAGGGCCCACCTGCGCTAGAAAACTACGTGTAAAAGATGGTGGTGCGGCGCCAGTCCTCGTGTACACGCGGGGTGTGTAGGAGGCGCCTAATCACTCCCACCTCCAATGATCTCTCTGCGTCTCTCTCCCAGCCCTCCTCTACGGTGGCCTTAATCTCTTCCGTACCTTCCATTTCCTCTTCTAACTCGCACTCCTCACCATCAACTAGCAGGGTCCGCGTGGGGCACTGCGCCGCCACGTGTCCTCTGCCAAAACATCTATAGCACAGAATACCCCCAGAACGCTGACCATCAGTGGCGGCGGCCTTGCCCTTAGTGTCCGTGGGAACACGTGAGAGCGTAGCCGAGGTGGTCTGGGATGGAGCGGGTTTCCTGAAAGTCGAAGAAACAGTCCGAGAGGGGAACTGCCTCGTGGTAGATGACCGAAGGTACTGCTCGTACTCGAGGGCGAGCTGGAATATCTGATCGACGATCTCTAAACGGTGGGGAATCAACTCTCTTCGAATCTCAGCGCGTAGACCTGCCTTGAAACGAGATGCAGTGGCAATGGGTTCCTCCGAAACGTCACTCCTAACGATTAACTCGTCAAAGCGAGCCATATATTCTGCGACAGTGAGTGTTCCCTATCGTAAGTTCTGCAACTGCTCAAATAACTGGTCTCGGTAAGACGTGGGGAGGTACTTCTCACTCAGCATCTGCTTCATCTCATCCCAAGTGGCGATGGGGTAATACCCATCTCGCTCCAGTGCTCTCTCTACGCTAATCCAGAACACTTTAGCCTGTCCGATCAACTTCATCTTTGCAAGGCGGACACAACGCTTGTCACTCACATCGTACCACTCGAAATAGTGGTCCATGTCCAGGAGTCAATCGCTGAAAGCTTTCGGATCCAGACGACCATCGAACGTATGAGCGTCGAGTCGAATACGACGAGTGATGTCCAACTGGTGGCCACCTCTCCCGGGGTCGAGGTAATCCTCGGGATAATCGTCATGGGCATAATCGTATCGAGCGGGTGGGGTCCACGCTCTCTCCGAACCGGGGGATAATACTCATCTCGATGATGATCTCGGCGATCGTGCGGGGGTACACGACCTCTGGGGTCCGGCTGGGGCTGACGTGGCATACGGTACTCATCACGTGGGTGTGGAGGTCTATCACGTGTTGGAGCTGGTCTACGCTCGACCATAGGGTCAGGGCCTCGCCTCACGGGTGGGGCTGGGGCTCAACGAGGGGCCTCACGACGGTGGCGGTCTACTGGAGGTTGGCCATCTCTCGGGTTTAGATTAGGACGTGGAGGATCATCGTGGTCGTCCTCAAGCGAATCATCACGTTGCGCAGGAGTGTCCCTGGCATTCTCTAAGTGGTCTAGGCCAAGATTCACCTCGGCGAGATCATGACGCACGTCGTCGAACTGGGCACCTAAGGTGTCGAAACGATCTAGGAGAAGACGCTGAAACTCAGCGAAGGCGGTACCCGAATTCGAGCTCGTCGTTCGGCCGTCGGTGACTTGAGGATCTACCACGCTTCTTCTAAAGAACCTACCACTACGGAGCATGCAAAGTCCTAACCTCGCTTTGATACCCATTGATGTAGGGGTAGGTTGTGGGTGCGAAAAACCTAGGATTCTAGTGAGAGTGCACGTGCGGGATACTAACTTATGCTACATGCAATGCGACAATTGGCAGCGGCGAATAATAATTTAGAGCAATGAATATTTTTATAACACCACACAGTAATCACAAAACTTAAGCAATATTTAATTTAACGATTAAGCGCGGCTTTCCTCTGGATCGGAGGGCCAAAGCGAGTGTGCAGCGAATTGGTCCCACCTGCGATTATAATAATATGTAGACAAATACCCACAAGTAGAAATCCAAACAAATATAGGAAATCACCGAATAAATAATATCAATTCAAATGTCACAATACAACAGAATACTCACGAAGTAGAGGGCTAAACCGAGGCAATGGAGAACTGGAATCCGGAGGCGTAGATCGGCGATCAATGGAGGAACCAGAGGCGTGACGGGATGACGGTGGCTGTCCTTGGCGCGGGGGGGGGGGGGGGGGGGGGGGGGGGGGGGGGGGGGGGGGTCTGGCCGGAAATGAATAGATCCGGCCACTAGGGAATAGATCCGGGTGGTGGTGGTTAGATCCGATGTATGTGGTGATGTATGAGGGTGGAGATAACGGATCGGGGGTGAAAACCCTAGATCTGGACTGATCTAGAGTTTTTTTGGGTGGAAGAAAGGTGGATCCACGTGGGGAGGGCTAAGGGTGGTCGGTTAGGCCTGGGGATGGGGCGGTGGGGCTGCTGGAACGGAAACAGGGGGCTGGCGGGCTGAAGTGGGGCTGTAGGAGGGGCGACAGGTGGCTGGGAGGAGGGGCGGCAGCAAGGCTGGTGGCTGGGAGGAGGGGCGGCAGCAGGCTGGCGGCCGAGAGGAGGGGTGGCAACGGGCTGTAGGATGGGAGGAGGGCTGCTGGGCTTTGGACAGCAAGGGGCGGCGGTTTGGGGGAAGGTTTGGATGGTCGGCGGTTGCTAGGAGGGGAAGAAGAAGGGGGTGGATAGGGAGTACCTTGGGGAGTAAGAAAACCACCTAGGAGTCGTCACCTATGGTTCCACGGCGTCGGCACCGGTGGATGATCGCAGAGATCCAAAAATTTATGTCTCCAAATTCTGCAATGCCTCCTTCAGCCCTTACAACCTCTATTTATAAAAGAAGAAAAGTCTAGGGCATCCTCATCAACGACTATGATTGGCCGGTGGGGATCGGCCACTAAATATATAAACAAACTCGAAAATAATAAACTAATATATGATTTCGACTCGCAACGGCGCGCCAGACGCAACCGCGGAGTCGGATCGGCAATCCGATCACTTCTTCGTGCGAATAGATAAATGTGGGTCCCGCCTTGCAGCGAACCCCTCCGGGTGCAACAACTGATGGATCCCTATCATTAAGAATGTGTTGAAATAAAAAGAATGATCAGGTTGGATTTATTAAGTCTGACTTTAATTTAATCGAAGACTTGAAATGTATTAATGGATAATAATAATTAATTTAGAATTAATTAATATGGAAATTATTAAATCGGATTTTGAATCAAAGAGGCGTCATTTTGATTGAAAATGAATGGACGTATTCCAGATGTTCTTAAGTTCTCCATGAGCGCGACGTTCCAACATCTCGACACGAGACAAGTGACGGATTGATGGGGGGCTGGCCCTCGGTCCGGCCCTACAGAGTGCGGTTGTCGGGTGGCAAGTAGGTCTCCTGTGCCAACTGGAGGCAACGATCGCATAGACGGGCCAAACTCATAGCAGTCACTAAGTCCGGAGGGGCCTCGAATTCGACATCCAGTCGCAGGCGGTCGCGAAGTCTGGCGGTAAAAATGGCGACCTGCATATCCGGAAAAAGAGTGACATGTGCCAAAAGAAGCTGAAATTATTCCAAGTACTCGTCCACAGATCCCGTTTGTCGCAAAGATGTGAGCTCGCCGAGGGGATTGCTGCGGATAGGAGGCGAAACGCAAGTTGCAGAGCCGCTTGAAGTCATCCCTGATCAGATTCGGTCGGTCAGTGAGGAGTCGAGAAGTCCACAAAAGAGCGGAGTCGAGCATGTGGAAGGATGCCAGATGCATTCGTTCTGCTGCCGGAGTTAGTTGGTGGCTGAAGAATTGCTCACACTTGGTGAGCCAGCCTAATGGATCGGTTTTCCCGTCGTAGGTTGGGAATTCCAATCTGGTATAGCGCGGTAAAATAGTTGCTTCCGGGCAGATGAAAACCGGTGGCTCGTGGCAGATAGTGGCGGGTGGCGGCGCCTGGCTGCTGTTGGCATGATCCGTAAGTGGGCTAGTAACAACGGGAGCGGCGACGGTCAGTTCATTAAGCTTGATGGTGATGGCGGTGATATCATCCTGATGGCGTTGTTCAGCTTCCCGAAGGCGGGCCTCTATGGACATCATGAATCCATGGAGAGCAGCCGTGAAATCTTGTGTCGCACATATTGCGGCTTGAAATAGCACGAGAGAAGGAGTGGGTGACTGGACGACTCGATTCATCAGAAGAGGCTGGCTGGGAATTGTCCCGCGAGTTGCGTTGACGCAATGATGACACAAATAATTAAGCTCCCAGCGTCTGTGCTCCCTTGTGTTGGAGGCCGCAGAAAAATATGGAGAAGGATGGGAAGGTCAACGGTAGGAAGGGCAGAAAAATGATAAAATAAATAAAAGAGGACAGCCGGCCTAGGTGGCGTGCGGAAGATGTGGAGCAGTGGCGTGCGAGGTTTCGTCGAGCAGAGAGGGGAGCGTGACGGGAAGATTCGGCGGATGAGGAAGATGTCGACAGGAGGAAGGGTCGGGGCTCTGGTTCAGCGTGCAGCAAGGTGTGCGGATGCGACTGGAGCTTCGATCCAGGGAAGCCGAGGCGGACGAAGAAGGGGCCGCGGGGAACCTGATTGCCTCAGCTCCCATGTCCAATGGAGAGCTGAGGCAATCAGGCACAAACTAACCCACGCTTAGGAGATTTTGAGCCAACTGCGGCACCAAATTGACATCAGCAAGGAGTCTAGTTTGTCCAGTGTGAGTAATGTACAACCCCGTATTCGTCGAATGGGGACCCAGGTCTAAGATGGTCAAAAGAACGAGCAAGGATGTCAATGAGAGCATTCGCCCAAGTCAGGAGAGGACAGAAGGTCCTCGGGGCGAGTGCAGCCTCCACTCGCGGAGGCACTCGCACTATAGGGGTGTGGATGCCTCGGCAGAAGGGTGAATGAGGGCAGAACTCCACTCGCCCGGAAGGCAAAGGACCCGGCGAGTGGTGCCTTCATGAACCATTCGCCCCGCGGGTGCCAGAGGATCAGGCTCGCGGGAGGGCAGGCGAGTGGTGTCTTCACGAACCACTTGCCCAGAGGGATCTGAGAGTAAAATTACCTAGATACCCTTGGTGGGCTGTCAATAGCTCTTCAGAACAGCGGAGTTTGGTTGTTAGCAGACCAATTTAGGGTGCGTTTAGTAAAACCAAAAGGCGGAATTGCGTTATTACCAGACCAGTAGAGAAAAAATTATAAATAGACCTTGAAGGGCACCTTTGGAGAGGATCCAATCTTTTGCTTCCTCCCCCTTAGGTCATTTTGGTTAGCTCCTCAGGCTCTCCATGATGCCCAGCTTCTGCTTTGGCTTGGGAGGGGAAGCGCTCTAAAGATCTTTCGGGTGTGTGGTGAGACCTCCGCGCTGTAGCCAAGGGTCTGTGTCTAGCTCTTAGTCTCTGGTCTGTCTCCTTCCGCGGGATCAGTAAGTGCTACCTGCTCCCTCTAAGGGGTCAGATCTCCTCGTTGGGGCCAAGTCTTGGTTCCCACATTTTTGGTGCGGTGAGCGTGGAGAGCAGTTAGTACAGGAAATTCCCAAGGAAGCAGCATGACAGGAGGAAGTCAAGCGACGGATGGCTCGGTAGTTCGACAAACACATCCGAGTAAAGCAATTTGAAAAAGGGGACTTGGTCCGAAAAAAGGTCGATGCGGCCGGAAGGGGAGCCTCGGTGGGAAAGTTTAATCCCAATTGGGAGGGGTCGTATATTATGGATGTAGTGCTCAAGTCGGGAGAGTACCACCTCCGAGATGTGGAAGGAATACCTCTCAGCCGAGCTTGGAGCGGGGATGACCTGAAACGCTTCTACCCTTAAAACTCTTGTGAATTTATTATATGCTTATATTGTTTCCTTCTAATCACAGGCCTGTGTGAAAGTTTGTGCTGGATTGCCCCGGATGATTCCGTTGCCGGGCTCTCATTAGCCGGTGGGTCAGGTCGATCTCGCGGAGAGGCTGGCAAGAAAGTTTGCGCTGGATTGCCCCGGATGATTCCGCTGTCGGTCTCATTAGCCGGTGGGTCAGGTCGATCTCGCGGAGAGGTTGGCAAGTGAGTTTGTGTTGGATTGCCACAGATGATTCCGCTACCGGGCTCTCATTAGCCGGTGGGTCAGGTCAATCTCGCGGAGAGGCTTGCAAGAAAGTTTGTGCTGGATTGCCCCGGATGATTCCGCTGCCGGGCTCTCATTAGCCGGTGGGTCAGGTTGATCTCGTGGAAAGGCTGGCAAGTGAGTTTGTGCTGGATTGCCCCGGATGATTCTGCTGTCGGGCTCTCATTAGCCGGTGGGTCAGGTCGATCTCACGGAGAGGCTGGCAAGAAAGTTTGTGCTGGATTGCCCCAGATGATTCTGCTGCCGGGCTCTCATTAGCCGGTGGGTCAGGTCGATCTCGCGGAGATGCTGGCAAGTGAGTTTGTGCTGGATTGCCCCGGATGATTCCGCTACCGGGCTCTCATTAGCCGATGGGTCAGGTCGATCTTGCGGAGAGGCTGGCAAGAAATTTTGTGCTGGATTGCCCCGGATGATTCAGCTGTCGGGCTCTCATTAGCCGGTGGGTCAGGTCGATCTCGCGGAGAGGCTGGCAAGTGAGTTTGTGCTATATTGCCCCGGATGATTCCGCTGCCGGGCTCTCATTAGCCGACGGGTCAGGTCGATCTCGCGGAGAGGCTGGCAAGTAAGTTTGTGCTCGATTGCCCCGGATGATTCCGCTTTCGGGCTCTCATTAATTGGTGGGTCAGGTCGATCTCGCGGAGAGGCTGGCAAATGAAAGTTTGTGCTGGATTGCCCCGAATGATTCCGCTGTCGGGCTCTCATTAGCCGGTGGGTCAGGTCGATCTCGCGGAGAAGCTGGCAAATGAAAGTTTGCGTTGGATTGCCCTATATGATTCTGCTGCCGGGCTCTTATTAGCGGGTGGGTCAGGTCAATCTAGCAGAGAGGATGGCAAGTGAGTTTGTGCTGGATTGCCCCGGATGATTCCGCTGCCGGGCTCTCATAAGCCGGTGGGTCAAGTCGATCTCGCGGAGAGACTGGAAAGTAAGTTTTTGTTAGATTGCCCCGGATGATTCCGCTGTCGGGCTCTCATTAGCCGGTGGGTTAGGTCGATCTGGCGGAGAGGTTGACAAATGAAAGTTTGTGTTGGATTGCCTCGGATGATTCCGCTGCCAGGCTCTCATTAGCCGGTGGGTCAGGTTGATCTCCTGGAGGGACTGGCAAGAAAGTTTGTGTTGGATTGCCCCGGATGATTCCACTGTCGGGCTCTCATTAGCAGGTGGGTCAGGTCGATCTCGCGGAGAGGCTGGCAAATGAAAATTTGTGCTGGATTGCCCTGGATGATTCCGCTGTCGGGCTCTCATTAGCCGGTCGGTCAGGTCGATCTCGCGGAGAGGCTGGCAAGAAAGTTTGCGCTGGATTACCCTGGATGATTCCGCTGTCGGACTCTCATTAGCCGGTGGGTCAAGTCGATCTCGCGGAGAGGCTGGCAAGTGAGTTTATGCTGGATTGCCCCGGATGATTCCGCTGTGGGGCTCTCATTAGCTGGTGGGTCAGGTCGATCTCGCGGAGAGACTGGCAAGAAAGTTTGTGCTGGATTGCCCCAGATGATTCCGTTGCCGGGCTCTCATTAGCCGGTGGGTCAGGTTGATCTCGCGGAGAGGCTAGCAAGTGAGTTTGTGTTGGATTGCCCCGGATGATTCCGCTGTCGGGCTCTCATTAGCCGGTGGGTCAGGTCGATCTCGCGGAGAGGCTGGCAAGAAAGTTTGTGCTGGATTGCTCCGGATGATTCCGCTGCCGGGCTCTCATTAGCCGGTGGGTCAGGTCGTTCTCGCGGAGAGGCTGATAAGTGAGTTTGTGCTGGATTGCCCCGGATGATTCCGCTGTCGGGCTATCATTAGCCGGTGGGTCAGGTCGATCTCGCGGAGAGGCTGGCAAGAAATTTTGTGCTGGATTGCCCCGGATGATTTCGCTGTCGGGCTCTCATTAGACGGTGGGTAACGTCGATCTCGCGGAGAGGCTGGCAAGTGAGTTTGTGCTAGATTGTCCTAGGTGATTCCGCTGTCGGGCTCTCATTAGCCGGTGGGTCAGGTCGATCTCGCGGAGAGGCTGATAAGTAAGTTTGTGCTGGATTGCCCCGGATGATTCCGTTGTCGGGCTCTCATTAGCCGGTGGGTCAGGTCGATCTCGCGGAGAGGCTGACAAATGAAAGTTTGTGGTGGATTGCCCCGGATGATTCCGCTGTCGGGCTCTCAATAGCCGGTGTGTCAGGTCGATCTCGCGGATTGCCTAACAAATGAAAGTTTGTGCTGGATTGCCCTGGATGATTCCGCTGTCGGGATCTCATTAGTCGGTGGGTCAGGTCGATCTGGCGGAGAGGATGGCAAGTGAGTTTGTGTTGGATTGCCCCGGATGATTCCGCTGCCGAGCTCTCATTAGCCGGTGGGTCAGGTCGATCTCGCGGAGAGACTGACAAGTAAGTTTGTGTTGGATTGCCCCGGATGATTCCGCTGTCGGGCTCTCATTAGCCGGTGGGTCAGGTCGATCTCACGGAGAGGCTGGCAAATGAAAGTTTGTGCTGGATTGCTCAGGATGATTACGCTGTCGGGCTCTCATTAGCCGTTGGGTCAGGTCGATCTCGCGGAGAGGCTGGCAAATGAAAGTTTGTGCTGGATTGCCCCGGATGATTCCGCTGTCGGGCTCTCATTAGCCGGTGGGTCAGGTCGATCTCGCGGAGAGGCTGGCAAATGAAAATTTGTGCTGGATTGCCCCGGATGATTTCGCTGTCGGGCTCTCACTAGCCGGTGTGTCAGGTCGATCTCGCGGAGAGGCTGGCAAATGAAAGTTTATGCTGGATTGCCCCGGATGATTCCGCTGTCGGACTCTCATTAGCCGGTGGGTCAGGTCGATCTCGCAGAGAGGCTGGCAAGGTAAAGGTAACATGACTCGGGGGATACCGCTGTCAGGCTCTCACCTAGCCGGCAGGGTCTTAAACTCAATCGATGGTAGGAAGGTAAGGAAAATTCGGGAAGAGAAAATCTTAAGGGTCAGAATAGGCGAGTGGCCCCATCAGGGGAGGCACTCGCTCGGCGAATACACCCGAGATACCCGCCGGTCTAAAGGAGGGCACGAGAATCATGCGGGATAGGGCGTGCTCTCAGCAAGGTCGCGCTCTCGGCAGGGTCGTCACGACCACCTAAGTCCTTAGAGGAATACAAACGCGCGCGGACGAGCTGCGATTGCATAACACATCGATGGGGCGGTAATGTCTTAGTCTTGGCCCAGGGCCAGTGATGCGCGACTGCGTGAGCAAGCGTGCGAGAGTGTGAATGGCTGCGTGCGAATGCGCAAACAATGAATGAGTACTCAAATCATTAGCAAGTGCGCGAAGGGTTAGCGAATGGCATCAAGAAAAACAGAATAAGAAACTCAGACAAACGAGTAAATTTCATTACATTACATTCTCAAAAGGTTCCGTTTACAAAAGGGGGATCTCGCCCCGAGCATATTACAGTTGAAAAAGAAAAAGCGAAAAGAAAATGAGCTTCATGGGGGGTCGTCGGACTTCTCGCCGGAGGACCCGCTGATCTCGTCTAAAGGACGGATGGCTTCATCATCCTGCTGAAGGTTGGCTTCACCCTATGACACCTCCACTGGGACGAAAAGCTCGGGCAGAAGGTCCCGAGCGTTGATCCTTTCGCTTCCTTCCTTCAGCAGCCCAGCATGTCGCAGCCTCTCCACAGCATGCTTCGCCTCTCCTTGAGCCGTCTCCTGCATCATCACCTCGATCTCGTAATTGGTGTATCGATGCCGAGTGCGCGCTTCTCCGGGAGGCGGCGAGGTGGCGGTGTCTCGCAGACGCTGAACCTCAGCCTGCAACTCCTTATTCTGATCCACGGCCTTTTCCGCTCGCACGCGCAAAATATCGATATTGGCGGTACTCTGTAAGAAAGTAAAAAAGACGAGGTTAGGGCAAGAAAGCGAAAAGGGGAGGCGCGAGAGAGCAAGCCTCTTTGACAGCGCTTACCACTCGAACGGGGCGGTCGGCAAGAAGAGTCTGGGCGGCGTCCAGTTGCTCCTTCGAGGTCACGATTTCCGCGGAAGCTTCGGCTCGCGTCCTCTCCACCTCGGCGAGGTTTCGCGCGATGGTGATACAACGGCGCGACGACATGTGCGCCAGCTCCAGGGCTCGAAGATGGGCACGTGCGGCCTCATGCGCAAGCATCCGGACGGACTCGGCGTCATAAACGGAAGCATCCTCCCGGGCGTAGAGCGCGAAGGAAAGAGCGTACGCCTCGTCGCTGGTATTGTCCTGCTCCAGCCAGGAAGGCAGGAGCGTGGAGATGGAGACACGATTGGCCTTCCGGTCCCACACCAGCATGGGATCGCCCGCTTCATCCACGCACTTCTCGACCAGGGCGAAATTTCGATGCCCTCTTGGGGAGGGTCTCGCAGAAGACCTAGCCACTGGAGGTCCCGACAGCCGCATTCGCGGCGGTGCCCACCGTCCCCGTCACGGTCGGGGCACCCGTCCCAGGTGTCTCGGCGGCTACCCCCTTGCCTTTTTCCAATGAGGGCTTGGACCGTTTGGAGGAGGAAGCGCCGGGGGCTGCGTCGGGCTTCCGCTTTTGGTCGCTGGATTTGTGGAGGGCCGGATCTTCGCGGCAGGCTTCGGCAGCGGATTTGGCGAGAGCCAGGGGAGCGGTTGGGGTCACCCCACCCGCATGCGGAGGATGAAGGGGGAGATATCGCACACCTGCATTAGCCTGAGTAAGAAAGGAAAGATAAAGGCAAGCAGGACTTAGAGCGGAAGCATTTCGTCTTACCCTCTCCCGGCAGAACTGGCGGAAGCGAGTTGACGTTCTTCCTCAGATGGATGACGTCCATTCCATGCGCCTGGATGAACAAGTGGAGCTTGTCTTCATAACCTCCCAGCGATGGATGCTTGAAGGTCGACTCGTCCTCCTGCACTGGCGCGAGAAGGAGGTTCCCGAAATCACCGCTTACGAAGATAAATCGCCAGACCCAGTCATGGTTCTTGTTGACTGTGTCGGTAACTTTGAAGGGGTACTGGCTGGAGAAGAAGGCTACCCCGCCTTTCGCCCAGAAGTTGAATAACTTGCGGAAGACGGGGAGCGAGAACTCAATCCCCTCCTCGCGAAGGTAGCATGTGAATGCCACCAACATGGCAATGGAGTTGGGGATGAGTTAGGCGGGGACGACACCGAAGTACCGGAAGGTCTGGCACAGCTCGGGCCAGATGGGAAGGCGGAACCCCGCCTCGAAATGCTCGAGGGGGATGGCGAGGGTGCCCGACGAGAACTGGTTGATGCGGTCGCGGTTCCCTGGGCGGCCCGCAACGAACCCGGGCGGGACGTAGTCAGCAATCGCTATTGTGAACTCATCTTCCGACAAGTCACAAGTATCGAAGTCATGGTTGGCAAACAACTGAGCGCACTTGGCCCTACCGTCAGCTTCAGCCACCATCGCAAAGTCTGAAGTGGGTCTCGCAGGATTTCTAGAGAGAAGGGTGAGTGCTAACGCAAGAGCAAGAGAAGGAATAAAGAGATTGGAATAAAGCGTAATAAAAGCGGTGGGTGGGACGGCTATTTATAGAAAATGTGAAAATCAGGGGGGGTTCGTAGGTGCGGGGTGCGGGTAGCGACCGCGCTGCCCCGACGCCTCAGAATTCGAGCTAGCCCACCGACACCTCAGTCGCCTGCGGGGGCGAGTGCCACGCGCAAAGCTCCTTGCGGAGAGCGAGAGCAAGCTAAAGTACAGTGAAGAACAGTAGGTTACGTGAGACGAGATTCGGCACGATTACAAAAAGATCACACATTATAAATAATCAACATTCAAGACAGTTAAATTGTTCGCAAGACAGCCGGTCTCGGCATATTCAATGCATAAAAGAAACGAAGGAAACATGAAGGATGAAGGAGAATTACAGGGAGCCAGTGCCGGTAGGCTTAATACTGAACCCACTGTCATCGACCCCGGCCTCGCCTCCCCGTCCTCGGAGGCACTCGCGGGTAGTAATACGCACTTACCGCTGTAAGTTCTTGGTTAACCAAGCACATTTGATCTCGAGCCCGCGTGATATGCCTCCCAGGAGAAGTCTCCTCGCATCTGCCCCCCCCCCCCCCTGACGCTCCATCTCGCCGACGAGATGCATGTAATCCCTCTCGAGAACACCCAGCCGACGCTCAAAGGTTGCTCGTTGCCCGTCGACCTGGTCGGCGAGGTCTCGCTGCATCCAGATCAGCTTGTCGAGGACCTCCGTCATCCGTTCCTTAATCATCCTAGGATCGGCGGGATCGCCGATGAAGTCCGAGAGATCGCCAGGAGAGGGGGGTGGCGAGAACATTTCCTCTCCCTCCTCGTAGTGAGGGCGCATAGGCGAAGCTACTCGGTAGCCTGCGAGAATAGGCACTAGATAAGTTTCGCTTAAGTAATCTCGGCGAATAGAATTACAGCGAGTGAGGTAACTAACCCGGCACAGGTTCCTTTTCTTGGCGCCGGCGAGAGGGGCTAGGTTGCCCTGTGAATGAATGGCTGGGGGGATGAAGTGATTTCCCCTTCCCAGGGCGGGAAGGTACCTGGCTGGGGGCGGAAGTGGTGGCTAGGTCAGCACCCGGGGAGTTGTGGTCAGGGGCCCTCTCGGTCGGGCGCTCCTGCTCTGGCGCAGATAGGTTGATTATCTCGCGAGCCGAAGAGGCACGCGGTGTTGGAGGAAGTCCCGTAGTCCCAAAGGTGGAGGTTGCGGGAAGCAAGATAGATAAGATGGCGAAAGGCCGAATTGAGCAAGAAAGGAATAATATTTTATCGGGTTCAGGAAGGATCCTGCCAGGGGTGACCGGAGGGCGGGCTCCAGAGTCAGCAAGACGTCCTCAGTGGGAGGCAGGGGCGCGTCGGCACCCGCCTGGTTGGTCTCGGGGGCACTCCCCGTCGTCGGTGTCTCCTGCGGGTGAATAGTCTTTTGAGATGTTGCGCCAGCAAGTTTGTCAACAAAGCGCGAAAAGGCATTACCTTGGGTAAGTTATTAGGAGGGTCGCGAGAAGAGGAGGAAGTCTCCGACGCAGCTTCGTTAGTTATCGGACCCCTCCTGACCGCCTTGGCCTTCTTCGGCCGGTAGGAAGAGCTAGGATCCCTCCTGGAAGAGAGCCAGGGAGAGTACCTAGTAACCGCAGAAGAGTCCTTCTCTCGCGCCGCGGCAAGACGCTCCAGCATCTCATACGAAAGAGGTTTTGGCGGCGGTCTCATAAAAGCCATTGACTGCGAAAGCTCAGGAAGAAGAAAGGAAGAGACAGTAAGAGGGGAATGTGCATCACAAGCGCTGCGGCCTGAGATATATATAGCAC
Organism: Dactylorhiza incarnata; assembly: GCA_033032865.1. Taxonomy (NCBI): domain Eukaryota; kingdom Viridiplantae; phylum Streptophyta; class Magnoliopsida; order Asparagales; family Orchidaceae; genus Dactylorhiza; species Dactylorhiza incarnata. The sequence continues at coordinate 1,242,107 of JAWHQI010000028.1, read as the reverse complement.
GCTGGAGGGCCCCACCAAAAGATTCCCGCCAGGTCAGCACAATCTCACCGAATACTCAGGGTTGGACTTTTCTTTCCGAGCATATACCTCACTCGCAAAGAGCGGGGATTGTGTACAACCTCGTATTCGTCGAGTGGGGGCCCCAGGTCTAAGATGGTCAAAAGAACGAGCAAGGATGTCAAGGAGGGCATTCGCCCAAGTCAGGAGAGGATAGAAGGTCCTCGGGGCGAGTGCAGACTCCACTCGCGGAGGCACTCGCAATATATGGGTGCGGATGCCTCGGCAGACGGGTGAATGAGGGCAGGACTCCACTCGCCCGGAAGGCAAAGGACCCGGCGAGTGGTGCCTTCATGAACCATTCGCCTCGCAGGTGTCAGAGGATCAGGCACGCGGGAGGGCAGGCGAGTGGTGTCTTCACGAACCACTCGCCCAGAGGGAACTGAGGATAAAATTACCTAGATACCCTTGGTGGGTTGTCAATAGCTCTTCAGAACAGCAGAGTTTGGTTGTTAGCAGACCAATTTGGGGTGCGTTTAGTAAAACCAAAAGGCGGAATTGCGATATTAGCAGACCAGTAGAGGAAAAACTATATATAGACCTTGAAGGGCACCTTTGGAGAGAATCCAATCTTTTGCTTCCTCCCCCTTAGGTCATTTTAGTTAGCTCTTCAGGCTCTCCAAGGTGCCCAGCTTCAGCTTTGGCTTGGGAGGAGAAGGACTCTAAAGATCTTCCGGGTGTGTGGTGGGACCTCCGCGTTGTAGCCAAGGGTCTGTGTCTAGCTCTTAGTCTCCGGTCTGTCTCCTTCCGCGGGATCAGTAAGTGATACCTGCCCCCTCTAAGGGGTCCGATCTCCTCGTTGGGGTCAAGTCTTGGTTCCAAAAAGTAAGTATCTCTATGGTCCCTTTTCCTTCAATCTTTTGATATTTTCCATCTCCCATAAAAATCTCTGACTTCAATCTTCTGAGAAGTTGCCAATGGAGAGTGTCGAATCCTAAAAGGAAAATCAGGGAACCTGATTGCCTCAGCTCCCATGTCCAGCAATCTAGTCTTTGCCTCAGCAATTCTGCCACACAGAAGCGCAGCTCACCGATGCCCTAACGAAACCGCTCCCTCAGGCTCATTTTCTTACTTTGAGAAAGATGTTGAAGGTCATCAGACGGCTAGATAAAGAGGGGATGTTGAAGAAATGAACTCAGCCGTTCATGCTATTAAAGTTCTCTGCCGTTCATGCTATTAAAGTTCTCTGCCGTTCATGCTATTATTAAGAGATGATTATCAAGGAGCTATGGCTGGAGGCGTTTTCACCTCTTACACTTCCAAAAACAATCTTTAAGTTCGTGATTGGTGCATTTGCAAAGGGTACAGTAAACAGCAAATTTTTCACGAGGTTTGGATGAGAAATTCGGGTGGCCTCCTCCCCCCCTTCCTCGTCCTCTCTTGGAATTTTTAAAGGCGCGAAAAACCTGGGCTCATTTCTTTTGAACAATCTTTTATCATATTTTTATGTAGTCATTTTCGTTTGGAAAGCAGACTCTAAGGATGTTACGCGGACGCGCGTATTATTATTGTATTTCTTATTGTTCCAGATTTTTAGCATGTGAGCCCCCCTCCCTATATAAGGAGGTGGTTTGGGAGTAGAAGTCATATTTTGATCATTTAGGTTTTGGGCTCTCATTTGAGAGAGGGATCATAGGAGGACCCAGCCTCCTTGATCTTGGCCGGAGTTCACTTCGGATTGTATCCGTGTTCTTGATTAATGCAATCTTGTCTCGTTCTTCCTTCTAATTCGTAATAAGTGGTCCGACCTGCCGCCTTCCGGCCGCGGTTTCCGCCGCCCGAAGTAGATCCATCGCCCCTTCACCGAGCCTATCCCGCTCCTGTTGTCATTCCGCTACCAGCGCCCGCTCCTGTTGCCGTTCCGCTACCGGCGCCCGCGCCAGCTCCCGCGTACGCAGCGAGACGCCGATCCCGATCTGCTTCCATGCCCGCGAGCTTCGCCGAGCCGATCCCCAGCTTCCGCCGATCGTTCCTCACGCGTCCTCCTGTTGGCGCTCAACATCCCGCGTCCGCGTCTCCTCCCGATCCCGCGCCTTCTCCGCGTCTCCTCCCGATTCCTGTCGGTGTTTCCCGCTCCAGATCCGACCGCCTTCGCCGGATAGCCGCCCCGCTGCCGATCCAGCGCACACCCCCCCCCCAGTCGGCGTCCTTCTCCGCCCCTACGGTTACTTGCGTGCATGCCACGCCGTTCCAGCCGTCTAATGGGCAACCCAGATCCCACACCTTCTCACCCAACCATCGATCCCGCCATCCTTCGTCGTTTGGATGACCACGACAGTTCCATCGCGTCGCTGCAGGCCCTCATGTTGCGCATGGACGCTAAGCTCGACTCCCTCCTGGTCGACCGCCCTACCACATCTGCAACGTCGATGGCAGATCTGCCGCCCCTCCTCGGGGCTTCCCCGGAACTCTTCCGTGCAACAGACCCCCTGCCCGGGGTGTGCTCACCGGGCCCTCGTTCCTTGGAGGTCCCCTCTTTCAACGGCACCGATCCTATGGGATGGATTGCTCGGGCCGAACAGTTCTTCGAGATACAGCAGATCTCGAAGCCACAGAAGGTCAGCACGGCCTTGATCGGCATGGAGGGCTCCGCCCTCCATTGGGTCTGCTGGCTCCGTCAATCCTCTCCCGGCCTCACCTGGACAGCTCTCACAGAGGCCATCATTCAGCGGTTTGATCACCGCTACCCTGGCTCCATGATCGAACGCCTTTGCGGACTCCGTCAGACCGGCCCCATTGACTCGTACGTTGATGTGTTCATCGAGTTGGTCACTCATGTTCCTGGTCTCCCACCCGACCATTACTTGGCCTACTTCATGCACGGCTTACAACCCCACATCCGAGCCCGCCTCCGCACCCTGCAACCGTCAACTGTCCACCAAGCCATGAGCCTCTCCCCACTGGTGGAAGCCGAATTCATGGCAACGTCCGGGGACCCTCCCTACCAACCATATTTTCCTCCCCCGTCTAAACCTCCACCATTGCCACCTCCTCCTCCTCGACCAACCATTATGGGCCCACGCAACAACCGTCATATCCCCACCCTTCGTCTTTCCAACCAAGAGTACAATGATTTGCGGAGCAAAGGTCTGTGCTACCGTTGCAAGCAACCCTACTCGCCTAATCATAATTGTCCTGCCAAAGAGTTCCGGGCCCTCATCGGGGATGATTTGGACGAGATCGGTGCGGCTGCCTTGGACACCCTTCTGCTCAAGGATGTACCACCAGACGGAGATCCGGGCACCTCTGCGGCGGCCCACCTGCGGGCACATTACTACTAGATGGCGGGCGGTACTTCGACCTTGGGGTCAAGGTTGATTTTCTGGCATGATGGATTGTTACGCGGACGCGCGTATTATTATTGTATTTCTTATTGTTCTAGGTTTTTAGCATGTGAGCCCCCCCCTCCCCCTATATAAGGAGGTGGTTTGGGAGTAGAAGTCATCTTTTGATCATTTAGGTTTTGGGCTCTCATTTGAGAGAGGGATCATAGGAGGACCCAGACTCCTTGATCTTGGCCGGAGTTCACTCCGGATTGTATTTGTGTTCTTGATTAATGCAATCTTGTCTCGTTCTTCCTTTTAAATCGTAACAAAGGATGTGTATTTTTTTAATCGATCCTCATGAGCCTACAGTGATCCCTGCAGCTCGATGAGGGGTAAAGAAGACAGGTCCCGGGTATCTTCTAATGCAGTTACCACGGGATCGAAAGCAGGAGTCAAGCTGCGCAAGATCTTTGGAACAATCTTTGCATCTTCTATCTTGTCTCCCAGATTTCTAATTTGATTTATTAAAGTGGTAGTTCGGGTGATGAAATCTTGTGTTTTCTCCTCGATTCATTGTTAGAGTTTCAAAAGATCTCCATAAGGTTTGAAGTCGAATAGATATTACCTTTTGTGATCCGTCGAACTCTTCTCTTAAGGTCTCTTAAGGTCTCCCAAGCTTCCTTGGCAGACCGCCCCAATGATTCTTGGGAAGACATTATGAGTCACTCCTTGTTGGATTAGAAGTAGAGCCTTAGCATCTTTCAATGTGTCTTCACAGTTTGCAGTGGGCGTTGTTCCTTCTGCTGATTTTTCGGAGCCAGAGAGTGCAGGGCCGTTGATAACTATGTCCCATATATCCAAAGAGATGAATAACATCTTCATTTTGATGTGTCAAAAATCATAAGATTCGCCATTAAAGAGAGGAACACCATTGGGGGAAAATTGAGGTGGAGCCACGGTAGATGATGACGCCATTGAAAAGATTGTGAGATAACTAAGATGATCAAACCTAGGCTCTGATACCACTCTTGACATAAGAGGACACACACACGAAAGAGAAGAAAAAGAAAAAAGATTACTGAATTTTAGTCCATGAACACTCTTAATTCTGCATTTCAATTTATAATAGCTATTACGTTTAATACTGCAGACTTCTTAAACAGGTGAAAACAGCAATAGCTCCTTGATAATCGGCTGTCATTAATAGCAGGAACGGCAGAGAACATTAATAGCAGGAACGGCAGAGAACATTAATAGCAGGAACGGATGAGATCATTTTTTCAACATAGATGTGGTGATAAAAAATAATTTTGTACGATAACATCAAGCCGGACGAATACTGTCACGCCGACTATATATGGGATTCCGTGCACGAATACTAATAATAGATATATTGACTTTGTCATGCTTAGGCTCCGTTTGGCGCAGTGTTTTTGCTCCGATGAGTTTGGACAAAAACGCCACCATCATAGAATATATGTTTGACATGACAATAGTTATGACCACCACTAGGAAAATAAAAGTACTATTGAACATAAAAGTGGATGAAGTTCTTTAGGTGAGGTTGGCCGTTCAAGAACAACGGTTCATAACTACCTTGTTCATGATCGCCACCGGGCTCCGTTTGGCACAACGCTTTTACTCCGGGAGTTTGGACAAAAAAGTCACCGCCATAAAATGCATGTTTGGCAAGACAATGGCGATGACCGTAACAGAGAAAATAAAATTGGTTTTGAACATAAGAGGAATGAAATTTCTTAGGTGAGGTAGGGCGTTCACGAACAACGGTTCATAACCGCCGCGTTCATGACCGCTACCGCTGTGCCAAACGGAGCTTTAAACTATTTATTAATGGCAGCTTAATAACATTAACAATGCAACATTTACATTCACTCATCACAACAATCTAAACTATATAAATGTTTGATTCAGTCCTGCAATCTTACAATGTCAGTTTAAGGTCAACATCTCCCTGAATGTGACAACTGGAGCATTAATTAAAGCATTGACTTGACTTTTCTAGGCAAGAAATTTTATTAGCTAATCGTTTCAAATATCACTTTGTTAGCAAGTTGTCTTTTCCCCTAAATTGTCCTTCTAAAATAATGAAACAAATTTGTCCGCCTAGAATAATGTTGCGTTACCTTAAAAAATAGGCAAAAAGAAAATAGAATCCTGAACTACTTACAATTACACGACAATCCACATGTACATCAAATAGTATTGTTTAAAGCCAAGACCACACCAAAAGTAGGTCCGTGAACTGGCCTACAAACCAGTCAAATTAGGCTAGATCCGTCCGGTTTCACTGGAGAATAGTGGATCAAACCGCTGAACTAGCAAACAGTTTTGATTTTGGAAAACCAGGTGATTCTCAATTTTGAGCTCTAAAAAGATGTTTTTCAAAGATCTATTAGATGTTCCACGGTGTTATTAGGCCGAAACTATAAAAAATAATCCTAAGTAGCATTTTACTATAAAAAAAACTTGTTGTGGGTCGCATGGGTGATTTTGGTAGATTGGTCGACTTGAACCGCCTTAGCTCTGAAGCGAACCAAGCGCGCTAACAGTCAATTAGAGAATCGTCAAGTACGCTGGGACTTTTTAACGTGGAAAGCCCGAAAATGGTAAAAAACCACGCGGTCGGAGCTGTGCCGACCAAACTCCACTATCTTCTGGGGGGTTACAATCAGATACTTAGAATTCGAGCGCGACAGGCCGCCGCTCATTACAATAATAGAGAGAGAGAGAGAACTCCGAAGGTGACAGGTCACCTCTCGGAAAACTAAGTCTTTTGCTTCTGAGAACTGTGGCGAGAACTAAAGTGAGAATGCTGGAGGGAACAAAAGTGAGAATTCTGAGTCGCCTTTTGGGACCCAAAGACTTCCCAGATCGCTTAGGAAGACGGACTTCTGGAACGATGGAATTCTCCAAGTCCACGAAGGAGATCTTCGAAGCTTCGAAGAAGATCTTCGAAGCGCGAAGGAGATCTTCAAGCACCGAAGGAGAACTCAGGGGAAATCTTCGATAGAGCTCTCTCTGGTGCCGAAGGCCAGGTCCCTTGAAATGAAGGCTCTGGGCTCCTTTTATAGCTTTGGCCGGGGGTAGCCCGGTAATTTCGTCGTCGTAACCATTATAACCACCTGACGGGCGAATCACATTTGCCAATTCGGAGCACACGGATCGCCATTTTTCATAAATGACCGTCTCGCCCTTCGGCCAGCTTCGTTGAAGGTGAAAAAGGCGACAAGCGAGTTCTGAAATCAGAGAAATTAAGAAAGACAAAATGTGAGCGTGGAAGTGTTCTAAGCGCGCTCAGAAGTGTTCTGAGCGTGCAACAAACACTGAAGCGTTTCTGAGCGCGCGCAGAAGCATTCTGGGCGCGTAATGAACGCGGAAGCGTTTCAGGCTTGTAACGAGTGCGGAGCGTTCTGAGTGAACGGGTGAGTATTGCTGGAATGCCGTCGTCATGCGGACGAGACGCGGCTTCCGACGATCGTGTTTACTCGAAAAGAGGGGAAAACAAGTCCCACTTGTACCAGACAGGGGGGATGCGGTTTCGGCCGCATCCCCCGCGAGCCCTGGGGAGGGCTTGGCCGCACCCCACCATGGGATGCGGCTTGGTCGCACCCTCATGGGGGGTGCTCCATAACCGCACCCCACCAAGGTGGGGTGCTGTTTGGTTGTACCCCACCAGAGCGGGGTGCGGGCTATCCGCACCCCATTTAGTGGGGTGCGGACTAGCTGCACCTCAGTGGTGGGGTGCGGCTTTGGTTTCGCCTGGCGCTGCTCACGGTGCGAGGCGCGCGCGCGGCGGAATTATGGTCATGGGTTTTACTCTTGACCCCACTAACCCTACTCCCACTTAGTGGGGCTTTCTCTAACCGCACCCCGGAATTCCTATAAATACATGAGTGCATATCATAAGCCCCCCAAACCTTCGGAGTCCGAATTACTGCGTGGAGGAGTGCGGAAGTTTTGTCTTGCTCGCGTCAGTTCAGATCGTTGTCATAGTCGTGCGCTGTACCGTACTATGCCGGAGGTAAGTCGTTACGACTTGCGCAACTATGAGCCTGTCGTTGTACAAACTTTTTGGAAGTCGTTGTTTGGGTGCTGGAGGGACTTCTGTCTTGTCTCGATTGGTTGCGAGCTTGTCGCTTAACGATTGTGTCGGAGATCGCGACGAGCTTGTCGTTTAGCGTTGAGGCCTGAGTAGCTTGGTGGCGAGGTTCCCAAGGAGCGCGGAGGCAAGGTGCCTAAGCAGGGCGGAGGCAAGGTGTCCAAGCAGCGTTGAGGCAAGGTGCCCAAGCAGCGCGGTGGCGAGGTGCCCAAGCAGCGCGGTGGCGAGGTGCCCAAGCAGCGCGGTGGCGAGGTGCCCAAGCAGCGCGGTGGCGAGGTGCCCAAGCAGCGCGGTGGCGAGGTGCCCAAGCAGCGCGGTGGCGAGGTGCCCAAGCAGCGCGGTGGCGAGGTGCCCAAGCAGCGCGGAGGCGAGGTGCCCAAGCAGCGCGGTGGCGAGGTGCCCAAGCAGCGCGGTGGCGAGGTGCCCAAGCAGCGCGGTGGCGAGGTGCCCAAGCAGCGCGGTGGCGAGGTGCCCAAGCAGCGCGGTGGCGAGGTGCCCAAGCAGCGCGGTGGCGAGGTGCCCAAGCAGCGCGGTGGCGAGGTGCCCAAGCAGCGCGGTGGCGAGGTGCCCAAGCAGCGCGGTGGCGAGGTGCCCAAGCAGCGCGGTGGCGAGGTGCCCAAGCAGCGCGGTGGCGAGGTGCCCAAGCAGCGCGGTGGCGAGGTGCCCAATCAGCGCGGAGGCGAGGTGCCGAAGCAGCGCGGAGGCGAGGTGCCGAAGCAGCGCGGAGGCGAGGTGCCCAAGCAGCGCGGAGGTAAGGTGCCCAAGCAGCGCGGAGGCAAGGTGCCGAAGCAGCGCGGAGGCAAGGTGCCGAAGCAGCGTAGAGGCAAGGGGAGGTGCCCAAGCAGCGCGGCGGCGAGGTGCCCAAATAGCGCGGTGGCGAGGTGCCCAAATAGCGCGGAGGACAGGTGCCCAAGCAGCACGGTGGCCAGGTGCCCAAGCAGCGCGGAGGCCAGGTGCCCAAGCAGCGCGGAGGCCAGGTGCCCAAGCAGCGCGGTGGCGAGGTGCCCAGGCAGCGCGGTGGCGAGGTGCCCAGGCAGCGCGGTGGCGAGGTGCCCAGGCAGCGCGGTGGCGAGGTGCCCAGGCAGCGCGGTGGCGAGGTGCCCAGGCAGCGCGGTGGCGAGGTGCCCAGGCAGCGCGGTGGCGAGGTGCCCAGGCAGCGCGGTGGCGAGGTGCCCAGGCAGCGCGGTGGCGAGGTGCCCAGGCAGCGCGGTGGCGAGGTGCCCAGGCAGCGCGGTGGCGAGGTGCCCAGGCAGCGCGGTGGCGAGGTGCCCAGGCAGCGCGGAGGCGAGGTGCCTAAGCAGCGCGGAGGCGAGGTGCCCAAGCAGCGCGGTGGCGAGGTGCCCAAGCAACGCGGAGGCAAGGTGCCCAAGCAGCGTGGAGGCCAGGTGCCCAAGCAGCGCGGTGGCGAGGTGCCCAAGCAGCGCTGAGACAAGGTGCCCAAGCAGCACAGTGGCAAGGTGCCCAAGCAGCGCGGTGGCAGGTGCCCAAGCAGCACGGAGGCAAGGTGCCCAAGCAGCGCGGTGGCGAGGTGCCCAAGCAGCGCGGAGGCAAGGTGCCCAAGCAGCGCGGTGGCGAGGTGCCCAATCAGCGCGGAGGCAAGGTGCCCAAGCAGCGCTGAGGAAGGTGCCCAGCAGCGCGGTAGCAAGGTTGTCTTTTGTGCTGACTTAGTTAAGATTATCGTACTCAACGCATGTCCTCCACTTGTGAGAGGCTTCTTCTCTTCACCACGTTGGCGACTTTGCTGCTTGGTGATAGTATCGAAGGTCGTACGTGGCTTTAACTTTTGGAGCCTTACTTTAGAAGATTCTTATCGATGATAGAGCCAGAAAGTAACTGTAGTAATTTTAAATACACAATGGATACATGCGCATAAGTACAATCTTGCGGCTTACTGTTTTTTTAAAGCAGAAAACTGGAAGAAGCGGTAAATTGAAATTGATGATAGATGAAACGCGGGTTGTGCGCGCTCTACTAGGGGGAAAGTTCCCTACCTGGTACCTCTGGCTCATCCGCGTCGGGGTACGGCGTTGTCCTCTATTGGATTGTCAGCTTGTGGGCCATGCTGGTTCGGGACTTGGTTTAGTAAAAACCTTCCGAGGAGGCCTTGTTGGACAAGACGCTCGATTTCCTCCTTCAACCGGTTGCAGCCTTCAGTACTGTGTCCATGCCCGCGATGGAAGTCGCAATATTGCGACTGGTTTCCTCTGCTTCGCGCGAGCGGCTCGGGCCTGCGTAGCGCGTTGCTATCACGGATGGCGAGGAGAACGTTAGTCCTGGTAGTGTTCAGGGGAGTGTAGTCCTGACGCTGGCGAGATCCTTGGTCTCGGCTAGGGTTGTCGTGATGCTTGTTGCTCTCATTGGGAACCATCTGCGGCAGCGGCTCCTCTCTCTTCCTTTTCGAGCTCCCCTCGAACTGCTGGCGGTGCACTTCAATTGCCTCATCTGCTGCTATCTGGGCCTCGATTCGGTGAACGAGGTCTGGGTAGCTAGGCACAGTTTCCTGCATTAGTGCGGAGTAGAAGCCACCGGGGCGGAGCCCTGCAAGAAAAACTCCTCGTAGAAACTTGGGGTCCACCCCTAGAATTTGTCGTGCCTCAGTAGTGAAGCAGCGGAAGAAATCCTTGAGGGTCTCTCCCTCGCTCTAGCGTATTCCTGAAAGGTAGGAGGGATCTTGGACGATTCTGCGGTTGGCGATGAATTGGTCGGTGAATCGCTAAGTTAGTTCCGCAAAATTATTGATGACTCCTCTCAGAGAGTGGAACCAAGTGCGCGCTTGTCCCTTTAGTGTTGTCGGGAACACTTGGCACAACAGTTGGTCAGTGGCGCTGTAAATCCTCATGATAGTGGCGAAGTGGCAGATATGCTCCAGCGGATCGTCTGTTCCGTCAAACGTCTCCATGTTAGGGAGCTTGAAGCCGTCTGGGATTGCTTGCGTCAAGACCTCAGGTGCTAACGGTGATCCGTGGTGGAGAGGGCGGCGAACTGGAGCGGCTCGTCGCCCGACTTGTTCGTATTCCTCGGCGATCACGTCACGAATTTCCTCGCGAGTGAGCCTTCCTTCTACACGCCCGAAGCCTGCTGCTTCCGGGCGGTGGTGGTGATGATGAGCTTCAGGTTCTCTGGCCGGACGGACTGGGCGTGCTGGGCTGGGCGCGTTGGAGATCTCTTCTTCCGGAATGTCGTGCTCGCGAGCGATGCGCTCAGCCGGAGCGCGATCCAGAGCTGGAGGAGGCAGACTGTCTTGCTCGCGGGCAGAATTAGGAGCTCGTGATGCCCCTCCGTTCCTTAGGAGCGCGAGCATCTCGGTTTGGTGTTCTTCTATCTGGCACACGCGTCCCTCCAGTGACGCAATGGGTGCGTTCATGGCCCCTTCCACGAGAGGAGCGTTGATGAGCGAGTGGGAGGGTGCTGGATCAACATGTCCCTCAGGGACAGATTCTTCGATAGTACGAGCGCTTCTTCTTGCCATTGCGATCGGTAGCGAGTACTGCCTTGAAGCAAATACTTCCTTTCGAGAGTCTTTGCGGAGTATTTGGGAACACTGTTCCCACAGACGACGCCAAACTGTTGAGGGTCGCTCGGATGCTTTTGGTAGATCGGTCGACTTGAACCGCCTTAGCTCTGAAGCGAACCAAGCGCGCTAATTGTCAATTAGAGAATCGTCAAGTACGCTGGGACTTTTAACGTGGAAAACCCGAAAATGGTAAAAAAACACGCGGTCGGAGCTGTGCCGACCAAACTCCACTATCTTCTGGGGGGTTACAATCAGATACTTAGAATTCGAGCGCGATAGGCCGCCGCTCGTTACAATAATAGAGAGGGAGAGAGAGAACTCCAAAGGTGACAAGCCACCTCTCGAAAAACTAAGTTTTTTTTCTTCTGAGAACTGTGGCGAGAACTAAAGTGAGAATGCTGGAGGGAACAAAAGTGAAAATTCTGAGTCGCCTTTCGAGACCCGAAGACTTCCCAGATCGCTTAAGAAGACGAACTTCTGGAACGATGGAATTCTCCAAGTTCACAAAGGAGATCTTCGAAGCTTTGAAGGAGATCTTCGAAGCTTCGAAGGAGATCTTCAAGCACCGAAGGAGAACTCAAGGGAAATCTTCGACAGAGCTCTCTACGGTGTCAAAGGTCAGGTCCCTTGAAATGAAGTCTCTGAGCTCCCTTTATAGCTTTGGCCGGGGGTAGCCCGATAATTTCGCCGTCGTAACCACCGTAACCATCTGACGGGCGAATCACGTTTGGCGATTCGGAGCACACGGATCGCCATTTTTCATAAATGACCGTCTCGCCCTTCGGGCAGTTCGGGCAGTTTGGGCAGTTCGGGCAGCTTCGTTGAAGGTGAAAAAGACGACAAGCGAGTCCTGAAATCTGAGAAATTAAGAAAGACAAAATGTGATGGTGGAAGTGTTCTAAGCGCGCTCAGAAGCGTTCTGGGCGTGCAACGAACACTGAAGCGTTTCTGAGCGCGCTCAAAAGCATTCTGGGCGCGTAATGAACGCGGAAGCGTTTCAGGCTTGTAACGAGCGCGGAGCGTTCTGAGTGAACGGGTGAGTATTGCTGGAATGTCGTCGTCATGCGGACGAGCTGCGGCTTCCGACGATCGTGTTTACTCGGAAAGCAGGGACCGGAGCCCCCCGAGGGGAAAACGAGTCCCACTTGTACCAGACAGGGGGGATGCGGTTTCGGCCGCATCCCCCGCGAGCCCTGGGGAGGGCTTGGTCCATAACTGCACCCCACCAAGGTGGGGTGCGGTTTGGTTGCACCACACCGGAGTGGGGTGCAGGCTATCCGCACCCCACCGGAGTGGGGTGCGGGCTATCCGCACCCCACTTAGTGGGGTGCGGACTAGCAGCACCTCAGTGGTGGGGTGCGGCTTTGGTTTCGCCCGGCACTGCTCACGGCGTGAGGCGCGCGCGCGGCGTAATTATGGTCATGGGTTTGACTCTTGACCCCACTAACCCCACTCCCACTTAGTGGGGCTTTCTCTAACCACACTCCGGAATTCCTATAAATGCAAGAGTGCATATCAAAACTATCTTTTTTTTTTTAATTATGGGTTGATCTATCCAAATTACTATTAAGCACTCTTCTATTTTTGAGTAATTTAATTCTATTTTGTATTCTAGATCAAATGTCTCTGTTTTTGTAATAAATTGTTCTAGAAAAACGAATCAAGATCAGGTAGCAGTGAGTAATCAAAAAAATTTTTTACCAATTTATCTGTGGTTGTAATGTTAAGGGTGAGGGTTCCTTTTGCAAATTTACACTCTGATTCCGTTGTCAGAATTACTCAGTTGGACCAGAAGTAAGAAATTACGCACCATTCCCGCCGGCCGACACCCGGACGAAGAAGTCTTGCCCGCCGTTGGTGTATACTCTGAGATCAGTAATTTCCGCAGTCCAAGTAATGCACCCAATGCCTCCCTGGCTAAGGTCTGCCCTCGCATAAGCCTGGCAGGAGCAATTCGTCAAACACCTTTCCCTGCACCCATCTAGGTCGATGCTCATGTCCTCCACCGCCTCGATCGTATCCGGCAGCTTCGCCCCGCGCACAACCACGAAATCATCTGTGACATTAGCATGGCAGCCGAGCGGCGCTGCTCTCACACACCCATCTGACCAATCGCCCCGACCCCAATTCACGGGATTCCTGGGATCAAATCCTTCTACACACCGGCATACCGGCGAGCTGCTCGCATCGCACATACTGTTCGTCCCACATGCCGGAAAGAAGTCGCAATAGTCGCTGGGCGCTAGCCAGTCGATATTCCAGTTCTGAGATGACGCCGCCCATTCGTTTCGCCTGACCGTACCGTTGTGATCCATGGTCAACGTGGTGATGGCGTCATTTACCGCGTTGAAGTGGTAGAATATCTCCTCCTTGGTGACTTTGAAGCCGGAAAGGAACACACGGTAGAGGGAGATATCGTAGAATTGGCTGGGTCCGGCGCCGGAGAAGCCGAAGCCGTTCCAGGGCCCTCCACGCCATAGCCAGCCGCCAGCAGTTAGCAAGACCATCTGGGGAACACCATGGACGTCGATCTCTAAAGTATAGTTCCCCGGCGATGGGTCAGAAGGGCTCAGCCACGCCGTTAGGTTGCGGTCGAGACCAGTCGTCAGATACGGGCCAAGCTTCATGCCGGGAAGCATGGTATCGGTCGGGTAGTCGAAGCTCTGCCATAAAATGGAGCTCGAATTTACCTCTTTGACAACCAAATTTCCAGAATCCAGAAGCTGGGAAATGAGATTGGGGGAGGAATTAGGGAAGGAAGGGGAAGACCAGAGAGGGGTGGAGTTACCCAAACTCAAGACATGTAGAGATCCGTTCACGGTGATTGAGAACGTTCCGTTGAGGTTGGTGAGCGGACTCCGGCGATTGGCGACCCAGACAGCAGTGTGATCTGCGAGGTTGTGGTACCAAATGCCGAGGTAGCGGTTGGTGGTACCGGAAGGGCTGAAGAAGCCGAGGGCGAAGGTTCCGTTTGCGGAGACGAGTGTTTCGCCATCGAAGAGCTGACGAGATGGGGTTAGCGTATCAACGGCGATCGAGATGGAGACGAAGGTGAAGAAGAGAACGATGGCTGGGAGGAAGAGTCCGCTCATTTCTGGTTTTCCAGCTGCTTGAAATCGTCGACTGCTTTAAATCTTACTTAATAAATAGAGCATTGCTATTTATTATCTTTGTTGAGTGCTGGTTCTTGTAATCATAAATAAATAATAGTGTAACAAGTCAAATAATAATTTAAGGGTAATGATAATCATACTTTAATTATGCTTATTTGTACTTTCTTTTTTTAAAAGAGGCATTAATAAAGCCTCAAAAATCCTAAATATACTCACTCTCCTTCTCCCTCACGCAGTCACATTGTTTTACGAAAACCCGCCACCCTCCTTTCGGGATCTGCTCCGACACCCTCCCTCCCCCATTCCACCACCCACTTGGGAGATTTCCGGCCGCCAAAAGTGATTTTCTCCCTTTTCCACCATTAAGACTCCCTCTTTGTCTTCCGGTGAGTTTTTTTAATTTTTTCTACCCTGAAACCCTAGAATGCTCAAATCTTCATAAAATTGATTTTGGTAAAATATATATGCCTACTTTTATTTCTAAATTTTTTTTTAACATTTTGGGTACAAAATAACGTTGTGGTGTACAATTATAATTCTACGAAGTACGAATAAAAGTGGTTACAAATAACCAAATATGGTATATGATTATCAACACCCTAATTTAATCCTCAATGATAATATATCTTTTAAATTTGGGCGCTGTTATTAGCACTTTATTTTTGTCTATTAGTACTCAAAATTTTAAAATAGGCGCTGCTATTAGCACTTCACTTTTGTCTATCAGCACTTAAAATATTAAAATTTTAGGGTTTTATTTTTAATAACCGCAAGCAGCTCATTCCCCTTAGACACACACTCCTACACATCTCCTCTCGCGAAAACCGTCTGAGACCCCTCCCTGCATGCCGGCGAACACCCCCCTTAGACTTGAAGAGGAAGACACCTCATTTCTTCCTCTAATTGGTATGTGTTTTACTTAGTTTTTGTCAAAATAATTTGTGAGACTTTTGCTCTTGTTGACATTTGTTTTTATTATTACATGAAGATCCAAATGTTCTATTTGTTAAAGAGGTTCCCAAATTTGAAGTTGATTTAAACATCCATTTTCATGCCGACAAAGCATTTGGTTCGAAGGAGGAGTTGATAGAGTGGGATAGAGGTGTTAGCAAAAGTCTAAGCTATGACCTTACCATCAAAACATCTGACAAACTTGTTGGTCACCTAGCACCTCGAGTTGATCTGACACTTTATTTATATAATGGTATAATTTTTAAATGTACACTTGTTTAACCTATTTTGCACACTTACTTTCATTTCGGTAGATGGTGCGATTACAGGAACTCTATGGTGGAGAGTTCAACATGCTTGAGCATATACATATTTAAACGTCTTGTACGTCTTGTAAAATTATTGGGTATGCAACAATATTTATATGACATATAATAACATTTTTGTTTTTTTTCTTATAGGTGATCCAAGGAAAGCGGAGCAAAGAATTGACAATCTATTTTTGGCATTTACTTTTGAAAATGTGTAATCTTGTAAGTGTTCTTTTACAATAGTGAAATTGATGTTTTTATTATGTCAAAAAGAAATTGACAAAAAGTGATAATAGTGTGCAATCCCGTATTTGTTGAGTAGGTCCCCAGGATTGAGATAGGCAAAAGGACAAGCAAGGAGGGCATTCGCCCAGGTCGAGGAGGGGTAAAAGAGCTTCATGGCGAGTGATGCCTCTGTTATGAGGGCACTCGCGGGGCAGCCACGCGAGAGTAGCGCGGGTGCGTCGGCAAAGCAGGTGAGTGAAGGGCGGGACCCTACTCGTCCAGGAGACCAAGAACCCTGCGAGTGGTGCCTTCAAGGGCCACTCGCCCCGCGGGTGCCAGGAGGCCTGGCAGGCGGGAGCTCAGGCGAGAGGTGCTTTCATTGACCACTCACCCAGAGGAATTTGGGGGTAAAATTACCTGAGTACCCTTGGTGGTCTGCCCATAGCCTGTTAAAACAGTGGAGTTTGGCTGTTAGCAGGCCAATTTGGGGTGCATATAGTAAAATCAAAAGGCGGGATTTGGCTGTTAGCAGATTAGACTAGAAAACATATATATAGACCTTGAAGGGCACCCTTGGAGAGAATTCCAATTCTTTGCTTCTTCCTCCCTTGGTTCTTTGGTTAACTCCTCAAGCTCTCCAAGGGTGCCCAGCTTCAGCTTTGGCTTGTGGGGGGAAACGCTTTAAAGATCTTCCGGGTGTGTGGTGGGACCTCCGTGTTGTAGCCAAGGGTCTGTGTCTAGCTCTTAGTCTTTAGTCCGCTTCTTCCGCGGGATCAGTAGGTGTTGTATGTCCCCTCTAAGGGATCCGGTCACCTCGTTGGGGCCAAGTCCTGGTTCCAATATTTTTTGTGCGGTGAGCGTGGAGAGCAGTCAGTACAAGAAAGTCTCAAGGAAGCGGCATGACTGGAGAAGATGAGCGAGACGACGGCTTTGGCGGTTCGCCACCACCAGTGCGCCAGAGACAGTCGAGATGCTGGAAGACCTTCAAAGGGACCTGCTCGGGGCGATTCAATGCGCTTTCATCGCGGCACGGGGGGATCTCGCAACCCCTGCGCCCCAGGTGATTCGTTCGTCATGAGTTGGCGAGAATGCCCCGGGGCAGAGGGCAGGAAAGGAAGCGACGGTCGAGGAGCCGGAGCGAGATCTCGCAGGGCGGGAACTTTTCCCAGCCCAGCGAGTGCGAGTGTCGACCCGGCAAGTGCTGTCACAACCCGCATTTTCTCCGAATTTAGGAATATCAGAGTAAGAGAAAATACGCGTCATGATGTCACGTCATGCAGGAGACAACTGCAGACGCTCAGGCGGGAACCTATTACTTAATTAATCAAAACATGTTTACATGATAGATCATCATTTGAAATCATTTATTTGAGTTTGGGGAAGAACTGTGTCTCTCAGTTCGTGGATCAACTAGTCCACCGAGAAAATATATATGATTGCAGTAGAAAATACCTGATTTAGTTCACTTAAGGTCCTAAATGCACGTGATGACAGGACATAAAGTAAATGATATGCACGTATCTAGGCGTAGTATAAGTATAGAAAAATATCTTTTAGGCGACTTTAAAGATAAGGATTTCAGTTACAAGGTATGCAATGTGGATAAAAGAAAAGCCATTTTATAACTATAATGCACCTAGACATAAATCATTCCCAGAGAGCAAGTTACACAAGATCTAAAAAGTAGTAGTAATTAACTGGCAAGTAACTATAAAGTACCAAAAAGGGCACAACGGACGTCAACAACCTGACACTAACCCATTGGCACCTAACTAGCATGTCTGAACACAAGAAGAAAACTAACCACAACAACCTCGCAGCAGCGGGGTAAAACATCAACTAAAACTCCTGGAGACTCCGGGCTACACCACTAGCAGCTAAGGCTCTGAACCTGAGGCATTCAATAAAACAAATAACGCCTCCGCCTCGGCAAAGATTACAAGTGGCAGAAAAACAACAAGAAGAAAAGTAAATGAGGCATAAGGGGTACCAACCCAAGCCATATTTACCGAAAGAGAAGCTCCAACAAAGAACTAAGCAAGGCACCGAGTGCACCAAATACCACAAAGAGGAACAAGCAAAGATCATTTATCTTGTTAAATTTAATTAAAGAGACTGATCAGCTCAAATTAAACAGGAGCGGTTACTTACCTCTGCTACCCAAGCCCAAAACCGGGTGGGGGTGTCACTAGACCCAACCACCCAAACACGACTACCGTGCAAGGCTGTAGCATTCCCCCCACTGTCCCCCAAACACGACTACCGTGCAAGGCTAAAAACAATGGTTTTTATTAATTAAATTCTTATTTAAAACACGGGGCATAGCCCGAGAAATAATCACCAGGATGGGGTCACAAATGAAGTAAACACTGCATAAGACGATGCATAAGAGGAGACATACATTATTTAACCGCAACGGGTATGAAGTTTCAAAGAGGAGAAGTAATCAGAGGCATAACTCAAGCACTAAGAAGTAGAGCAATTCTTGAGAACCCAATGGTCAAAATACAAGGGTTCATGAGAAGTCAAAGACAAAGAACAAGAGGTTCTAGAGAGATCCAAGGGCAGGGACAATCATTTCTCGAGAGATTAAAAGCAGGGAATAAGCTGCTTCTCGAGAAATTAAAGCAGGAATCAAGCATTTCTCGAGAAAGAAAGGAGCAGGGATAAAAAATGTTTCTCGAGTAATTAAGGCAGGGAAACAAGGTTCTCGAGAAAAAGGGCAGAGAAAACAATTTCTCGGGAACATTTAAAAACAGAGAAGAAACCAGGCAGTTCGTCGAACGCCCGTTCGACGAACGCAAGAATGTTCGACGAACTCAAGGCCGTTTGTCGAACGCCCGTTCGACGAACGAAAGACCGTTCGTCGAACGCAAGGACGTTCGACGAACGCAAGGCCGTTTGTCGAACGCCCGTTCGACGAACAACAGACCATTCGTCGAACGCAGGAACGTTCGACGAACTCAAAGCCGTCCGTCCAACGCCCGTTCGACGAACGTCAGGAAACAGAAGAAAACAAGGGCTGCAGGAAAAAAGGAAAACAAGACCGATTTCTCGAGAAATCCAAGGCTGGTTTCTCGGGAACCCAAGGCTGCAGGCGGAGAGAAACCAGGGCAACTCCAGATACGATAAAATTTACAGGAAAGTAGGCAAATAATAAGAAGTGTTCCAACAAAAGGAAAGTGCTTCAACAATCCATAAAGAAGGAGGAAAAACAAAAGCCACTTGCCTTAAACCTTGCTAAACTCGAAGACCACCGCTCCAAAAGCTATGGATCGGCCAAGAACTCTCCCGAGCACGAATTCCTGAAACTTTTCGGGTCGAAAAGAGGAATTAGGTCACTACCATAACTTCAAAAATTTCACGAAACGGGAAAAGCTTACCACTAGAACGAAGATCTCGCCTCTCTCGCTCGGCGGCTGGTTTGGTTCGACAAAGGAAGAAGAAGAATAGGGAGAGAATTTTAGGTATTTATATAACCCTAAATTCCATATTTAAATAATTAAATAATTCTCCCCTTTTTACTCAAACAGCGAGGATGAGCAAAACACCTCGGATTTTCATGAAAATCGCACCTAAACTTAAAATCGGCGCTACGAATCCAACGGCGAAGTCAGAATTCAATTCCGACGAGCCAAACTCGGGCTAAAGCTTCCCGAAGTAAAATCTTGATAACCACCCCAAATCTTTACTTTAACTCGAAACGCTGTGAAACTTGCACGCTCGATCTAAATCACAAGCTTTAACTAAGCTAAGGCTCAAAACCAAACCTGGCGAGCTGACGTAAAGCCCTTACGCCAAAATTACGTCACTGCGGGTACGTAAAATAATTAATGAAAATCAGGGGCGTTACAAGTGCCATCCCAGCATGAGGTACCCCCACGAGAGCGAGTCCGTCAAGAGCGGGCCTGTCTAGAGAGCTCATGGGGCGAGTGGAGCAGGCCCGGGGGGCGAGTGGGGGAAGCCCATTTTGCGAGTTGGTGCTCTCGATACCGCTCCCCGAGGGGTTCAGGGAGTCGGTCATGATGTTGTACACCGGCAAGGATGATCCTGTTCAGCACTTGCAGTGGTTCGAGGACATGGTCTCCATCAGGTCCATGTCGAACGTCTTCAAGTGCCGATTCTTCGCCACCACTCTGAAGGAGACGGCTCAGAACTAGTTTCATCAGCTCCCCATGGGAACGATTTATGCGTTCGAGAATCTGCGTCACGGCTTCTTGCTGCGCTTCTCGACTTTGAAGAAGAGGAAGAAGGATCTTAAGGCGATTTTCAACATTAAGCAGAGGTCGGGGGAGTCGTTGGCCCACTATGTAGACCGGTTTCAGGAGGAGTTCCTCCTCATCCAGGAAGTACCAGGGTTCACCCTTCAGCTTGCCTTTATGGTAGGGCTGCAGGGGGGGTTCAAGATGAACCTTAAGAGGAGGGCTCCTCTGTCCTTCGAGGAGCTGATGAAGAGGGTGGAGGAAGAGATAGAGGGGGAGGCAGCTAACCCCGAGTTCACAAAAAGGCTGGCGAAGCTGTGCGAGCCAGAGGTTAGGCAGCTAGAGGTGCGGAGAAGAGAAGAGGCAAGGGCCCCGGAGTTGGGGTGGATGCAGCAAGGAGGGGGGATGGGCCCAGGAAGGGGCTTCCCCCAAGGAGGGGGCAACTTCCAAGGAGCACAAGGAAGACCCCATCATCTAGGATGGAGGCAGGGCCCCATGCTACCCCCTCCTCCGCCTCAGCAGGCAATGTCAATTGGGCGAGGAAGAGCGGGGAGAGGAAGAGGAGTAGGAGCTGGGGCCGGAGGGGCTGGACTCAGGAGGAGGAATCGGGGGGGGGGGGGGGGGGGGGGGGCAGAGACCGAGAGAAGGGAGGCGGTGTTGCCCTGCTGTGACTTCCACCAGGAGGATGTGTTGGAGCATGCGTTCCGCACTCGTCCGGTTTGAGAATAACAAATTCCGAATGTATTTGATCCTATGTTTGATTAATGGTGTGCAGATAACAGGTGCAAGAATAACATATTTTCAATTGGAGCAAAATGACATTTTCCAGAAATTTGAGCTATCGGATTTCCGACAGCCCTATCGGATTTCCGACAGCGCGTTTATTTGATCTCTGCGCAACAGTTAAGAGCTATCGGATTTCCGATATCGCTATCGGAAATCCGACAGCCCACGATCTTCCAATAACGGCAGGACGTGCAGCAGTTACCTTAGCTAACGGATATCCGACAGTGCTATCGGATATCCGACAGCCCACGTCTCAACCACGACCTCAACACTACGCAGAAACTTCGTTTTAGTGGGACACGTGGCAGCCTCTGGAGATATCGGATTCCGGCTACAGTAGCTATCGGACGGCGACAACTCTTTTTTCTTAAAAGAGCTCAAAACTTTGTGGAATTCAGTTCTTGAGATTTCCAGACCTTCTTCCAGAGTGCATTCGAACCAGAAAGCTCCAGAACTCCATCAACTCCCATTTGTGCTAGAAGGATTGAGATTGAAGACGAGATCAGACGCGTTTATACATCAACGATCATCTCGAGGCTTCAACCCTCCTTTCAGAGATCTGATTTTCTAGGGAGTTCTTCACTTGACTTTGTATTTTCATTCATTTACATTCAACTTTGTATTGGTAGAGAAATCGTCGTCTTGCGTGCGGCGTCTAAGTCTTTGCGCGGCTTTGGGGAAAATTGCTTCCTTTTGCGGAGCGTCCAAGTCCTTGCGTGGCTTGGTAGGAAATCGTGGCCTTGTGTGCTACATCTAGATCTTGGTAAGATCTAGAGGGTAGGCTTGGGCTTGATCTAGGGAGAGACAAGTGATAGCCTTCCGATCCTTGGGAGAAGGATTGGTAAAATCAAAATTATTGAAATTTATATTATCATATTTGTGCATTGATCTTAAGCATTGTTAAGATCATTTTATTGTATATAAATTTCATGATTAATATAATTATGTTTCTTTCATTAATTGCAAATTTGGTTGCTTAATCTTTAACTTAGAAATTTGTGTTTGGTTTAATACAAAAATTACATTGGCTTGAAATTGTTTACAAGTAATTTTTTAGAAAAGTAAAATCTGTTTAAAAAATTATTAAGTAAAAATTATATTTTAAACACACCATTATTCACCCCCCCCCCCCCCTCTAAGGGCGTCACATGATCCAACAAGTGGTATCAAAGCTAGGTTACTCCAAAACGGTTTTACCACCGGGAGTATTGGCGCACAACGATCATGCGTTCGTTGAGGGGCAAGGCATAAGTAGACCACTTTTATTCACGGGCACAGACTATAATTATTGGAAAACACGTATGCGTTGTTTTCTAATTGCGCTAGATATAGAAGTCTGTGTTGGATCGGTCGGCGCCCTTAGAGGGGGGTGAATAAGGGTTTTCAAAAACTTTAGATTATATTTAGAAAAACTTCGGAATATTGCAAGATTAATAAAGAGACATCAAGTAAAACAATAATAAAGAGATATGCTTTATTAATATCAAATAATGTTTTACAAAACTTGATTTCTATGACGCTAGAAATCGGAGGCGGCTAATAAAAATTCTTTTCGTTTTCTATACCGACTCGTATCCCCACGAACCGGTTGGCTTTAGCCGATCTCTCCCCAGATACGACCTCAAGCCGCTCTAGCCGATCTATCCCCAGAAAGGCCTCGAGCACCCCCTAGACCTAACCTAGATCTAGTCGCCAACACGAGGCGAATTTCAGCCCTAAGTCCTACCCCAGACCTAGTCGCCAACACGAGGCGATTTCACTACCGTTTACAGAAAAGATATGAAATGAAAAGACAATAATATAAAAACTCCCTCTATGTGGATCTCTTGGAGAAGTGGACGAAGGCCCGCAGAGTATGATCGTAGTCGATGCAGCCTTTCGTCACGATGATGACGCGTGTTGAAATCTTCTCCACGGATCTCCTTAAGGCTTTATGGAATTGTGGGAGTATCGCTCTGAATCTTCCTCTCTCTGATGTGGCACGAAGCTCTGGAGTTTGGGATTGGAGGAGGATGAAGAATTCGGAGCCAAAGCATCCAATTTATAGCCTTCACGCTACCGCCGGCGCTAGCCCGGATTAGGAATGATCTTGCGCGGCCGAATCTCCCATCCGTGGCAACAATTTGCTCTATGCCTCTTGTGCGCCATACTACCGCCAGCGCTATTAGCTACCGCCGGCGCTAGCCCGGATTAGGAATGATCTTGCGCGGCCGAATCTCTCATCCGTGGCAATAATTTGCTCTATGCCTCTTGTGCGCCATACTATCGCCAGCGCTAATAGCTACCGCCGGGCGCTAGCTCCTTCTAAAAATGCCGTCGGAATCGAGCTAATCAATGCTAGCGCCGGACACTATCGCTACCGCCGACGCTAGTGAGCTTGTTCGAATTTTGGCCTCAATTTTGGGGGCTGACATCATGAGTACTCCTTGAGTCATGTGGACTATGTTAACCTGCACACTTGAACACACAAGATCAAATACACATAGGATTTGTTATTCTCAAACCTAGGAGATGCGGAAGACCGTGTTCCAACAGTTTGGAATATGGTAGAATCTAGTTACACTTCTCCAACATTTGTTGTAGGAGATGTGACTATGGATAAGCCCAAAGACAAGTGGGATGACAATGATAAATTAAAATGTAAGAACAATGCAAAAGCCATGAATGCTTTACTTTGCGCACTAGATCGCACTGAATTTAATAGAGTTTGTGCTTGTAATACTGCATTTGAAATTTGGAATCTGTTAGAAATCACTCATGAAGGTACTTCGCAGGTAAATGATTCAAAACTATTTCAACTGGAGTCTGAATTTGAAAGGTTCAAAATGGAGGTAGATGAAGAGATTGATACGATGTACACACGATTCACAAAAATCGTGAACGACTCAAAGGTGCTAGGAAAGGTATTCTCAAATGGAGACTTAGTAAGGAAAATCTTAAGATCACTTCCCCCGAAGTTCAATCCTAAAGTGACTACAATTTCTGAGTCACATGATCTTAAGACCTTAAAATTAGAGAGCCTCATTGGGAACTTGAAAACTCATGAAGTTGAATTGAAAATTCAACAACAAGAGTATATGGAGCCAAGGAAGAAGGGATTGGCTCTAAGATCTAAGAAGGAAGAAACTAGTGATTCTGAGGAGGAAGAAGAAGATGAGGAAAGTTTATTTGTTAGAAAATTTAGAAAATTTATGAAAAATCCAGAGAGGAGGAATTCGTTTAAGAAGTATTTTAAGAATGAGACGTTTAGGAAGAAAAAAGGAAAGGAAGGCGATGAGGAGGAAGAGAGACCGCCACTGGAGTGCTATCACTGCAAGAAGTTAGGACACATCCGAAGCAAGTGTCCAAAGTACTTAAAAGAACTTAAAGAAAAGAAGCACAAAGGGTCGAAGAAGGTGTTGAAGGCAGAAACATGGGATGATACTACTTCTGAGGATGCAAGCAGTTCAAGCTCAAGTAAAGAAGAGGAGGCCAACATGCGCTTAATGGGAAAGAGCGTCATATCTGATGATGAATGTAGTGTCAAAGTGACACTGAGGTAACTCCTCCAACCTACGATGAATTATTCTCTGAATTTTTAAAGACTTGCAAATTTTTTGAAAAGAGTTTAAAAGATAATGATCTTCTTAAATCTGAAAATGAAATTTTGCTTAAAGAAAACAAAAAATTGTTAAATGAAATTAAGACTATTGGAAAAAGAGATATTTCCTGCCAAGAGTGTGATCACTATTTGGGAAGAATTAAAGAACTTGAAGAATCTCTTTCCAAATCTCATTCTACAATAAAAAATTCTTACTAAAAAGAATGAGATTTTAGAGAGAGATCTGAAATCTTCAATTTCCAAAGTCCATGAGGGAAAGAAATCTTTTGAACGTAGATGCGTAAATCTAGTATCCGAGAATACAGAAATGAGAAACCAGATTCATGACTTAACACTAGCCATGCAAAAATTTGGAATGGGCCGAAGATCACTGGATATGATCTTAGGATACCAACGCCATGGATCTGGAAGGTTTGGACTCGGATAAACGTCAGGAAGCTATCGCCCGGCGACAACCACTGTCGCCGGCGATAGTGAAAAGTCCAGAAAATCTATTTTTACAAATTCTGAAGTTAATAAATTGTCTAATACTGCATCCTCATCCAGTAAAAGTCCAGAAAAGTTATACTCATCTCAATACATTACATGTGCCAAATGCAATAGATTTGGTCACACTACGGACTCTTGCTGGAGGAAAGGAAAAGCAAAATTAAACAAATCTGGGTGCCTAAGGCTTCTACTTATACTATGGGTGGAACCACTTGGGTAACCAGATCTTTACTCACCTCTTCTTTCTAGGTGTGTTGGCAGGCTAAGGACAAAGATGACGTGTGGTACTTGGACTCGGGTTGTTCAAAGCACATGACGGGCAATAAAGAGAAGTTCCTTAGCCTGGAGATGAAGAAAGGAGGAGTTGTTACATTCAGAGATGATGGAAAAGGAAAAATCATCGGCATCGGAGTTGTGGGTAACAAAAAATTTTCAATTTCAAATGTTTTATTTGTAGAAGGATTAAAGCATAATTTGATTTCTATTAGTCAATTATGTGATAAGGGTTTAGATGTTTTATTTGAATCTTCTACAAATTTGTGCAAAATTATTAATTCTAAAATAAAAGAAATTATTTTTACCGCACCTAGATGTCATAATGTATATATGATTAAATTTCTTGATTTTTCAAATTCTACTTTAAAATGTTTTTTATCAAAAAATGATGAATTAGAATTATGGCATAGGCGACTTGGACATACTAGTGCCAAGTTAATTACAAAACTTTCAAAAGATAAATTAATTAAAGGTTTACCATTGTTAAATGGAAATTTATCTTCTTCACTATGTGTGCCTTGCCAAAACGGAAAATTTTCAAAATCATCCTTTAAAAGTAAAAATATAATTTCTACCACTAGGCCACTTCAATTAATACATATGGATTTATTTGGGTCAATTGGAATTTCTAGCTTAGGAGGTAGAAAATATACATTTGTATTAATCGATGATTATTCTCGTTTTTGTTGGACTTTATTTCTAACCTCCAAATCCGATGCATTTTCAGAATTTTCAAAATTATGTTTGCATATTCAAAATGAATTTGAGTATCGGATCATGGAGGAGAATTTGAAAATGAAAAGTTTATTTCTTTTTGTACGGAGTTAGGAATTAAACACGAATTTTCTGCTCCACGCACACCACAGCAAAATAGTGTAGTGGAGAGGAAAAATAGAACTCTTCATGAGTTAGCCCGTACGATGCTATCTGAGTTTAAATTACCAAAATCTTTTTGGGTTGAAGCGATTAGTACGGCATGTTATGTAATTAATAGAGTAATGCTTCGCCCTATTTTAAAATTAACTCCTTATGAATTAATTTTTAGTAAAAAACCAAACGTTTCTTATTTCAAAGTTTTTGGGTGTAAATGTTTTATTTTGAATTCTAAAGATTCCTTAGGAAAATTTGATGAAAAATGTGATGAAGGTATTTTTATTGGCTATTCTTCAACTAGTAAAGCTTATAGAATTTTTAATAAAAGAACAAAAATAGTTGAAGAATCTATTCATGTTAGGTTTGATGAGTTTGTTTCATGTGTAGAAAAGAAAATCACAGGAAAAGAAGATGAACCCCTTCCTTCGGTGGAGAATGATGATGAAGAACTTGGAGAAAATGAAGAAGAAAAAGAAGAAGAGAGAGAAGGAGAAAGAGAAGAAGATAGAGAAGGAGAAGAAAGAGAAGAATATGTGCCTCCCAGTGAATTGAGATTTTCAAAGGATCATCCAAAGGAGCTTATCATTGGAGATCCGCAAAAAGGGGTTAGTACTCGTTCATCGTTACATGTCTTATTTTCAAACCTTTGTTTTGTCTCTGAAATAGAACCAAAAGATGTTTCCACCGCTTTAAATGATGAATTTTGGTTTTTAGCTATGAATGAAGAACTTAATCAATTTGAACGTAATAAGGTTTGGAATCTTGTAGAACGACCCAAAAATCATCCTGTCGTTGGAGTTAAGTGGATTTTCAAAAATAAATTGGATAGTGAATCTAGAATTATTAGAAATAAAGCCAGATTAGTTGCAAAAGGTTATGCACAAATTGAAGGAGTGGATTTTGATGAAACTTTTGCACCCGTAGCAAGATTAGAAGCGGTTAGGATATTTCTTGCATTTGCTTGTTTTAAAAGATTTAAATTATTTCAAATGGATGTCAAAACCGCATTTTTAAACGGGTATATAAAAGAAGAGGTTTATGTAGAACAACCCCCTGGTTTTATAAACGAGAAATATCCAAATTATGTTTATAAATTAGATAAAGCGTTTTATGGATTAAAACAAGCGCCTCGTGCTTAGTATGATCGATTAACTCAATATTTGTTAAAGCATGATTATAAAATAGGAAGTGTCGATTCTGAACTCTTCATTAAGCAAATTGATCATGATTTAGTTATTTTGCAAATTTATGTCGATGATATTATTTTTGGAGCCACTAATGAAGAGTTGTGTAATGAAATAGTTCAAATTATGAAAAATGAATTTGAAATGAGCTTGGTAGGAGAACTTTCATATTTTCTAGGTTTTCAAATTACACAAAAACATGATGGTATCTTTATATGCCAATCCAAATATATTCATGATATGTTAAAAAGATTTGGATTTGAAAATCTTAAGCATGCAAACACTCCTATGAGTACTTCACTAAAATTAGGAAAAGATGAAAGTGGTGTTTCAATTGAGCAAACCCTTTATAGAAGTATGATAGGATCTTTATTGTATTTAACCGCCTCTAGACCTGACATTATGTTTGCCGTTTGTTTATGTGCTAGATTTCAGGCTAATCCTAAAGAGTCACATTTAAAAGCGGTGAAACGCATCTTTCGATATCTTATAGGAACATCTAAATTAGGATTATGGTATCCTCATAATGATTCCTTTATTTTACATGGCTTTTCAGATTCAGATTATGCGGGATGTTCTTTAGATAGGAAAAGCACTAGTGACACTTGTCATTTTATCGACCCTTCACTTATTTCATGGTCGAGTAGGAAACAGAATTCTGTTGCCCTCTCTACTACCGAGGCCGAATATATTGCACTAGGTAGTTGTTGTGCCCAAGCTCTTTGGATGCCACAAACATTAGAAGACTTTGGCATGCAACAAAGTCGTGTAGAATTACTAATAATCCCGTATTACACATTCATCTAGTAATTACGAATTGTTTTCCCGTATTACACTCTAGATCTAAGCATATAGATGTCTGATATCATTTTATAAGGGATCATATTAAGAAGAGTAATATACATATCAACTTTATAGGCACGGACAATCAACTAGCGGATATATTCACAAAACCGTTACCAGATTCCCGTTTTTCTATGCTTCGGCTAGAATTGGGAATCCTAGACATTTCACAATAATTATATCCCTACTTATAACCTATAAAAATTAAACAAATCACCATAGCCTTACCATTTAAAAAGAAAAACAAACTCTTAATATAGACATTCACCACATAAAACATGTTCAAATATTCAAAACTATTACAAAACTTTAATAAAAGATTACTTAAAATGTCTCATAATAGCAGTTCTCAAAATTTGGAAGAAATCTGGGCTGGGCAGCTGTCGGATGGCGACAGTGAGCTGTCGGATGGCGATATCCCCCAGAACTCTGTTTCAATTCGACTCCTCCTCATTCCGACTACCTGCTCCACTGCTTTCAGGAATATCAAAATCTGATCTCCTTACTACTGTCTTCCTCCGTCGACCATGACTGACCGATTGACGACGAGGCTCCTCCTCTGTAGGCATTTCCCATTCCGCGGCTTCAGCAGGAGTAGGCTTTAATTTAAGTCCCTTAACAAGGAACTTCATAAATTTTTGCATCCGCGTCCGATCCTTTTTCACCTCCACCTTATGTTCTTCAAATGACCTTCTATGCTCTTGAAAGTCGTCTATATGTTTATCCAATTTTGTTTGGAACGTGTCGAGTGCCTCCCGCATTGACCCCCCACGTGCAATAGGAGGCTCTCTCATTTCCATAGTAGGCGGCCTCCGTGGATTTTTCTTACCCATGGCCGTCGTTTGATATATCTCCGGGCAACAATCTCCAAGATAAAAATTTTGATCTATCCAAGGGTATTTCTTGTATAGGATATGCTGGATAATCGCACCCAAAGGGAGAGTGTGTGCCTTTTTCCACTCCGGATTTTTGAGGCGATATGTATAACGAATCATAGATAACAGAAGATCGGCCACATAAAATAACTCCTTCTCCACTATAAAATAAGTCACAAGACTAAGTTGAGTCGTAATACTATGCGTATCACCGGACTTCAACATAATCGTGTGCCTTAGTATATCTTGTACAAGACGAACATCGTTTGTCAATGTCGTCATAGTGGATATGAGGTTTTTGGTGGAATTTCCATGCAAAGACATGTTCATTAACCTCCAATCTCTCTCAAGTCTATAGTTTTCCACTATATCCAAGATATTCTCACTTTTCATTAGACCAAACTCACTTCTTAAATCAAATGGAGTGATCTCCACATATTGCCCTTGAATTTTGGATCTCACTCCATTCAAATCGGTATATGCAGGATCCTCCAGATGATTATAAAATTCTCGGACTAAAAATGAGGAGAAAATATCTTGGATAATAACAGAAAGTATACCTGCCTCCGCAAGCATATAATATACGCGTTCATGTCTTGGGAGATCGAATTCTACAACCTTTGAAACTCCAATTTGGGCCTTTTTTATGCCCGGGAAACTTTGATAAGAGGAATGCGCATCTCCTGACTCACCCCTTCTCGATCTCCAACTAGAAGACATATCTGCATAAGAAATAAGGAAAATTTTTTAAAAAAAAAACAAAGAAAAATTCTGGCACTGTCGGATTTCCGATACCACATATCGGATATCCGATAGCTAAAAAATTTTTGCTTCCGAAAATTTTAATTTCACAAAAATCTTCCTATCCCAAATCTAAATAATTTTCACACAGCAAAAATTCTTCAACATCTCTAATATTTTTGAAAAATCAAAACTTTAGTGCAAAACACTATTCATCATCTTCTTCCTGTAACACTTCAAATTTTTTTTGATCATCATCTTTTTCCTAAATCTGATAACTATGAACTTGTAGATCTACACAAAAACAACAAGAAAGAAAGGAAACACATGTTTCAAAACATAAAATAACAAAAATTTCTACTTTCACCTACTAAAAACAAGATCTACATCTCTTATACAACCCAAGATCTAAAATATCTAGATCTACTAAACCTTCTACATTTTATCTTCAAAAAACTTCATGAAAATCAAGAGGAATATGAGAATCACAAAACTATTGGAGAAATTTTAACCAAAACTTGAAAAACCAACAAATCTCACCTTAGATCTGAAGTTTTTCGGCACCTGGAGCTCTAGATCTCGAAATTTCTCCTCAAACTGAAGTGAAGTGTCGGTCAAAAGACGAAACACGTTTTTTTATCCTTTCTGAGCTATCGGATGGCGACAACTAGCTATCGGAAATCCGACAGCTCTCAAAAATAATAAAAAAAAATTTATCTGTATAATTTTCTGAGAATTTTGGTATCTTGCATAAAGGATTCTTCTTGTGTTATTATTCAAAACAAAAGCTTACCACATGATTATGATGTTCAATCTTAACTTATCATTGTGATGACACATTCATCTAGTAATTACGAATTGTTTTCGCATGCCTCTAAGTATAAGAAATCTTTTATCTATGACAATGAGCAATCACAAACACTTACTTTGGTAATACATGTTAATGAAATTTATTTTATACATACATCATGATTGATCGAACATAACAAAATACATTTCATAAATGTCACCTTCACCTTTGATACTTTGCACTTATTCAAATTTTACCATTTATGGCATGCAAGTGAATTCGGAGATCCTTCACATCTATGAATCCTCAAAACAAAAAAAAGGAGGAAAATTCAAATGCAAAACATTCATTTTGCCAAAAATGTTGAAAGACATAACAAAAATTGAAAAGGATCCTCCACCAAGCACTACTTAGCATCCTGATAAGTCTTAATGAGCATTGTGAGGTTAAGCACCTTGGAAAGAATTGTAAAGTGTCTTGCGAAAACAAAATGGTCCTTTTATGTATATTTGCAAAGTTTCTGGTTCAAAAGTATGGGCTTTATGTATATTTATGTTATGTTTACCAATTCCATGGTCATGTATATTTTAAATATATTCATATGTATTCTTTCTCAAAGTATCACTACTACACTTCATTGTTATTTATAAAATTTCTTCTTATGAGAATTGGACCGAAACGATTCAATGTTCTATATCCTCCTGTGTCTCTCTCTGATAATTGAAATTGAATCTCATCATGGTTAAGTATATTTGCTTTTATACATTAAAACACATTACTAGAATGCTTAGCCTCATCTCTATAATTACTTATCTCAATATTATATCACTTACAAAGCTTCCGCCAGTATACTCTGACTCTCCCTATATTCTTTCTTATTTTCTAAAAGAACTCTATAATCCTCTTTCCTCGTCTCTATTAACATCTTTTGCTAATATCAAAGGGGGAGAAGATAATAAGAAATCAATTAAATCACTTAAAATACTAAATTAATTAAGCATACATGTAGGGGGAGTTTATATGTAGGGGGAGAATATTTTTAGAAGGAGCTAATATTAAGGGGGAGATCATGGATATCTTAAGCTCACACTTGTACACACATAATGTATTTTTCACTATCTCTATAAGATTTATTCGATCTCTTTTTATAAGGATTTGTTATTATCAAAAGGGGGAAATTGTTGGAGCATGCGTTCCGCACTCGTCCGGTTTGAGAATAACAAATCCCGAATGTATTTGATCTTATGTTTGATTAATGGTGTGCAGATAACAGGTGCAAGAATAACATGTTTTCAATTGGAGCAAAATGACATTTTCCAGAAATTTGAGTTATCGGATTTCCGACAGCCCTATCGAATTTCCGACAGCGCGTTTATTTGATCTCTGCGCAACGGTTAAGAGCTATCGGATTTCCGATATCACTATCGGAAATCCGACAGCCCACGATCTTCCAATAACGGCAGGACGTGCAGCAGTTACCTTAGCTAACGGATATCCGACAGTGCTATCAGATATCTGACAACCCACGTCTCAACCACGACCTCAACACCACGCAGAAACTTCATTTTAGTGGGACACGTGGCAGCCTCTGGAGATATCGGATTCCGGCGACAGTAGCTATTGGACGGCGACAACTCTTTTTTCTTAAAAGAGCTCAAAACTTCGTGGAATTCAGTTCTTGAGATTTCCAGACCTTCTTCCAGAGTGCATTCGAACCAGAAAGCTCCAGAACTCCACCAACTCCCATTTGTGCTAGAAGGATTGAGATTGAAGGCGAGATCAGACGCGTTTCTACATCAATGATCATCTCGAGGCTTCAACCCTCCTTTCAGAGATCTGATTTTCTAGGGAGTTCTTCACTTGACTTTGTATTTTCATTCATTTACATTCAACTTTGTATTGGTAGAGAAATCGCCGTCTTGCGTGCGGCGTCTAAGTCCTTGCGCGGCTTAGGGGAAAATCGCTTCCTTGTGCGGAGCGTCCAAGTCCTTGCGTGGCTTGGTAGGAAATCGTGGCCTTGTGTGCTACGTCTAGATCTTGGGAAGATCTAGAGGGTAGGCTTGGGCTTGATCTAGGGAGAGACAAGTGATAGCCTTCCGATCCTTGGGAGAAGGATTGGTAAAATCAAAATTATTGAAATTTATATTATCATATTTGTGCATTGATCTTAAGCATTGTTAAGATCAATTTATTGTATGTAAATTTCATGATTAATATAATAATGCTTCTTTCATTAATTGCAAATTTGGTTGCTTAATCTTTAACTTAGAAATTTGTGTTTGGTTTAATACAAAAATTACATTGGTTTGAAATTGTTTACAAGTAATTTTTTAGAAAAGTAAAATCTGTTTAAAAATTTATTAAGTAAAAATTATATTTTAAACACACCCTTATTCACCCTCCCCCTCTAAGGGCGTCACACGATCCAACAGGATGGTCACGTGACGACCATCTGCCTAAAAATCTTAAGATATGGCATGGACGAGAGGTCTGGCACAGCAGCAGCAACGGCCGGTGAGAATCGAGGAGGTTCTACCCCGGGAGGAGGAGGGGGAGAGGTGTGAAGACGGGAGCGATGTGGGGACCCGAGGAGGGATCAGAGTGATCCATGGGGTGTGGGGATCGAGGCGACCCGCATGGCGTGCCTCCACACCATGTACCGTCGGAGCGTGGATTCGACATCTCAAGCCCCTCGCCAGCGGAAAAGATCACCTTCTCTCAGAAGGATATGCCAGGTCATGAGGACCCGTTCTGCGATGCGCTGGTTATCCAGACAGCCATCGAGAACTTCACCATCTCTCGGATCCTCATGGATAACGAGAGCTCGGTCAACGTCATCTTCAAGAAGGCATTTGACGAGATGAAGGTGGAGGCCAGAAGGGTGTTGGCCTCGGATGGCCCGTTGTTCGGATTCTCGGGGGAAAGAAAGGAGGTGGAAGGAGGAGTGGGGCTACATGTCATCTTAGGAGGGCAGTCCCGAAACTACCGCTTTGTCATCGTGGATGCCCCCAACCACTACAACGCTATCTTTGGACGACCCCTCATCAGTGCGTTTTGGTGCGTCCCCTCAACCTTTCAGCAGTGCCTCAAGCTTAGCGTGGGTGGAATTCAGGTCCGGGTGAGGGGAGACCCTAAGGTGGCAAGGCAGTGTTACGTCACTACAGTCAACACCACCTAGCAAGCCGAGGCGGAGGAGATGGGCTGAGAGATGGAGAGGCAAGAGGAAGCGGGGCGGGGGGGTCACTGAAGGACCCGAGGCGGAAGAAATCAGAAAGGGAAGAGAGGAAGAAGATCGGGCCTAGGAGGGAACGACGGAGCTGTTGATAGTTCGGGATGAAGAGATGGATGTAGAAGAAACCGAAGCGCTCGCTTGCAGTGAGAAGAAGGAAAGAGATTGGGGGGAACAATCCCGGCTGGAGGCCATGGAGGAGGTCGTTAAGCTGGAGGTCTTCTCCCGGGAGGGGACGATAGAAAAGGTAAAGATCAGTGGGGAGCTCAGTCTCGAAGACCGGAAGAAGATCCTAGCTTGCGTCCAAGAGAATGTGGACGTCTTCGCCTAGAGTGCAGCAGAGATGCCCAGGATCGGTGTAGATGTGGCCTATCACCGCCTCAACCCCGATCACGACACTCGCCCATCCACAAAAAGAAGAGAGTCATAACAGACAAGCTGAAGGAGCTTATCCGGGAGGAGGTGAGTAAGCTCCTCAAGGCAGGTTTTGTATCCGAGATCCAGTGCCTCGGCTGGGTCTCTAATGTAGTGATTTTAAAAAAGGGGGATGGTAGGTGGAGAATGTGTGTAGACTTTTTTTGCTAAATAAATCATGCCCTAAGGATTGTTACCCCCCTTATATAACCCATATTTCGTCGAGATCAGAAATGCCTAAGGAGACAGTTATTCACATACCTCGCCAGGAGAGTATGGGGTGAGTAGAGGCGAGCAGAGGCGAGCATGGGGCGAGCAGAGGCGAGCAGAGGCGGGCATGGGGCGAGCAGAGGAGGGTAGAGGTGAGCATGGGGCAAGCAGAGGCGGAAGAGGCGAGCAGAGGCTAGCATAGGCGAGCATGGGGTGAGCAGAGGAGAGCAGCGGCGAGTAGAGGCGAGCTTGGGTGAGTTCCTCATGAGTATGGGCGAGTAGCCCTTGTAACTCGCGAGCATAGGCAGTATACTCGCCTGGTCCCCCCCCCCCCAGGATTTCTCTATAAATAAGACCCCCCATCCCTTCGGTTTTCCTATAAATAGGACCTCAAGGGTACTTGGATTGGCACCTGAACTTGAGCTTTCACAACCCAACTTTTGAATTCTTGGACCCGTCATCCTTGGTCGTCACTCTTGATACTCGCCAAGTCGATTTCTTCCTCGTACCCTGCTCGGTCATCCTTGGTTGTGGAGGGGAATTCTCTTCTGAGCTTCTGGGTATGTGGTGGGACCTCCCTGCCGCAGCACCTGGGGTCCTGTTGTTTTTGTCCTAGCCCTTTCGTCGTTGCCAGTCAAGCCGTCTAGTCGGACCGCTGGGCGAGTAGCCTCCGGTTGCATTGATCCGAATTATTGAGTTGGGATTTTCCTGGCTTCAACACTTTGGTGCGGTGAGCGTGGATCGTAGCAAGAGGAAGAAATTCTAGTGGGAAGGTGAGATGATTGCAGCTGGCGACCATGAGGAGGTAGTTGACAACTCGGTCGGAGGCGGCGAGTTTGTGATATTGGCTGTCTTTGAAGAGTTCGTGCGGCGTCTAGAGGGGACCGTGCGAGCAACTCTCCAACCTCGCACGGAAGGTACGACGACCTCACCTCATCGCCCGATTCTGACCGAGGAGACCGTGCGAGCATGAGGAGGAGCTCGAGCGACCGAGCAGGTCGCAGTTCTATCCGCCGACCTCGCAGGGAGTCGGCAGAATCTGATTCCGTGAGGAGGAAGAGCAGGCGAGGTACTACGGTACTCGCCAATTCGGCGAGTATGGAGGTGATACTCGCCAGGTAGAGGATCATCGCCAGATGGGTGGGAGGAGCCCATTCTGTGAGGAGATCCTTGTTGCGCCCGTGCCGGAAGGGTTCAGAGATCCCGTGATGAATTACTACTCAGGGAGGGATGACCCTATCCAACACATCCAATGGTTCGAGGATGTAGCCTCCATCTGAACCATGTCAGATGCCTTTAAATGCAGGCTCTTCGCTATCACCTTCAGAGGGAAGTCCAGAGACTGGTTCCACCAGTTGCGAGTAGGTTCGATCTATTGCTTCGAGGATCTGTGCCGGGGGGGGGGGGGGGGGGGGGTTGACAATGCGGTTCGCCATGACCAAGAAGATGAAGAAGGAGGCAACGACCCTCTTCCATCTGGTGCAGGGAGCAAAGGAGACGTTGGGGCACTATGCCGATCACTTCCAGAGGAGGTGTTGGACATCCAGGAGGTGGATGGCCCACCTTGCAGCTTGCCCTGACGTTCGGCCTAAGCGAAGGCCTCTTCAAGTTGGAGCTCGGCAGGAATCCTCCCTATTCTTATGACAACCTCATCGAGAGGGCCAACAAATTTGCCCAGGGGGGAGGCTTCTAACCGCGGCTTCTTGGCCAGGCTCACCAAGCTGACTAGGGAGGAGGAGGAAGAAAAGGAGAAGACCCCCGAGAAGAGGAGGAGAGAAGATCCCCGAAGGGCAAAGAGGAGGAAGCCAGAGGAGAGAAGAAAGCAAAGGAAGAGGAGGGAGGAGCTCGGGAAGGAAGAGCCAAGAAGAAATGATGAGAGGAGACTCATCGTGGCTCCGGAGCGTCAGGAAGAAGAAAGGTGATAGTGTAACATCCCAACTTTAAAATAGGGTCTAGCCGGTTCGGTTGAACCCTTGGAAGAGCTTAGGTCGGGTAATATAGAATCAAGACCCGACCTCCACTCCAAAATGGTGGTCCTTTGGAGAAATAACTATTTTGGGTAGCATTGTGCTTCGCCATAACACCAAAGTAGTATAGTGAGCATACGTGCTCCGAATCAACTTCCGTCTGTTGCGTTAGACTCGTATGGTCGATACGAGTGCAACAGAACTCGTTTCGTTCCAATCCGAGGTCATTTGGTGAAAGTGACCATTTTGAGTACCGCAGCGCGTCACGACGACGCTATTTTAGTATAATGAGCATACGTGCTCCGAATCGACTTCCGTCAGTTGCGTTAGACTCGTATAGTCGATGCGAGTTCAACAGAACTTATTTCGTTCCAATCCGAGGTTATTTGGTGAAAGTGATCGTTTTGAGTACCGCAGTGCGTCACGACGACGCTATTTTAGTATAATGAGCATACGTGCTCCGAATCGACTTCCGTCAGTTGCATTAGACTCATATGGTCGATACGAGTGCAACATAACTTGTTTCGTTCCAATCCGAGGTCATTTGGTGAAAGTGACCATTTTTAGTATAGTAGCGCGTCACGACTACGCTATTTTAGTATAATGAGCATACGTGCTCCGAATCGACTTCCGTCAATTGCGTTAGGCTCGTATGGTCGATACGAGTGTAACAGAACTCGTTTTGTCCAATCCGAGGTCATTTGGTGAAAGTGACCAATTTGAGTATAGTGGCGCATCACGACTACGCTATTTTAGAATATTGAGCAAACGAACTCCGAATTGAATTCTGTCAGTTGCATTAGACGTGTATAGCCGCTATGAGTGCAACAAAATTCGTTTCGCTCGATTCCGTCGTCGTTTAGTCAAGTAAATAAAAATAAACGTTCGTAAAATTATAAGAATTTGAGATACGTAAACGCTTGACTTCAACCTCGTCACATCGATGTTGACCCGACACCGGGCGACACAGACCTATGTGGACTTTGACATGCATGGGGGACCCCACTTGTAGTTGACTTTGGTCAACCCTCCTCAAAAGTGTAGTTTTCATGAATTTTAAAAACCCATCCACTCCACCCACCAAACCCAAAACCATAATCCTCATGCTTATAGCTGATTGGTAGGCTCCTCCCTAGGCTAACCCAAAGCTCCCCTCTCCTTGCCTAAAGGCAAGATAGTGGATTTGGATATTTCTAAACCCCACCCCTAACCATGAGTTCTCCTAACCCTTAGGCCTAACCCATGAGTGCCATCCCACCATGTAGGGGCTGCCACCTGTCATGGACAGCTGGGAGGAACTCATCCCTCCTCCTCCATGGGAGATTAATCCCACATCGGAGAGGAGGAAGGGAGGCCCTCCTCCCTCCCTATAAAAGCAACCCCTCCCCTCTACTATGGACACACCTCTCCCCCATCTCAGTCGAGCCCATCCAAACCCCTGTCGGAGCTCCACCTCGCCGGAGAAGAAGAAGCCGAGCTCCGCCACCTCCACTAACCTTCCATGGCAAGTTCGTCGGTGGGCTCCCGGAGGACCCCAAACAAGGTTGGAACCTCTCCTCTACTCCCTCCCTAACTTCCTGACATTTTGCATGTGAGCTCAGGCGGCTGGAGCGCCTCCGCCACCTCCCCCCTCTCCTCCGTCCGAAGCAGAGATTTAAACAGCTCCGGCGGTGTCCGGCGACGGCAGGCCACCGGACCTCCGCCGGAGGGAGCGCCCGCCCCCTGGGAGTCGGCAGGGGCAGAGCCATGGCCGGCAGGTGGCCGGACGGCGGCGGAGAAGACCCGCAAGGACGGCGGTGGTGCGTACAGGAAAGGTTCTGTCTAAATTTTTTATAAAATTTTATAATTTTATATATTATAATATTGGAATTTTCTGAGCCCTATATGAATCCCAAATGCAAAAACTTTGAACATCAAAGTTGCTCATCTTGGCAAGGGCTAGGTTCTGTAAAAATTTCATAATTTTTAGAGGAGTCTAAGTATTTTTAGAAATTAAAATACTATGATTTTTTGGGTTTTTGAATTATCAGAGGGCCTTAATAGTGATGGAAAATTCTGATAAAATTTGGCAAGCTTCCTGCTACTGACCTACATATACTGTAATTATTTTGGAATTTTTGAAATTGGTTTACTTTTTCTAGATGCTTAAAACCTATGTTATAAACTAATAATGAATTACACTCTCCTCCAACATGTCTCCAAAAAATTATGGGAAGCTTGGGAGGCTGGATCGCACCCTCTGAAAAAGTTTGGGTATTTTTAAAAGTAACCTTGCTATATTTGGAAATTTATTTAGCAGTTATGAGAGCCTAAATAAATTAGCAAGGTAAGTTTACAACTCAAAAGGTTTTGGAAAATTTATGATAGCTCTTTATGGATGTTATCATCCTAGGATAAAAGTGAGAAGATCTTCAGATATGGGCTTCTATTCTAATGATCTTAAAATGGAATAATAACTCAACGAGCTGCGATTAGAATAATGCTCGGACATTGGGAATCGCTTCTTCTGAGGTTTTAAGAAACTCATAATATCGTTCCTCAGTCCGCTTAAGCCATGCTTAAAGGTTGCAATAAAAACCCAAGGTCAGACTATAACAAAAGGACGAATTTGGAAGAAGCTCCTATGAACGGAGATAGAACAGAACTTTCCTCCTAAGAACGGAGATGGAACTGAAGCCTCCTGATTATGGAGTGATTGAACTACTAACCTATTTATTTGTTTATTTCTTCCAGTCCCGTACTGGTCCTGCTTTTACTGCTTTCAGTTAGTACTTTCAATTACTCCAGTCCCGCACTGGTCCTGCATTTACTGCTTTAAGTTAGTACTTTCATTTACTCCAGTCTCATACTGGTCCCGCTCCTTTCAATTCCAGTACCTTCCGTTCAGTTTCTTTTCAGTACCTCTCTAGTCTCGTACTGGTCCAGTTCATTTATGTACTTTATTTCTTTATTGCCTATAAATTAGAGTTGACGTGAAGATTGGACATTCCTTCAGCGTCAACCCTAAATAGTGTCGAACTGGCTGTCGCTTGTAGAGCAGAGCGGACAGATCGATATTATGGCTTTTCCTTCTTTATTGCCTATAATTTAGAGTTGACGTGAAGATGAAACATTCCTTCAGCGTCAACCCTAAATAGTGCCGAACTGGCTGCTGCTTGTAGAGCAGAGCGGACAGATCAATGTTTTGGCTTTTCTTTCTTTATTGCCTATAATTTAGAGTTGACGTGAAGATGAGATATTCCTTCAGCGCCCACCCTAAATAGTGTCGAACTGGCCGCCGCTTGTAGAGCAGAGCGAACAGACCGATATTTTGGCTTTTTCTTATTTATTGCCTATAATTTAGAGTTGACGTGAAGATGAGACATTCCTTCAGCGTCAACTCTAAATAGTGTCGAATTGGCTGCCGCTTGTAGAGCAGAGAGGACAGATTGATGTTCTGGCTTTTCCTTATTTATTGCCTATAATTTAGAGTTGACGTGAAGATGAGACATTCCTTCAGCGTCAACCCCAAATACTGCTGAACTGGCCCCCGCTTGTAGAGCAGAGCGGACAGATCGATGTTTTGGCTTTTCCTTCTCTATTGCCTATAATTTAGAGTTGACGTGAAGATGGGACATTCCTTCAGCGCCCACCCTAAATAGTGTCGTACTGGCCGCCGCTTGTAGAGCAGAGCGGACAGATCGATGTTTTGGCTTTTCCTTCTTTATTGCCTATAATTTAGAGTTGACGTGAAGATGGGACATTCCTTCTGCGCCCACCCTAAATAGTGTCGTACTGGCCGCCGCTTGTAGAGCAGAGCGGACAGATCGATGTTTTGGCTTTTCCTTCTTTATTGCCTATAATTTCGAGTTGACGTGAAGATGGTACATTCCTTTAGCGCCCACCCTAAATAGTGCCGAACTTGCCGTCGCTTGTAGAGCAGAGCGGACAGATCGATGTTTTGGCTTTTCCTTATTTATTGCCTATAATTTAGAGTTGACGTGAATATGAGACATTCCTTCAGTGTCAACCCTAAATAGTGTCGAACTGGCTGCTGCTTGTAGAGCAGAGCAGACAGATCGATGTTATGGCTTTTCCTTCTTTATTGCCTATAATTTAGATTTGATGTGAAGATGGGACATTCCTTCAGCGCCCACCCTAAATAGTGCTGAACTAGCCGCCACTTGTAGATCAGAGCGGACAGATCGATGTTTTGGCTTTTCCTTATTTATTGCCTATAATTTAGAGTTGACATGAAGATGGGACATTCCTTCAGCGTCAACCCTAAATAGTGTCGTACTGGCCGCCGCTTGCAGAGCAGAGCAAATAGATCGATGTTTTGGCTTTTCCTTATTTATTGCCTATAATTTCGAGTTGACGTGAAGATGGGACATTCCTTCAGCGTCAACCCTAAATAGTGTCGAACTGGCCGCCGCTTGTAGATCAGAGCGGACATATCGATGTTTTGGCTTTTCCTTCTTTATTGCCTATAATTTAGAGTTGCGTGAAAATAGGATATTCCTTCAACGTCAACCCTAAATAGTACCGAACTGGCCGTCGCTTGTAGAGCAGAGCGGGCAGATCGATGTTTGGTTTTATTTCAGCATTTTGGTTACTACAACAGCTCAGTTACTGTACTTTATTTCAGTATTTCAGTTATTGTACTTTATTTCAGTATTGCATTAATTTAGAGTTGACGTGAAGATGAGACGTTCCTTCAGTGTCAACCCTAAATAATGCCGAACCGCCTGCCGCTCTCGCAGCATCGCAAATGAATCGATGTTTTTGGGTTTTATTTCGTATTGACTGTAATTTAGATTTGACGGGAACACCTTGTGCTGCTGAGAAATATTTCTACGTGAATATATTGTGCCTTCGGGAGATATCCCTACGTGAATATATTGTGTCTTCGAGAGATACCCCTACAGGAATATATCGTGCCTTCGAGAAATAATTCCTACGGGAATGAAATGTTTCCTTCAAAAAATATTCCTACGGGAATATATTGTGCCTTAGAGAAATTATTCTTACTGGAATATATTGTGCCTT
This sequence comes from Dactylorhiza incarnata, assembly GCA_033032865.1. NCBI lineage: Eukaryota > Viridiplantae > Streptophyta > Magnoliopsida > Asparagales > Orchidaceae > Dactylorhiza > Dactylorhiza incarnata. The sequence goes on along the minus strand of JAWHQI010000028.1, from coordinate 1,201,042 downwards.
CGAGAAATAATTCCTACGGGAATGAAATGTTGCCTTCGAGAAATAATTCCTACGAGAATTAAATGCGCCTTCAAGATATGTATCAAGGGATAATATCGGATGGTCGATGAATTTCTACTCTAAGGCAACCCACATGAAGGAAGGTCTGGGAGGGCAACCCATTCGAATCTAATAGAACTACGTGGGTCTGAAACCGTATGCAGGATGATACGGAGTACGCAGACGGTAGTCGCAGGAAGACTACCTCGGCCCAATAATAGTCCAGATATTTCCTCCCTGAAATGTTATATTATGCTTGATGCTAGTAGGAAATGGATTTGACCAGTGGTTCTAATAATTTGTCTGTAGCACAGGGACAAGTGCGGGTGAGAGAGAGCACCCGAGTGTGGAGGAAGCCACAGAGCAGGCTACTTCAGGTACATATTTGTTAAGCCGCATCTTCTTCTGCACCCTTTTTCATGGTATATATATGTATATACTTTGGCACTAGAGTTTTTGTACGGAAGAGAGGATGACGCTACTCATGCAGGTCTTGGGTATATAGGAGTTTCTGTGATGATTACTCTTCCGCTATAAATCATGTCTTCCGCTAAGAGATACAAAGTGCACTCTTTAATGAAGTCTTCCGCGAGAATATTGCTTCCTTACTCTGTTGGTGTGTAGTGATTTTCGCTTAACATCACCCCAATGCGTGACAACGGAGTGGTCAAAGCAGGGAGTTGGAAAAGAAAGTACCTTCGCCCATCATGGTCGTTTCAACGTCATGCAAAAAGGGTGGTGTGCGATAAGATCCCCCGGTCGGACCGCCGATTTGGGAGGGGGGGGGGGGGTCTTACTGATAGTTTATATAGGATGTAGTCTTAAACACCTAGAGGGGGGTGAATAGGTTTCTTTTATTTTAGGCTTAGTGTTTTCTGAATTTAGGTTAGCAAATTATCAAGCAGAGAAAGCACAAAGAGATTTATAGAGGTTACTCAAAACAGGGTGTCTTGAGTAGTCCTCTTTACCCCTTCACCTTTCTAACAATGAGTTAGACAAGGCC